>CM042476.1:6803750-8012500 GCA_023621385.1 Quercus gilva
CAATTTAACATATGGGCTATAATTTTGTAGGTTGTTTGTGCTTACATAAGTAACTTCTTATAATATCACATTTTGTATTATCTAAGTTCTATTGTCACCTCTTAACAAATACTGGCCTAGTTTTGATTTAAAAGTGTGCAAAGTTTATAGTTCAAAATCATCTCTCAAGTTGATTCTTGCGGAATTGGTCAATTAAATTACTTGTGATCCTCTAATGAATCCATTTTTTAGAATACAATGACCTACCATTATCGATCAAAATTTAGAAGTGCCTAACCACGTTATTTAGATGAAAATTTCACACTAGTATTTGTTTTAATGAAAAAGCAAGGTCATAATATATGGCAATATATCAAAAGTGGGTCCAAATTATGTGTCACAGACTCAGTTGAAAAGCATCGCACAAAATTGATTTTTGTAGAACTGGACAATTAAATAACTTTGATTCTTTCTCATAAACTTGTGATTTCTAATGAATTCATTTGAGAATACAATGACCTACCTCTAGTCCATTACCATCCATTAATTTTAAAGCGTGCATAACCTCATTATTATATATAAATATTCTTCTAAAAAAAAAAAAAAAAAAAAAGAAGTTCATAAATTATAGTTATGGATGAATGAAAGTTAAAGGAAACAGATCTCAAAAACCTTGTAGCTCAATTAACCTTCCTAGAGTTTTCAATGGAGATTTTGGTTCAAATATTTAAAAAATAAATATATAAAATAAAATAAACAAGTATTGTACTTGAAGCATAATTAAAGTATCAAACCCTCTTGCTCATCCCTTCATCACAAAATCTAGGAGGACAGCTAGCAATGAACTCTCTCAAGATTACACTTTCCGTATAAAATATAATAAATTTCACAATTATTGTGAGTCACATCTTCCTTTCTTTTTGATAATCAAACAGAATATAGAATAAATTATGTGGTTTCAAGTTTCAACACCCCCATGAACAGCCTTGTTACCACAATAACGCATCTGGGTCATTGACACATCGATGCTGCCCTTGGAAGCACCTCCATGTGATCGGTGGTGGTGTTGGTGGTTGTCCTCGGAGCCAGCCTGCGGGTGGTAGTACATGGGGCCGGTTTGTGGGCAGTGAGAATGAAATCTTGCTGCTATTCTCACCCCTGCATCCAACATCTCCACAATCTTCCCCATACTCATATTTCTTGCATATAACAAATGGCGTATTCAGTGCACAAAACTCATCTAGTAAGAGGTGATTGATAGACGGTCTCTCCCTTGATCTTGAGTGTGTATGAGATGACCCTTTCTCTCTTTTTCCAAGAAAAAGAGAGAAAGGCAGAGAGAGAGAGAGAGAGAGGGTTGAAACTAGAAAGAATGAAAGATTTGTTAGAAGACGTCCCAAACGTTGGAACTCATGAAACGGTAGAGAAACACACAGAAATTTTTGGAGTTTGGTGTGTTGGACAAAATAAGAGAGGGCAACATGTTTTATAGTTGGCTTTCCTCTGTCAACGTTGTTTTGTTTGGTATTTCCTTTCACATTTACCCACTAACAACTACACAGCCAAACTTCTTCTCAAGATTTTAGGTTCCTTTCACATTATGATTGGTGAAAAATATGGAAGGCTATGTATTTGTAAATTTTGTTATGTCCTTGACGGATGCTTTAAGGTCATTATGATAATAAACTATTTATAGAAATTTTTTATGAGAAAAAAAAATGGTTATATTAACGGATGCTTTAGGGGAATTGTTAATAAACTATAATAGGAAGATTTTGACACAACTTTTATGTAAAATATAAATAGCTGCCAACAACATTTATTGTTTTATCAACTTTTTATATTTTCAATGAAAGTGATGTCACCACTGCACACTTTTGATACGATGGTCACTCCAAAAGTATAAGTGCTTGTGAGGTGTGAGGAGTAAAGGCCAGGGTTCAAGTCTCCAAGAAAGAGCTTCACACACATATATACTTAGATTAAACTAGAGAAGAATTCTATCTTGTATCAAAAAAAAAAATTAAAGTGATGTCAAAACTTTCTTAAAATTGTTTATCATATTAATAATTGCTATAAGGACGGGAAAATTATTAAATACTCTGGGGTACCATAAATGTGTATTCCCCCTTCTCACATGAATTGTGAATCTCACCATAAATATAATTAATGGGACTGACAGTTATGTAAGAGGAGGGAGTACGTATCTATGATACTCCAGGACTTATCATGACACTATTTTAATTTGCCACATACATATATTAAGAATTAATAAATGCTTAATTATGAGTTATAGTGCACGTTAAAATAAAATAAATGTCACATGCATTTGTTAAGAATTATTAAATGCTCAGTTATAATTTATAATGCACATTTTTTATTAAAAAAAAAATTTGATTCTTTGGATTATGCTATGCACGCAAATTTATTGAGGTTATGTATATTGTTTTATTTTCCCATAAATTTTTTTGAAAATATTTCATAAATTAATGTTCTTAGGGCATCGATATATCTACTATTTGATTTTATTTTTTGAATAATATACAAGAATATTATTTAATAAAGTAATTTTTTTTAGAAAAATTTAATAAAGTACTAAATGTACCTTTAAGTCCTTAACCACGGCAGTTTTAGGATGTTCTTTAACAAAAGCATAAAGGTCAATCCCAAAATTTTATGATTCCTTTCACATTGTGATGGGATAATATTAAAGAGGAGTTAATTTGGAAGGGGCATGTGTTTGCATTTATACCCTAAAATCTTATTATATTTTTATTGTCAAATATACTTCTTGTACTTTGGATTTATTTATTTATTTATTTGGTCTTATATCCTGGTCACCGCTAACCACTGTCCTTAGGCCTAAATAATAATAATAAAATTATTATTATACCACATAAAATATTGTTAATGTTTCCGAATCTTGTTAAGCGATTGATTAGCCTAAATTAATCGCTATCATTATTAGGCATGGCGATTTATTTTAGTGAAGGGTCCATAGAACATAACAATACAATATATAATGAAACTTAGTACTAATTTTCAAAGATTTTGTGTTTGCAATTGCAATCAAGCATCCCATTCCATATTAGTTAATTTTATTTTAATTTGATATTAAACTTGAATTTTTTTACTTTAAAAATATATAACTTAAGTATAAAAGTTAGACTGATAAAGGTGATATTAAAAAAATTACTACATAATGTTTCATGGATTACAAAGTGATAATACAAATATTTATTTATTATTTATCAAAAAAATATTTATTTATTAATTGTTAAATGATATTAGTCACATTCATTGAAAATTTATAAGTTTTTTGTAACGAAATTTGTAATAATTTTCAAAGTTTTTGTGTTCGTAATTACAATCAAGTATTGCATTCCATAATAGTTAATTTTATTTTAATTTGATACTAAACTTGAAGTGTTTTATTTAAAAAATATATCACTTAAGTATAATTGTATAAAAGTTAGACTGATACTAGTGATATTAAAAAAATTACTACATAATGTTTCACTGATTACAAAAAGGTAATACAAATATTTATTTATTAATTGTAAAATGATATTAATCACATTCGTTATCAATTTATAAGTTTTTTTATAATAAAAGGGAGATGCATCATGGTAGCGACTAGATCTATTTTTAAATGGTCTTTATCTCTTTGATTTCATAACCTTTGAAATGAAATTGAGACAAACAAAGAATTCCATTCTTCCTAGTACATACTAAATTATTATATTATATAACTTTTTTTTTTTGAAATGATTATATTATATAACTATTCAAAGTTTTTGTTAGACCTAAACAGTGGCGACGCCACGTTCAAGCCCAGGAACACCCTGGCCTGAAAAAAAAATTTATATAATAATTAAAAAAAAATTTGTTTACCCCTAAAAAAAAATTAGGAACACCCTCAACCAAAATTAGGAATACCCTCAACCAAAAACGAATTCCAGGCCAAAACAAAAACTCTTGATTTCCCATACAAAATAATGAAAATATAAACCTATAATCCAAACAAAGCAAATATAGATCAGTAATGGAGGTGAGGAGACGTTGTGCCGGGTAGAGGCGGCTTAAGAGAGGAGCATGGAGGTGCTATTAGGGATGAACGATGCTTGTTGAAAGAAGCAAGGTGGCGGCGTAACATGATGCTTGAAAAGAACATTGAGAGAGAAGAAAAGCTGTGACTAAGAAATAAGGACGAAGAAAGAAAAGAAGAAAGAAAAGAGGAAAGTAGATCTGAAGAAAAATCTAGAAGAGGCAGGATATGTAAAGCACGTGTGAAAGGGATCCGGATCCTCTCCATTTCCCTTTGAAATGGAGAGGCTCCAGTACATGGTGAGGATTTGGAATGGAGAGCATCAATGGTCAAAAACGTGCCACGTCATTTAAAATGTTAACACACACTTAACTGGGGTTAGACACTTAAACTAGAGGCTTGCTTAACTCAACCGGACAAAAAAATTTACACCACACCCACACAGCAAACCAAAACTGAAAACACACCTTCATCACAATGAACAAGTGACAAACCCAAAAAATTCACAATACTCAAACCCAAAAAAAATTCACAAAACCAAAACCCAAACCCACCATGGCTTTGATTAGATTTTGCTCACGTCCCACATCCATACCCACAGCCACACCACAACCACGGCCACCACTAGATCGGCTACCCAAAGTCGCAAACAGAGAGTGAGGCATGAGAGAGAGAGAAGGATGAATGGATGGTGAGAGAAAAATCCAAGAGAGAGAGCGATCGATCTTACCGTTGATGGCCAAAATCAATTTAAGCAAAAAAAATTAAAGAGAGAAATGAGGAATAACATAAGCAAACCATACTTTTTAATTAAGATTTGTCCACAGGCATCTTGATTATGGGGTCCACAATGATTGATGAAGAAGATCTGGATAGGCCTGGAAGCTCTTGCTTGAAAGGAGCATTGGATGAGATGATTATGTTGTAGGTGATTAAAGCTACTGAGAAGGTTATGAGTAGTGTGAAGAACACATTCCCACAACCAATTTTTTGATTTTTTGCTCTCTACAACTCTCCTTTTACTCTAGAGAGCTGAGAGCAGAGCAGAGCAGCTCTTTTACTTTTCTATGTATAGTGTACAGTGTAGAAGAGATTATTGCTTCTGGGTATTATGCGGTTTCTCACTTTACAGAAAGAGAGGAAATGGAGTGAAATTTAAATGTCTCCACTCTTGTAGTTGAACAAATAATTTTTTTTTAGTGTTCTCGGTAGGGTAGGGTAGGGTTGCTCTCTATCCTGCCTTATTGTAGTATTCTCGTTACCCTCACTTTGAGGACGATCTGTTCCCCTCTAGTGTCTGCTATACTAAGAGGGTTTTGTTTTGTCTTTTGCGATTTGTTTTGTTTTCAGGAATGGAGGATCTCACTCGGAGTTGGCAAAAATTATCACTATCCAATAAGGAGGGTGAAAAGATGGACCTATCGAAGACTAGGAAACTACAGGGGTTTGCTTTAGCAGCCAAGTTTTTCTCTCGCAGGTCTTTGAACATTGAGGCTGCGGTGCGGACTTTTCGACCCCTTTGGCGAACAAGCGGGGATTTTCATGCCAGTGATGCTCAGCACAATCATGTGGTGTTTACTTTTGAGTTGGAAGAGGACATTGAGAAAGTTCTTATGGGCGAGCCTTGGTCGTTTGACAGACATCTAGTGGCTTTTCTTCGGTATGATGGTTTAACACCAGTCCAAGAATTGCATTTTGAAAGGGTTTCGTTTTGGGTGCAGATCCATCACTTACCCTTCTCTCATCTCACTGAGGAGACAGCATTTTGTTTGGGTGAAACGATAGGGCCAGTCGTCAAGACAAGGGATGCTACGGAGATGAGGGGTGGAACGTTCATGCGTGTGAGGGTCTCAGTGAATATTATGGAACCGGTTTGTCGTGGAAGAAGAGTAACGTTTGAGCAAAATGTTGAAGGATGGATTTCCTTTCAGTACGAACGTCTTCCTAACTTATGTTACTGGTGTGGCAGATTTACTCATGATGATAAGGATTGCCCAACATGGTTACAGAGTAAGGGTTCTCTTACTCTAGAGGAACAGCAGTTTGGGGCTTGGTTGAGAGCGCCTCAGTTTAACCCTTCTCGTCGTTCTTACATAGAAGTAAAGGGGTTCGATACTTTGGATCACACCAGGCGTGTTATGGTGAATGAGAAGGGTCCGGAAGGAGGTACAGGGCGTTCGTTGATCTCGCCGAAGAGGTTTTCCGATGAAATAGTGCCCAAAAAGGTTGCTCCGGAAATTGTGGCGCATGATATCCACAATCATTTGCAAGCGGATTCTGCGGGAGCAATTAATGGCGTTGAATCCGTGGATCAGGTTAGTTGGATTTCAAATTCAAAAGGTACAAATGGTGAGCTTGAGATAAGGAATACGGAGGTTTTTTTGACGGAAAATATGGGACAATTAATGTTGGACATGACGAAGAGTTATGAGGAGAATCTGGAGCTCAAGGATGCGGGGATTTTGTCCATGAATAAGCAGGAGCTTAGTTTTGATATGGGCTGGGTTGAGAAAAGTCCACTCAGGAAAGGTGGGCCAACTAAAACCCGGGGTAAGGATAAGGGCAAATCCACTGGGCCGAGCATTACTTCAACCCAAACCATTTTGGACCATGAACAGCTTTTGAAAAATGGGCCTAAGAGAAAGGTTGTTACTTTGTCTGAGGATTCTACTGTGATGTGGGAGAAGGAAAAACGTTTACGGAGAACAGAGGAGGGTGTTGCACTACCAATTGTTTCAGGATCGGCGAAGGTTGTTGAGCAACCCCGCCGGGTCCAATGAGTCTTATCAGTTGGAACTGCCGAGGGCTTGGGAACCCTCGGACAGTTAAAGCCTTGCAAAAGGTGGTAAGACAAGAAGAGCCCAGTTTAGTTTTTCTCATTGAGACTAAACTTAATAAAGAGAAAACAAAGACAGTTAGAGATCAGTGTAACTTCAAGTTCAGTTGGGTAGTACCTAGTATGGGTAGGAGTGGCGGTCTTGCTCTTTTCTGGAAGGAAGGTCTTAAGGTTGAAATACTTGATGCGGATCAATCTCACATTGATACTTTGGTTAAGGGTGGAGTTTCAACAGATTGGTGGCACTTGACTGGGTTTTACGGGGCTCCAGAAACTTCAAGAAGAGATGAATCGTGGGCTTTGTTGAAGGTGATTCGGGATAGGTCTACAACACCTTGGCTAGTCATTGGAGATTTTAATGAGCTGGTTTGTGATTCTGAGAAAGAAGGAGGGAGTTCAAGACCAAGGCGACAAATGAAGAATTTTGTAGATACGTTGAACTGGTGTGGTCTACGTGACATGGGTTTTGTGGGACCTCGTTTCACATGGCTCTATCAGACAGTGGACGGAGTTCAGATCAAAGAGAGGTTGGACAGAGCCGTGACGTCGCTGGCATGGGGTGAACGGTTCAAGGATGCTCGGGTTTATCATCTTTCAACATCAGCGTCCGATCACTCTCTTCTTTCACTACATTTTTTCTTAAAACCAAAGAAGCGGTGTAAGCGCAAAATCTTCAGATTTGAATCTATGTGGCTGAACGATCCGAAGTGTGAAGACATAGTAAAGAATGCTTGGGAGGAAGGAAGCATGTCTGTCAGTTGCTTTCCGATTTCGAAGTGTATGGAATTATGCCGGAACAGGCTTGAAGTGTGGAATAAGAAGGAATTCGGACACGTTGGTTTGAAGATTAATGTTCTCCAGAAGAAATTGGAATGGCTTGAACACCAAGTTGCTTCTCCAGCTAACATCAGTGCAATGAGGGAGACTCGGGTAGAATTGAATTGTTGGCTGGACAGGGAGTCGGCCATGTGGCTTCAGAGATCCCGGGTGAATTGGTTTCAAGCAGGAGACCGAAATACTCGGTACTTCCATGCCCGAGCTTCTTCACGACACAAGAAGAATACCGTTCTTGGTTTGATGGATTCACTTGGCGTGTGGCAGGAGGATGATCAGAAAATAGAAGATATTGTGACTAGTCACTACAGTGCTCTCTTTTGTTCTTCTGGGCCTACGGAATTTAATGAGCTTCTGTCAGCTATTCAACCTCGCGTTTCCACTTCCATGAACCAGATGCTCAATAAGACTTTTCTTGGTAGTGAAGTGTATGCAGCCCTCAAACAAATGTACCCGCTTAAGTCACCTGGACCGGATGGCATGCCTCCTTTGTTTTACCAGCATTTTTGGCCTTCCATTGGTCACATGGTTACTAAGACGGTACTTGATTTCTTAAACTTTGGTCTTGCTCCTCCCATGTTTAATGATACGCATGTAGTTTTGATTCCAGAAAATAATGAGCCAAAAAACATTTCTGATTATCGCCCGATTAGTTTATGTAATGTGATCTTTAAACTTGCTTCTAAAGTGATTGCGAACAGGCTCAGGAAAGTTCTTCCCTCTATTATCAGCGATACCCAAAGTGCCTTCGTGCATGGTAGGTTGATTACGGATAATGTTCTTGTGGCTTTTGAGGCTATGCACCACATTAGCCAGAAAAAGGCAGGGAGGAAGGGTGAAATGGCTTTGAAACTTGATATGAGCAAGGCTTATGACCGTGTTGAATGGGTGTGTCTTGAGAAGATCATGAAGAAATTGGGGTTTGATTCGAGGTGGAGGAGTTTGATTATGAGATGTGTCACAACAGTTACTTATTCTTTCAGAATTAATGGGAAGATTAGCAGATCCATTATTCCTTCAAGGGGAATTCGACAAGGTGATCCTTTATCACCTTATCTTTTTCTCATTGTGGCTGAAGGTCTGTCTGCTTTGATTAAGAAGTCGGTGGAGGAAGGGGTTCTGGAAGGTTTTTCTGTCTGCAGGAGAGGGCCAAAACTTTCTCATTTGTTCTTTGCTGATGATAGCCTCATTTTTTGTAAGGCTACCTTATCTGAGTGTGATTCTTTACAACGGATCTTCCATGTGTATAAGCAAGCTTCGGGTCAACAACTTAATCGTGCTAAGACTTCTTTGTTCTTTAGCACCAACACTTCTAGAGAAGTTCAAGAGGAGATAAAGGTGAGGTTTGGAGCACAGGTTATCAAACAACATGAAAAATACTTGGGTTTGCCATCCCTTGTGGGGAGGAACAAAAGAGTCAGTTTTAATGAGATAAAAGAAAAGCTCTCTAAGAAATTGGCGGGTTGGAAGGGTAAACTTCTTTCTAAGGCGGGTAAGGAGGTTCTAATCAAAGCAGTAGCCCAAGCCATTCCCACTTACACCATGAGCTGTTTTAAGATTCCGAATTCTCTTTGTGATGAGCTTACCAGTATGATAAGGCAATTTTGGTGGGGGCAACGTGGTGAGGAAAAGAAGGTGGCTTGGTTGAGTTGGGATAAGCTGTGTGAACCAAAGGAGAATGGTGGGATGGGCTTTAAACAGTTAAAATTTTTTAATTTGGCTTTGCTAGCTAAACAAGGTTGGCGGCTCCAAAATGGCCAAAATTCTCTTCTTTTCCGGGTACACAAGGCCAAATATTTCCCTAATTGTGATTTCTTGAATGCTGCTCTTGGAAACAACCCTTCGTATACTTGGCGTAGTATTTTATCGGCTCAATCTATTGTCAAGCAAGGTGTCCGTTGGAGGGTTGGTAATGGGAAGGATATCAGAATTTAGGGGGGATAAATGGCTGCCTAGGGGGTCCAGTTATGAAGTTATTTCACCTAGACTTTTCCTTCACCAGGATACTAGGGTGAGTGAGCTTATCCATATGGAGAGTACAAGTTGGAAAGAAGAAGTCATTCGCCAAATCTTCCTTCCTGTTGATGCCGATACGATCTTGGGTATTCCGTTGAGTATTAGATTGCCTGGAGATCGTTTGATTTGGGCGGAAACTAATAATGGTTGCTTTTCTGTTCGTAGTGCTTATAAGGTTGCTTTGAACCTCCATCGTACGAACCAGGATGCCTCAGCTTCGTCAGTTAGCTCGCACAGAGTATTTTGGAGGAAAGTATGGCAACTTCCTATCCCTCACAAGGTTCGTCACTTCGCTTGGAGGGCTTGTCGTAATATTCTCCCTACCAAAGATAATCTGTTTCAACGTAAAGTTCTCACGGATTGCCTCTGTGACGAGTGCGGTGAAGCTACTGAATCCTCTGGTCATCTATTATGGTCTTGTCCCAGAACTCAGCTGGTTTGGAGTTGTTCAAAGCTTCCTAGCTCGCTCCGATCAGGACAGTTTCACTCCTTCTTTGATTTGTTATGGTTCTTGCTGATGATAGAGTCGTTCGACGAAGGGAAAGTTGCTCTGGTGTTTACAATTGCATGGTCGTTGTGGAGTAATCGGAATTCGGTCAGGCATGGTGGTATAAGAAAGACGCCCGAAGCTCTGGTCCAATGGGCTTCTCATTACCTGAGTGACTATTCCGTTGCGACGGACGTTAATGCTGTTAGACCTGAGATCGTAACTGCTACCTGGACTCCGCCACCTCCTTCTGTGATTAAGATTAATGTGGATGGCGCCTTATCCAAGCATGGTAGAACTGCTGGAGTTGGTGTTCTGATCCGTGATGATGCAGGTCATACCGTTGCTGCTCTGTGTAAGCACTTCCAGGTTCCTTTGGGCCCACTTGAAGTTGAGGCAAAAGCTTTTGAAGCTGGCATCCAACTAGCGTGGGACTTGGGTTTTCAAAATGTGGTATTGGAGGGGGATTCTTTGGTGATGGTACGTGCTCTTTGTGGATTGTCTAATCCCCCCGCATCAGTTGATTCTTTATGTCTTGGCATTCAACATATCAGCTCGGAATTTCACTTGGTTACTGTTTCTCATGTAAGACGGCAAGGGAATAAACCTGCCCATCTTTTAGCAAAATTCGCTCTTAGTTTAGAGGATTCATGTGTATGGATTGGGGAGTCTCCTTCTTGTATTTTACAAGCCCTCATCCAGGATTCTGTTACGTTTTCTTAGTTTGAATAAAAGAGTTTATTTCTTATCAAAAAAAAAAAAAAAAAAAAAAGAAAGAGAGGAAATGGGGTAGAGGAATTAATGGGTATTATTGCTTATGTTATTCCTCACTTCTCTCTTTAATTTTTTTTTGCTTAAATTGATTTTGGCCATCAACGGTAAGATTGATCGCTCTCTCTCTTGGATTTTTCTCTCACCATTCGTTCATCCCTCTCTCTCTCTCTCTTATGCCTCACTCTCTGTTTGCGACTTTGGGTAGCCGATCTAGTGGTGGCCGTGGTTGTGGTGTGGCTGTGGGTATGGATGTGGGACATGAGCAAAATCTTTTTTTTGGGTTTGAGTATTGTGAATTTTCTAGGTTTGTCACTTGTTCATTGTGATGAAGGTGTGTTTTCAGTTTTGGTTTGCTGTGTGGGTGTGGTGTAAATTTTTTTGTCCGGTTGAGTTAAGCAAGCCTCTAGTTTAAGTGTCTAACCTCAGTTAAGTGTGTGTTAACATTTTAAATGACATGGCACGTTTTTGATCATTGATGCTCAAAGGGAAATGGAGAGGATCCGGATCCGTGTGAAGGAGGGTTGAAGCAAAAATGACACATAAGTTTAAAAAAAAAAAAAAAAAAGAGCCTTGGAGGTTTCTGGAGCTCTATCCATTGTTTTCTCTGGGCCATCCTGTGCTTGTAAAGCTCCTGGGCCAGGTTTCTTTTTTTTTTCTTTTGTTTGTTTTTTTTTTTTTTTTTTTTTTTCTTCTGATTAATATACTTCTACTATTTCAGTCAAAAAAAAGAAAAGACCTAACGGAGAAAATAAAGGAAAAGGGAAAAAAAAGTTATTAAAAATTAAATTAAAGGGTGGGCTTGGTTCATGGTTTGGGTTTTGACATGGGTATAATTTAAGGCTTGGGTTTATCACTTGATTGGCCCACTCAACTTTTAATTACATTATACATATTAATTATACACATAACAAATTATAGAAGACAATTAATAAACAAATTAAACAACTAAATTATGTTAGGCTAAACAATAGTAAAACAATACATTATAAAACACAAACAAATTAAATTATGTTAGGCTAAACAATAATTAATAATTTTATAATTAATGAAATAACAATATAACAAATTATAGTTTATAAAAGACAAACAAATTAATGAAACAACTAAATAATAATAATAATTAATAATTTTATTAATATTTCAAATGAACTTATAATTTATTGTTTATTCTTTTATTAGAATTATGGACAAATATTTTATAAGAAAATCACGTAAAAGGCAATTGTAAATTTTATGTATTTACGTGCTTTTTTATTGTTGTTGTTGTCAATATACAAAATTTTCTTTTTATTAAATTATGTAATTTATACTTATTGAGGAACACCCTGAAAAAAAAATTCTTGAAGTCGCCACTAGACCTAAATATAGGGATCTCGTAGCAAGAACAAAACTGCGTTAAATATATTTATATATATATATATATATATTTTTTTTTTTTTTTTTTGCTTTCTTAATATTCCTCTGTGGGACCAATTGACCAAACCACGTGAGAAAGAGAAATACAATGAACTTTGAATATGCGTTAAATGTTCGCCGCGTGATAATTGATAATAACTGGCAAACGCCGGCCATTAAGTTGGTGCTCATCAATTAATTAATTTATTTACGTGAGAGCAATAACTATAGCACACTCTATCAAAAAAATAAATAAAAAATAAAAAAATAACTATCGCACACACTCAGTATGTACATGTTCCTTGTTAATCATGTTTTTATTTCTGTCATGTTTAGTTAAAATTGTGAAATCTTGTTTTCAAAATTTCAAGAGTAATGACTATTGCACATACTCAATATGTACATACTCATTTTTAATTATGTTTTTCTTTTATGTGTTCAATTAAAATTGTAAAATCGTGTTTTCACTTTTCTCAATTTCAGAGAAAATTCTCAAAAAAAAAAAAAAAAATTTCAGAGAAAGTGTATAGAGGATTTTTTGCTAGTTGTGTTAATTTTGCAAACATATTAATTATATGGCTAAAATTGAAACATATTAGTTAAGTAGCATTATTTGAAAATTGAGTTCAATGTGAAGAAATTGAATTTTTGAAACTCGAATTCCATCAAGAACTTTTTTTTAAAAAAAAAACATATATTAACTCATGTTTTTCTCCATGAAACTAGAGCCTTTGAAACTCAATACATGAGTCTCAAGTTCCAAATGATGCTTCCTACCTAACTAATATGTTTTATTTTCAGCCACATAATTAATATGTTTGAAAAATGAAAAATCAGTTTTTGATTAAACTGTGAAAAATCAGTTAAACTGGCAAAAAAGACCGGGTATAAAGTTTACAATAGTAAGTATGTAATAAGATTTTTCCTTAATAAAATATCTTCTTACACACTCGCTATTGTACGCTCCATACACACTCTCTTTTGAAATTGTGTTTTTAAGACATGATTTTAGTTTATGTGCAATTGTGTGTAAGTGACGAGGGTGTAACTATAATTACTCATTGATTAATTGGCATGGTTTACCGCTTCTCTCACCAAGATTTGTTGTAACTTCTAAAAACGTTTTTGTCCTTGTGCTTGTTCCTTCTCGTCCCACAAAATTGACCAACTCTTGTGTGTACATTTGGATAGTCACCCACCACTCGGCACTCTATTCATTTACGAATGTTCTATAAAAATATGACAACAAAGAAAAAAGGACAATAAAAATGTCTCCTAGTATATATAGCATTTTTTAAAAACTTATAATAATAATAATAATAATAAAAATGCTACGTTTGGATTTGAGAATATAAAAAGAAAGGGAATTGAAGAAAGATTACTAGTACAAGTTGGTTTACATAAATTTAACTAATTACGATGAAGTGAACTTTTGAGATTTTTCTGTAATAAAAACACTTAAAATATAATTGAAATTTAATGAAAGAGCATCTTATGTCTAGTTATTTCAAATTCAAATTCACATATTGATAAAACTCAATTCTTTCTATAAATTTTATCAAATAAAAATATATATATATATATATATATTATTCAGATTACTTAATCTTCATTTAAAATCTAAAATTCTCTTTAAATACTTTTATAACCAAACCGACAACACTGGATTATCTATCCAAACCAGCCACAAGAATTTGAGCATTACACAATTTAGATTTTAGACTAAAATGAGAAGTCAAAAAATTTATAACTTGGTGAGTTTGCTTGGTCTCCTTTACTAGAAAAACTAACGTTCAAATATCTCTTCCATTATTTGTAGCAATTATAAAACGAAAAACAAAGGGATGGGACTACGAGGACAAACAACACTAAATACATTCGACTCCAAGGCCCACTTTCTGAGGGAGTGGGCTACTCTAGAGGCCCAACCAAGATGGCAGTGAGGGATCTCTAGTTATCTGTAATAACTAAACATCTAGTCTCCTAGCATAGCTTCATTGAAGGACCAATGGGAAAATCAGTTTTTATTTTCTTTGTTTTTGGTAGCAAAGGATGATAATAAACAGAGGGATAACAGTACAGTTCAAAACATGTTTTAATTAATACCAACAACCATGTTAGAAAGGTGTATAGTTCATTACTTCCTATGATCAGAAACAAAAACAAAAGCACAACAAAATTTTTTTGATATGAAGGTTGTCTTCTGGACAAAACTTTTGCTTCCAAGCAATATATGAGCACAACATATAGGAGGATTATATCTGAGAAGGGAAACATGAAGATGATTGCACTCATTCTTCCATGGGTTGATTCTCTGCCTGTGTTTGAGATACCCTGACCTTGATCTTTGGAAGAGTGAGAGAATTGTCCTCCTTGAAAGCACCTGGGGCTTTGACCGAGTTGATGCTTTGCTCCAGCTCCTTTACTGCCTCTCTCATTAGCTTGGCCTTCTTTCTGCAAAATGATTTCAATTATATGTTAAATGATATTCATCATCCTAGCTAAATGCACTTTGAACAAATGATGAGAAGAACAAATTACCTCGTTTCAATGTGTTTGGCCTCCCTCCTGGATCTTACTTTATCCATTGTCTTAATGGCCTTCAGAGTGTTTTCTGTGAGATTCCGGTCATATCTCTCTGGCCTATTGCGCTTCCTCTCAAACTCAAAGGTAGAATCCTGCAAAATATGGAAACGGGAACTGGAAAAAACAGTAAACACCAAATCCTTTTTGGTCCAAGAAATGGTGGTCATGCAATGAGAAATACACTTAGATAAAAGATAAGGTGAATCAATCATATTTACTTGTGTCATGTCCTTTCCATGCAACCGCCTATAGGCCTTGGTCCATTTCACCTTGCGAGGATTCCTCATCATCTTGAATTTCTAAACAGGAGGTGGGAAAGGTTCCTCAACAACCACTTACAATAGGGCTAAGTTAGGTTCTTGATTAGGTTCACAGCAAATTCTGCTTCCAACTCAAATCTCTTAGTTAAAGATCCGCAAAAACAAAACAAACTGTACTAAGGTATGGAGGATCAAATGTACATTACTATGTCTATGACTGTGAGTGCTTTCATGTGGAGGGTCAAATCTACATAACTGGGAAAGCTTCTGTTCATATGCTGTGCCCAAATGTCCTCCCTCAGGGCATGAAAGATACTATTAGCTTTTCCTTTTAGGCACAAAAAATAATGGGATCCAAGTAATGAAGGATAACAAATTAACAAAGAACAAAACTTAATTAGTACACCTATTTCAATTGAATTGAACTGCATAGTTGTATTGACCAATGTAGTAAAAATAGTGTTATCTTTTCTGAGAAAAATTAAATTTAATCATGTGGTTCATTGTCAACCACATGGTTAAATCATACATATAATTAGGGAACCTAATGTACAACACGAAATTGTACTTAAATTTAACACATAACAATAAGTGGATCCAGTAAGCTTTTCACATATTTTTCACTTAGTAATACAGATATTTTTATTGTTGTACCTAAATAGTTTGTTTGGATAGAGGGGGAGTAGAGGGGAGTAGAGGGGAGAGAGGGAGAGTACGTTAAATTATTTTGTTTTGATTTCTTTTAAAGGAAGAGGGGGAGAGATTTGGAGTGGTTTGGAGGGGTTCTACTACTTCTAACCTCTCATTTTTAATTCTCCCAAATTGGAGAGCTTTGAAGGGAGAGTAGAGCATAGAAATGCTTTACCAAATGAATTACCAAATTTGCCCTTACTATATTAACAAAATTACAAACTATAAAAAGACTAATTATTCCCCTCTCTCTTACTTAATTTTTAAAATATCTAAACAAAGTAGAGGATAACCATTCTCCTTTACTTTCCTCCCCTCGACTCCCCTTTACTCTCTTCTCCCTCCAAACTTCCAAACATAGCATTAAGGCACAACACCTAAAAAATTATAAGAAATTGTACTAAGTCTACTAAACATATTTTCAACTAAATTAGTTGAATTTAATCAGAGAACTTTAGGGAAAAATAATATTATTTGTACTGTATTAATCAATATATTTATGTGATTGAGGGAATTTACAAAACTGTACCTAAGTATTTAGGCCTAAATTAATGGCGTTGATTCTTGATGGGCATGGTGTAGTTGAACTATCTCCCAGATTCTACTAACCCTCTTTCCACAAAACATTTGAGCCCTATTCCGAGTAGGTCTTAGAAAAGACTTTCAAGATAAGCCCAAACTAGGTTTAGACTTGCCTTGGGTTGATCCATGATTAAAGCTTGGGCTTTTTCAGATCTAATAGTAGTCTGACCAAAAAAAAATTGAAAGAGAAAAAGATAGCACTTGCTACTTATACTCAGTAGAAAGTAGAATAGCTACCGGGAAAGAGGAGAAGGTTTTTTAAATAAACCTTCTAGATATCAATTAAATTTTTTAATATATATATATATATATTTATTTATTTATGACATTATTTTCTCTAGGAATAATACTAGTCATCAACCAAAACTTTGCCTTCATTAATTAACAACTTAATATTAGAAAAAGAAACCTGCCAGTTGCCCGTAGGAGTTTGATTAATAGTGAGAATTGTTGTACAGTATGCTCTGCGACGTGCAACTAATCTGAGTGAAGTTCTTCTATGTCATCAAAATATATATATATATATATATTAGAAAAAGAAACCTATCTTTAATTCAATTTTCTATTTTATTAATCAATGTTCACTTTCCCTAACGTTGTTAAGGGGGTTTGGTTTGGATGGGCATATGTGCTAAGTTTCCACTCAAAAGTATTTATTCATTGTAACATGTTTGATCAACTTATTTACTGACAGTTTATTTGCTTTTTGCGAGGAGAAAAAAGTGATTTTAACAAATAAATTGACTTATTTGAAATATTACCTTTTAAGGCCCAATATTACCATTTCTTTTCTCCTTACATTTGATAGATTTTTGTAAGCAAGACAACTGCCGAATACCGAGTAAGTCTAGTGCCACAAACTTTTCTATAACCTTACCACAACTTTACTACGTGACGACTCGTGATTGGTGGAAATAAAATAGTGGATCCATGTGGGTTCATGATTTCACCAAACATGATTCGCCACATAGCAAAGTTATGACAAAGTTGTAGAAAAGTTTGTGGCACTAGACTTACTCCTGAATACTATATGATATAAATTAGGATTAAGATACTCTAGATTTCCTAGAGTACACTACTAAATAGATTTTGTATGAATGTATTAAATAACTAATCTGAGTCTTAACTCATGAGTTGAAAATCTTGGGTCTGTGTGCATTCTCTATCTTTGCCAAGCTGCCAGCACTTAGATCAACCTTATAAAAACAAAAGGAATGTCAAGGGAAGAACTTGAATGCAAATAGTCTGTTCCTCAATTGTTATGAGAGAAACAAAATGTCAAAACTGGAGGTGGTAAAGATTCCTCAACAACTAATTACAATAGGACTAAGTTAGGTTCTTGATTAGGTTCACAGCAAAGTCTGCTTCCAACTCAATCTCCAAGTTAAAGATCTCCAAAAACAAAACCAATTAGTATGGCTATGACTATGAAAAATTTCATATGGTGGGTCAAATCTACATAACTGGGGAAGCTTCTGTTCATAAGCTGTGCCCAAGTGTCCTCCATAAGGGCATGTAAGATGCCATTATCTTTTCCTTTTAGGCACAAAAAATAATGGGTCCAAGTAATGAGAGTCAACAAATGAACAAACAAAACGTTCTCCAATTGTATTCAACCACATGGTTGTATTTATCAATGCAACAAAAACAATGCTATCTTTTTCAAGAATAATTAAATTCAACTGTGTAGTTAATTGTCAACCACATGGTTAAATGTAACTAGAGAATCTAATGTACAACACTTAAGAAATTGTACCTAAATTTTACTCATTAACAATAAGTAGGTCTAGTAAGCTTTTCACATACTTTTTGCTTTGTAATATAGATATTTTTATTGTCATACTAGAATAAACTCTAACTTTGGTATAACTTTTTTAGGTGTTGTACCTTCAATTTTTCAATTAATCACATGGTTGTTTTACTAAGAGCACAACTTAGGTATAGTTTCTTATCTATTATACCTTAAATTTTCTATTTAAGTTCAAGCACATAGTTGTATTTATCTTCCCTATGCATATTTTAAATTTTCTATTTAAGTTCAACCTCGTGGTTGTATTTTTTTTTATAAAAAAAATAGGAATGTTTATCCACATTAGTTGTATTTGTCTAGTGTCCACTGTTTCTAACCTCAGTCTACAACTACAAAGATTAAGTTTTTTTGTAGTTGTACTCTGATTATGTAATATATTATAAACTCGGTTTAAAATACTATTATTATTTTTGTGTGTGTTCTAATAAGTATTATTGTTTACTCAAAAAAAAAAATCAATTAGTTTATGCACAACATCACAAATGACATTTAAATTCAATTGGCCAATATAATTAAAGTTAACCATGTGACTGAGTTGACTAATATAATACAAACAATTAGTAGCCAACTTAGGTATAGTTTCTTATCTATTATACCTTAAATTTTCTATTTAAGTTCAAGCACACAGCTGTATTTATCTTCTCTATGCATATTTTAAATTTTCTATTTACGTTCAACCACACGGTTGTATTTATCTTCCCCATGCATATTTAAATTCAATTAGTCTATGCACAACCTCACATAGGACATTTAATTTCAATTGGTCAATATAATTAAAGTTAACCACGTGGCTGAGCTGACTAATATAATACAAACAATTAATAGCCACCTTAGGTATAGTTTCTTATCTATTATACCTTCAAATAATTCAATTTCCTTGAAAAATGGAGAGCCCTCCCATCCAGCCTTTTAAGTTTTAAACGTAAGTCATAAAGTGACATAGGAAAAATTAGGGAAAATCTGTCTACCTGCTTGTGGGGATAGTACGGACTGGATTTGAGTTTGAATAAGAGCTGGATAGTATGGGATTTAAAGGCAAAGAATAGGCTGAGAAGCAAATAGACATGTTGCAGGATTTCTAGGCAAAAGTAAAATTAGGTTATATTAGGATTGTTCTATGGTTAGACTCACTAGACAACATAATTATAAAACAAGTGAGAATTTGGCCACAGTCAATATAAAACTTGAGCACATTAAGATATAATAATAATAAATTATTTTTAAAAAATTTAAGAATATAATAATAAATTATTTTAAAAAAATTTTGAGTACGTTAAGATCATGAACATACCTCCAGGATGAAATCTCATGTATCATGTATGGAGATATATTGTACACACAACCCTTTAATACAGTCTACATGGAACCTTCTTTCAGATGTTGTTTAACTTCATTCATAGAAATGAGCCTCTTATTTGACTGTCCCTTCAAATCTGGAATCAAGAAGCAGAGTCAGTAACGTTTCAATTACCACGTAAAAGACATTACCATAAATCAAACTTGCTTTACAAGCTCATGCAGTACAACTAACAACCATTTTAATTAATTAAAATTGTAAACACATTTAAGTCTCTCTACTAGTTTATGTAGGAAGTTCACAATATGGAGAAGCTAGATGCATAAGCAACCTTCAGGCAATCCAACACCATCTAACTATAAGCAATAGACCTATTTTCTAACTAAAATTGTCCATAGTTGCCAGACACAACAAAGAGGAGGGAGAGCAAGCCCCACATGATTTTGGAAGGAAATCAATAGTGGAACAGATTGTTATGGTGTGTTGTTTTATTGGAGGAAAAAAGAAAAATAGAAACAGAAATGCATAAAAAAAAAAATTTAAGCATATTTGACCATCTAAAAAAATTTGAAAAACCTATTTAGGTGCAAAAATGTCAAATAAATAATTTTGCATAAGTATATAAACTTTTCAAAAACAAGACACAGGTACAGAAGCATCGAAGAAGAATACAAAGAGACTACCTAAGAGAAGAGAAATTTTAAATGCAGATTCTAAAATGACCTGAAAGGAGGATGATGAGAGCAAAAATGTTAGGTGTCCAAAACACTTCAGCTTAAAATACTAGCATGGATCCACCGACTTTCTAAGATACTAGCACGGACCCAAATGGAGAAAGCAGTTTCAAAAGCAATTCTTGCCAAGTAGATGAGGAATATTCTCTTCAAAACAAATAATGTGTTAATCAAATTCAACGAAGTGTTCTACTCATGTAGAATAGAAGGATATCAAATACCATCAGCAACAGATCATCACAGCAGCCCTGTAACCTTAATTCCATTTCTAAAACTTCTTTTTCCTAAACCTAAGCTTTCTTATATCACACCACCTCAGAAGATTTCAAAGATTGAACCTTTCAAGGCTCCCATACATCATTGAGCCTCTCAAACTGCAAATTAAGGATTAATCTTGAGCATTGCTTAAAAGGCAAACCTCAAGTCATAATAGCTTTATAAACTAAACATAATTGTGACAGAAACAGAAACAAATTAATTAGTATTTTATAGCACACCCCTCAGAGGGTTTTCAAAATCGCCGGAAAGGACCAAAGGAAGAAAAAAAGTGTTATACATGTGAAGCAAATTCACAAAGAAATATATTTGTCAAGTACCTGTGAAGTCAGGATGCGTTCGCGTAAGCTTAAGCCAGTCCATTTGGCTATATCCTTTCTCAAAAGGAACCTTGGCTCGGGGTGCAGGCTTCCTTGCAACAGTCCGTTCCTGGACTTTGTTGACAGAATCTCCAGTGCCTCCTGATGCTACTGGTCTTAACAGTTCACTTGACTGTTTTGGAGAGGATGTATCAATAACATTGAAAGACAGAGAACCAACTTTATCCTGCCTCTTAGAGGCAGAATTTTTTGGAGCTTCATTCCACAGAAAACCACTACTCTGACTGCTATTGCTGCCATTTGAGAATTCATCTCCTATAGTAATATCACGAACATCCGACACAAGCTTCTTTGTCTCATGATCTTCTTGGTCGGAAGGTGAGCTAACCTAAATTTATAACCATAACCATCTACTTAGATAAATTCATTCAATTTAAAAAGCACCCAAAATCAAACTTATTTTAACATAGAAAATTCTTAATATAAGTTCAAGCCAATTCAATAAGGTAATTAAGCTATAAATTTATCATACCAAATGTCAGTACCAAACATACCTGACAAAATGTAAAATCATTATCATTGTCCATCTCACGCAGATTGCAGTTTCCAAATCGATTTAAGCAATATTTCCTGTGCAAAGTTGCAATTATTAACAAGTATACTGTTTTCACCAGCTGCATTTATTATGACTGTATTAAAAAAATATATCTAACAATGTCTAACACACCTATCAACCAGAATTTTTAACAGTGGGGGAAAAGACAAATGCACACTATATTGAATACACTATTATAAAACGAGTAATAACCTATTCAGGTTCCCCAATTTCCATTACTTATGTAGTTCTCTATCTTTCTTATCACACCACAAGTAAAGTTCTCTACAATTCCAACAGCCATCTCAGAAGGTTCACTGTGGTTAACTTTTTTGATAAGTTTTCGCCACAAGAAAAAAAAAAAAAAAAATCACTAAGCTTAACTTCACCTCCAATTTCTCAACAATTATTCAAACTTCATGCCGCTAAATCACTGCACTTTAATGCCGAACCAAAATCTTCAAAATTCATTTCAATCTTGAGCAAACACACCAACCTCCACATGACTTTGACTTCAAATCTCAAAATTTCACTTCATTTCAATCAAATAACTTTCTACATTGACAATAACAGCAACTTAGCCTTAATTCCAAAATTTTGGGCTCAACTTATGGATCCTCAATAGACTAATCAAGGTTTGACGCATGCATTCTTTTCCACCATTCTTTTCTATCCGAAATCATATTCTTTGTTACCTCCTTAATCGGTATGTCCTTTTTTACTACTTCTAATCTTTCTCACCGTTGCATTAGTCACTCTGCTTTGCACATAACCAAACCATCTCAAGTGACTCTCCCTCATCTTTTCATTAATAGGGGTCAGCCATATCTTTAAGTGAATTTCTCAATTTCAAAATCTTTTGTTGTAATTACAATTTTCTATCTTGACATTCTCATTTTAGCTACACTCATTTTATGAACGTTGTGCTTAACAGCACAACACCATAGAGCATAGCTAATCTTATAGCTTTTCAAATTGACACCATCTTTAAAATCTTTGAAATCCCATTAAAAGTTCAACCCTCCCCAACATTTTATGGATGGATCTTTCTTTATTCAAGACATGAAAATTTTAAAACCAATACTATCTCTAAGCAGGGTTGCAAAAAAATTTCTCAAAATTTTTCATAAATTATTGTAGGGATAAGGGCCCAAGATTGTATGTTGGGCCTTGGGCCTTGTCCAAGAACGTTGACATGTCCGAGGAGGGATAGCTGGTTAAGGAATACCAGTTTAAGAGCCTCGTAAGCAAAGAGGGTATAAAAGACGGTCCGAGGAGAGAATTCCTCCTCGGCTACGACAAATATAACTCAGATATAAATCCCAATGATGAGATTGACCTCCATCAAAGCCCCAGTGCCAGTAGCGTGCCTCATGAACACACGAAAAGGAGGGGAACCCAATAAATATCTAAGGAAAAGCTGCTACCTCTGTATTAAATGCACCGCAGCTACTTTTCTAGTCGCATTTATGTGAAGGGGACACCTGAACAACGCTTACTTGGCTACCACAACTCACAGAGAGCCAGAAGGGGTATCTGATGGGACAGGTACTCGAGTAGTAGCCTAGATAATCAACAAGTGGAGAGCCAAGATCACTAGGAGGGACCTATATAACATGAGAGACTCTCCATGAGTTGGGGGTTGGAAAAATAGAGAAAGAACACTGTACTAAAAAGGATATCACTTATAATCAATTCTGTGGGACTATAAGAATATTTGCATCCTTGGACAATACATTGACCTAACCATATAAGTGCTGTTCTTGCATTATTGTCTTACAAACCCATCCTAGTCGTTGTGATACTAACTAGGGCCTAACTCTTCAACCCACTCTCTACAAATTTATTGTATTAGGCTCATTAACCCACAATCTCATACTTATTGGACTTGGGCTGAAAAATGAGACCCTACAACTATATTAAGAAAATACAAAAAATAGAAAGAAATTTTTGGCATACAACCTTTTTTTTTTCTAATTACAAATTGTTGAGAAAATATAGTTTGCTTTTTAAGATTCATATTTTTGTTTTTATAAATAATAGTTTAATAGTTTAAATTTAACTTTTAATTATTTATTTTTTGGACTTTGTTAACAGGTGTTGGCCAGCACCTGATAATGAACTAACTATGATTCATTTATGATCTATCACAAATTCCACCCGCATAGGAAATTGGTAAAGTTTTATTTTTTTAGCTTTGATTTTGCAAAATGATTTGACTTTCTCCATCTAAACTAACACACATTTAATACATATTCAGTTTTTTCCATATCTCTAAAAAAATGTGAATAGTTTATTTTAAATTTTATCACATTAACAGGTGCTGGCGATATTTTTTTTAAAGTAATATTAGTATTATCACATATTATACAATTTTTATCATAACTAACCACGTGGTAAACTATGGTAAAAATGGTATAACTTTTATATATATATATATATATATATACAAGATAGAATTCTACTCTAACTTAATCTAAGTGTATATGTGTGAAACTCCCTCTTTGAGACTTAAACTCCGATCTTTACTCTCCATACTCTAGCTTTTATATTTGTAAGATGACTATGAAGATGTATGGTGATTGATATAAATTGTATTCAAATTTCAAAAGCCAAAACATCAACATGACTAGACAAGTCATTCCATCACAGTCACACGTTTATTCTTCTTTTCTTTTTTTTTCTTTTCTTTTTCCCCTCCTTTAAATCTATCATCACCTCTCTCTCTCTCTCTCTCTCTCTCTCTCTCACACACACACTTTAACACCAGTACCACCGCACTCACCCTCGTTCATATCAAATTCAAACTTTTTACTTTTCAGCTGTCTTCTTTCCCATACTCTTACGTTAAAGAAAGTAGCCATTCTACTCCTCCCTCTCTCTCGACAGGTTCTTTTTCAAAATCTAATTCCAGTCAAAGCTCAAAGCATAGCTCTCTCATGCATTTCATCCATGATCCAACACATGTATTTCTTTAATTTTATTTTCACTCACAGATATGAGATTTCCTCCAAATCTCATTTCAGTACAGATCTAATATGTTTTCACAATTTGGTTATAGCTTTTTTTCCTTCTTCTTCAATTTCAATAATCGGTTTAAACGCACCGGTTCTGGTTTTTTTACTTTTTTTCTTAATTGGAACCAGTCGGTTCAGTTTTTAAAATCATGGGGATACCTAAATTTTTTTTTTTTACTCTGTTTATGGGTAATGAATACTTAAGTTTAAAAGCTGTTTATCAAAAAAAAAAAATCTAAAAGTCACAATTTTTTTTTCTTTTTCACAAAATATTTTGTAATCATAAAAATTTCAAGTTGTAAATGGTAGAAAATAAAATAATATTAATAATTGGGTCTATATAAAGATCAATGACAACTTGACAAGTGACAACTCAAATGGTTGATGGATTCTATCATATTATTATAAGAATCGTATAGAGGTGTTAACCCCAAAATGCTAGTAAAAGATTTCGAACCCAAGATCTCAAGAATATTATGTGCTCGTTTGTTTTAGCTTTTAGGAGCTAAAACGCATGTTTTCTTCAAAAATAGAGCTAAAAGTATATTTGGTTCAGCACAAAACGCAACTTTTTGAGAAAAGTTGCGTTTTAGGCCAAGGCTGAGAACACGCAAAACCTTATGGAGCTCTAGAGGTCCATAAACCGAAAAGTTCAATGCGCATTCCAGAAGTATCCGTTGCTAATTCCTTCAATTATCAAATTACCCTTGATAAAAAGCCCTCAGTTCTCACGCCTGTCCGAGCTCATTCCTCTCATCTCATCTCTCTGTTCTCCCTTTGCCCTAAAGCTCACTCTCACGCCTCTCATCTCAAGCATAATAGAAATACAAACTCAAAAACATAATCTTAAAATTAATCAAACCATAACAATAAAAGCAAAAAAATTCTTGCTCTCATAAAACTGATATAATTTAAACAACAAATCTAAAATCAAAACAACAAAAACAGCAAATCAAGAACAAAAAAAAAAAAAAAAAATTTAAAACAACAATAAATGATCAAGAAAAAAAAATAGAAGCCGATTTGATAAATCTAAAATCAAAAACAACAACTAATCAAGAACAAGAAAATAAAATAGGAGCCGATATGACCCCTGGTTGCATGCACTCCGCAGTGAGGAGGAGGAGCAACGGTGGCGATGTGGTGGAGCAAAGGCGATGTGGTGGAGCAAAGACGATTTCTCCTTTCTCTCCATGCATGTCTGTGTGTGTTTGAAGATAATGACACCAAAAGGCAAGCAAGATTATGGAATCAAGTATCACAGAGAAAACTAGAGAATTTATGGAATCAAGTAGAAAAAGAAAAAAAAAAAAAAAAAAAAAAAAAAAAAGAGTAGAGAATGAGAGAGCTGGAGAAATAAGGAGAAAGGAAGGCTCTGGAATCAAGTGGAATGTAAAGGAAAAAAAGAGATGATGGAATCCTATGGGTATACGTGTGTGGTGGACAAAATGCAAGAGAGAAAAAAAAAAAAAAGTATGGATGAAAGAAAGGCAAAGAATTAGACATCACAATTTAAAAATACTACCACAATATTTTCACAATAAATTTTAAGAATTAGCTAATGTTGGTGAGTAAAAATATAATTTTAGTGGTGAGTTCAAATTAGAACTAGTAACAACTTTCCATATAAGATATTGATATGATTCTTGTGAAAATATTGCAAAAAATATTGTGGATGTAACATTTTTTGTTGAAAAATATAATTGTTGAGAATGAATAGAAAAAGAATAAATAAATATTAAAAAAGAATAAATTTGATTAAAAAATAAAGATTAAAAAAGTGGATAGGCAAAAGGTAAATGTCACTGTTGATTGTCCAAACAATACAAAAATTTGTCTAACCTGCTGGAGATGCTCTTATATATACATTGTCCTTTTTGGTAATTTATTCTTCAAACTGCCACTTTTATAAGTGCTAGTCAAATACTCAGTTTTTTCAAAAAGCACTTTTTAACAGCTTTTACCAAACACTCAATTTTTTTGAAAATACACTTTTTCATTATGCACTTTTTAAAAACTCCATTTTTTCATTATGCAATTTTACAAAAAGCTGAACCAAACTCACCCTATAAAGTTTTAAGAACTACTAAGCCAACCCCTTGGAGTTCTGATTTTGGTTCGTAAAATTCTACAATTCTACCCCATAAAAATGATCTAATCAGTATGGAGTCTTTCATGGGGTAGGATCGATATGAGACCACAATCCTTAACGATGAAACATAAGATCCTATTATCCTACTCTATAGAATCCTTACAATCCTATCTTATAGAATCAATTTGGATTGGTCTAAAATCGTTCATATTGTAAGCAATTTAATCAACATCTATTGAAATTATTAAAATTATTTACAATCATGTTTCTCTACAATGAAATTAGGATTGTCCAACCCTATGGATTAAATTATAAAGGGTTTTAAAGAGCTTGACATTTCTCATTATATGAATACAATTGAAATATTTACAAAATCTTTATAACATTAGAATGAGAATGATTTTCCTGTTGTAGCCAATGTCAAATTTCTTAATTTGGAATTTTATGTATATTCTTTTATATTGGAACTTGTAAGTTCCAAAATTTTCATTTATTCATGTATTGGCAATTTGGTACTAAGTAGTTAGTACATTTTATGAGTAAGTTAGGCCACATTTAATTTTGTTATTATAATTCTTTAACATGTATTATTGTTACTGATTTTTTTTTTTTTTTTTTTTTTTGCAAAAAATTAAACTTATAATTCTCAATCTGATCTACAAAACTTCTCATCGATCCCACATAAGATCATAATCTTTACTACCATGAGATTGTCAATAGCACTACTCTTTGTGATTGTGAATAAGAGAAAAGTTTAGCTAACTAAGGCCTCGTTTGAGAGGAGGGAATCAAATGGAAAGGAAGGAAAAAAATAATTTTAGAATATTATTTCCTTCCTTTTTTAGGAGTTTTAATGGAGGGAATAGAAATCTCATTCCTTTATTTAGGAATTTAAGTGGGAGGGAATGGAATGGGTAGGAGGGAACTCATTCCTCTCTATTCCCTTAAAACCTCAAATTTTCATTCCCCCTGAAATTGGGAGGAATGAAGGGAATAGAATTAGATTTAATGATTTTTTTTACTAAAACTCCCAAAATTTCCCTATATATTCAACTCCTTATTTTAAAATAGGGGTCTAATAGTAATATTGTCATAAAATGATTCCATTTCATTCCCTCCATGTTGCTCCCAAACAAGACTACTTACATTTCATTCATTTTCATTCCTTTCCATTCCTTTATTTTAAAACATCCAATCAAGGTTACTTAATTCAATTCCATTTCATTCTTTTCCCTTACTTAAATACATTCCATTCCTTTCCATTCCCTTATGATTATTTCATTTCATTCGTTTCTATTCCATTCCATTCCCTCCTCCCAAACGAGGCCTAAGAGAAAGAGATAATAAAAGGAACCGTGGAGTTAAAATAAAATATATAGTTTCTTCTGGTCTTATTCGGTCCTCTTTAGTCTTAATTGGTTTTATTTGATCTTATTCGGTCCATTCAGTCCTCTATGGTTGTATTCAGTCCTATTCGGTCCATTCGTTCATGTTTAGTCCTATTTTGTGTTATTTGGTCCTTTTCGCTCTTATTAGGTCCTTTTTTCGGTCCATTCATTCCTATTTAGCTCATTCTGTCCTATTTGGTCTTATTTAATCCTATTGGTCCTGTTTGGTCCATCCATTCATGTTCAGTCCAATTTTGTATTATTCGGCCCTCTTCAGTCTTTTTCATCCCTCTTCAGTCATAGTTGGTTTTGTTCGGTCTTATTTGGTCATGTTTGGTCTTATTTGGTCCATTCAGTCTTAATCAATTTTGTTCAGTCTTAGTCGGTCCATTCGGTCTTCTCTTGTTGGGTCCATTCATTCTCGTTCGGTCCTATTATGTTTTATTCGATCCTCTTTGCTCTTATTAGGTCCTTTCAGACCATTCGTACCTATCGGTCCATTCGGTCTTATCTTGTTATGTTCATTCTTATTTGGTCATATTCAGTTCAATCGGTCATAATAGGTTTTGTTCAGTCTTATTTAGTCCTTTTCGATCTTATTCGGTCCTACTCAGTCTTATTTAGTCATGTTCAGTCCATTCGCTCATGTTCGGTCCTCTTCGCTCTTATTATGTACTTTTTCGATCCATTAGTTCCTATTCGGTCTTATTTGGTCCATTTGGTCTTAATTAGTTCTATTTGGTCTTATTTGGTCCTATTTAGTCTGTTCGTTCATGTTCGGTCTTATTCTGTCTTATTTGGTCCTCTTTGCTCTTATTAGGACCTTTTTCAATTCATTTAGTCTTATTCGGTCTTGTTCGGTCCATTCGATCTAAGTCGGTTTTGTTTAATCTTTTTCGGTCCATTCATTCGGTCCTCTTTGGTCTTATTTAGTCTTGTTTGGTCCATTCATTCATGTTTGGTCCTATTCTGTCTTATTTGTTCCTCTTCACTCTTATCATGTCCTTTTTTGGTCCATTGGGTCTTATTTAGTCCTGTTCGATCTTATCCGATCCATTCAGTCTTATTTGGTCCTTTTCAGTCTTATTCAGTTTAGTTTCATTTTGTTCAGTCCTCTTCGGTCTTAAGCGGTCCTATTCAGTCCATTTTGTCTTTTTAACAACCTATCTCTTTGGCAGTTTTTCAATCTAAGCCAACCAACGAACTTGGGTTGAAAAATCTTCAACCCAACCTATAGTATCTTTAAAAACCAATTAATCGTAAGGACTTTTGATTGGGATAATATATATATATATATATATAGTCAAAATTGAGAGAAAATCCAATTAAATTATATATTTATTAGATTTTAATTAAGATCCAATTTTGCACCATGTGTCCTATTCAAAATTTTAACTTTTTGTACCAAGTTAATTACTCATTGAAAAATACGAAGAGATCAGTATTAAATGAAGTATATAAAAAACCAAATACACCTAATCTAATCATTTTATTATTATATAAATACAAATGATCTAACCCACCTTAAGATTGATCTTGGGATGATTCATGGCATTTCCTGGATCATATATAGTATGCTATAATCATCACGTGGGAAACTGACAAGTTTCATTTTAATATATAAAAAAATGATACTCCCTCCGTCCTATTTTTTTTGTCCTGTTTGAAAAGTCAAATTTTTTAAGGAAACATCATTTATTGCATTGTCTACCTTTTAAAAATGTATAAGTTTCCAAAACTACCCTTAAAAAAATTTATCAAAAAATTGAATTAGCAAATTAATAGGGGTATAATAGGAACATTAGTAAATTAATGACTTTTATTTTTAGAAACATGACAATATTTTGGGACATCTCAAAATGGAATAGAGGACAAAAAAAGTGGGACGGAGGGAGTAAATATTTGTTATTGACCAAATTATAAGTATATACAAGTTAATTAGGATCAAAACACCTCCTTGTAACTATATGATTGATTCTTTTTTTAAAAGTGCTACCAAAAAATTACATGAAATTATCATGGTTTAAGTTAAAATAAAAAATACAAACCTAAAAATATTGAAATATGATAGCTAAACATATGATCTACAAATCTTTTATTTTTTTGGTAAAGAATCTATAAATCTTAGTGTGGGTTACATGTTAGTTTTATATTAAACTAAAAGTTGAAAGAAAATTCAATTAGATTATAAATTGAATTTCAATTATAGGCTAATTTTGTGCCATTTGTCCCAAAAAATTTCTTAATTCTAGTGCCAAAAGGTGGAGAATGGAGACCACAATAATAATACTTATTTACTTATTATTACCCCCATCAATCTCAATAAAATAGTTATTACTTGAATTTTTTTTTTTTTTATTAAAGGATTGTCTATATATATAGACAACGAAATTTGCCATTTAACATCATTTTAGAAACTATTTAGTTAGTTAGCATGTTCCAAAACATTTTAGTAAACTAACATCTCGAGTCTCAGAGACTTGAGTTCAAAGAAGGAACTCGAGTTTCTAAGAAGGAACTCGAGTTTCTAAGACTCAAGTTCCAAGTGTTGGCAATTTGACGTGGAAAAGAAGTACACATGGAACTCAACTCGAGTTCCACAAAACAAAACCAAAAGACCAGATTCACTTTACCTTTAGCTCCTCACCTAACAAATGCACCACCAGATTCACAAAGCTCCTCACTCAACAAACGCACCACCTCATCCCAATCACAAACTGCAAACCTAAACCCAACAAACTCATTCGGATCGAAACTTGCAAAGAGAGGGGGAAAATTTCAAGAAAGATAGGGAACGAGATTGAGAGAGATAGGGAACAAGTTTGGCGACGAGTTCTTCAGCCAATGATCAAGAGAGTCGCCTCTCTCTTTCTCTTTGTTTCTTTTTGTGGTGGTGGAGGAAAAGAGAAATGTTTGAGAAATGGAAGAAAAGGAAGAATAGTTATGAGATATTATGAATCCGTGGGGTTGATTTTGATTTGGGTTTGGGATTGTTTTTAATTTGAGTTTGGAGAAAGAAGAATGAAGGAAGAAAAGGAAGAGCAGGGTTGTTTTTGATTTGGGTCTGGAGTTGTTTTTTATTTAGGTTTAGAGAAAGGGTCTGGAGAAGGAAGAATGATTGGTCTAGAGAAGGAAGAATGAAGAAAGAAGAGGGAGAACATGAAAAAGGAAGAACAAGAAAGAAACTCAAGTGTCTAAAACTCGAGCTCCATGTGGATTTTAAATCTACCTTAGCTCTGCCAGCTCTGAAGCTCGGGTTGCTACAGTGAACTGGAGATGCTAGTTTGCTAGTATGTTTTGAAAACTGCTAAATAACAAAATTGTTCCCAAAATGATGTTAAATGGAAATTTGGCCCATATAGACAAATAGAGACAACTTCATGATGACCTGTATTTTAGTGGTTTATTCATTGAAATTCAATTCCTTCTATCTTTTTATTTAGGCTAAAATGCAAAACTAACCTTCTAAGTTTCACCTTTTGTCATATCACTCCTTTAAGTGTTAGTTTTGTCATTTCAATCCTCTAAGTTTTAATTTTTGTCAATACAGACCTCTGTTAGTCTTCTGTTAGCAGTCATTAGTCTCCTTGCAAGAAAAAAAAAAAAAAATTAGACAGCAAGAAATAGAAAAATTATCTATAAGTAAAAAAACTTTTTGGGATGTTAGAGAAGAATAAAAAAAAAGGAATTAAGATAATGGAACTTGTTGAAAGACGCACTTAGATGACCACCACTGGAGATTGTTTTTAATTGGCTTAAATGAAAACACTATCTTCTCAACAAACAAACAAAAAAAAATGAAACGCTACAAAATAGAAACCACTGAGCTATTTTCGTTGGTTTTAGTGAGATACAAAAATTGTCTGTTTCAACAAGAAGATTTTGACTTGCCAACCTTCGCTATGCTGGCGATTCCACGAGATACTACAGACCGCATAGTTGATGCCATTGATTTTTTCTGTTCCAACTTGCAAGAAGACTTTTTTTTTTTTTTTTTCTTGCAATGAGACTAATAGCTGCTAACAGGAGGATTTAATAGAAGACTAACGGAGGACTATATTGACAAAAATTAAAACTTAAAGGACTGATGTGCAGGCCTCAGAACGAGGATACTGAGCTATGACTCGTTTGGGCTCACAATCTATTTGTATCGTGGGCTTGAATTTCCTACACTGGGTCGTTCTTATGCTGAGACTGATCGACAACTCCTTCTATTCCTTTCCTCTCTCTCTCTCTCTCTCTCTCTGCAAGTTTTTCAGCAACCCCCTCTCTCCCATGAGATCCTTGTATTTATAGTGAGATGCTAGTGGGATAGTGATGATTAGCTTTGTCGCTAGTGCATTTGGAGGTCCAATACAGATGATGATAGGTGGGTGTTTAGGTGGGAGTGGCCTTGGAAATGGTTCCCATTCCCTGACGCTAGGCGGATACAACTCCTGGTCGTCGATGCTCGGTCATAGATTTCCCGGGCACAATAGAACTTCCCCGGGAAGTATCCTCGGGGGATGATGCAGTCTCGGGAAGCACGTGTGGACGGCTAAGACCAAAATGTCCTCATCCGAGCGTGCCAAGAAAGTAGAGCCTTAGTGGGCCTTAATGATCCAACAGGCCCAGGGAGTTTGGTGCCGTACATTAGCCCCCCCCTTGATTCAACCCCCGTCCTCGGGGGATGAATCAAGGAATCTGAGGGGTCGACGGCCCGGCCAGGGAGATTTACTCGGTCATTAGCGCGCCTCTCAAATGGCGCACTAAGTCTGATAAGCTATCATTATTGCCTGACGCTTCGCGAACCGAGGCGTCGCGCGTGTGGCAGTTGAGGCAATGGTTCGTTGGGTTTCGTGCCGCCGGCTTATTAATTGTCATTTACTCCTCACCCATCCTCTATATATACCTCCTTCAGGCATTCGTCATCACTTTTCACATCCTCTAATCTTTCACTTTACGCTTGACTGAGTGCTTCTCTTTGCGCATTCTTTCTTCTAGATCAGGACCTCTCTTCCTTAGAGCCTCAAGTAAGTCCTCTACCCTTTCTTCTCTGACTCTCTTTTGCATTCTTTTGTACTCGCAAATCGTAGCTCTTCCTTTTAGAGACCTTAGTATAGGAAATGGGTTATTCCTACCTCCTTTCTTCTGAGGCCGCTTTGGCTACCTTTAGGGCCGCTTTCAATGTGCCCGGGGACGTAGATATTGCATATTGCCCCGAGGGTGATATAGACATCCAACGGCGCCAAGGCGTCAATACTGTTTTCTTCCCATTAATGGCTATTCTAGAAGGCAGGGTCAGGTTCTCGGTAAATCCCCTTATCCTGAGTACCCTTAGGTTTTACGGTCTTTGCCCCGACCAACTCTCTCCCAACTTTTACCGGGTAGTGAGCTGTGTCAGTAGGCTAAACCATCTGTTCGGTCTACAGTTGAATCATCACGATATTAATTTCATGTACAGTCTGTGCGGAAATATCAATTCAGATTATTATCTGAAAACTAGGGATATGAGGGTACGGCTAATCTCATGCCTGCCTGATTCCAATAGAAATTCTGCGGGGGAATTTGTACGGGTGAGCGGTAACTGGTTTGCAGAGGAGCTCCCCTGCGCGTTTTCACCGCGCGATGTTGGTCGATACCGAGCGCCCTTATCTTACCTTCTGTTTGATTATCGTTAGTAACTCCTAACCGACTTCGTATATATATTTTTTTTGTTTTTACAGATAGCAAAAGGTTCAAGCCGGATCGCCGAGTGGTGCACGTCCACGACCTAAATTTTGTGCTTAGGTCGGAGATCTTCGTTCATTCGGACGGACAACTCCGAGCATCGCACCTGATCCTCGGCGTTGAACTAGTGTACTCCACCTGGCAAGCATTCAGTCAGGCCCTCTTGGTTGACAGCCCCTTGCTTTCCTACATCGACGTGCGCAACTCAAACTTTCTGCCTCCGAAGTTCACGGTAGGGGAAGCACGTGATCTTGGGCCACGGTATATTTGTTCGGACGAGCACCAACCACTTCGCGATGAATCGGCTGAAAGAGTGTCACGCGCGATTCGAGAAAGAGCCCACCAACAAATCGAGCCACAAGATCCCGTTCAGCCCGAGGTTCTCGAAGAAGCAGAGGCGCCCGTTCAAGTGGTCAAAGGCGCCGTAGCCGAACAAATTGATTCTTCGGAGACCAAATCCGATCACGGTCACGAAATGGTGACGAGGAGGGCCATGACGATAAGCCGTTTTGTGCCTGGTGCACGGCCAGTTGGTCAGCAACAGGAGGGTCCGAACCAACCACCTCAGCCCACTCCTGTCCAACCGACCCGAGTGCGTAAAAGGCAACGTGCCGAGGAACAGACACAGACCGGCCCGGGCGGGGTCTCGGCTCGCCCTTCATCCGGTATTGTCATTCACGAGCCGGTGACCCAAACCCGACCGGATGGTGCATCAACCTCTCGGTCCGCCGCGATCTGGCAGCCCTCCTTCTTGCTGGATGGCGAGCCCCTCACGGAGACTGCCAACCTTCGAGTTTGGGACAAGGGTCAGGGGGGCCGCGTTGCTCAGAGCTTGGCAAGCAGCTTGCTCTTGCCCGAGGACATCCATGCCTACGAGGAGGGGACGGAGGAGTCTGTAGGGAGGCGGCTTGTATGGCTCAGTATGGCGGTAAGACCTTCTATAACTATGACACGTAGTTTTTTCATTGATTCGTTCTTTGAATTTACTTATGCACGGGGTATTGTAATACTATCTGCACGATTATTTGTTCAGGCCGCGCAGTTGTCCCATATAGTGGATGGGAAACTGAAAGAGCTCGCCGAAGATGCTGGGCGGGAAAAGGCCCTGAAAGATGTGGCTGAAGTCACTGCTGCGGAAAAGCTGAAAGCGGCGGAGGATGCGGAGAAAAAGGCCGCTGCAGCCGAGGAGGCTAGGGCCCGTGCCGAGGAAAAGAGCGCTAGGCTGGAAAAGCTGCTGGGGGATACGCAGCTGAAGTTAGCCGAGTCGAAGAGCCTGAAGACGGCCCAAGGGGAGGAGTTGGCCGACTTAAAGGCCGCGCTGGACGCTTGCGAAAGCAAGTGGTACAACGAGGGGTTTGCTGATGCCGAGAACTCCGCGAAGCCGGTCATCCGCCAGGCCCACAAGCTCGGGTTCGAGGAGGGGTGGTTGGCCGCGCTCCGAGCCGCGGGGGTTCCCGAGGATTCTCCGCTGCGTAACCCGAGCGAGATCCCCTTTCCGCCTACAGCCGCGCCCGCACAGAACGCCCCCCATATTATCGATGAAGAGGAGACCTCCAGCATGCGGGCATTGGTGGAGGCTATTGATTCTCATGTTGAGCCAACTGGCGTGGAGGTTACAAGCGATCCTCAGGCCGACCCTCCTACAAGTTAATTGCCGAACCGTTTTCTTTGTTTTAGTTTGATTATTCATGTTGTTGCAAAGGTTTTACCCAGGTCACCGGGTTGTGGTGACAAGACATTACTTTTCCTTGGTTTTTATTGTGTTCCGAACATTACGCATTGTGCGATTTTAGTTAATGCTATTATGTTACTTTCATTTTACTATTAGTATGGACGTGCTGTTTGTCAAATATGCAGTCTAGGCTTGCTTCCCAGATGAAGGGTTATCTTTTCCCGAGGAACTATGTTTTGCTCGGAGTGTGCATTCGAAAATACTTTAGTTCTAAATTTTCAACACGCTCGGTCAATGTAGTCGGTCTAGAAGCGTGGCTTCTGTCCTCGAAATAAACTTTAGTTTTAAAGTTTCCACCTGCTCGGTGATAGGAATCGAACCGAGAGACAGGCTTTAGTCCTTAGTAATGTATTAGGTTTTAACCTGCTCGGTGATAGGGATCAAACCGAGGGACAGGCTTCAGTCCTTAGTAAAATATTAGGTTTCAACCTGCTCGGTGATAGGGATCGAACCGAGGGACAGGCTTCAATCCTTAGTAAAATATTAGGTTTCAACCTGCTCGGTGATAGGGATCGAACCGAGAGACAGGTTTTAGTCCTTAGTAAAATATTAGGTTTCAGCCTGCTCGGTGATAGAGATCGAACCGAGAGACAGGCTTCAGTCCTTAGTAAAGTATTAGGTTTTCACCTACTCGGTGATAGGGATCGAACCGAGAGACAGGCTTCAGTCATTAGTAAAATATTAGGTTTCAACTTGCTCGGTGATAGAGATCGAACCGAGAGACAGGCTTCAGTCCTTAGTAAAGTATTAGGTTTTCACCTGCTCGATGACAGGGATCGAACCGAGGGACAGGCTTCAGTCCTTAGTAAAATATTAAGTTTCAACCTGCTCGGTGACAGGGATCGAACCGAGAGACAGGCTTCAGTCCTTAGTAAAATATTAAGTTTCAACCTGCTCGGTGATAGGGATCGAATCGAGAGACAGGCTTCAGTCCTTAGCTGATTGTAAGACTCCTATTGCCAATGGCTTGTGCCAACATCCTCTTTCATTAACACCAGCAAATCTACATTTTGAACTGAACACGTGATTTATTAATGATAGAACCTCTTCAAGTTCTGAACGTTCCAGGGGCGAGGCAGTGGTCTCTCGTCTAGTTCCTCCAAATAATACGCTCCCTCCCCGGCCGCTGCTGTAACCCTATACGGTCCTTCCCAGGTCTGTGCTAACTTGCCTGCATGGCTGTCCCGCATATGCCCTACTGCCCTCCTCAAAACCAGATCCCCGGCGTCGAACCTCCTTGCTCTCACGCTTCGGTTGTATCTTCTGGCCAGTTTCTGTTGATACTCGGCCAGCCGGATAGTGGCTGCCTCACGGCGTTCGTCCAGCTGGTTTAAGTGCCGAACCAACATTTCGTCATTTGAACTGGGGTCGTATTTAGCTATTCGTGCGCTGCATATACTTACCTCGGTAGGTATAACTGCCTCGGCGCCGTAGGTGAGAGAGAAGGGAGTCTCCCCCGTGGATCTTCTCGGTGTTGTCCGGTAAGCCCACAGGACGTTAGGTAGCTCCTCGGCCCAGTTCCCCTTCGCATTATCCGGTCTTTTCTTCAGCCCATTCACAATTACCTTATTGACAGCTTCGGCTTGGCCATTGCTCTGCGGGTACGCCGGGGTAGAATACTTGTTCTTAATGCCGAGGTCCGTGCAGAATTCTCGAAAGGCCCGGCTGTCGAACTGCAGTCCATTGTCTGATACCAAGGAATTGGGTACTCCGAATCTGGTAACAATGTTCTTTCACACAAACTTCTTCACGTCCACATCCCGGATGTTCGATAACGCTTCGGCCTCCGCCCACTTCGTAAAGTAATCGACGGCTACAAGGACGAACTTTCGGTTGCCCGTTGCTCGGGGGAATGGCCCAAGTATATCCAGCCCCCACTGTGCGAATGGCCAGGGGCTACTGACCGGATTGAGATGGCCGGCGGGCTGATGGATCAGGGGAGCGTGCTTTTGACATTGCTCACATCTGCGTACATACTCGGCGGCATCCTTCTGCATCTGAGGCCACCAAAATCCCTGAGTCATAGCCCGGTGAGCTAATGAACGCCCTCCTACGTGGCTGCCACACACCCCTTCATGTAGTTCTGCTAAAAGTTCGTTCACTTTGTCCGGGTGCAGGCACAAAAGGTATGGTCCTCCGAAGGATCTTCGATACAACCTCCGATCTTCTGATAACCAAAACCGAGAGGCCATTCTTCGGATTCTATTCCCTTCCTTCTCGTCGAGGGGGACCCGGTTCTCGGCCAAGAACTCAATGATGGGGTCCATCCAACTGGGTCCCTGCGTAACGATAGCCGTGACTGTCGGACTGCTGGATAGCTTGATACTTGGTTCTGGAACATGCTCTATTCTGATGAGCCGAGGTATATCCTCGGCTACTGATGACGCCAGCGTGGCGAGGGAATCGGCGTGACTGTTGTGCGTCCAAGCTACTTGTACGATCTTCGCCGTTTCGAATCCGGCCATAATCTGCTTCACTCGCTCCAAGTACGCCTTCATCCGAGGATCTCGGGCCTCAAAACTGCCGTGAACTTGATTGACAATCAACCGGGAATCTGAATAGACCTCAACATCCTGGGCCCCCAAGTTTGAGGCCATGCTTAGCCCGGCTATCAGGGCTTCATATTCTGCTTCGTTATTGGAGGCCCTAAATCCGAACCTAAAAGAATGCTCTAGGCGAATCCCCTCGGGTCCAATTGCTACAATCCCCGCGCCGGCCCCCGTGGAGCTGGAAGCGCCGTCCACGTATATTTTCCATGAGCGGCGACTTGTCTGACAGACTATCTGGCATGAGCCTCTAGGCAAAAATTCAGCCACAAAATCTGCTAACACCTGCCCTTTTACGGCAGTTCTCGGTCTATATCGTGCGTCAAAAGCCCCGAGCCTGGTCCCCCATTTTGCTATCCGCCCCGTGAAGTCTGATCGTCTCAGCAATGACTGCAAAGGATATTCAGTTAGTACGTACACGGTATGGGCTTGGAAGTACTGCGGCAGCTTCCTGGTGGCATGCACTAGTGCCAAAACCAGCTTCTCCAATGGCAAGTATCTGGTCTCGGCGTCAACTAGAGTCTTACTGATGTAATACACAGGTCGTTGCACTCCCCGATCGCTTAGCAGCACGGCGCTCACGGCGTGGTCAGTTACCGAGAGGTACATAAACAGGTCATCCCCAGGTTCCGGGGCGGTCAGTATCGGCGCGTGCGTCAGGTACTCTTTTAAATCCTAAAATGCTTTCTCACACTCAGCATCCCACTGGAACCCCTTCCATTTTTTGAGAAGCTGATAGAACGGACGGCAGCGGTCAGAGAATCTAGAAATGAACCGGTTAAGAGCCGCCAACATTCCGATCAACACCTGCATTTCCTTTGGGTTGCTTGGCGGCTTAAGTCGCTGCACGGCAACAATTTGGTCGGGGTTTACCTCTATTCCTCGGCTGGAGATCAAGTACCCCAAAAACTTTCCAGCCCCCACTCCGAAGGCACATTTTTCTGCGTTAAGGCGTAGCTTATGTTGCTGCAATACCCCGAACACCCCTTGAAGATCCTCTACGTGCTGCGTTTGTTGTTTGCTTTTTACTACAAGGTCATCAATGTATACTTCCACCGTCCGTCCAATCTTGTCACGAAACATCCTTGTCATCATCCGCTGATACGTTGCCCCGGCATTTTTCAGGCCGAACGGCATCACGGTGTAATGGTAATTGGCATCGGGAGATATGAATGCAGTCTTTTCCTGATCCTCGCCGGCCAGGGCAATCTGGTGATAGCCTTGAAATGCATCCAAGAAGCTCATTCTCGGATGTCCGTACGTGGCATCTACCAACTGGTCAATCTTGGGCATAGGGAACGGGTCTTTCGGGCATGCTCGGTTCAAATCCGTGAAGTCCACGCAGACTCTCCATTTGCCGCTCTTCTTTTTCACCACCACTGTATTTGCAAGCCATTCTGGAAAGAAGACCTCCTTCACTGCACCTGCTTCCTTTAGCCGCTGGACCTCGGCCCTAACAGCCTCGGCGTGTTCATGCGCTTTTCTCCTCGGTCTCTGTTTCTTGGGGGGGAATGAGGTGTCCACGTTGAGCCTGTGGACGATAAATTCAGGGTCTACCCCCGGCACTTCGTACGGACTCCATGCAAACACGTCCAGGCTCCGAACAAGAAACAGTAGCAATTCAACTCTCTCGTGAGTTGTCAGACTAGCCCCTATCTGGAAGTGCTTGTCTGCGTCCGGCAGTATTCCGACCTTTATTAATTCCTCGGCGCAAGCATTCCCCGAATCCTCTCGAGGGTGCGGTAATTACTATAATGGGGCTTCTTCGGCCTCTTCATTTTGCCCTGTCTGTGGGCCTTCCCAATTTGCTGCAGCTACTAGGCACTGTCTGGCCATTTGCTAGCTCCCTCGCACCACTGCGATACCCTGCTCGGTAGGGAACTTAATCTTTACATGCAAGGTGGACGGCACCGCTTCCATGGAGTGGATCCACGGTCTTCCCAAGATTGCCGTGTATGGTGAGAAGGAATTAACCACTATGAAGATGACCTTTACCTCCTTTCCCCCCACGACTACTGGTAACGAAATCCGGCCCTCCGGTATCACTATTCTTCCATCAAACGAGACTAGCGGCGCATTATACTTTCCCAAGTCTTGAGTCTTCAACCCGAGTCCGTTGAACAAATCCGGATACATTACATCAGCCCCGCTGCCCTGATCTACCATTACCCTCTTCACATCGAAACCGCTTATCCGGGCGGTGATCACTAACGCATCTTCGTGTGGTTGTATTGTACCCTCTAAGTCGTCTTTCCCGAAGGCAATTGCCTCCTGGCAATACTTTGCTTTCTTCTCTGCTGGCCCCGTGTCTGGTGACTTTTTCGCAGGCGCTACTGTCAACACCCGTCTTCCCGTTGCTGACTTATCCCACGGGGGTAAGAGAATCATCTCAATTACCCCGCGAGGTGGTTGCTGGGGGATGTCTTTCTGCCGACCTAAATGGCCGATCCCTTGGTCGCCGAGATTCACCACGTAATCCTTCAGATGCCCGGACCGTACTAGCTGCCCCAAATGATCTTTCAGTACCTGGCATTGCTCGGTGGTGTGGCCTTTGTCCCTATGGTAACTGCAGTACAAGTTCTGATTTCGCCGGGATGGGTCGCCGCCCATTTTATTCGGCCACCTGAAGTATGGCTCATTCTTGATTTTTTCTACTATCTGGTGCACCGGTTCCTTGAACGTTGCATTCACTTCCCCTGCCTGCCAGGATGGTTCCTGCGCTCTCCATTCCTTCCGAGGTCTCGGCTGAAAATTCCCCTGCCGGGGACGGTTTATTAATGGGGCCTTGCCTTTGCTCTGCAACCGATCATCTTCCAGGCGCTTATACTCTTCGATACGCCTCATGAGCTGCCTCATGTCCTCGGGTGGCTTCTTCGTAAGTGATTCCCGTAGTTCGGAATCCTCTGGTAGGCCCATCCGGAAGGTACTTGCCGCGATTTTCTCGTTGCCCCCACCAATCTCGTTATATAGCTCCCAGTACCGGCTGGAGTAACTGCGAAAGGTCTCCCCCACCCCCATCCTCATTGATAGCAGAGTATCAACAGGTTGTGGCACTCGGCTGCAGGTTACGAACCGAATGCCGAACTCCTGAACTAGCTCGGTGAAAGAGTGTATGGATTTCTTCCGCAGTCCGTTAAACCACCTAAGAGCTGTTGGGCCAAGACTGGAGGGAAACACCTTGCACATTAGTGCGTCATTATGCGAATGCAGGGACATCATGTGGATGTAGTGACTGACGTGTTCGACCGGGTCCGCCTTTCTGTCGTAGATGTTAAACGGTGGTCTCGGGAATTTTCTTGGCATCGCGGCCCACTCAATTTCATCTGAGAAGGGGGACCTTGCCACCCTACGCAAGGCGCGGCTCAGTGCGTCCATAGCAGCATTCTGTGGCTTCTTATCCTCGGAGGAATCCGACCCCCGCTCGTCATGATCCCGCGACCGGGAGCGGCCTCGGCGATGATAAGGCTCCCGCAAATGCAGTCTTTCTTGGTGATTGTACGACTCATGCGAACGCGAACGCTCCCTTCGCCAATGGGACCCCGAATGGCTGGCCCCCATTTCCTGGCAACCTCCCAAATCCTCGGTCCTCCTTCCGAGATCGTCTCACTCCCTCCTTCGTCGCCTGTCATCCGCTTCTAACTCGAATTCCCTCACCCACCTGCGCAGCCGCTCAATTTCCTGGTCCCTATCATCAAGCTGCCTGCGGTCCGAGGCATCTGTCACTGTCCGCTGCGTCTGATATGACCCCTCCCCGAGACCGAAAATATCTTCCCGTTCACACTCCCTGTCTTCACGTCTCTTTTGCCTTCTTTCTCGCCAGGACGACCCCCGAGAAGACCCAACCGAACCAGTTTCGTCACCACCCCCCGGATGTCTCCCGGACATTGTCTCGTAAGCGAGTCTCAGTCGAACTACAGCTTTGTAGGCGATTCCCACAGACGGCGCCAATTGTGCAGGCCTCAGAACGAGGATACTGAGCTATGACTCATTTGGGCTCACAATCTATTTGTATCGTGGGCTTGAATTTCCTACACTGGGTCGTTCTTGTGCTGAGACTGATCGACAACTCCTTCTATTCCTTTCCTCTCTCTCTCTCTCTCTCTGCAAGTTTTTCAGCAACCCCCTCTCTCCCATGAGATCCTTGTATTTATAGTGAGATGCTAGTGGGATAGTGATGATTAGCTTTGTCGCTAGTGCATTTGGAGGTCCAATACAGATGATGATAGGTGGGTGTTTAGGTGGGAGTGGCCTTGGAAATGGTTCCCATTCCCTGACGCTAGGCGGATACAACTCCTGGTCGTCGATGCTCGGTCATAGATTTCCCGGGCACAATAGAACTTCCCCGGGAAGTATCCTCGGGGGATGACGCAGTCTCGGGAAGCACGTGTGGACGGCTAAGACCAAAATGTCCTCATCCAAGCGTGCCAAGAAAGTAGAGCCGTAGTGGGCCTTAATGATCCAACAGGCCCAGGGAGTTTGGTGCCGTACAACTGAAATGACAAAATTGAAACTTAGATTACTAAAATGACAAAATGTGAAACTTAGAATGTCAGTTTTGTATTTTAGCATTTTATTTATTTATTTATTGGATGGTGTTGAATCTACTGATAATGATTCTTGCTTTACCCTACATCCATGGACAATGTTGACATTAGTGACTTGACATGTGTGTATTATAAAGAAATGGTAATTATTAAGCACTCTTGGAGTACTATAAATATGTACTCCCCCCTTTCACATAATTGTAAGTCTCACTAATTAAATTTATGATGAGACCCACAATTAATGTGAAAGAAAGAAGTGCGCTTTTATGGTACTCACGAAGTATTCAATAATATTTCATAAAGAAAATAATTATTGAAACCTATAACAATACTAACTAGTATGTAACCCATGCTACCGCATAGGAATGTATATATTATTAATCATGAGTTTATTCATGTTTAAAAGGCTCAGTTAAGTCTAAATTCATATTATTAACCATAAAATTTTATTAACAAAACTTAGTAATATATATATATATATATATAGACATTGGATATTCTTCCCATGTGCTAAATATTGTTTTCAATAAGGTCACACCAAATAGGTTGAAAGCCATCTTTGTACAAGATTGATATCTGCAAGAGAAGTCAATCATCAAGCAAGGACCAAAGGATTTCAAAAAATGTTAATATTAACTCAATGTATACGCATACACACAAACCCATCACTATATCAATTAAGAGAATCAAAATTAAATGGAAATATTACACAAAAAGACGAACCTTGGTGGCGATGTTTATCCAAAAGATCCATTCACGCTTTTGAATCTTCAATCTCTATTGGTGATTGAAATTTTCATAGTTTAAAAAATTTAAAATTAAAAAAATAAAAAATAAAAACCCTCAGAGTTGTACTCATTTTATAGTTTTACGATGAGTCGTTTTATAACATGATGGCCATTTATGTGAAGAAAAAACCTTTGAAGTTGCATGGCTGATAAAAGAAATTCTTTCCAATCTCTTTTTATTGAGAGATGGATTTGTGCGTGTTTTTATACATCCTTCATAGTTTTATTATCACGAAACAAGTCCAATGGATTTAGATTGTTACTATCGATTCCCAAAGCATGAGTGTTTAATGTGTTATTAATTTCATCTCATCTCATTACTAAGTCCAATGAATTTTAATTGGAATTCAATTTTTCCAAGTGGTGCATCTCTTGCAATATTCTTTCATTTTATTATTTTTAATTAAGTTTTTGAAATTTATTTTCAATTCCCATGGCCACTTTCTATACTCGACTTCCTGTTATAGTTCCCTAGGCAATTTGAAGTTTGAACCAAGAGAACAATGAACCTACATAAAAATAAATAAAAACAATGAAGCAGAGTAATGGTTCTCTCGAAAACAACCCTAAATCATATTATATTCTTTTGATTATTTTCTTTGTACACGTGTATAGTAAAATTGGACTCCAATTTTATATTCTAATTGAACAATTGGAATGACACATGGCACAAAATTGAAACTCTAATTTGGAATTCTATTTGAGTTTATCTTTGTGCAAGATTGATATCTGCAAGAGAAGTCAATCATCAAGCAAGGACCAAAGGATTTCAAAAAAAGTAAATATTGACTCAATGTATACGCATACACACAAACACATCACTATATCAATTAAGAGAATCAAAACTAAATGGAAATATTACAAAGAAAGATGAACCTTGGTGACGATATTTATCCAAAAGATCCATTCACGCTTTTGAATCTTCAATCTCTATTGGTGATTGAAATTTTCGTAGCTTAAAAAATTTAAAATTAAAAAAAAAAAAAAAAAACCCCTCAGAGTTGTACTCATTTTGTAGTTTTACGATGGGTCATTTTGTAACATGATGGGCATTTGTGTGAAGAAAAAACCTTTGAAATTGCATAGCTGATAAAAGAAATTCTTTCCAATATCTTTTTATAGAGAGATGGATTTGTGCGTGTTTTTATACATCCTTCATAGTTGTATTATCACGAAGCAAGTCCAATGGATTTAGATTGGTACTACCGATTCCCAAAGCATGACTGTTTAATGTGTTATTAATTTCATCTCATCTCATTACCAAGTCCAATGAATTTTAATTGGAATTCAATTTTTCCAAGTGGTGCATCTCTTGCAATATTCTTTCATTTTATTATTTTTAATTAAGTTTTTGAAATTTATTTTCAATTCCCATGGCCACTTTTCATATTCGGCTTCCTGTTATAGTTCCCTAGGCACTTTGAAGTTTGAACCAAGAGAACAATGAACCTACGTAAAAATAAATAAAAACAATGAATCAGAGTAATGGTTCTCTCGAAAACAACCCTAAATCATATTATATTCTTTTGATTATTTTCTTTGTACACGTGTATAGTAAAATTGGACTCCAATTTCAGATTCTAATTGAATAATTGGAATGACACATGGCATAAAATTGAAACTCTAATTTGGAATTGTATTTGAGTTTATCTCTGCTTCACCTATTATTATATACTAGTATGTAACCCTGTGCTACCGCACGGGACTGGTTAATTGTAATAATACTATTGGCCAATTTTTTTGTTTTTGTTTTGTTTTTGTTTTTGTGGGTTTATCACACGGATGATAGAATTAAATCAAACAATGAAAAATATATATTGCATTTTATTATTTAAGAAATGTTATTGGTCTTTTTTTTTTTTTTTTTTTTGGTTTATCATACATAGGATAGCATTAGATAAAACAATGAATAAAAAAAAGAGAATATTGCATTTTAGTATTTAAAATATATAAAGGAACATTAAAAAATAAAAACTGATCATTGAGCTTGGAATCTTCTTGGAGGCGCCAATGAAGCACTAATGTATGAAAGTGTGAAGCAAGGAAGAGTGGGATTGAACATTGTGTTTGAACCCGGCCTTGCTCTGAGAAATCCGTAACAAGGAGGAGAGGGTAGTGTGTGGATCTAGTTGGTAGAGGTTGAGAGAGGAGGAGACATGGGATGACGATATGGAATTAGGAGGAGATGATGTTTTACTTTTATAGTTTTTCTCGTTGGACTCCTTGGTTCTTGTTGTGGGATTAGAAGAGCTCTAGACTCTATTGAGATCACCCATAAAAGTGTGCAGGTGAGATGTTTTTGCTTAGGCCAATGAATATTATCATTGTGGTTTTCTTGGCTTTCGTGTTAAATGTTAATGCATCATTTATTTGGGTACAAAAATTAGAAAATTTAAATAAGATACATGACACAAAATTGGAGTCTAATTTATAATCTCCATAAAATTATGCAGGTAAGATGTTCTTGCTTTGGCTAATGAGCATTATCATTGTGATTTACTTGGCTTTTGTGTTAAATGTTAATGCATCATTTATTTGGGCACAATAATTAGAAAATTTAGATAAGATACATGACACAAAATTGGAGTCAAATTTATAATCTAATTAGATTTTTTTTGGCGTAAATGCATTTTTAGTCCCTACATTTTGACTTTTTTCCATTTTAGTCCTTACATTTTAATTTTACCACTTTTAGTCCCTAAATCAATTATCACGTTCCATTTTGGTCCTTTCCGATAGTGGGCTACCGGAATTTGCTTAGGTGGCAGATGAAACTATTAAAATAATAATAAAAATTTTTATTTTCCTATTAAAAATGCCAAGTCAGCTTATAAATTAAAAAAAATTTATTTATTAATTTTAACTAAATAAAAAAAATGAAAAACAGATAGTTTAAAAAAGAAATTATATTAATTAAATTTTAAAAAAATTCTTTACATTATCATGAAGAACATGTTCATGTTCTTCATGTTCTTCCCAGTCATCATGAAGAACATGTTCATGTTCTTCCTCAAATTTTGGTTGTCAAGGAAATTAAAAAAATCAAGAGCATGCCAACATGGAACACATAAAATCAAAGGGCACAGATCTACAAAATACAAAGACCTTCAAAGATTCAAAACACAAAAAACACAAACCCAAACCCAACCCTCAATCTCTAGCAAACCCAGAACATCACGAAAAATCAAACCCTTCATACAAACATCAAACCCAGAAAAAAACCCATCAATTTCAAACCCAAATTCAAGAAATCTGTAAACAAACCCAGAAATTTTAAACCCACCGATCTAATAGAGACCCACTGATTTGTGAGAGATTTGAGGTAAATACACTTTAAACCCAAATCCAAACCACCGCCGACCTCAGCCCCTCCATTGTCACCGATCAGTCCATCAAGCCACTGCAACCCACACCAACATCAAACCCATCCAACGATCCACCCCCACCGACCACCGGACCAACCACCACTTCACAACCATTGATCCATTTTATACCAACCAATAAACAAAAACCCAATTGAAAATGTTGGGAAAGCAAGAAGTTGGTAGCTTACAATGGTGGTAATTCTCTTTGAAGGAGGTGAAGCCATGACAAGTCTTCCTTGATCATCCACCACAAACCCAGCTGGCGGTTTCGGCAGCAGCGCATCATTTAACCCCAAAACCCCTTCACCATTATCATCATCATTCACAACCTCAACATTAATTGGAGGAATCCAAACCCTTGTTGTTACTCTTTTTCTTCTTCTTGGTCTTCGTCTTCGTCTTGATCTTGCTATTTGGTCCCGTTTGGGGCTTGGGGGCGGCGTTGCAGAGAGTGAGACTGAGACGGAGAGTTTGGAGACTTGGGATTTGGAGAGCGAATTGAGGGAAAGGAATGAAGGAGAGATTTGAAGAGCGTGGTGATGGAGATGGAGATGGTGCGGTGGAGATGGAGATGGTGCGGTGAAGATTGAAGAAGAGGAAGAACAGTACATGGTTTGGTTTGAGCTTCAGCTTAGTTGCTTTGCAGTGTGTGGTGGTGTTTGGGTCTTGGGTTAGGGATACGGTTTTGTGGTTTGGGATTGTGATGATCAGCATGGTTGGTACTTGGTTGTGGTGTGATTGTTTGAATTTTGAGATTTAATTAATATAATTTCTTTTTTAAATTATCTGTTTTTTATTTTTTTTTATTTAGTTAAAATTAATAAATAAATTTTTTTAATTTATAAGCTGACTTGGCATTTTTAATAAGAAAATAAAAATTTTTATTATTATTTTAATAGTTTCATCTGCCACCTAAGCAAATTCTGGTAGCCCACTACCGGAAAGGACCAAAATGGAACGCAATAATTGATTTAGGGACTAAAAATGGTAAAATTAAAATGTAGGGACTAAAATGGAAAAAAGTCAAAATACAGGGACTAAAAGTGCATTTACGCCATTTTTTTTTTAGTTTTGGTTAGGACAAGTGGCGCAAAATTGAGAATCCAATTGAAATCTAATTGAATTTTCTCTCTGCTTCACCTATTATTATATATATAGATTGGCTAACAATAAGGAGTTAGCTTAAGAAATTGACAAATTGTTGAAATTAATTGGTATAGAGCCTTCTAAAAAAAAAAAAATTTTGGTATAGAGAATATTATAGGTGATAATTTTTCCAATAGGTTGAAGAAAACTTGGAAATGTATACAACATGACCCTCTTTGCAATTTTATTTATTAAATAATGGTATTTTAATCCAAAAAAATTATTCAAAAACCTTTAACAAGGTATGATATTTACTATTGATTTTTTAAATATTAAGTACAGGATTTAACAATTATGATTTGTGATATAAAATAGGGAATATTAAAGTTACTACCAATTTTATTATAAAATAATTTACAAATTATAATGGTAACGAATGTGATTGGTGACACATCAAGGACAAAATAAAACAATTTTTTAGTTTATTACCAATTTTATTATAAAATAGTTTACAAATTGTAATGGTAACGAATGTGATTGATGACACATCAAGAACAAAATAAATCAATTTTTTAGTTTATTTCTTTATTAAGTTTTAAAAGTTCAATTTAAAGTTAAGATTCCTTTCAATTATACTATAATTCTATATTAGTTATATTTTCATGCAAATTCATTCATTTAAACCTCAAAAATATAAAAAGGCTTAATTTAAATTTATTAATCTTTTATGTAATTATATGAATATGTACAATCCGTTACTTACTAAATATGAAAAAGTATTTGGTATCAAATAATATCACGTCATCCGCATCAAAATCTAATAAATGAGAGACATGTGTGTAAAAATAATTGCCTACTAACACATGTCTTTTATTTATTAGTGGAGTAGTTATTTTTTACTGACATTTCTCATATTTATTGGGTTTTGATGTCATAAGTATGGTGTTATTTGATACCAAATACTTTCTCTACTAAGCATATGTATAAAAGTATAAGCTAATTATCATAATTTACACAATTAAGAGTAATATTTCAATTTCCTCATAACCAAATTTCAAAATGTCATAGTAAATCAAATTAATAATTTTTGTGAAACTCACTAGCCACTATTAAGGGTCTGTTTATGATCCACTTATTTTGCTAAAATTAAAAACTTTTTGCTAAAACTTAAAGCCACTATTAATGGTCTGTTTAGGATCTGCTTATTTTGCTGAAACTGAAAACTTTTTGCTAAAACTGAAAACTTTTACTGAAACTACTGTAAATAAAAGTAAAAATTAGCTAAAAAAGTACAATGGGACCCATGAATAGTATCAAAAAATGCAATAAGATCCATGAATAGTAGTAAAAATAAACTAAATAATAAAATAAACTAGCTTTTTAAACTTTAGCCAAATGCACACTAAGTATTAACGTCGTTTTTTTTTTTTTAATAAATCTAATATAACAAACCATATAAACGGTTGTGAAAACTTAGGAAAAAATTGAGTATCACCAAATTTATTCATAAATATAATATAAATAACAAAATTTTTCCAAAAGTAATTAAAAAAAAAAAGAAATTTTTGGTAGATTAAATAGGCAACAAAACCCCAAAAAAAAGTCATATGCTTTTTACCTTTTTTTTTCAAATTTTTTCACAAAGAGAAAATCTAAAAATCTAAATTTGACTCAATCAGGATTAGGTTGACAGTGAGGCCCGCTAGCAGCTCACACGTTTAGATTCTCGGAATCTTTTAAATACATGGTCCATTCTCCTACACCACCAAAAAGTATACGTGCATGTGCAAATCTGACGTGGCAACCACTTATCCTTGCGCACGCATTCATTGTCGTCAACCAAAACGACACTCTCCTCCACGCTGTCTCTCCTAAGAAATTGATTGCACTGCGTGATTTGTCATCATCTAAGTATATAATAATAGGTGAAATTAAAAAAATTTAATTAAATTTTAATTGAATTCTTTATTTTGTATTGTGTCTTTTTTTTTTGGTCAAGTGGTTTAATTGGATTATCAATTTTGTGTCATGTGTTCCATCTAAATTTTTAAAATTATTGTGCCAAAATAAATAATACATTAACACCTAATGCAAAAGCCAAGAAAACCACAAAAATAACTTAAATAAGAACATGTCACTTGGACACCAAAGTTTTCAGATCCGGATTGTTCATTAAACCGTAAAAGAGAGAGGTTCAAGGTTTTTAAGGTCGAATCGAGGTCGATCCAGAGTCGAACCGTGATGACGTCATAATTAGTTTAATAATTAATTAAAGCCTAAATATAGATATTAAATTTATAAAACTAACAAAATTGACTAATATATCTATATATGTGAGGGAAATTTAATGATTTTCAAGTATATATTTAATTAAATAAGAAAGTTAATAAAATAAAATAATAACCATGAAAACATTAAAATTTATGATTAATTTTTGAAGTAAAGTTGAATATCTTTGAAGGATTTTAATTATAATTTTTTTTATTCCTTGTAAGAGATAGATAATTTAATTAAGTAGAATAAAATTGTGTTAAGTTGTTTTTATTAAAATAAATAAAAAAATTGCTAAGGGGTTGGACCACACGGTTCTTGTCACCAGTTCTTACGGTCCAACCCCAGTTTTAGGGGTTTACGGAATTGCCACATATGCCCGGTTCTTTTTGCTTAAAAAATCAGTTTTTATCCCGATTTCCAGTTTTCACAGTCCGACCTCCCGGTTCGGTCTGGTTCTGAGAACTATGCTGGACACTTCTATGTAGACTCTCTCTCTCTCTCTCTCTCTTAAATGTTTCTCTAAATATAATCTCAACCCCTAACCATTTGCTACCATCGGCAAACAACTCCTAACCACTTGCTACCATCCCCATTAGTTAATAATTGAGTGTCATACTCTGCTACCAATCCATACATCAATTCATCAATGGATCATCTATTACACAAAGGGAATGGGAAATCTACCCATAATCCATAGATTTGGAATAATTAAATTCCAAAAAAAAAAAAGTGCAGATTAAGTAAATTCAATTAGTAAAGTCTTTTATTGTCGAATAAAATAACTTGAATTTAATATTTGCCTACAATAAAAACCAATTGATCCCCATTTGGATTGAGGAAAGAGGTAAGGGAAGTAGAGGAGGAGTAATTTTTAGATACTCCCGGAGCACGAAAAATAGTAATCCCTCTTCTTACATTCATGGAGGGATCTATTCATTAAATTTGATATTTGCTTACATTAAAAACCAATTGGTCCCCATTTGGATTGAGGGAGGAGGTAGGGGAGTAGAGAGAGAGAGAGAGAGTCATTCAACCCCTAACCACTTGCTACCATCGACAAACAACTCTTAACAACACACCGGCAACCCTTCAATGCACAACAAACAGATTTGTAAGTAAACTTGTAGCCCCTTTTCTATTCATATTCATTGACTTATGAAACATTGTCAATTCCTTTTCTCACATATTTTTTTTTACGGTTAATAACTCTTTTGCTTCATAACTAGCCATTGAATTTAACAATATCAATATTCAAATGTATAAATGAAACTTAAATCCCGTATGAGGATTAAAATAATAAGCAACCATACGAATTTGAAAAATATGGCTTTTGGAAACAATACTTCATTATAATGCTATTTGGAGATTTTATTTATTATTAATTTTGTTGTTGTCGTATGCCTTTTTTGTTTTGGGTTGCATCTCAACAATAAACAAAGCCAATAATCCAATTATTTGTAGTAAGAATATAAGGGTATGATTGGTCAAGACCAATGGTTCCTTTTCTTCCAAGTCCAATGTACATGACTTGTTTTTTGGAGACTACAAACTTGCAGTTGTACCTTAAGACTACAATTTCCTTTTAAAAAAAAATTAATATTGTTACATATTTTGAAAATCTAGCACTTGTATTGCATATTCTTCACACTCTTAATTATTATGGGCATAAGCTAAGTTGAAAGTGGTATTTCTTGAAATTTTTCATATTGCATGAGATAAGATCTATAATGAAAAAAAATATCTATATATATAATAATAGATGAAATTGAGAGAAAATCCAATTAGATTTCAATTGAATTTTTAATTTTGCACCACGTGTCTTTTTTTTTTTTTTTTGTCAAGTAAGTTAATTGGATTCTCAATTTTGTGCCAAAATAAATAATACATTAACACCTAATACAAAAACCAAGAAGACCACAAAAATAACCTAAACAAGAACATGTCACCTCGACACTTCTATGTAGACTCTCAAGCTCCTCTCTCTCTCTCTCTCTCTTAAATGTTTCTCTAAATATAATCTCAACCCCTAACCCCTAACCCCTTGCTACCATCGGCAAACAACTCCTAACCACTTGCTATCATCCCCATTAGTCAATAATTGAGTGTTGTACTCCGCTACCAATCCATACATCAATTCATCGATGGATCATCTGTTACACAAAAGGAATGGGAAATCTACCCATAATCCATAGATCGGAAATAATTAAATTCAAAAAAAAAAAGTACAGATTAAGTAAATTCAATTAGTAAAGTCTTTTATCGTCGAATAAAATAACTTGAATTTGATATCTGCCTACACTAAAAATCAATTGGCCCCCATTTGAATTAAGGAAGGAGGTAAGCGAAGTAGAGGAGGAGTAATTTTTAGATACTCCCGGAGCACGAAAAATAGCGATCCCTTCTCTTACATTCATGGAGGGATCTATTCATTAAATTTGATATTCGCCTACATTAAAAACCAATTGGTCCCTGTTTAGATTGAGAGAGGAGGTTAGGGGAGTAGAGAGAGAGTCATTCAACCCCTAACCACTTGCTACCATCGACAAACAACTCTTAACAACACACCGGCAACCCTCCAATGCACAACAAACAGATTTGTAAGTAAACTTGTAGCCCCTTTTCTATTCATATTCATTGACTTATGAAACATTGTCAATTCCTTTTCTCACATATTTTTTTTTACGGTTAATAACTCTTTTGCTTCATAACTAGCCATTGAATTTAACAATATCAATATTCAAATGTATAAATGAAACTTAAATCCCGTATGAGGATTAAAATAATAAGCAACCATACGAATTTGAAAAATATGGCTTTTGGAAACAATACTTCATTATAATGCTATTTGGAGATTTTATTTATTATTAATTTTGTTGTTGTCGTATGCCTTTTTTGTTTTGGATTGCATCTCAACAATAAACAAAGCCAATAATCCAATTATTTGGGGTATGATTGGGCAAGACCAATGGTTCTTTTTCTTCCAAGTACAATGTACATGACTTGTTTTTTGGAGCTTATAAACTTGTAGTTGTACCTTAAGACTACAATTTCCTTTAACAAGAATTAATATTGTTACATATTTTGAAAATCTAATACTTGTATTACATATTCTTTACACTCTTAATCATTATGGGCATACGCTAAGTTGAGAGTGGTATTTCTTGAAATTTTTCATATTGCATGAGATAAGATCTATAATGAAAAAATATATCTATATATATAATAACAGGTGAAATTGAGAGAAAGTTTTCGATAATTGAATATGAGATCTGAGGTTCAATTGATAAAATTTTTAATAGTTAAATATGATATTTGGAGTTCAATCTCTGCCTATACAAAAAATTATTAGTCTCTAAGAGCCTATATCATATGTTAAAACTCTTAAAAAAAAAAAAAAAAACATTGATTCAGTAGAGGTAATGGATTTTTTTTTTAAATAATCATAAAACCCAAACAATATCATTAGTTGGGCAACGTTTCAAACATATTGCATTTCTAACAATTCGACTTCAGAGGAGTCGATTTCACTGTTCAACGTTTCAAACTATTGTAGAAATCGACTCCACAGGAGTCGTTTTCTATACATAGAAACCGACTTCACTGAAGTCGGTTTCTATGTATAGAAAACGACTCCAATGGAGTCGATTTCTTTGTATTGAAAATTCAGATGCTCCACACAAACATTTGCGGCATCATGTGGGTCTTTGTTGCTGATTTTTCTTGCTAGAGGTTGAAACCACACCCAGCAAACGAAGAACCCAGGCGCCGACGAACCCAGGTGCGGCACCATGTGGGTCTTTGTTGAACCCAGGCGCCGACGAACCCAGCAACACCGAGCAAACGACGAACTCAGGCGCCGATTTTGACGACGAACCCCAACACCGACGAGCAAACGAGAACCCAGGCGCAACCCAGCAAACGAAGAAAAGGCTATACACGAAAAAATCGGATCGGATCAGATCGGTGGAGAAGAAGACAGCTCGGGTTTGATTTGTTTTGGATTTGATTTTTTCATGGGTTTTTGGGGCTTGGAAGTGGAGAAACCCAGGCAGCATTTTGGGGAAAAAAAAAAGAAAGGGAAGAACAAAAGCTTGATTCAGTTGGTCGAAGTGCTAAACAAAGAAATCGACTCCTTTGGAGTCGTTTTCTATGTATAGAAAACGACTTCAGTGGAGTCGGTTTCTATGTATAGAAAACGACTCCAGTGGAGTCGATTTCTACGCAAAGAAATTGACTTTCCAGAAGTCGATTTCTTTATCTACGTGTCACAAAAAATAGGCCATATGAACAGTAAAATCGACTCCTCTGAAGTCGAATTGTTAGAAATGCAATATGTTTAAAACGTTGCCTAACTAATGATATTGTTTGAGGAATTTGGTTATAAACCAAATAATCCCAGAGGTAATTGATGATAGTGAGTTTCATCAGTTTCAGAGATCCTAAGAATACCATCAGAAACTAAAAATAAATGCAGGAGATTCAACGCTAAAAAAGAAAAAAAAAGAAAAAAAAAAAGAATGTCTACTATATATATCCACTTTATTCAACATACCTAAGATATCTCACTTTTCTCTCTCTCTTCCTCGTAGCCTCCACTCGAAAAACCTCTCCATTTCCTATCTGAGATCCTCTCTCCTCCTTCTCTTCCATGTAAAAGATTCACACTCTAAAACAATCTGCATTATATTGCAACAACAAAAAATTGAATATAATTCTAATGCCTTTTTTTTTTTTGCTTTTTTGTGTTTCTGTTTTTGTTGTTTTTGAATAGTGTTATTTTTGGGAAAATCGCGATGTCGAAGGCAGGAGCATTGGATCTCGCATCGGGTGTCGGTGGAAAGATGGACAAAAATGAAGTTCTCTCCGCTGTTGATCAGTAACCACCATCTCTCTCTCTCTCTGTCTAGATTTATGCTTTTCTTTTTTCAATCTCTGTTTCTCTCTCTAGAACTGTGTTTTCAACTTTTCATTGTGTTTCTCTCTCTGATTTTCATTTTCTTGTTGCATGACATTTTGATACTCTGTGTTTGTGTATTTGGCTGTAGAGTATGACGCTTTTGATTCTCTCTGTTTTTTTTTTTCTCTCTCTCTAGAATCTGCATTTTTTTTTTATTGGATCACTCTTTCTCACTCTAGAATTTCTTTGAATCTGTTTTCTCTTTTTTCTAGAATTATGTGATTTTTTTTTATATCACTGTTTCTCTCTCTAGAATGATGCTTCAGAACCTGATTCTCTCGCTGCATTGACAAGAATCTGAATTTTTTTTTTATTGGATCACTCTTTCTCTCTCTAGAATTTTTTGGAATCTGTTTTCTCTTTTTTTTCTAGAGTTATGTGATGCTTCAATCCGATTCTCTCGCTTCAATGACATTCGAATCTCTCTCTCCAGGGCTCTAGAATGTTTTTCTCTCTCTAGAATTGTGGTTGTGGATTTTCTTTTCTCAGCCAGTTTCTCTCTCTAGAAATATGTTTGGATATTTCGCATCTCTCTCTCTTTCTCTACATCTTGGATCTTCATTCTCTCTCTCTCTCTCTCTAGAATGATAGATATTTTAAATGCTTTTCTTCATTCAAGTACTGATTTTGATTTTTGTGGGCTAATTAAGCTCCAAAATTCAAATAATCTGAGTGATTGATGCTGAACACGTACTTACTAAGATTTTTGACCTTTGTGGAACACAACAATGGTGGTGATTGATGGAATCAATTCAACGACTTTTTTGTATGGGAATGTTTGGTTTGTGAAAAAAATAGTGATGGGCTACATTGAAACCATCGTTTTTTTGATAAGTCTACATTGAAACCATCGTGTTTGTTTGGTTATGCCTAGTGGCTAGTCCTAAGTTATACTTGAGCTAGTGATTTAAGGAAATGGGTGAGGCTTATCAAGAAAAAATATGGGACCTTGGAACCTTGACTAAGAAATAATCGTTGGGCCCACTTAACTACAAGGTCAAAAGGTCAGATGTGTGGGCATAGGTTTTATTAGTTCTACTTTGAATACTGTCCTTGACGAGAAAATATACCATGCATTTGGTGCATGTATGGGGGTGGAACCCACATGAGAGGGGGGATACATGTACTGGATGGTATGTTGTTGAGTTTTGAGTCCGCTACCTTAGTCTATGTTGAGTACTAGAGAGTTGAGAAGAAGATTTAACTGGGAATTCACAATAAAAACTGAGTTTTTACTTTTTCTTGAGGTTGTGTAGTTACTGGCTTTTTTGGGTTATTTTTGGGGTTTCTTAGGTGAACTTCAATGGAATCTGAATTCATGGTAAATTTGTGCTTTAGTGAATTTTAAAAAATAGAAGAAAAAAAAAAGTTTGGGAAGCTTTGTGGTTGTTAGAGGTTGGAATAGTTGTTGTGAGGTTTGATTTCCATTCTGTATTTTTCTTCCTCTTTTACCCTTGATAGTACAACTGGAATTTCAAGCTCTGTTGTTTAGAGGATATGAAACTTTTTCCAGTGTACCAATAATTTTAAATGAGTAAATGTAACGCAACAAGGAAAAAAATTTATATTGGATCCATTGTGTGTCACATTGATTGTAAAGTTAGTTTGCAATGCAACTGTAAAGTATCTGCATAACTGTGGATAAATGAGCTGCCACCCAGCCTTCTAGTATCTTTAGTCATTATCGAAGAATTTTGTATACCAAGAGTTCAAACATATATGCATGGCCTGCCTTTTTACTTGAATGTGGAATCACAAGGGACTGGAAGCATGCTTCATAATTTGTTGGGCTAATCGATTAAATATTATTAAAACATCAATTTTCTTATCCCAATGAGCTTTAACTCAAGCGGCACATTGTCCACTTGTACGAGTAAGGTATAGGGTGAAGTTGTGAGTTCAAGACTCACTAGTTGTGTTTGTGTGATTACCAATTAGAAAAAAAAAGAAGAAAAAGAAAAAAAAGAAAGGAAAAAGAAAAAGAAAAAAGAGGACAACATCAATCTTCTTATGCTCTGTAAATGTTTGTATTTCTAGAAAATCTTTTATGATACCCCTGGTGTGGCACACATAATGATGTGACTTTTCTGTCATTGACCATTTGTTGGCATAATTGGTTTTTGTGGTAAAAGTTTTGATTTGATGATTTAGGTACGAGAAGTATCATGTCTTCTATGGAGGTGAAGAGGAAGAGAGGAAAGCTAACTACAGTGACATGGTGAGAGCTATTCCCTTTTTAATGGTCTTTTTATTGAAAAATCAAGGTGGTTGTGTATAAAGAATTAACTGCCCACTTATTCCGGCAAAAAAAAAAAAAAAAAAAACTGCCCGCTTGCAGCATGTTCTAAGCAATGCCATTGTATACCTGCCTCTGGAATTGTTCTGTAATAAGGTCTTTTCGTATTAGCTTTCTAAATCATGTTATCAGGTAATTTGACCAATGTGATGATAAAGCCTTGTACTGTATGTATGACTATGTGCAAGCTAGCAACCTGAGGGAATCAGTGACTGAAAGTCAGATTTATTTACGAGGTTTTGTTTGTTGGCAAGGTTGGCCATTGTTATGCTTATATTTGAGCATGAATCTTTATTCTTTCTTCATTGCTTTATTGGTTAAAATGAGGATTAATGTTCATTTTCTATTGGATTTAAAATCTAACACCTTCTGAATAAGAAAATTGAGCTGTCTCATGTGGATTTCAGGTAAATAAATACTATGATCTTGTTACCAGCTTTTATGAGTTTGGATGGGGGGAGTCTTTTCATTTTGCACCCAGGTGGCCTTTCAAGCTGTGTAGTATAAATTCTTTTCTCGAACTTTGCTGGTCAAATCTAATGATGTACATTACTTTTGTTCTTAAAGATGGAAGGGGGAGTCTCTTCGAGAGAGCATCAAGCGACATGAGCACTTCCTTGCTTTACAACTTGGCCTGAAGCCTGGACAAAAGGTTTATTTTTCAGTAAAAGTTGGAGAAACTGACAATTTAGAGATTTACTGTTCAAATTTTGACATTTTTATTTGACATGATAGGTGTTGGACGTAGGATGTGGAATTGGTGGACCACTAAGAGAAATTTCTAAATTCAGGTGAATGGCAATTCATGTATTTACACTCTTTCCTCCCTTCTGGTTTCTAGTATTTGATTAAACAAGAGTTTTATGGAGATCCATCTTTCAACTTGTTTGTAGTTTTCATGTGCATTCTAGGTACATTTAAAACAGATTGGGTTGTGCTTTGTTGTTCTGGATGAATATTCAGTGGGTTACTAACAATAAAATAATAATATCAATCAGATTTTTGAGAAGAGAAAAGTGCATTGGTTGGGTTTTACTAGTTTGTAGGATTGAATTTTACAACCCGTTTACAAATTTCAGTTTTTCCTTTGAAGAAGTACTGTTACCATACCTTTCGGACTGATATCTTATTTTGTTTAAGTTATGACTTATAGGTTCTTGTGTTCATACTAAGTGTAAGTGTTTTAAGTTGCTAAATTAAACCTTTTGGCTCATCCTTTATGTACTTCCTGGGTACTTGGGTAGCGCCCCTTTCTTTTGATCATTTTTTAATGAATTCATTATGTGTGTGTGTGTTTAAGTTTTTATATTTATTGAACTTTTATTTTTAAGAAAGAGCCTTTTGCTTATGTTTGCAATTATGATTTGTTGCAGCTCAACATACTGTTACCATACCTTTTGGACTGATATCTTATTTTGTTTAAGTTATGACTTATAGGTTCTTGTGTTCATACTAAGTGTAAGTGTTTTAAGTTGCTAAATTAAACCTTTTGGCTCATCCTTTATGTACTTCCTGGGTACTTGGGTAGCGCCTCTTTCTTTTGATCATTTTTTAATGAATTCATTATGTGTGTGTGTGTTTAAGTTTTTATATTTATTGAACTTTTATTTTTAAGAAAGAGCCTTTTGCTTATGTTTGCAATTATGATTTGTTGCAGCTCAACATCAGTCACAGGATTGAACAACAATGAATATCAGATATCAAGGGGAAAGGTACATACTGATCTTTGAGTCAGTGATATAAAGATCAATTGCATTTAGAAATACTATTTTTACCTCTTGTTTTTATGATTTGATTAGTTGTTCAGAAACCCTGAATAGTGGTTGAGTTTTTTCTTCCCTTTAAGAAATGCCGAAGTCATGGTTGGTGGAAGTTATAAGGACTTTCCTCAATAGGCTTTGTATTGATGACCACTGACATTCTAAAATTCTTAAATTAGCAATGACACCTGCAAGCTTCTGTTGCTCCACAGGAACTAAACCGCATTGCTGGAGTGGAGAAAACCTGCAACTTTGTGAAGGTTGGTCATATTGCAGGCCAAGTTCATGTTTATGTAGTGCATTCCTTTACTTCCAAATGCTTTTGTCATTTTATATCATTCTTCTGTAAGTATTTTATATTTATTTTACAAATGGGATTATGGTCCAATGAGCTCTAACTCAAATGGCACCTTCTTTCCTTGCAAGAGCAAGGTTGATAGTCATTAGTGCATTCAAGATCCACTGATGCGTGTTTAACTTACCAATAAAAAATGGGGTTTATGGTGAAAGATCCGTGATTGTTATTGATTCTTGATTATGCAGGGTGACTTCATGAAAATGCCATTTGCTGACAATAGTTTTGATGCAGTATATGCGATTGAAGCTACTTGCCATGCACCGGATGCGGTATGTATTCCTTATTCTAATATATTAAAACCTTGGCTAGGATGGCACATCTATTTCCACCTTTTGTAATCTCTCTCTCCCTTCTTCTCCTTTTCTTTCTGGTTCATATTGGTTTAAACTTTGTTCCTTATCTGGATAGTATGGATGCTACAAAGAAATACAGAGAGTATTAAAACCTGGACAATATTTTGCTGCATATGAGTGGTGCATGACTGATTCTTTTGATCCCAATAACCAAGAACATCAAAAACTAAAGGTAAGATATGCTTGAAGCATGAAAAAGCTTTTTTTTTTTTTTGGGGGGGGGGGGGTGGTTGTTGAAATTTTATCATGAATCTCATCTTAGGGAGTTATATTTTGTGAGTGTAACAGAATTTCATTGAAACAGGCAGAAATTGAGATTGGTGATGGCCTTCCTGACATCAGGTTGACCGGAAAATGCCTTGAAGCTCTGAAGCAAGCTGGTTTTGAGGTGAGTGCTAGTTACGATTCTTTTTTCTGAATCTTTTCTTGTGATTTGCACAAGTGACAACCCATTTATTTATTCTGCCAAAGGTCATATGGGAGAAAGATCTTGCAGTGGACTCACCTGTCCCCTGGTACTTGCCTTTAGATACTAGTCACTTCTCACTGAGTAGTTTCCGTCTAACCACCGTTGGGCGTTTCATCACAAGAAACATGGTAAGATTTGTTTCATTCTAATGTTGCATTAGTGTTGTTGGCTCCCTCTTCCCAAACTCTAAGTTTGTAAAAGCCATGCTTTTGGCTGGAATTGTATTTTGACTTTGAGATTTGAGAGAATTTGTACTTGTGCGATTCTAGAAAGGCAGTTGATAAGTGCCGATTTTTTTGTTAGGTCAAGACCCTGGAATATGTGGGACTTGCCCCAAAGGGAAGTCAACGTGTCCAAAGTTTTCTAGAGCAGGCTGCGGAAGGGCTAGTTGGAGGTGGAAAGTGAGTGTTCCCACTATCATACTTATTTTCTTGAGCTCCATGCTAAATTTTTTATATATTTTTCCTGAGTAACATGAAGTTAGCTAGAATTATATTTTTATTGGGGAAGTTTGTGGCCTCGTGCACAAGCTGTAAATCCAGCATTACATCAGATCCATCTATGTAGGGTTTATTCCTGTAACTAGTGCAAGTGTGTATTTTGAGCGAAGTCAATGGTCCTAAAATTTAAAGTGCACCCAAAGCTTGAAAGGATAGTGAGAAGAAATGGTGTTTGAAATTCTTATCTTGAAGTTGAATCATAGTTTCTTCTTTTTGAGTCATTGAGTTAATCTGTTAATATAGTTGTGTACGCATGAGCTGCTCACATCGTTATATTTGTCTTTCAGGAAAGAGATTTTCACACCAATGTATTTCTTCTTGGCCCGGAAGCCGCTTTCAGATAATCTGTAATGTGGCAGTGTAAACTAATTAGCCTGATACCATAGTCATGGAAATTTCCCAGGAATTCTGTCAGGTGGAAATGTATGTTAGAATTTGGTTTGACCATGTTAATTGACTTTGTGGTTTGTATCTTGCTGAGTTTTGAGTTGCCATTTGAAAGTTGTTTGTCTGTGATTAGTTATCTGTGGGTTCATCTGTACACCTCCAATGGCTTGAGCTATGAATTAGCCTTCAGCTTTATTGGGGTAGTGACTTCTATTTTATCTATCGAATGAAAATTTGGAGGTGCACATTTTTTGTTGTTGGTAAATGTATATGATCACTTTGATTGCCTAGATTACAAGGAACATGATCCTCTCTATTCCCAAATTACTTGAAATAGAGTCAATTTCATGGTTAAAATTGTATTTCTTGGATTTAACAATGTATATAGGGTGCCAAGTCAACTTTTAATTTTAAATGATATGGCACTTGATATACCTTTAGATTGTGTTTGGGAACTTTGAATTTGAATTTGGATTTGGATTTTAAATCAATAAATTTAAAATGTCTTGATTTCAAATCCATTGATTTTAAATAGAGAGATGCTACGTCTACAACAATTTTACAACATTTTTACAACAAATCACAAGTAGTTAGTTGTTATTGGTTCATATTTGAAACTAACACTAAGTTTACTTTTTTGTCCCAACAATAACAACCAGTAATAACCTGCCACTTAGGATTTATTGTAAAAATGTTGTAGACATATCATTCCTCTTTTAAATATCATTGAAAATCCAAAGATTTTTAAAGATTGGATCCGTGGGGTTTAGTAAATTGAAATTCTTGATCTTTTAAAATTATTAAAACAGGTATTTGGATTTTAATTATTCAAATCCAAATATAAATGTCCAAATCTTGTTATCCAAATGCATCATTGCATTTGTAATATTTAATCTAAATCATGAAATCAATCCATTTCAAATGGAGAGGATGCTAATACAAATTCCAAGAGCTGCCTTGTAGCATAATGGATTGGGTCCAGCAGCACGTGACAAATAAATTGTACAGTTCTGCTTGTTAAAGAACTAAAACCTTGTTTTTAAAACATTCTTATGTTTGCACATTTCTGGACATGATTAGTTTCAAGTCTTTCGACAATGTATCCTCATTGACGGTACTTAGCGTGATGGGAAGAAAATAGTTTGTGCTGCGATAATGGTGTGCAAGACACATCTAGACAAGACATGGAACAACCAGAGTGTGTCTTTTATGGGTGCCGGAATATGCAACATTATTTGTATCCATTTCCCTCTATAAATTTCATAAACACTATTACACACCTTGCTTTAGAATTCTAAGGATAGTTATTGGTTTGCCCCTTTCACCTCTCTTATTTAGTTAATTGTTGACAGTCGACTACATCTAAGATAATTTAAGAAGCCTCTTACTTGAGTGTGATGGTGTAGGTAGCCATAAGGCCCATAACTAAACAATAAGGAATACGAGGTAGAATTAGCAAATTTTTTAGCCCCAAGGTATTTTATTAATTCTCTGTTGCAGCCATCCTGTTATGACAAATGACCAAACTGTGAGTTCTGAAAGTATATATTCGCTGTCAATTTTCTTATTCAAATATTTGTAAAAACGAACAAGTAAATAAAAAAGATTTTAAGTGTTAGCTGTAGTTCATGTGAAGGCAAAGACACTTCTTTATTTTAGAGGATTAAGCAATTCCATGTCGTAGGAATATTCTCTTTCAGATTGAATAGATCACAAGCATCCAAAGAATTTATAAAATAAAAGGAAATGTGTGATCCAAATCCAAGCATATATGAAGACATAGTTATAGTGGTGGCCAATGGTGGTCATCTCTAATATTATACCTAAAGCAATTGTTGCTAGAAGCCAAGAATTGGCTATGGCAAAGCTTGGATTCTCCAAGACCCTGAAAATGAAAGGATATAACGATAGTAAAATTCCTTGTCCTATAAGAAATGCTATGTTGTGCATACCCAGAAAAAAATGATCTCTAATATGAAAAGCTGAACAAATGAAAGAGAAGCTAATTTATCAGCCTACGATTGTGATGAATGGACAATGACTATTTCATTCCGCGAGTCACATGTAAGATTTGTAACTTGTAAGTTGTAAGATGTCTTTTTTTGAAAAATTCAAACTTCAAAAGAAAAAGAAAAAAAAAAGGAAAGAAATGACGAATTTGAACAAAAAGCATCAAGAAATCAAAGACTAAACGAATATCCGTGACTTGCACCCAAAAAAGGAAGAAGAATAAGAAGAATATGCGTGAAGGAACAAGGCGAGGGAACCATCAAATTTGGCTTGGTTGCTGAAGCCAGAAGCTATTAGCATTTGACTCTTTTACATTTTTTTATATGAATAAGATATTTAACCATTCTTGCCAAAAAAAGAGAAGCAGTTCCCACAAAAAGTAAAACCTTCCTTATGCAAGATAATCAAGAGAAAAATTTTAGAAATTTTTTTTTAAAAAAAATTAAATGATAAACCATAAAAATCAGCTCCTAGGAGTCGCTTACTCACTTGGAATCAACACCAAGCAAGAAACTTGGGCAGTGTTAGCACCCAATGTAGTGGAAAATCTCAAATAAATTTTTTTAATAATCAATAGTCTAACAAAACATAAACTATTGTGAGTACGAGAGTTCATAAATCATGAATCTCTAAACTGATAATAATCTAAAAAACTAATCCTTATTTGAACTCAAAATAAAATGGAATCCTAAATTAAGAAATCCAATTTAATAAGGTGTGTTTTCCTCATAACTTCCCTTCCCTCTCTCTCTCCTCTTATTCCTGAGGAATGAGTAAAAAACCTCTCAATTTAACATATGGGCTATAATTTTGTAGGTTGTTTGTGCTTACATAACTAAATTATTTTTTGTATTATCTAAGTTCTATTGTCACCTCTTAACAAATACTGGCCTAGTTTTGATTCAAAAGTGCGCAAATTTTATATCTCAAAATCATCCCTCAACTTGATTCTTGCAGAATTGGTCAATTAAATTACTTGTGATCCTCTAATGAATCCATTTTTTAGAATAAAATGACCTACCATTATCAATCAAAATTTAAAAGTGCCTAACCACGTTATTTAGACGAAATTTTCACGCTAGTATTTGTTTCAATGAAAAAGCAAGGTCATAATATATGGCAACATATCAAAAGTGGGTCCAAATTATGTATCACAGACTCACAGTTGAAAAGCGTCGCACAAAGTAGATTTTTGTAGAACTGGACAATTAAATATCTTTGATTCTTTCTCATAAACTTGTGATTTCTAATCAATTCATTTGAGAATACAACGACCTACCAGTTACCACTAGTCCATTACCATCCATAATTTTTAAAGCGTGCCTAACCTCATTATTATATATTAATATTCTTCTATACAAAAGGAAGGTCATAAATTATAGCAATGGATGAGTGAAAGTTAAAGGAAACAGATCTCATAAGCCTTGTAGCTCAATTGAACGTTTTTAGAGTTTTCAAAAGAGATTTCGATGGTTCAAATATATTTTTTAAAATAAATAAATAAAATAAAATGAACAAGTATTGTACATTTGTACTTGAAGTATAATTAAAGTATCAAACCCTCTTGCTCATCCCTTCATCACAAAATTTAGGAGGACAGCTAGCAATGAACTCTCTCAAGATTACACTTTCCGCATAAAACATAACAAAATTCACACTAACTGTGAGTAACATCTTCCATTCCATTTGATAATCAAACAGAATAAAGAATAAATTCTGCGGTTTCAACACCCCCATGAACAGCCTTGTTACCACAATAACGCATCTGGGTTGTTGACACATCGATGCTGCCCTTGGAAGCACCTTCATGTGATTGGTGGTGGTGTTGGTGGTTGTCTTCGGAGCCAGCCGGTGGGTGGTAGTACATGCGGCCGGTTTGTGGGCAGTGAGAATGAAATCTTGCTGCTATTCTCACCCCTGCATCCAACATCTCCACAATCTTCCCCATACTCATATCTCTTGCATATAACAAACGTCGTATTCAGTGCACAAAACTCTTACCGCAAGAAGTGATTGATAGACACAGTCTCTCCGTCGATCTCTAGAGTGTGTATGAGATGAGAGAGAGAGGGAGAGAGAGGGTTGAAACTAGAAAGAATGAAAGATTTGTTAGAAGACGTCCCAAACGTTAAAACTCATGAAACGGTAGAGAAGCAGAGAGAAATTTTTGGAGTTTGGTGTGTTGGACAAAATAGGAGAGGGCAACATGTTTTATAGTTGGCTATTCTCTGTCAACGTTGTTTTGTTTGGAATTTCCTTTCACATTTACCCACTAACAACTACACAGCCAAACTTCTTCCCAAGATTTTAGGTTCCTTTCACATTATGATTGGTGAAAAATATGGAAGGGTATGTATTTGTAAATTTTGTTATGGGAAATGTTGATGGAGGCTTTAAGGACATTGTGATAATAAACCATTTATAGAAATTTTCTATGAGAAAATAAAATGCTTATGTTAACGGATGTTTTAGGGCAATTGTTAAAAAATCATAATGGGAAGATTTTGACACCACTTTCATAGAAAATACAAAAAGTTGTCAAATACTAAATTATTTTAACAAAATTTTGACATCATTTTTATTGAAAATATAAAAAGTTGTTAACAACATTTATTGTTTTATCAACTTTTTATATTTCCAATAAAAGTGATGTCAAAATTTTCTTAAAATAATTTAGTATATTAATAATTGTTTTAAGGGCACTTGTTAAAAACTTAACATGACCCTGTTTTAATTTGTCACATACATATGTTAAGAATTATTAAATGTTCAATTATGATTTTTGAATTATAATGCACATTTTTTCAAAAAAAAAAAATTTTGATTCATTGGGTTATGTTACGCAAATTTATTGAAGTTATGTGTACTTTTTTTATTTTTTCATAAAATTTTTTGAAAATGTTTCATAAATTAATGTTCTTAGGGCATTGATATATCTACTATTTGATTTTATTTTTTTGAATAATATACAAGAATATTATTTAATAAAGTATTTTTTTATAAGAATTTAATAAAGTATTAAATGTACCTTTAAGTCCTTAACCAATGCCGTTTTATGATGTTCTTTAACAAAAGCATAAAGTTTAATCCCAAAATTTTATGATTCCTTTCACATTGTGATGGGATAATATTAAAGAGGAGTTAATTTGGAAGGAGCATATATTTGCATTTATACCCTAAAATCTTGTTATATTTTTATTTGTCAAATATGCTTCTTGTACTTTGGATTTATTTATTAATTTATTTTGGTCTTATATCTTGGTCACCGCTAACCACTGTCCTTAACCCTAAACAATAATAATAAAATTATTATTATACCATACAAAATATTGTTTATGTTTCCGAATCTTGTTAAGCGATTGATTGGCATTATTAGGCATGGCGATTTATTTTAGTGAAGGGTCCATAGAACATAACAAATACAATATATAATGAAACTTAGTAGTAATTTTCAAAGATTTTGTGTTTGCAATTGCAATCAAGTATCCCATTCCATATTAGTTAATTTTATTTTAATTTGATATTAAACTTGAATTTTTTTACTTAAAAAATACATCAATGAAGTATAAAAGTTAGATTGATACAGGAGATATTAAAAAATTACTACGTAATGTTCCACTGATTACAAAGTGGTAATACAAATATTTATTTATAAATTGTTAAATGATATTAGTCACATTTATTGTCAATTTATAAGTTTTTTGTAATGAAATTTGTAATAATTTTCAAAGTTTGTGTTTGTAATTGCAATCAAGTCTTGCATTCCATAATAGTTAATTTTATTTTAATTTGATTCTAAACTTGAAGTGTTTTATTTAAAAAAAAAGTATCACTTAAGTATAATTGTATAGAAGTTAGACCGATACTAATGATATTAAAAAAATTACTACGTAATGTTTCACTGATTACAAAAAGGTAATACAAATATTTATTTATTAATTGTTAAACGATATTAATCATATTCGTTGTCAATTTATAATTTTTTTATAATAAAATTTATAGTAACTTTAATATTTCTAAAAATTTAAGAACAAATTAAATATTAGATACACTTATTCTTGAAAAAAAAAATCTCAAGCATAAGCATTGATTCTCTCACTAGTCAAGTAGCAAAAGGGAGATGCATCATGGTAGCGACTAGATCTATTTTTAAATGGTCTTTTAGTCTTTATCTCTTTGATTTCATAACCTTTGAAATGAAATTAAGACAGACAAAGAATTCCATTCTTCATGGTTCATATTAAATTATTATATTATATAACTATTCAAAGTTTTTAATAGACCTAAATATAGGGACCTCGTAGCAAGAACAAAACCGCGTTAAATATATATATATATATATTTTTTGCTTCAATAATATTCTTCTGTTCTGTTCTGTGGGACCAATTGACCAAACCGCGTGAGAAAGAGAAATACAGTGAACTTTGAATATGCGTTAAATGTTCGCCGCGTGATAATTGATAAAAACTGGCAAACGCCGGTCATTGAGTTGGTGAACATCAATTAATTAATTAATTTATGTAAGAGCAATGACTACCACACACACTCACATGTTCCTCGTTAATCATGTTTTTATTTTTGACGTGTTTAGTTAAAATTGTGAAATCGTGTTTTTACAATTTCAAGAGTAATGACTATTGTACATGCTCAGTATGTACTTATTACTTTTTAATTATGTTTTTTTTTTTACGTGTTTAGTTAAAATTGTGAAATCGTGTTTTCACAATTTCAAAGAAAGTGTATAGAGGGTTTTTTTGCTAGTTGTGTTGACTTTGCAAACATATTAATTATATGGTTAAAGATGAAACATATTAGTTAAGTAGCATTATTCGGAAATTGAATTCCAATGTGAAGAATTTGAGTCTTTGAAACTTGAATTCCATTGAGAACTAAAAAAAAAAAAAAAAAACATATATCAACTCATGTTTTTCTCCTGGAACTAGAGTCTTTCAGAATCGATTTTCACCTTTGGAACTCGAATACATGAGTCTCAAGTTCCAAATGATGCTTCCTACATAACTAATATGTTTTTATTTTCGGCCACGTAATTAATATGTTTGGAAAATCAGTCCAACGGGTAAAAAAGACCATGAATAAAGTCTACAATAGCAAGTATGTAACAAGATTTTTCTTTAATAGAATATCTTATTACACACTCGTTATTGTACGCTTCATACACACTCCCTTCTGAAATCATGTTTTTAAAACATGATTTTAGTTTATGTGCAATTATGTGTAAGTGAGTGTGTAACTATAATTACTCATTGATTAATTGGCATATAGTTTACCACTTCTGTCACCAAGATTTGTTGTAACTTCTAAACACGTTTTGTCCTTGTGCTTGTTCCTTCTCGTCCCACAAAATTGACCAACTCTTGTGTGTACATTTGGATAGTCGCCCACTACTCCGCACTCTATTCATTTACGAATGTTCTATAAAAATATTACAACAAATAAAAAATGTCTCCTAGTGTATATAGCTTTTTTTAAAACTTATAAAAAAAAAAAATGCTACGCTTGGATTTGAGAATATAAAAAGCAAGGGAATTGAAGAAAGATTACTAATATAAAAACACTTAAATATAACTGAATTTGAAATAGCATCTTATTTCTAGTTATTTCAAATTCACATATTAATAAAACCCAAATCTTTCTATGAATTTTATCAAATAAAAAGAAAATATATTATTGAGATTACTTAATCTTCATTTTAAAATCTAAAATTCTCTTTAAATACTTTTATAACCAAACCAACCACACTTGATTGTTTATACAAACCAGCCACACAAGAATCTTGAGCATTTGTGCATTACACAATTTAGATTTTAGACTAGAATGAGAAGTCAAAAACTTTATAACTTAGTGAGTTTGCTTGGTTTCCTTTACTAGAAGAACTAATGTTCAAATCTCTCTCTTCCATTAGTTGCAGCAATTATCAATAGAAAAACAAAGGGATATGGCTACGAGGACAAACAACACTAAATACAACCGACTCCAAGGCCCACTTGCTGAGGGATTGGGCTGCTCTAGAGGCCCAACCAAGATGGCAGTGAGGGATCTCTAGTTATCTGTAATAACTAACATCTAGTCTCCTAGCACAGACTTCATTGAAGGACCAATGGGAAAATCAGTTTTTATTTTCTTTGTTTTTGGTAGCAAAGGATGATAATAAACAGAAGGATAACAGTACAGTTCAAAACATGTTTTAATTAATACCAACAACCATATTAGAAAGGTGAATAGTTCATTACTTCCTATGATCAGAAACAAAAACAAAAGCACAACAAAAATTTTTTGATACGAAGGTTGTCTTCTAGACAAAACTTTTGCTTCCAAGCAATATACGAGCACAACATATGGGAGGATTATATCTGAGAGGGGAAACATGAAGATGATTGCACTCATTCTTCCATGGGTTGATTCTCTGCCTGTGTTTGAGATACCTTGACCTTGACCTTTGGAAGAGTGAGAGAATTGTCCTCCTTGAAAGCACCTGGGGCTTTGACCAAGTTGATGCTTTGCTCCAGCTCCTTTACTGCCTCTCTCATCAGCTGGGCCTTCTTTCCCTTCTTTCTGCAAAATGTTTTCAATTACATGTTAAATGATATTCATCATCCTACCTAAATGCAATTTAAACAAATGATGAGAAGAACAAATTACCTTGTCTCAATGTGTTTGGCCTCCCTCCTGGATCTTACTTTATCAATTGTCTTAATGGCCTTCAGAGTGTTTTCTGTGAGATTCCTGTCATATCTCTCTGGCCTATTGCGCTTCCTCTCAAACTCAAAGGTAGAATCCTGCCAAATATGGAAACAGGAACAGGAAAAAACAGATAAACACCCAGTCCTTTTTGGTCCAAGAAATGGTGGTCATGCAATGAGAAATACACTTATATAAAAGATAAGGTGAATCAATCATATTTACTTGTGTCATGTCCTTTCCATGCAACCGCCTATAGGCCTTGGTCCATTTCACCTTGCGAGGATTCCTCTTCATCTTGAAATTCTTGTGGCATTTGGATCTACAGAAGCGAAAAATCTACAGAAAGATCACCCATCAGGAACAAGAGACACAGAATAATCATATAAACAAATGGATAACATGCTACCAAATGATTGACTAACGGCATTATGGAAGGCACACAATCTAGCTTTAACAAAATAAGTAAATTACTTCATTTCTTTCTGGGGTCAGCAATTCAGGTTCACATTTACATGGAATTTTTGTGAAGCAACATATAAACTTAACATTGTAAACAATATGTATTTGATTGCTGTACTAGATTTATACATCTAGCAAAATATGGTATGGCACAACCAAATAGAGACGAAATTACATTAAACAGCCTAAATATGGCAAAGGAATAAACACAGGATAAATAATTCCAAAAACAAAATACCCACTTTACCTTTGCATCATTGCGGACAAACTGAATACCATGCCCTGGATATATGGTGGAGGAACAAAACCAACACTTCTCTATCCTCATGTTGTTTTCAGATTAACAACAAATCCAAGTTCCTGAAATTTTATAATAAAAAAAATGTCACAAAGAAGAAACCTCAACGAACAATGAAAACAGATCAATATGACATAACATTCTCCTCCTAAGCTAATGACTAAGGAAGGATGACTAAATCTGAGAAAGTTCCATAGTCCATATTTATTAGTAACCACTACCACCAACATTATCAGAATCAGGTTCCTACACAGGATCTGTGGAGGGGCCTTGTGAGGTAGATCAAGAATAATCATGATAACATTACATTGGCAGTGATTATGTATGTCAAGTAATTTTTAGAATTATAAATGAAAAAAAAAGGTTAAATCTCAACATTGAACAATTTTTTTTGGATGAATGGTAAGTTCTATTAGATTAAACTCAAGTACACAAGAAGTATATAAGAGAAAAGAAAACAACAAAACTACAGATTACAACAATGAAGATTAGTGCCTCCCAAAACTGAATCACAATAACTTCCCCCTAAATGAATAATCCGACAAATGCCTACAGAAAAGAAACTTCAAGCTTAACTAGGATGACTCTACTCTACAAAAGTTCTAGTGTTGCACTCCTTCCATATGCACCACATCAAGCACATCAGGATAACCTTCCACATAACCGAATTCTGCATATTTCACTCCTCCCATCCAGCTTACAAACAGATCCTTCACTGAATTAGGCATAACCCACATGACATCATATAAGACACACGGAAAGTTCCATAATTCTCAAGCCATCTCAGAATGAATAAAAAGATGGTTAATTGATTTACCATCAGATTTGCGCATGCAGAACTAATTAATAATGATGACTTCCCATTTTCTAAGACGCATGCAACACACACCAAACAAAGAATGCACATGGGGAGGGTCACCGATTAAGAGAACCATTGCTGTGACACAAATAATCCGCAACAGTGGCATTTTTATTGGCTGCAACCTCAAAATGATCCAGGAAGATGGACTAGAAAGAAACCTCACAACACCAAAAAAACCAAAACAGAACCTAGTTTCCATGCCTAATAGAGAAACTATTATGCTGCAACTTTATACTCTACATGACTACATCTCTACTCCCTACAGAAATATACTTTCTTTCTTTATTTTCCAAAACAAATTACCCAAAAGTTCATTGATAGCAACCAAGTAACAAAACTACCAAACTTTAGCAAAGGAAAAAAGTTTTCCAATTTCCATGTTCCAACACTTACACCATAATGAGTTGATAAATACTACGACCATTCTTTGTTCACAAATTAGATAGGATCAGCCCTAGGAAGCACAAACACTTCTTTGGGGTTGGTGTTATTCCTGAGTCGTACCAATGTCATATAATTTTTCATAAATTGCTCGTGTTGCCATACCTGTACTGGTACCCGTGTCCGTATCCCTATTATCTGTAGTCATACTCTTTGTTACTTCCTTAATTGATACATTCTTTTTAAAAACTACTAATGTTATTTTTGGTCTTACTCTAGCTCTATTCGTTCCCTCAACTTGAAACAACTAACTCTTTCTCACCGGTTCATTAAACGCAATCCTCTAAACATTATCAAACCATCACAAGCAACTTTCCCACGTCTTTTCATCAATTGAGACCACCCGTATCTTTAAAGCAAAAAATAATTTTAATTAATTAAACAGCTAACTAAAAACCAAAAAAAAAAAGGGTTAAAATATATGATTGTTCTCTAAATTTGGGTTAAATTCTACGTTAGTCCTAATAAAACACAGCACAAGATTAAAGCTTTTCTGACAAAATATACTAATTCACAATTTTTCATACGTTTCCCAATAACCAAACAGAGCCTAAAACCCTAAAAACCTAAAAAAAATTCAAGCTTTTCAGATACGAATCACAGTGAAAATAAAAGAGTCCAAAAAAAAGTTACTTACGGTTATGTGTGGTGATAGATTTGTCACCGTCAGAGTCACCGGCGGCGAATAGAGCTTAACGCGCACACGGAGAAACCCTAAACCCTTGCTTTTGTTTTCAGGGTTTTAGAGGGTAAAGAAAAAAAAAAAAAGAGTGCGAGAGTGGGACGAAGAAGACCCCTCAGCGAACTAGGTCAAAGAGGAAAAGTTTTAAGATGAGAATAACTGAAAATATAGTAATGCACCGAAAGCAAAGCGCCTGTGGCCTAATGGATAAGGCGTCTGACTTCTAATCAGACGATTGTGGGTTCGAGTCCCACCAGGCGTGCCTTTTTTTCTCTTTATATTAAAAGCCCATGTTTTCCTAGCCCAAGCCCATGATAGCCCAATAAGGCCGAACTTTCCCAAGCCCATGATAGCCAAATCTCTCTGTTAAACTTGGGCCTCTTATCCTTTTCCCCATTCGCACTTTATATTTACCTCTTATTTCCCACAAGTTCTCTAAGCCCAAGCCCATGATAGCCCAATAAGGCCCAAAATTCGAAGCCTTGAAAGCCCAATACCTCCTATTTCCCACAAATTCTCTAAGCCCAAGCCCATGATAGCCCAATAAGGCCCAAGTTTTCCCAGCCCATGATAGCCCACAGTTTATGTTTACCTCCTATTTACCACAAGTTCTCTAAGCCCAAGCCCTTGATAGCCCAATAAGGCCCAAATTTCCAATCTGATGATAGCCCAATATTTCTGTTAAATGGGGCCTTTTGTCCTATTTTCCACAAGTTCTCCAAGCCCAAGCCCGTGATAGCCCAATAAGGCCCGTGTTTTCCAAGCCCTAGGTAGCCCAATATCTCTGTTAATCTGGGCCTTTTATCCTCTTCCACATATGCACTATATCTTTGCCTCCCTTTTCCCACTAACCTACACCTATCCTCGTCTTCCTCAAAACCTTACCCAACCAATATAACTGAATAAACTACCAAACACGGAAACACTCCCTCCAACTCAACCAACCTTATCCTTCACCCCCACAGCGCAATGGAGCCCAACGCTCTCACTCTCAATAACCTACGCTTGTCCACCACCTGTTCGACAAAATTCCCCAGAGACCAAAACCAGACGAACACACCAAAATCCTATGCCCAAATACCGAAACGGAGCCCCGGACCCGTCTCAAAAGGGCTCCAGAAGGACTCCAAGAAAGACTTGTCTCGGATTCTGAGAACTGATGCTGCCATCAAAGGCATAGCGAGGAAAGCCAACTCGAGAAAGTACACACAGCTGTGGCCTAAAGCTGTTCTGGAGGCCTTGGATGAGGCTATCAGAGAGAATCAGTGGCAGACTGCTCTTAAGGTTTGTGGGTTTTGTTTCTCTTTTCAAATTGTAGTCTTTAACCTTTTTTTTTTCTCTTCCTTCTGGGCATATGGTTTGGAGTAATCTTTATGATACTACAAAGTGAAGGTCAATCACATTCGTTGTCACCTCAGATTGTAAAATTTTTGTAGTAAGTTTATGATTTTCCTAAGGTTAATGCATCAGTGAAAGGAGGTATTTGAATTCAAAAAGATTGAACAAAAACAGGTAAAAGTTAAACTAACACTAGTATGTAATTAAGGAAGTAACACTTAGTATGATCTTGGATAGGACTCAATGGTGGAGAATAATATATGTGAACTGATTAGTATGAAAGATCCATAGCCGAAATCATAGTATTCAGACTAACGCTTTGTTTTTATAAGGTTGGCGGGTTTTTATTGTTATGTGTTTAGTTTCTGATTCTTGGTTGTTTTGGTGGTTTATGTGTGTTTTTGGCTTCTGGATATTTGGACTTCATAAAGCTTGTGTCTTTGTTTGTTTCCTTGGAATATGTAGAATGATAAATGAGAAATTAAAATTTTGTGCTTATTTTTATTTTGGATGACATAGTTGGGTTTTCACATTAGGGGGAAGAGTTATTCCTTGTAACTATTCAGGCGGTGGGTATTTTGTTTGTTCTTTGTTCCCCTTCATTTCTTTTACTCCCATATTTGATAGTTGAGTTATTTGCTGCTATTCCAAATTTTTCTCAAACACAAATCAGAGAATCTGCTACTATACTCTTTGGAAGCTGTATAGGTAAGAGTGAGTTAAACACTCACTGTTGTCAACAAGGACTTTTGAACATGAAGATTCAAGTTAAGATGTCAAAAAGAACATATGAACTCTCTTACCATTTTATGTCTGGATTAGGTGTAGTATGTTTTTGGTGGGTTAGCTGGGTTTTGAACTTAAGTCCAAATGTCAACCCCTAAAATGTCTTTTCCATTTTTCATATTGAAATTCTTTCTCCCCTGCAAAAATTGGAGTGTCACTGGCTCACTGCTACTATTTTATGTTTGACTTTCTGGTTGCTTATGTTGTGGGGCTTTTTGAAGTTAATAGATTGTTTCTAAAAACAAATTCTTTTTTATAGATTTTTGGATTGCTTCGTAAGCAACATTGGTATGATGCAAGATGCCAAACGTACACAAGGTTGTTAGTGATGCTTGGCAAGTGCAGGCAACCTGAGCAGGCAAGCTTGCTGTTTGAGATCCTGTTGTCTGAAGGGCTCAGACCTACTGTTGATGTCTACACTGCTCTTCTAAGTGCTTATGGGCAAAGTGGCTTTCTTGACAAGGCTTTATCCACTCTTGATGATATGAAATCGGTGTCTGAATGCAAACCAGATGTATATACATATTCCATTCTTATTAATTGTTGCACTAAATTTTGTCGTTTTGATCTGATTGGACAAATTCTTGCTGAGATGTCATTTCTGGGGATTGAGTGCAGCACTGTGACGTACAATACTATTATAGACGGATATGGTAAGGCGGAAATGTTTGAACTAATGGAGAACACTTTGACAGATATGATTGAAAGTGAAACCTGCCTTCCTGATGTTTTCACGTTAAATACTTTAGTTGGGGCTTATGGGAATAGTGGGCAGATCGAGAAAATGGAGAAGTGGTATGATGAATTCCTGCTAATGGGGCTAAAGCCAGACATTAAGACATTCAATATTCTGATCAAATCATATGGTAAAGCGGGCATGTATGAGAAGATGAGGTCTGTTACAGATTATATGGAGAAGAGGTTTTTCTCTCCAACAACCGTTACTTTTAATACAGTCATTGATGTATTTGGAAAAGCTGGAAATATTGAAAGGATGGATGAATACTTCAAGAAAATGAAGCATCAAGGAATAAAGCCCAACTCTATTACCTACTGCTCTCTTGTTAGAGCTTACAGTAAAGTTGGGCTTATAACAAAAGTTGATTCAATTTTGAGACAAGTAGAGAATTCTGATGTAATACTAGATACCCCTTTCTTTAACTGCATTATCAGTGCATATGGTCAGGCTGGTGATGTGGAAAAGATGAGAGAGTTGTTCTTGGAAATGAAAGAGAGAGAATGCAAACCTGATAATATCACCTTTGCTACCATGATCCAAGCCTACAATGCACAAGGCATGACTGAGGCTGCTGAAAAATTGGTGAATAAGATGATTGCCACCAAAGAGAGCACTGGTATCTTGCTATGCTTGTAGTTTCCAATTATTCTAGAGTTTTGCTTCTCTTTCAGAATCTTTCTAAAACTTGCTACTTCTTTTACTACTACGTTTCTCTTTTACCAACCCACTTTGAACAACAATGACCATTGGTCTAATGATATGGGGTAGGCTTTGAAGGACATCCTTGTAGAGGCAGGAAATTCAGCACTTCTTACAGGTGTTAATGACACCACTATAAGCTGTGCTGATTCACCTCATGGGATGAGGTTTATTAGGGAGTTTTCTGTGATTTTATTTTTTTTTGGGTGTCCTGCCAGGGAAGACTCAACATCCAGAAAACTGCTTTAGATTTAAACCTGAAAATACTATTTTTATTACAACTACTAGTATTGTTCATAATTCATTGAATTTATTCTCATATAACCTTATTGTATTTTCAGGCACAAGGTTGATTGGTCACTAACATGACATAGTACTTTGGAAGAGCAACCTTCACTGATAGACAGTTCATATGTCCAAAGGTGGTCAGATCTTGGAAAGAATTATACCTTCCTTGTAACCAGCACTGCATCAGGTATCTACATAGCGTATCTTCCTCATCTTTTAAGTTATCTTGTACATTACACTCACTGGTATTCTGTTGTACAGTACCTTAAAAAAAGCACTCCCAGTCATTTAAACTTTTGGAACCATATGTATGAGTTGGAATTTGTGCACCTTATTCAAATGGTCAGACAATGCTCCATAAACTGGTCATTTTGAAATGCGTGGGCCCTAGGGAAAATTCAAAATTCTTTTATGCGATGGTCTAATGAGATACTTTCTTTGGGCCCTAGATATTTATGGAATAATGTCATCAACTAGCATCCTGATTCAGGATTTCTTCCTTAGTTTGTGTTCTGTAGCACTTGAAATCTTTTAATTCAATGGAATCATATTGATCATACCATCAAGCAAACTTTATTGAGACTGATTTCCATCTATCTAGTCTTGTGAAAAAGGTTTTGAATTTTTCTCAGCATTGTCAGTTTTGTGTGTGTGTATATTTATATAGCTAAGGAAATTCCCTATTCTGATTGTTCGAAATTGTCGTACTTACTTATACCACATATTATTATATTAGTAATCTCTTTCTTTCTTTCTTTTTTTCTCAATTTTGAGAAATTTTTTTGGAGTTTTATTCAATCTTTTTTCTAAAATACGTAAGTTTCCTCTTGGTAACCGAGTTGACTTCATTTCTAACACAATCCTTGTTTCATTCCAGAGGCATATTAGCGCATGAGAATACATTACTATAGGTTAATGGTGAAGGTAAATTTGACAGTGCACGCGTGATGGAAATTTCAAGGGGTAAAATGGGGAAGGGAGGGTGTATGTGCATGTATGATCAGAGCAACCTCTTTCTAACTGGGGCATGGAAAATTCAAATTGAAGGGTAGCTTCTATATGTGTGATAGGAGCAGGCATGCTTGAACTCATGTTCATGCTATGAACGTACTGTAATGGCAACTTATAGATTGATAGGGGGCATGATGAGAGAGGACAGAACTTAGAAGGACTTGCAGTGAATGCATTTGTGACTAGGACGTAGAACACACTTTGCTACATGCATCAAAGACAAGTGACACTAGCAATGAGAAATTTTTGGTCTGAGGTTGAAGGTGTTGCACTTGCAGCAGTGACAGGGAGACTAAAAAGGCCATTCAGGTTGGTGCCATGGGACGTATATTTAACGGAAGTTCAGGCATAGTGATGCAAGTGCCTAAAAAATTTTACCCTGCCAACCCCAAATATTTGGAAACATGTTTTTGTACAATTCATTACCCCAAGATAAATTAAGAAAAAGGGTTTCTGTACACTTAAGCTGTAATTTGTTTGCTTTACTTCATTCATTCTTTCTTAATCAGGCGCCTAACTTGTATGTGATATCCGGGGCGGCCCAACATAATTTAGGGTCTAAGGCGAATTAAACAAAATTATTTATACGAATCAAATCAAAGTTAATTTGATACATTAAATATATAATTTGATGAATAATACTAACTAAACTAATGTTTATTTCATATAGAGAGTTAAATATCATAGTTGAATAATAAATTTTAATAAAAAGAAATAAAAATATATTATAATTGAAAAAGATACTTTATTTTTGATATATGATGATGTATACTTGTATAGTTAAGTAACATTGTAATCTAATTTTTAATTTTATATCTTATTTTTAAGGGAGAGAGATAGATATTATTTGGTGTGTCGTTTTGTAAGATATTGGTTTACAAAAATCAAAGTCTCAAACTATTAGGGGAAATTAATCTATAATTGATAATTTAACACATTTACAACATATATTTTTGAAACATTTTAGGCTTTCTATTGGGTTAAGTTTTTATTGGTTTCGTTCTTTAGGATTCTTGATAGAAATGAAAAGGAAAAATGTATTAAAAGCGCTACAAAATGTTTACAATATGATGTGACAATGACTATTATTAATGAATTTTATCAGTTTAATTAATGAATATTTAAATTACTTTTTTATGATTAGTGACATGTTAATTTGTAAGCCTATAGTAAAATTTGTGATATCCTTAGCATCACTATTTTTTTTTTTTAAGTGCACAATCATTAATATATATATATATAATTTTATAAAATTTTGAGGGCTTCTTTTCCCTTAAGGGTAAAAATTTATTTGTGGTGGAGCCTTAGGCCTAGGCCTAAGTTGCCTAAGCCTTGGGCCGGCCTTGCTGATATTTGGTAAGGAGGATCTGAGAGTTTAGCCAGCTCTTATTACTCTATGGTGACTTGCAAATTACATTTACTATTTTTTTTGGGGTAAAATGGATGTATTAAATAACTAATCTGAGTCTTAACATTCAGAAAGTAAAACAAGTACTATTTCATTTGGAGAGTTCTCAATCTCATGAATTGAAAATCTTGGGCCTGCATGCATTCTATCTTAAATTCGAAAACAAAAGGAATGTTATGGGAAGAAGTTGAATGCAAATCCTCCATTCCTCACTTGTTATGAGAAGAAAAAAAAAGTTCAAAACAGGAGCTGGGAAAGGTTCCTCAATAATCACTTACATAGGGCTAAGTTAGGTTCTTGATTAGGTTCACAGAAAATTCTGCTTCCAACTCAATCTCTAAGTTAAAGATCCCCAAAAACAAAACAAACTGTACTGAGGTATGGAGGATCAAATCTACATTACTATGTCTATGACTGTGAGTTCTTTCATTTGGAGGGTCAAATCTACGTAACCGGGAAAGCTTCTGTTCATACGCTGTGCCCAAATGTCCTCCCTCAGGGCATGAAAGATACCATTAGCTTTTCCTTTTAGGCAGAAAAAATAATGGGATCCAAGTAATGAAGGATAACAAATTATCAAGGAACAAAACTTTAGGTACCAAAGGTTTTCCAATTGAATTTAACTTTCAATCACATAATTATATTGATCAATGCAGCAAAAACAGTGTTATCTTTTCTAAGAACAATTAAATTCAACCATGTAGTTCATTGTTAACCACATGGTTAAATGTAATATATATTTTTTTTTTTGGCTGAATTACACTGTTAAATGTAATTGAGAAACCTAATGTACAACACGAAATTGTACATAAATTTAACCCATAACAATAAGTAAGTCCAGTAAGCTTTTCACATATTTTCTACCTTGTAATATAGATGTTTTTATTGTACTGAGTCTACTAACATATTTTCAACTAAATTAGTTGAATTTAATCAGAGAAGTTTAGGAAAAAATAATATTATTTGTACTGTATTAATCAATATATTTATGTGATTGAGGGAATTTACAAAACTGTACCAAAGTATTTAGGCCTAAATTAATGGCGTTGATTCTTGACGGGCATGGTGTAGTTGTACTATCGCCCAGGGCCTACTAACCCTCTTTCCACAAAACATTTGAGCCCTATTCCAACTAGGTCTTAGAAAAGACTTTCATGATAAGCCCAAATTAGGTTTAGAGTGGCCTTGGGTTGATCCATGATTAAAGCTTGGGTTTTTTCAGATCTAATAGTAGTCTGACCAAAAAAAAAATTTTGAAAGAGAAAAAGATAGCACTTACCACTCATACTCATAGGAGAATAGCTACTGACCCAAAAAAAAAAAAAAAAAAAGAGAATCTAATCGCAGTAGATATCAATTAAAATTTTAATATATATATATATATATATATTTATTTATGACATTATTTTCTCTAGGAATAATACTAGTCATCAACCAAGACTTTACCTTCATTAATTAACAACTTAATATTAGAAAAAGAAACCTATCTTTAATTCAATTTTTCTATTTTATTAATCAATGTTTACTTTCCCTAACGTTGTTAAGAGGGGTTGGTTTGGATGGGCATATGTGCTAATTTTCCACTCAAAAGTATTTATTCATTGTAACGTGTATGATCAACTTACTTGCTGATAGATTCTCACAAAAAAAAAAAAAAAAAATTATTTGCTGACAGTTTATTTGCTTTTTTCGTGGGAAAAAAAAAAGTGATTTTAACCAATAAATTGACTTATTTGAAATATTACCTTTTGAGTCCCAATATTACCATAATTTTACCGTAACTTTACTACGTAACAACTCGTGATTGGTGGAAATAAAATAGTAGGTCCATGTGGGGCTATAATTTTACCAATCATGATTTGCCACGTAGCAAAATTGTGACAAAGTTGTAAAAAAGTTTGTGGCACTAGACTTAGTCAATACTATATGATATAAATTATGATTCAAATCCTCTAAATTTCCTAGAATACTCTACCAAATAAATTTCCTTAAATCTTAATCATTCTTTAATGATTTGATCTAGATTTTACCATGTCAGCATTCTACTAACAAATAATAATAATCTTAATTATTTTGTTTGCAACATTATTTTATTATTATTTTAAGAGTGTTAGTGGAATGCTGACATGGCAGAATCTAGAACCTTATATTCCAATTACTCTTTTATGATTTAAGAAAATCTATTGGTAGAGTACCCTAAAATATCTAAAAGATTTAAATCCAATTAGATGGTTCCTAATATGCTTAATATAATCTTTCTTAGGTTCACATTTCATCTCCAAAAAGAAAAAAAAAAAGCGCTTAGGTTCACATGGGCTTGGTCAGTTTAAGCCGGTATGAGAATATTTTGGGCTCATATGAATGAATTAAATAACTAATTTGAGTCTTAACTCATGAATTGAAAATCTTGGGTCTGTGTGCATTCTCAATCTTTGCCAAGCTGCCAGCACTTTGATCAACCTTATAAAAACAAAAGGAATGTCAAGGGAAGAACTTGAATGCAAATACTCTATTCCTCAATTGTTATGAGAGAAACAAAATGTCGAAACTGGAGGTGGTAAAGATTCCTCAGCAACCAATTACAATAGGACTAAGTTAGGTTCTTGATTAGGTTCACAGCAAAGTACTTTGCTTCCAACTCAATCTCTAAGTTAAAGATCTCCAAAAGCAAAACCAATTGTATATGGTATGGAGGATCTACTCTACATTAGTATAGCTATGACTATGAATAATTTCATATGGTGGGTCAAATCTACGTAACTGAGGAAGCTTCTGTTCATAAGCTGTGCCCAAGTGTCCTCCATAAGGGCATGAAAGATGCCATTAGCTTTTCCTTTTAAGCACAAAAAAAAAAAAAAAAGGGATCCAAGTAATGAGAGATGACAAATGAACAAGGAACAAAACTTTCTCGAATTGAATTCAACCACGTGGTTGTATTTATCAATGCAACAAAAACAATGTTATCTTTTCTAAGAATAATTAAATTCAACTGTGTGGTTAATTGTCAACCACATGGTTAAATGTAATTGGGGATTCTAATGTACAGCACCTAAGAAATTACACTTAAATTTTACTCATTAACAATAAGTAGGTCTAGTAAGCTTTTCACATATATACTTTTTGCTTTGTAATATAGATATTTTTATTGTCATACTATAATAAACTCTAACTTAGGTATAACCTTTTTAGGTGTTGTACCTTCAATTTTTCAATTAATCACATGGTTGTTTTACTAATAGCACAACTTAGGTATAGTTTCTTATCTATTATACCTCAAATTGTCTATTTAAGTTCAAGCACATAGTTGTATTTATCTTCCCTATAAATATTTTAAGTTTTCTATTTAAGGGTTTGTTTGAATACTGCTTATTGCTGAAAACTGAAAACACTGTAGCAAAATAATTTTTAAATGAGTGAATAGTGCCGTTGGACCAATTTTTAATGAAAGTTTTGCTGAAAAAAGAGGTTTGTGAGTCCCCTGAACAGTGCACAAGATCCACGCACAAAATGCTGGACGCTTGCTGCTATCCAAACATTCACTAAGTTCAACCACATGGTTGTATTTAATAAAATAAATAAATAATAGGGATGTTTATCCCACATTAGTTATATTTGTTTAGTGTCCGCTGTTTATAACTACAGTCTACAACTACAAAGGTTAGGGTATGTTTGGTACATTGAATGAGGATTATGACAGGAATTGTAATCTTTATTGCTATAAATAAAATGTGTTGTAATGTAATAACTAAACCTATTCATTAGTTTGGTTATGAGTTATAACATTAAAATGAAACTTAACATTTATTTTAGGAAATTTCTTACTCATACAATTATATCTCTTTAAAAATTGTTATTTTTAAATTTAAGAGAGATATGTGTTATTTTTTATGATTGTTTATTTTTATAATTGTTAGATGTATATGGAAAATTTGTTTATTTAGGAATATATTAAGTTTTAAAATTATTGCACTTATTAAGGAATAACTAATACAACCTTTTAAAGAGGAATAGTTATTCCTCATTTTGAAGAATAGCTATTCATAAGAAATGATTATTCCTTGTAATAAAAACATAAACAAACTAAAGAATAAGTAAACCATAGGAATAAATATTACATTACAACGTCTATTACAGTCTACCAAATATGCCCTTATTATTTTTGTGAGTGTTCTAATAAGTATTATTGTTTACTAAAAAAAAATTCAATTAGTCTATGCACAACATCACAAATGACATTTAAATTCAATTGGGCAATATAATTAAAGTTAACCATGTGGCTGACTAATATAATACAAACAATTAATAGCCAACTTAGGTATAGTTTCTTATCTATTATACCTTAAATATTCTATTTAAGTTCAAGATTATACCTTAAATTTTCTATTTAAGTTCAAGTACATAGCTGTATTTATCTTTCCTGTGCATATTTAAGATTTTCTATTTAAGTTCAACCACACGATTGTATTTATCTTCCCTATGCATATTTAAATTCAGTTAGTCTATGCACAACCTCACAAAGGACATTAATTTCAGTTGGTCAATATAATTAAAGCTAACCATGTGGCTGAGCTGACTAATATAATACAAACAATTAATAGCCAACTTAGGTAAAGTTTCTTATCTATTATACCTTAAATTTTCTATTTAAGTTCTTGATTATACCTTAAATTTTCTAATTAAGTTCAAGCACATAGCTGTATTTATCTTCCCTATGCACATTTTAAATTTTCTATTTAAGTTCAACCACACAGTTTCATTTATCTTCCCTATGCATATTTAAATTCAGTTTGTTTATGCACAACCTCACAAAGGACATTTAATTTCAATTGGTCAATATAATTAAAGCTAACCATATGGTTGAGCTGACTAATATAATACAAACAATTGATAGCCAACTTAGGTATAGTTTCTTATCCATTATACCTTAAATTTTCTATTTAAGTTCATGATTATACCTTAAATTTTTTATTTAAGTTCAAGCACATAGCTGTATTTATCTTCCCTATGCGTATTTTAAACTTTCTATTTAAATTCAACCACACGGTTGTATTTATCTTCCCTATGCATACTTAAATTCAATTAGTTCATGCACAACCTCCCAAAGGACATTTAAATTCAATTGGTCACTATAATTAAAGTTAACCACACTATAATTAAAGTTAACCACGTGGCTGAATTGACTTATATAATACAAAAAATGTTATCTTTTCTCGAGAACAATCAAATTCAGTTAGTCAATGCATTAACCATTTATCGTTAGTAATAAACTATGGGTCATGCTAACGAGTGCCCTTAAGGCACTCTTTAAGAATCCATTTTAAGAAAGTTTTAATATCACTTTTATGGGAAATGAAAAAAGCTATCAAAACATTAATTGCTTTTTTCTTTTTTCCCATAAAAACTTTCTTTAAATGGATTCTTAAAGACTGCCCTAAGGGCACTCGTTAGCATTTCCCATAAACTATATTAACCCAATAAATTAATAGCCAACTTTGGTATAGTTTCTTATGCATTGTGACTTAAATTTCCTAATTAAATTCAATCACATGATCGTGTTTATCTTCCCTAAGCACATTTAAATCCAACTGGTCAATACAATTATCTTTTGACAATTCAATTGTTGGGGGAGGTAGATTTGAACCTTCCTTCAATTGTTTTTTAATACAAGATAAAAATTCTACTTTAACCTAATTTAAGTGTAAGTGTGTGTGAAACTTTCTCTGGAGACTTAGACCCCGACCCTTGCCCCCCACACCCCACAATCACTTATACTTGTGGAATGACCATCATACTAAGGGTATACAGTAGTTGAACCTTAAATTGTTAGAAACACTAGGAAGTATCAATATTAAGCTACGAAGTGTTTGGCATAATAACCATTACTATTAGTAATAATTTACTACGTTAACCTCATAAATTAAGGGCACAACTATGTGTTGTAACTTTCCCAATGAAATTCAACCACATGGTTGTATTTATCTTTCCCAAAGGATTTTAAATTCAATTAGTCAATGTACAATCATGTTTTGCATTGACTAATTAATTCAAATACCATTCAGAGAAGATAACATTGTTTATACTCCATTAGTCAATACAAACATATGATTGAATTTAATTATAGAATCTTGGAGGAAGATAACATTGGTTAATGCATTCATATGGTTGAATTTAATTGAAGAATCTGAAGAGGCAATAATATTATTTATGTTGCATTAGTCTATATTTTAATTAGGGTTTTTTTTTTTTTGGGTTGAGAATCTAAGAAATTGTACCGAGTCTACAAACGTATTTTCAACTAAATTAGTTGAATTTAATCAGAGAACTTTAGGGAAAAATAATACTATTTGTGTTGTATTAATCATTATATTTATGTGATTGAGGGAATTTACAAAACTGTACCAAAGTATTTAGGCCTAAATTAATGGCGTTGATTCTTGATGGGCATAGTGTAGTTGTACTATCACCCAGGGCCTACTAACCCTCTTTCCACAAAACAATTGAGCCCTATTCCGACTAGGTCTTAGAAAAGACTTTCATGATAAGCCCAAATTAGGTTTAGACTGGCCTTGGGTTGATCCATGATTAAAGCTTGAGCTTTTTCATATCTTATAAAAGTCAGACAAAATATATATATATATATATATATTGTAAAAGAAAGAGAGATAAAAATAGTACTCAGTACTCATAGTCATAGTAGAATAGCTACTGAACAAAAAAAAGAAAAGAAAAGAAAGAATCTAATTGTAGTAGATGCCAATTTTAAAATATATATATTTTCTCTAGGAATCATACTAGTCATCAACCAAGACTTTGCCTTAATTAAAAACCTATCTTTAATTCAATTTTTCTATTTTATTAATCAATGTTTACTTTTCCTAATGTTGTTGAGGGGGGTTGGTTTGGATGGGTGTGTGTTAAGTTTCCACTAAAAAGTATTTATTCATTGTAATGTGTTTGATCAACTTATTTGCTGATAGTTTATTTGCTTTTTGTGAGATAAAAGTGATTCTAACAAATAGATTGACTTATTTGAAATATCACCTTTTGAGGCCCAATATAACCATTTCTTTTCTTCTTACAGTTGATTAGATGTCTATAAGCTATTCAACTGCCAAATACTTGTAATCCTCAAGATTCATAATACTATATGACATAAATTATTGATAGTCCCCAATATGCATAATATAATCCTTCAACTTAGGTTCACATGGGCTTGGTCAATTTAAGTCAGTCTGAGCATATTTGGGCTCATGTGTGCAAGATATTGCTGCCATGGAAATCCTATTCTAATGCCCATGTGGCACAAATTTTATCCAAAACCCATCCACTTTTTAAGTTTCATGATGCACTTTTGGAAAACAATGTTGTTTCAACTAATAAAAAAGAACAAGAACATGTGTGAAAGGAATTGCAAAAAATACACGAGTGGGGGCAAGCATAGAAAAAAAATCCTCAAATGAACAGTTAAAGTGCCTTTTGTAGCCAGTCAAAGTTCCAATTTTTTCAATGGGATGGCATAAGTTGAAGTTGACCACCATGGCTAAAACCAAGAAGCTTCTAATGGAGCAATCAACAAAAATAACACTAGCTGTGACACCATTGAGCTGACTACTTCTTTTTGCTAATGCCAATCATATTTCTGATTTCAACAACAACCATTGGAAGCCATGATTACATGTTTGAAAGTAACCCATTTTGACCAATGTTCTCCAATCCTTATGGTTTGGGGCAAAGGGTCGGGAAAGTGGAGGTCAAATCCAAGGACTTAGTAAGGTAAAACAGCATAAAATCATTAGAAAGAACTTTGGGATTGTCCATTTGAAAGCAAATCAGATTGAGCTTGACAATTTCCTTATTGAATTTTCAGTTTGCGGCCCATAATTGAACCAACTTGCTAAAATGAATGATAAATCTGAATTTGGCATGAGTCACTTGACAGGACGAGAATACTATGTGTGCGATTCATGCAAAAATGTCGTGTCATTTGGTTTGAGGGGAAAACAATTGTGGTTTTCATTCAAAAATGTCAAATCTAAAATCTTTGTTTAGGCACACTGAAAATGGGAAAACAAAGGGGATGGCACTCTTCCAATCTTGTTTGATTTCACCTAATTTCTAGGACATTGATTTCATTCATTGCACATGGTAACCATTCATTTCAGTGTGACCCCAATTTGTGCTGAAGTAATATCCAAATACTGGAAAGTATTCATTCATTGCAATATGATTACAATTTGTGATCTAGTGTCAGAAAATAGCCATTGAAAACTACCATCATAGATGAGAATCATGACATCTAGCAGTAGGCCTACGTGAAGTGGAAGTTCCTAGTTCAAACTTAAATCTTAAGATTAATCATTAAAGCACAGGCCTGGCTCAATAGGATTATAGGGATTGAGACTTGGTGCAATGGTTAAGACTTTTGCACCGTACAATACATTTTGAACGTTCGATCAAAAGTTAAAAAGTTAAGAGTTAATAAAAGTTAAAAAATTTGAAAAAGTTAAAGTTTTGTGTAGGGGCCGGGATAGCGCAGTGCAATAGCTAGGTCTCAATTCAGATTATAGCTCTACAACATCATAAACAAGAATTTTTTCTTCGATGAATGTGAACTACATATACTTTATCTTGAAATTACATGTGGCATAAGTGCTTACTCGAAAAAAAAAAATGGCATATATGCAAAATTATCTGTTAGAACTAAAGGCATATACCAAGTTGTTCAAAGCTTATTATGCTCTTTCAATGCATCTAAATCACTACATGCTTGTTTTCAGAATAAAATGTTTGAAGTCAAATACAGAGGTATTGAGAGCAAATGACAAATTTATCTGTTAGTTAGAAGTCTGGCTGCAATGAATAATTTATCATGGTTTTCTTCTCCTTCACACGTAGTGTGTGTCATGGCCCAAAGAGACAAATTAAATAAGGAAAGGAAGAAGAAAAAAAAAAAAAAAAAAAAACTATTATGTCTTTATTTTACGTCCATCTATCATTTAAGGTTGCGTTTGATATTAAGAATTAGATAAATTAATAAGGGTGAGATAAATTATTAAATTTGTTAAGTCAGTCTTTGAATATATCTTATATTTCTCTTTGAATTTTAATGTTATGTTCATCTTTTAACGTCGTATATTCATATAATTTTTTTTTTTAGTAAACAATAATACTTATTAGAATACATAGACTGGGTAGTCGTAGACTAATACTTAGTAATATTATTTTAAACTATGTTTATAATACATTATTTAACTAGAATATAACTAGAAAATAGTCTAACCTTTATAGTTGTAAATTGAGGTTATAAACAGCGGACATTAGACACACACAACTAATTTGAGATAAACATTAATTTTTTTTAATAAATAGTAATACTTATTCGAACACATATGAAAATAATAATATTAGTGTTTTGAATTGAGTTTATAATACATCATTTAACCAGAGTACAACTACAAAAGGGTTTAACATTTATCGTTGTAGACTGGAGTTATAAACAACGGACATTAGACACACACAACCAATGTAGGATAAATATCTTTTTTTTCATTTTAATAATAAACAGTAATACTTATTATAACACACAAAAAATTAGTAATATTAATGTTTTAAATTGAGTTTATAATACATTATTAAGTGAATAAAAGTTAGTTTTTCTCGAAGAAAACCAATTGTTTATCTGTTATATTGTGATTCCATCCATTTGTAATGGAATGCATATAATCCAAAAAAAAAAAAACCGAGAATTACGTGGTATATTTTATGGTTTGATATTGAATAGTGAGTGAGACTGAAATTCTTATTATTGAATGAATAAATGTTAGTTTTTTTCAAAGAAAACCAACTGCTTATCTCTTACGCTGTGATTCCATCCATTTGTGATGGAACGCATGGAAAAACAAAAAAAAAAAAACACGAGAATTACGTGATATATTTTACGGTTTGATATTGAATAGTGAGTGAGACTGATATTCTTATTATTGAATGATTAAATTTTATTTTTTTTCAAACAAAACCAATTGCTTATCTCTTACGTTGAGATTCCGTCCATTTGTGATGGAATGCATGTAACAAAAAACACATGAAAATGAGCCAGTTTCTTATAGGTCGGATACTGTTTTTTTTTTTTTTTTTTTTTCTTATTGATCACGCTTTAAGCTTGTCTAAACGTATACAGCAAGAAGATAAGAGTTTCAAAGGGGATATGATGCCCAAATATTTTTGTCAAATCAGTCGGTTGCTCACTATTTTTTTTTTCTATGGTGCTCCACTTCTAGGAAAGATCAAGGAAAATTTAAGGAAAATGTTGAAAAACTACAAAACAACATGCTTTCTCAATCTTTCTCAAGTATTTTAAGCACTTTTCTTGCTGATTTTTATCAGAACATATCCTATGGGGAAATGTATTGCTGATACCTTTGGCGTCAAGTCAGTTGCTTTCTTTTCCTCTTTAAAATTTTCCCCCTTTTGTACTTTTCCAAGAATAGGTAAAGTTCTTAGAAAGATCATGGAAAGGGAAAATGTTGAAAAAAGTGATATCCTTTCTACATATTTATTTTTAATATAACAAAGTATTTTCCTTTCCGTATTAAAAAATTGAATCTTGTTCAGTCTGGCTTGGAAGCACAACCTTTACATGAATATTATATGTGAAATACGTCATTTTATGCTAGGATAATTGCAAATTCAACCAAAGTGAAAGTGCCCAATTAACTGTGAATAACTTAACCGAAAGCATAGACCTTACTAGAAGCAAATTGACTTATATCTTTATGCCTCTCATTTTCTCCTTTTGCAATTATGGCCACAGTTACAATCAACTTTATAGCGTATCCTAATTTTCAATTATCCACATAGAATCCACTTCCAAAGCAATTTGCAAACTTGTTCTTTAACCCTTTTTTTTTTCACCTCTTTTCCAAGGTACCACAATAATGCTTCTTTGAACTTGGTATTTTGGTACTTTGGAATTTGGTGCTGTGTGTAGATTGTAGAATCAAGAGTTAAAGGGTACAAATTCTCAAGGACAAAAAGGAAGTTTACATGATGGGAATTTTTTTTTCTTTAAAGAAAAATTTAAATAGTGGGAATTTCTTCATTCCTTTTTCAGTTTGAATAGGATATGCATTAGGATTGGAATGTCATATGCATTTTAACCAACCTGTAGAAGAATTTGACAAGCAATTTCCCTTTGTTCCCACTCTTAGTAGCTAATTGTAAATTAATGCAAAAGTGATGACCTGTCTTATTCAATATTTTATGAACTTGGCATAAAGTTAATTCATGTGTAAACCATATATTTTAGTGATTTGTAATCTAATTACCAAGTGTGAACAGTTGAACAACAAGGCATAATCTAGGACATAGTCCATGTTGAAAAATGAAATTCAAAATTGTTCCACTTGTTCGGTACAAAAAGCAAGTAGTACAGAAGGAATTGTAAGGAGTTTCTGCACCAAAAAAGCAAACATCTCTCATTGTAAAGCATATTTTGTAGGAATTTTGGCTATTGGATATGATACTTGAGCATCATTATGGTGCAACTAATTTCAAACCTAGAACCCACCATTAGTATTTTTTAATGGCTCAAGAGAAGCAACAAGCTTTGGACACAGATTTGTGGCACATAGAATTAATAATTTAATATTCCCAACCAAAGCCTCCACTGTCCAAAGCTATTCATTTTTCTTGCTCAGCAAAATTCTTGATTTTTGTCGGAAAATAAAATAAAAATTCCCATCTTATCAATTAGCTTTAAGGCATAATAGGAATATAATGGGCATGAGCATCCAGTCACTCTATGGGTATAGTGTATATCAGTTGCAATAGTTTTAATTTGTTCTTAGAATTATGCAATGCAAAGATAATGAACTTTTAACATGTATGATCCAAATGAGTCTTTCACGAATCTATTATTATTATTATTATTATTGTTATTATTTTCCTAAGCTAAAGATGGTCTTAGTTCTTACACGAATCCGAATTGGAATAAATACAAATATATGAAACGACAATGAAGTGATATTCCCCCATGATGAGTGTAACATATGGTATGAATTTAAGTGGAAAATGCTAGGTAGCTAGCTTAAGCTGCATTTGCAAGGGACACGACTATAAAAAATACTAGCACTAAAAGACATATCAAAATGGCTTGCTTATTTTCTCAACAAAAAAAAAAAAATGGCTTGCTTATTATGGAAAATAAAAAAGTACCTTTTAAAAAAAAAAAAAAATTGGAGAATCAATTAAAAAAGAACTTAATAATGAAAGGGACAAATAGAATCCTAAAGGCATGAGTTATGGTATATATTTACCATATTGTGTTGTTTCAAATAGGGGTAATGTATGATTCATGAGTTTTTGAGACAAGCATCTGGCTACTAGTAGGATTATATATATATATATATATATATAAACCCATGTATAATGAGTCATTCATAATTTTACAGTAGGAATAAATTCATATATATCAACACATGCATATCTTCATCTTTAGTAGTTTAATATTCGATCGGCGTATAAATTGTAATGTTTCATTTACATTACAAAAAATCCGGGTTTAGATGGCGTTTTTTATTTTTATTTTTAATTTTCGTGGCACTTCCAAAAATACTGCTGTAGGAGCTATATTTTGGCATTTTGTATTGTGGCACTTCTACAAAATGCGGCTAAAGAATGGAAATATAGCGACGCTACTTCCCAAACTATATCTCAAAACGTCGCTATATCATTCAATTACATCCACCATTTTATGCATTCTATGATACCCAGAAACTTCACTTGCTGATATCTTGACCTCCTCCACTTTTAATAATAAAACTTAGTTTGTGGTTCCTATAATTGTTACATTATTAATTAAGATTCATTCAAGAAATTCATGAGCTAGATTTTCACGGCCTAAATAGTTTCATTTGTCTCGTTGAAAATGTGAAGTTCATTAAAAACAAAATCAACTTTTCTTAATGAGTTTTAACTCTTATGTTTATCACATCATCTTAATTAGTTTCAAACCATTCATGATTCAATACATCTAATAAAGTCATAATTTCTAAAAGGATTTCCATATATTTGACCTACTCAAAAGTGAGCTATTAAATTATAAAACCCTAGCTAACCTAATCTAAAAAGTGTCACCTACGTTTTTGTCCTATTTCCAAAAGTAAAAATTTGAAGATTGAAGACGATAAGAGACTATACGGTGATCTAAATGGTGGTTTTCAAAAATGGGGTACATTTTTCTTGTCCATAACTCAAACAGACATAGTGTATGCATTTATGGTCCACAACTTGCATGAATTGTTTCAGTTCTATCATGAGAGACAAATTCGTCATTATCTGAGACAATGCCTGTCTTGCTCCATCACCATCCACAGATTTTCTTTTCTCTATGGACAGTATGCTGATAACATTTCCTTCAGTTGTTATCAATGTGAATCGTGAGGCCTTGTCTCAACATGTTAAGCAGTTTTGGGTTGTTCGTTAATGGAAGTCCTTTCCATGTTATAGTATGGTACAATTATTTCGAAAAAAGAAAAACAAGGTGCCTCTTTAAATAAAAGCTCATAATGTTTGGAAGATTTTTTTTTTTTTTTTTTTATACGAATGTTTGGAAGATTTAGTCGTATGTAAACTCAGATTCAAAGTTGGTAACAATTTGAAGTGAATTCAATAATCACGTACACGTGTTGAGCACAGATATAATAATTACGAGAGAAAATATCTTATGAAACAGACTTTTATATATATATATATAGAGAGAGAGAGAGAGAGTACATCACTCTCATCTTGGTGGGCTCTATAGATGAGGGAGACACTTTATAAACCGATCCCACATGATAATTTTGTGATTCACGAACCTGATAATCTAATTGGCTAGAACAAATTGATTTCTTCATCTATTCTTGGACGTGTGATGCATGTTAATTTGTGAAAGCATCAGTTTGTCAAGATACATGCCTTTTGCACATAGACAAATATGTAGTCTCTTTTTGAAGCAATACAAAACACCAAACATGTGCCTAGATATTACAAAGCGATATAACAGCTGGTTAACCCTAGTCCTTAATTATTAATCGGCAAAATGCTTATATTTATTTTCTTTCATGGTAGCAAGGGTAAAAAAGGAAAAATATTAGTTAACACAAAGATGCTTAGATCAAATTAATTTCGTAATTAATTGAAAATTTAGGGTGGTAATGTACAAGAAAAGTGTGTGACTAATTAAATAAAAAAATGTCTGGTTTTAGGGGCCCAAACTAAACAGCTAGAAGAAATTTGACCATTAGAGACCTCCCATTTCATTAAGAAATATATTGTTGATGATGAAGAATTATATTTTGTAAAAATGAAATAAACCAATCCATTATTTTATCCAAAAAAAGTTTGGCTGAATGGTATTAATTAGGAAAAGGAGACATAGTGGATTCCAATTAGCTCAACTAGTAAAATTTTTAGTGGTTGAATAAAAGATCTGGAGTTCAATCTCAGCCTACACCAAAAATCGATTGGTGTCTTGATTTGATGATAAAGAGTTATCATCAAAAGCGAACGCTATAAGTTGAAACTATCAAAAAAAAAAAAGAAAAAAAAGGAGGAGGAAAAGGAGACATAAATATTTATCAATAAGTTTAGTAATGCGCCATTATTTATAACTATTTTCATAACTGTTTTTTATTAATTAAAGAGATAGTTTCAATACATGGCTTTCAATACTGATGATTACTATTTATTATCAAACTAAAACAACAATTGGTTTTTTGGGGTAATTAAATAAAAAATGTCTGGTTTTAGGGGCCAAACTAAATAGCTAGAAGAGATTTGACCATTAGAAACCTCCCATTTCATTAAGAAATATATTGTTGATGATGAAGAATTATATTTTGTAAAAATGAAATAAACCAATCCATTATTTTATCCAAAAAAAGTTTGGCTGAATGTTATTAATTAGGAAAATGAGACATAGTTGGTTCCAATTAGCTCAACTAGTAAAATCTTTGGTGATTGAATAAAAGATCTGGGGTTCAATCCCCGCCTACACCAAAAATTGATTGGTGTCTTGATTTGATGATAAAGAGTTATCATCAGAAGCGACCACTATAAGTTGAAACTATCTCAAAAAAAAAAAAAAAAAAAAAAAAAAAAAGGAAAAGGAGACATAAATATTTATCAATAAGTTTAGTAACGCGCCATTATTTATAACTATTTTCATAACTATATTTTATTAATTAGAGAGATAGTTTCAATACATGGCTTTCAATACTGATGATTGCTATTTATTATCAAACTAAAACAACAATTGGTTTTTTGAGGTAAGTGGAGATTGAACTCCAGATCTCTAATGACAAGAGAGACTTTACTAGTTGTATGAACTAAAACCCACATATTTTCATAATTGTTGATATGACATGTAGTGATTAGTATATAACTAGTCTCATCACCTGCGCTTCGCGTGTGTGATGAGGTTTTTTTTTTAGTAGTCTTGTTTTGTAGCAAAAAAAAAAAGTGTTCTTATTTTATATGAGGTTTTTTTTTTTAGCAGTCTTGTTTTGTAGCAAAAAAAAAAAAGTGTTCTTATTTTATATATATAATTTTTATTTTGAGAATCTAATTTATAAGTGAATAAAGAAATTTGAAAATCTACAGCAAAGTGGTCCTTTTTTTTTTGCAATGTTTTAATAGAAGTTAAAGTTGTATTTTTACTAGATTGTCCTTTAGTTTTGTTTCTACTTAAACATATGGATGTAGGGGCATTTTTGAACAAAAAAAAATGAGGATCCCAAACAGGGGAAACTCCTTAAAAAGTAATATAGATCATTTTTCAATTTTTGTTTCTTTTTCTTCACATATCTTTTTTCATACCCTAAGTTAATTACTAAAATCATATTTAAGAGAAAAAGAAAAAAAAAATCATCATATATCTGTTTACTTCCATTATTTTAGACTACCCATGGTCCTGTTTTGTAGCAAAAAAAAAATTGTGTTTTTATTTTATATATATAATTTTTATTTTGAGAATCTAATTTATAAGTGGATAAAAAAATTTGATAATCCACATGAGAGTAGTCCTATTTTTTTGGCAATGTTTTAGTAGAAGTTAAAGTCGTATTTTTACCAAATTATCCTTTAGTTTTTTCTTTACTTAAACATATGGATGTAGGGGTGTTTTTGAATATATATAAAAAAAAAAAAAAAAAATGAGGATCCCAAGCAAGGGAAGCCCCTTAAATAGTAGTATAGATCATTTTTTCAATTTTTGTTTCTTTTTCTTCACATATCTTTTTTCATACCCTAAGTTAATTACAAAAATCATATTTAAGAGAAAAAGAAAAGAAAAATATCATCATATATTTGTTTACTTCCATTATTTTAGACTAGCCTCATCACACGCGTAGCAAAAGAAATATTGTGTTTTTATTATTTATATATATAATTTTCATTTTGAGAATCTAATTTATAAGTGGATAAAGAAATTTGAAAATCTACAGTAGAGTAGTCCTATTTTTTGGCAATATTTTAGTGGGAGTTAGAGTTGTATTTTTACCAGATTGTCCTTTGGTTTTATTCTTACTTAAACATATGGATGTAGGGGCATTTTTAAACCAAAAAAGTAAGGATACCAAACAGTGGAAACCTTTTAAATAGTAGTATAGATCATTTTTCAATTTTTGTTTCTTTTTCTTCACATATCTTTTTTCATACCCTCAGTTAATTACTAAAAACATATTTAAGAGAAAAAGAAAAAGAAAAATATCATCATATATTTGTTTACTTTCATTATTTTTAGTGGTCTTGTTTTGTAGCAAAAAGAAAAAAATAATCGTGTTTTTATTTTATATATAATTTTTATTTTGAGAATATAATTTATAAATGGATAAAGAAATTTGAAAATTTATAAGAGAGTGGTCCTATTTTTTTGACAATTTTTTAGTAGGAGTTAGAGTTGTATTTTTACCAGATTATCATTTAGTCTTGTCTTTACTTAAACATATGGATATAGGGGCAGTTTTATAAAAAAAAAAAAAAAGGATCCTAAACAGAGGAAGCCCTTTAAATAGTAGTATAGATCATTTTTCAATTTTTGTTTCTTTTTCTTCACATATCTTTCTTCATACCCTAATTTAATTAATAAAATCATATTTAAGAAAAAAAAGAAAAGAAAAATATCATCATATATTTGTTTACTTCCATTATTTTAGACTAGCCTCATCACATGCGTTTCACACATGCGATGAGGCTTTTTTTTTAGTAGTCTTGTTTTGTAGCAAAAAAAAAAAAAAATTTGTGTTTTTATTTTATATATATAATTTTTATTTTCAGAATCTAATTTATAAGTGGATAAAAAAATTTGAAAATCTATAGGAGAGTAGTCCTATTTTTTTGGCAATGTTTTAGTGGGAGTTAGAATTATATTTTTACCGGATTGTCCTTTAATTTTGTCTCTACTTAAATATATAGATGTATGGGTATTTTTGAACTAAAAAAATAAACATCTCAAATAGGAGAAATCCCTTAAATAGTAGTATAAAAAATATCATCATATAATTTTACTTCCATTATTTTAGACTAGCCTCGTTACACGTGCTTCGCACATGCGATGAGGCTTTTTTTTTAGTGGTCCTGTTTTGTAGCCAAAAAAAAAAAAAAATTTGTGTTTATATTTTATATATATAATTTTTATTTTAAGAATCTAATTTATAAGTGGATAAAGAAATTTGAAAATCTATAAGAAAGTGGTCCAATTTTCTTGGTAACATTTTAGTGGGAGTTAGAGTTGTATTTTTACCGGATTGTTCTTTAATTTTGTCTCTACTTAAACATATAGATGTAGAGGTATTTTTAAACTAAAAAAAATGAAGATCTCAAATAGAAGAAGTCCCTTAAATAATAATATAAATAAAAGTGACTTTAGTATTGAACCTGAGTGAAAGTAATGTTATTCCAAAAAATTATTCCATACTCTTGCAATGTATTGAGATGATATTGCATTATCTCATAATAGAGTTCACCCTGAATTTAATTAATGAAATTCATTATATATTCACGTGAAAAAATAAAATACCACGTTATTATAATATGAGAGTAAAAAAGATCATATCAATAATTGGAAAAAAAGAAAAAAAAAAAAAGAAAAGAAAAAAAAAAGAGCATTTTTAACACTACTTATCAAGATAAGAAAACGCGTAATTCCTGCCAAAAGATCTAAAACCTAAGAAAGAAAAAGGAATATAACTTTTGCTTTGTAGAAACAAAATAGAAACTATTTAATTTACCATCACGACTTTAGGGACTAAAAAGATCAAAATGCCAATAATAGTACGTACTTTTTCATCACACATGTGCATTAATGCCACCTTTTCTTTTTTCTCAGGAAACAAACAAAATGTCAAGATCGAATGAGAACTCCTTTTGCATAAAAAGGATTTGTGATAAGGCTTCCAATTTCATCTCCCCCTACATGTATGACTCAGCCCTTCGGTACCTTTTCCCTGTTTTCCAGGTTAGAGTCTAGCTATCTACTTCTCTCTAAAACTCATTATTCTCTTTTTCCTTTTCTTTTGGAAAGAAAGATAAAAAGGAGTAAAGGACATGAAAACTAGAGTTGTCAATGAACAATCTCTCTAGCTATCTTTCAACTCTCATCACCCACAATTTGTCGTAGTCGGTGAGAAAAAAAACTCAAAAAAGCTTCAATATTGGCTATTGTATATCTACGTCATGAATAAAAGCCCTAATTGGGAAGTGACTAATATCAGCCACAATATTCAACCTTGGCTATCACATTTAATGTCATCTATAGGGGTTGTTAATAATCTTTTCCAACTTTTACTTCATAGTATAAGATAGATATATAAGATGATTGTAAATGAGCTCAGCAAACTTTTTAAGTGTATGATTGTTAACTAGGAGAAGATATGGCAACCACGAAATGGTTTCAATGATAATGTAGAGATGAAAGGCTTGAAAGCTTTTGTCATTGTATGTGGTCTTTTAGTTATTTGTCATTGCCACATGTCAAGGTGTCAATTTACTGAATAATGATAATGGTTTTACATGAATTTAAAATTTAAAAAAAAAAATTTTTGAATTAGGTTTCTTCTTGATTTGATAAAAATTATACACATCGTAATCAAATTCAATGGTTAGAAGCATTGAATCTAAATGAAGAGAATCTTTCTCCTAATACTATCTTGTAGCAACTTCTAACTCTCTAAACAGAGCAGATATTTGGTATCAAATAATACCATATTAGCAATATCAAAATCCAGAGACATGTATACAAAAAATAACCAACCTACTAACAAATAAAAAACATGTATTAATAGGTAGTTATTTGTCATTGCCACATGTCAAGCTGTCAATTTACAGAATAATGATAATGTTTTTACATGAATTTGAAAAGAAAAAAAAAAAACATTTTGAATTAGGTTTCGTCTTGATTTGATAAAAATTATACTCACCATAATCAAATTCAATGGCTAGAAGCATTGAATCTAAATGAAGAGAAATCTTTCTCCTAATACTACTATGTAGCAACTCCAACTCTATAAGCAAAGAAGGTATTTGGTATTAAATGATATCACATACATCAGCGGTATAAAAATCCAATAAAAAAGAGACTTGTAATTATTTGAAAGACATATGATAATGGGCAGTTATTTTTACATGCACGTCTCTAGTTTATTAAATTTTGATACAAATAATGTGGTATCATATGATATAAAATACTTTTTCAAGAATCATTTAATTCAAAATACTAGTTTATCCTCTAGGCATGCCTTTGGGAATTATTTTTTAATTTATTGGGATAAAATGATATCATGTTGGCCGGCGGTATCAATCCAATAAACAAGAGAAATGTATATAAAAAATAACTAACTCACTAACAAATAAAAAACATGTGTTAATGGGTAGTTATTTTTACACACATGTCTCTAGTATATTGATTTTTACATGCTCGTCTCTAGTTTATTGAATTTTGATATGGATAATGTGGTATCATTTGATACAAAATACGTTTTCCGTTATCATTTGATTCAAAACACTTTTTCCTCTAAACATGCTTTTGGCAATTGCTTTTTAATTTATTTGGTATGAAATGATATCATATTGCACGTCTCTAATTTATTGAATTTTGATACATGTAGATGACGTGGTATTATTTAATATAAAATACTTTTTTCGGTATCATTTAATTCAAAGGGCAAGACTTAAGTTTAGTATTTATGTGTTGTTTTTTAAGTTCTCCTCTTAAGATTTTTCTATATAGATTTTTTTTCATAGGATGGAAGTGTATATTTTAATTAAGTAGCCGCATGGTCGAATCTTAAAAAAGGAATTTAAGGAATAACATTTAAGGTACTATATTTAAGTTTTGTCCTAATTCAAAATACTTCATCCTCTAAGCATGCCTTTGGCAATTGTTTTTTAATTTATTTAGTATAAAATGATATCATGTTGGCTGATGGTATCAAAATCCAATAAACAAGCGACATGTATACAAAAAATAATTAACCTACTAACAAATGAAAAACATGTTCTAATGGGTGGTTATTTTCTAGTTTATTGATTTTTTATATGGATGACGTGGTATCATTTAATACAAATTTTTTCTAGTATCATTTGATACATGAAAACTTTTTCCTCTAAGCATACCTTTGACAATTGCTTTTTAATTTTTTTTTATGTATAATTTATAATTTTTTGTAAATAAAATATAATATAATTACACTTCAATCAATTTTCAATAAATTAAAAAAATAAATTTTCAATATAAAGCTGCATGGAATGGAGGCAAATATATCATTTTTATACAAGCATGAGTAGCATGATATCAATAGTGTTTAGCTAACGTATGAATATAAAGTTCCAATTCTATATATATATATATATATATATATAATTTAACCTTCATGTGCCTTGATTTGATGGAAAAAGGTACCCATTAATGAACGATGGAACTTCAAATCATACATATTTTTACAACGACAACAACAACCATATAATAATATGTAGTTGTTTCCTCCTAATCTTTTTTTTTTTTTTTTAATTTTATTTTCCCACATGGATACTCTATGGATCTTAATTATTTGGCACTTAACGAAAGTAGATTAAGTGAAAGTAAATTCAATGAATAATTAAATACTTTAGTTTAAGGACATATCAAATCATGCCACAACAAATTGCACCATTTTACGTGAACCAATGACAAACCTCATTCGATCTTGTCGAGTATCATTTACTAAACGTATCTTTGTGAAATCAACCTCATGAAAAGGACCCATATGATATATACATTATAAAATGAGAACCAAATTGTACGAATTCTAGCAGAAAAACCAAATGGTACAAAGCAAGCCACAACTATCTTTCAGATTAGAAGTATGAGGCTTTTCCCACTTTAGGGCCTACTATTATATATATATATATAAAGTTAATTTAAAGAGCAGATTATGCCATTCATTTCATAATAATAATGATGCAGTAAGATCAATTAATTAATAATTAATTTTCGTACTACATTGAGTTAATTAATGAGCAAGAAATACACATGTAGATCACAATTAGGGTCTTCAAGTTGTCTTGGAGTTAGTTAGCTCATTTATTTTTTTAAGGATTGGTTGCCTCAAATACGGAACATTATGGATCAAATCTAAAGTACATAAAAAAATATGTTTCCTAATTTTTTTTTCTTATTTTAAAAAAAAATCATCATAGAATAAACATAATAGGTTAAATTTAAAATTTAAAAAAAAGAAAAGAAAAACGTAGCATTCAATTGTTTATTGATTTTAAAAAAAAATGAATATTTTAACACAAATTTCACCTCAAATATAGGTTTGTGCTAAACTTACAAACTCAATGAAATCATGAAATCCAATGCATACATACATACATACATACATACATACATACATATATATATATATATATATATTATTGCTCTTATTATAGTCATTTAATTTGATTTATATTAGTATTTTAAGAATTGATTTTGATGAATTTGGAAACCAATTCACCAACTCAACCAATAAACACCCCTAACTCAAATTATCATCAATTTCTTTTTTCATTTGTTGTTTTTATTTTTTATAAATTACATTTTGTATTGCTTTAGTTATTCAGTCTAGTCGAAATCTGTTTTTTTTTCCTCTTCACTCAATCATATTTTAAACTCTTGGTCTTGATGATTAATGGACAAATACCTAAAATTAGCAGCTCAATTACGCTGAAGCAACTAGAACTTATATTTCTTCCCTTTTTATTATTATTTTGAAGCACACCTTTTTATAGCAAAAACAAAATTGCACTCATTTCTTTCCCTTTGTGGTTTTGATATTCAGGTTCATTTCTACTATATTAGATTTAAAGCGCCAAAAGTCTTATAGTTTAACTGATTGGTACCTTCTGCTGTTTTCAAGACATCCAAAATTTAAATTTTCCCTCCTTAATATAAAAATCAAAATATTGAATTCAGAGTTTTTTTTTTTCAATTGGCGAGTAGAAAATGAGATTGTTGTCCTCATTTTTTGTGTTGCATTGCTGAATTTTTTTCTAATCAACAAAACATATAGGCTTCATGATTACCATTCCTTTATTTTAATCAAATTTCCTAACAATTAAAGGAATAAATGAAAAGATGATTATAGGATGGTTATATGTAAACAATAAACTAATTTTGTTTTTTTTTTTTTGTGTAAAAAATAATATTGCTTAAATAGTTGCTAATCTACGTACTGGGAAGTTTGATAATATTAATAAATAAAAAGTTAAGTTAAAAATTTTCAAGAAAAGAATTTGCTGCCTAATTTCTTTAGACAATACTAAATTTATTGTAATTTGAATTATTCCATTTCCATGTTGGTTTTTTTTTTTTTTTTTTTTTTATATCAAGACATTGAGTTCTAATTAGTTTAAATTAATATAATTTATTGCAGTTTATAATTCTAAAAACCAGATTAATAAATATTTGGTAACATATCAAAAGAAGTCAACAAATATTTAAGTAAAATAATTTCTCATAAAACTAATTTGGCATCCAAACGAGTTGTTCTACAATCTTTTAGGACTATAATTTTTAAAGTTACTTTAGTATTGAAATTTTTATTCCTATAAATTTATTTAAAAATTAATGAATTAAATATTATTATGTTATCAATATTGAAATAAATGCCCAAGTGGTAATAGCTTAATTATTATTTCTTAAAAAAAAATACATTCTTTTATTTATAAAAAAATAACTTGGTAATAGATCAATAGAATTTTAAGAAATTTATGATGGAGTGTTATAAGACTATTGAACAACTCAATACGATCATGTGTATATGTCGGATCTAAATTTGCATCCCGATTCTTGTTATCGTTACCAATGACGGAGTCAAAATTTGACTTCAAGGCAACAAAATTTAGAATTACCGAAAAAGCAATAATACACTTCCAACTTTCAAGTATACATTTTCATGATCAAGGTGTCATTAGAAGGCTTAGAGAATACCAAATTTATTGCAATTTCGGAATTATTCCATGTTTGATTTTTTTAAATACAAGATGTGGGTACCTCGGATTTTCACCTCAGGCCTTTGTGGCCGATATTGGCTTGACACCTTAGTGTCCCACATCGAAGAGATCTGAATACTAATGGTACACTACTTCCTTTACTTCACAGCTTATAAGGCAGCAAGTGGGGGAAGATCTCTTCGATGTGGGAGACTAAGGTGTCAAGCCAATATCAGCCACAAAGGCCTGAGGTGAAAATCCGAGGTACCCTAATAGAACCAATAGGATAAGGCCATGTGAGCCAATGAGATTAGAGCTAGTCTCCTATAAATACATGATTGTAATCCAATATGAGATATCAATGAAGTATAACCAATTTCTTAGTGCATATCTCTCTCTCTCTCTAATGGAACCAATAGGATGAGGCCATGTGGGCCAATGAGATTAGAGCTAGTCTCCTATAAATACATGATTGTAATCCAATATGATGTGCATGTACATGCTGCCCTTGAAGTTTAGTCGAAAGAACCAACAAAGAAGATGATGATGATCTTCCAAGAACCCATTCTTGATGCACCAATGGAGGCTTCCATTCAAGAGTCTATGATTCAAGAAGTGGCAATCCAAGTGTCGGTGATCCAAGAATCCAAGATACAAGCGTCAAGAATTTTAATGGTTCTAGAATCGAATGAGGTCTTGAGGATACAAGAACATTTCAAGGTTGAAAGAACCAATGAGACTTTGAAGATTGAAGAACCATTGAAGCCTCAAGAATTCGAGCAAATTTTGAAAATCTACAAAGAAGAAACCTTCATATGCACGGGATCGCATGTCAAAGAGAAATGCATGAATATGGTGATCAAAATGTCACTACGGTATTGGTCCATTGGAAGATCTCCTTTGATGAAGTTGCTATTTCACAACAACACCTTGTGGGCAAGGTGTTTTCAAGGGGAGGGAAATGTTAGGAATACTATAAGCATATAGATAATAATTGGTGTATTGAGATTTAGTTAGTTAGTTACAATTCTAAACATGTTAATCACATTTAGCACATGTTGAAATTATTAATGCACATGGGGAATAATAGAACCAATAGGAACCAATAGGATGAGGCATGTTAATCACATTTAGCACATGTTGGAATTATTAATGCACATGGGGAATAATAGAACTAATGGGATGGGGCCATGTGGGCCAATGAGATTAGAGCTAGTATCCTATAAATACATAATTGTAATCCAATATGAGATATCAATGAAGTATAACCAATTTCTTAGTGCATTAGTGCATATCTCTCTCTCTCTCTCTCTCTCTCTCTCTCTCTCTCTCTTTTAATCTTTCTATTTCTCTATGGAGGGTGACTACCTCGAATTAAGTTAATTTCCCTACAATTCCCATCCATTCCCCTATAATTCTCATCAATCTCCATTAGGAACCACCGGGTTCCTAACAAATGGTATCAGAGCCGTTGATCTTGAGATGAGCAATTGTGATGAAAAAAAACTTTTGAAAAAAATACAAGAATTGTTGAACAAAGCTATAGAAGAATCCAAGGATATTTCAAAGAAGATGAAGGCCTTGGCTGAATCTAATATGGCCATGAAGGAAGAACTTTCAAAAGTGCAAGAGGATCTTGAAAACATGTCCGAAGAAGAGTTACAATCTCTTGATTCAATGAAAGTCGAAGAACAAATCAAGTTCCAAGAATCTACTACTGTTGTTACAAGCCAAGATGTTGATTTTTGTGTCAAAGTGGATGATGATGTAAATGTACATGCTGCCCTTGAAGTTCAGTCGAAAGAACCAACAAAGAAGGTGATGATGATCTTCCAAGAACCCATTCTTGATGCACCAATGGAGGCTTCCATTCAAGAGTCTATGATTCAAGAAGTGGCAATCCAAGTGTCGGTGATCCAAGAATCCAAGATACAAGCGCCAACAATTTTAATGTTTCTAGAATCGAATGAGGTCTTGAGGATACAAGAACATTTCAAGGTTGAAAGAACCAATGAGACCTTGAAGATTGAAGAACCATTAAAGGCTCAAGAATTCGAGCAAATCTTGAAGATCTACGAAAAAGAAACCTTCATATGCACGGGATCACTTGTCAAAGAGAAATGCATGAATATGGTGATCAAAATGTCACTACGGTATTGGTCCATTGGAAGATCTCCTTTGATGAAAATGCTATTTCACAACAACATCTTGTGGGCAAGGTGTTTTCAAGGGGAGGGAAATGTTAGGAATGCTATAAGTATATGGATAATAATTGGTGTATTGAGATTTAGTTAGTTAGTTACAATTCTAAACATGTTAATCACATTTAGCACATGTTGGAATTATTAATGCACATAGGGAATAATAGAACCAATAGGATTGAGGCATGTTAATCATATTTAGCATATGTTGGAATTATTAATACACATGGGGAATAATAGAACCAATAGGATGAGACATATTAATCACATTTAGCACATGTTGGAATTATTAATGCACATGGGAAATAATAGAACCAATAGAATGAAGCCATGTGGGCTAATGAGATTAGAGCTAGTCTCTTATAAATACATGATTGTAATCCAATATGAGATAGGAATGAAGAATAAACCAATTTGTTAGTGCATTAGTGTATCTCTCTCTCTCTCTCTCTCTCTCTCTCTCTCTCTCTCTCTTAATCTCTCTATTTCTCAATGGAGGGTGACTACCTCGAATTAAGTTAATTTCCCTACAATTCCCATCCATTCCCCTATAATTCTCATCAATCTCCATTAGGAACCATCGGGTTCCTAACATACCCACACAAGACATTAAGTTCTAATTAGTTTAAATTAATAATGTATAATTTATCACAGTTTGTAACTCTATAAACAAAATTAATATATATTTGGTAACATCAGAAGAAGTCAACAAATATTTAATGACAACCATTTCTCATAAAACTAAATTGGCATCCAATGGAAAAGATATTTGGTATAAAATGATATCATGTCAGTGGTATCAAAATCCAATAAATAAGAGATATGTGTACAAAAAATAACTACCCCATTAACAAATAAAGGATATGTTAGTGGGTTGTTATTTTTGCACCTATGTTTCTCGTTTATTGGATTTTGACGTAGATAACATGGTATCATTTGGTACAAAATACTTTTTCCATCCAAATGAGTTGTTCTACAATCTTTTAGAAGTAAAATTATTATTGAAAATTTAAAATTAATGAATTAAATATTATCATGTTATCAATATTTAAATGAATACCCAATTGGTGATTGCTTATTATTTCTTTAAAAAACAAGATAATACATTCTTTTAAAAAAAACACGGTAATAGATCAATAGAATTTTAAGAAATTTATGGAGTGTTATAAGAACTATTTAACAATACTATACGATCATTTGCATGTGTCCAATTTAGATTTACATCCCGACCGTTCTCGTTATTGTTACCAATGACTAAGTCATAATTTGACTTCAAGGGGACAAATTGTATAACTATCAGAAAAGCAATTATACACTTCCAACAACGAAGTATACGTTTCCATGATTAAGGTGTCATTAGGAGACTTAGAAAATACAAATTTTTTTATAATCTGAGTGATTCCATGTTGGTTTTTCTTTATACAAGACATCAAGTTCTAATTAGTTTAAATTCATATGATTATCACAATTCATAACTCTAAATACCAAATTAATATATGTATGGTAACATCGGAAGAAGACAATAAATATTAATGACAATCATTTATTGGCATCCAAAAAGGTTTTTCAACAATCTTTTAGAAGTACAATTTTCAAAGCTACATTATTATTGAAAATTTTAAATCTTATAAATTTATTTTAAAATTAATTAATTAAATATCATCATCAAGCTATTAACATTTAAATAAATACCCAAGTAGTGATACCTTATTATTTCTTTAAAAAACTTGATAATACATTCTTTTTAAATATAAAAAAAGCTTGGTATTATATCAACATAATTTAAGAAATTTATGATTGAATGTTATACGAACTATTTAACAGCTCTATATGATTATGTGTATATGTTCCATTTAGATTTACATCTGGATCATTCTCGTTATTGTTATCAATGACGGATTCATATTGACTTCAAGGGAAAGAATTGTATAATTATTGGAAAAGCAATGATACACTTCCAACAACCAAGCATTTGTTGCCATGATTGAAGTGTCATTATAAGTAGGGGCAGACCTAGGATTTCAAGCTAGGGGGCTGAAGTATAAAAGAAAAAAAAAATCCAAATAAGTATCCATATAGTACTCACAAACTATTAATCAAGATCAATACACAAAATCATTGTTTCTTAATACATTAAGGCTGCGTTTGTTTTGGCTTCAAACGATTTCAGAAAATCCTTTTATACCTTTGTGGGTGTTTGGTACTTATGGAAAATACGGTCAACGAAAAATACAGTTCACATGACCGGAAAATAAGCCCCTTATGCTGTAAAATCATTTACACTCTTATTTTACTTTTAATGAATTTCTGGAAAACACACCCGAAGAGAGAAAGCTCAAGCACACACCCGAAGACAGAGAGAGAGCTAGAAGGGAAAGTGAAGAAGACAACCCAACCTTCGCGAGTATTAAACCCACCCTTAATACATTGAGGCTGCATTTGTTTTGGCTTTAAACGATTTCAGGAAATCCTTTCACACCTTTGTGGGTGTTTGGTACTTATGGAAAATACGGTTAACGAAAAATACAGTTCACGTTGACCGGAAAATAAGCCCCTTATGCTGTAAAATCGTTTACACTCTTAATTTCTGGAAAACACACCCGAAAAGAGAGACCTCAAGCACACACCCGAAGATAGAGAGAAAGCTAGAAGGGAAAGTGAAGAAGACAACCCAACCTTCACCGGTATCAGACCCACCAACCAATCCTGTCGCCGTCGCCTCCTTCAAACCCACCCACCGATCTCGCCGTTATTAGACCCATGTCACCGATCTTGCCTTCACCGCCTCTAGATCGAACCCACTGTGACCCTCGTAGATGAGCGACCTACCTGACCCAATCACGGTGACCCAGTCGACAAGCCATCCACCATGACCCAGTCGCCTCTGCCGCGCGATCTTGCCTTCGCTGCCTCTAGATCAAACCCAGTCGCCTCTCTCTCTTCCTTCTTCTCTCAATTTGACCAGATTTGATGAATTTTTTGGTTTGGTTTGGTATTATATATTTTTTTGGTAGCTAAGAAAATGTGAGCATCAAGTAGAAAATGTGTTTTCTATAGTATTTTCAAGAACACAACCAAACACTAAAAAATACTTTTCAAAATATTTTTTAAAATGCCACCAAACACTTAAAAATATTTTCACCTAAAAATATTTTACACTTGGAAAACATTTTACATTGAACCAAACACAGCCTAAGTTGCAATCATTTACCTACAAAGACAAAAAAATACAAAATAATATTGTTTCTTAAGAGCATCTACTGTTGCCAAAAAAAAAAAAAAAAAAAAAAAAATTCACAAACCAAAACTTGCTTTTGCTACTTTAATATATTATTTGAAATGTCTCGTACAGTAGTGTTTTTGATATTTGGTGTTCTAAATACTAAATATTTACTATTTAGAACACCTAATGCTAGTCCTCTAATACTGAGTTGACTAAGATTTTTTATTTAAATTTTTTTTATTTATTAAGTTTTTGAGTTAGGTACTTGTTAGTTGGGTTAGGCTAATTAAAAGAGAGGGAGTTTAAGTTTTTGGAAGAGTGAGGCACAATTCTAGAAATATATATATATATATAATCATAGTTTTTTTTTTTCTTTTGGACTAAGCGGGCCCTTCTTTTTCTTTCCTTCTTTTTTTTTTTTTTTTTCCTTTCTTTTCTTTAGGCCGGGGGGCCCGGGCCCCTTTGGCCCCCCTGTAGATCCGTCCCTGATTATAAGACTTAGAGAATACCAAATTTATTGTAATCCAAATGATTCTATGTAGGGTTTTCTTTATACAAGACATTGCATTCTAATTAGTTTAAATTAATATAATTTATCACAATCTGTAACTCTAAAAACCAAATTAATACATATTTGGTAACATTAGGAGAAGTCAACAAATATTTAATGGTAACCATTTTTCATAAAACTAACTTGGCATCCAAAAGAGTTCTTCTACAACCTTTTAGAAGTACAATTTTTAAAGTTAATTTATTATTGAAATTTTAAAATTTTAAAAATTTATTTTAAAATTAATTAATTAAATTATATCACATTATTAACATTTAAATAAATACCCAAGTGGTGATAATTTATTATTTCTTTAAAAAATAGGTGGTAATAGATCAATAGAATTTTAATAAATTTATGATAGAGTGTTATAAGAACTATTTAACAACTCTATACGATCATGTCTATACTATATGTCCAATCTAAATTTGCATCCTGATCATTTTGTTATCATCATCAATGACAAAATAACGATTTGACTTTAAGGTGACAAAATTTATAATTACAAAAAAGCAACGATACACTTCCAACCTCCGAGAATAAGGTGCCATGATTGAAGTGTCATTAGAAGACTTAGAGAATACCAAATTTATTGTAATCCAAATGATTTCATGTTGGTTTTTCTTTATACAAAATATTGAGTTTTAATTATTTTAAACTCATATAATTTATCACAGTTTGTAACTCTAAAAAGCAAATTAATATATATTTGGTAACATCAAAGAAGTCAACAAATATTTAATGGAAATCATTTCTCATAAAACTAACTTGGCATCCAAACAGGTTCTTTGACAATCTTTTAGAAGTACAATTTTTAAAGTTAATTTATTATTGAAACTTTAAAATTTTAAAAATTTATCTTAAATTAATTAATTAAATTATATCACATTATTAACATTTAAATAAATACCCAAGTGGTGATAATTTATTATTTCTTTAAAAAATAGGTGGTAATAGATCAATAGAATTTTAATAAATTTATGATAGAGTGTTATAAGAACTATTTAACAACTCTATACGATCATGTCTATACTATATGTCCAATCTAAATTTGCATCCTGATCATTTTGTTATCATCATCAATGACAAAATAACGATTTGACTTTAAGGTGACAAAATTTATAATTACAAAAAAGCAACGATACACTTCCAACTTCCGAGAATACGGTGCCATGATTGAAGTGTCATTAGAAGACTTAGAGAATACCAAATTTATTGTAATCCAAATGATTTCATGTTGGTTTTTCTTTATACAAAATATTGAGTTTTAATTATTTTAAACTCATATAATTTATCACAGTTTGTAACTCTAAAAAGCAAATTAATATATATTTGGTAACATCAAAGAAGTCAACAAATATTTAATGGAAACCATTTCTCATAAAACTAACTTGGCATCCAAACAGGTTCTTCGACAATCTTTTAGAAGTACAATTTTTAAAGTTACTTTATCATTGAAAATTTAAAATCCTATAAATTTATTTTAAAATTAATGAATTAAATATTACTCGTAACCTGTTATCAACATTTAAATAAATACCCAAGAGGTGATAGCTTATTATTTCTTTAGATAACATGGGGTAATCGATCTATAGAATTTTAAGAAAAATTTATGATTGAGTGTTATAAAAACTATTTAACAACTCTTTATAATTATGTGTATATGTCCGATCTAAATTTGCATCCTGATCATTCTCGTTATCATCATCACCAATGACGGAATTTGAATTTGATTTCAAGGTGGCAAAATTTATAGTTAACGAAGTAATGATAAGAAAATTTATGATCGAGTGTTATAAGAACTATTTAACACACTATACAATTATGTGCATATGTTCGATCTAAATTTGCATCCCGATCATTCTCGTCATCATTATAACCAATGACAAAATCTGAATTTGACTTCAAGGCGACAAAATTTATAGTTAACGAAAAAGCAATGATACACTTTCAAAGCTCCAAGTTCCAAGTATACGTTGCCATGATTGAGGTGTCATTACAAGTCTTAGAAGGACAGCTCCAATTCCAAATTTCCCAATCGATCTAGCCGCCGCAAAACAAATTCGCAATTGTGCAATAAAATTCTCACACGTGCGCAATCCAATTCCAAATCCACTTTGGCCGTGTGCCTTGAGTTGTGGCCGTGTAGGTTTCATATTTTTTTTCTTTTCCTCTGCGACTGTGCCTCTAATTTCAATGCCTTTCACGTTCTGATATTGGCCCACACGGTTATATTATCAAATAATATTAGGGCCCCATCCAATTGCTATTATACCCTTTCTCTCTAAGCAATGTTATATTGCAAAAATACCCCGCTAAATGACCAATCTACCCTTCCTTTTTTTCGGGACATAAATTGCCAATTATAATTTATTATAGGTGTGGAAATTTACCTTTATACCCTTCAAATTTTTAAAGTGCATAGTGCATACAGCCCACTAATTATATATTAATATATATGTTAATCTTCATTTAAATAACTAATAGTTCTCATGTTCATGCATGCACTCATCAAATATTCATATCCACCATGTATATTCTATAACCCCACATTAACATTTTTTTTTAATTACACGTCAATTTACATCTCTCTCTCTCTCTCAAATCAACATGACGTAGAAGAATTTATATGAATCTATTTTTTACAAAGAAATTGTGAAAAGTCATGGCCGAATTTGCTACAATAAATTGAGGTGCGATTACTACCACATGAACAATATAATATATAAATCACCGAATTATATTTTTATTTATAGTATTCACTTTTAAAAAGGAAAGAAAAAATAACTAACATATAGTTTTTGATCCTTACAATTTGGGTTTTTTTTTTTTTTTTTTCCTACATTTCAAAAAGTTCATTTTAATAATTTATATTTGATTCTATTGACATATGTAAACTGAATCAAACATAAACAACTCTAAATTTTAAGGACTAAAAGTATATATATCCCGAGACTTTTCTCACCAATGTGAAAAAAATATCCAATGAATGTGGAAAGCACTTTCTCAAATTTCTGTTTTAAATCATCCTAATAATTGAAATATCACATCAAAATTTTTTTTTTTTTCAAAGAGTTCATTTTAATAATTTATATTTGATTCTGTTGACATATGTAAATTGAATCAAACATAAACAACTCTAAATTTTAAGGACTAAAAGTATATATATCCTGAGACTTTCCTCATTGAATCAAATATAAACAATTCTAAATTTTAAAAACTAAAAGTATATATATCCCGAGACTTTTCTCACCATCGTGAAAATATATCCAATGAATGTGGAAAGCACTTTCTCAAATTTCTGTTTAAAATCATTATAATAATTGGAATATCAATCATGTGCAAATGAATGATGCATCTCATTTTCATGTACTGCACACAAAAACACATGTAATGCATTTGATTTTAATTTTTTAGTTACGTAATGCATTTTATAGGTTGGGGCTGGCCATGTTTATAGTTGATTGATGTAATGTGTCAATAATCACAAATTAATTTTTTTTAAAACATTTGAAAATCATTTTAATTGTAGATTAATTTTTCCATCGGGAATAATCCTATAAACACAAAAAAAAAAAAAAAAAAAATTGACAACTGTTAAAATGATAAATTATTATTAGTAGATAAAAAATCGTCGTCAATAATAAATTCAAATAAGGACCAATACAAAATTGCTAACTCAACTGTTATGAAAAACAGTTGTGAATTAAAATTGTTGTCTGTAGCATTGATTTTTCAGTGGACAAAGTTGTGTACATCTAAATACAAAATCCCTGTAACATTGCTTTCTCAGAAGACAAATTCAATACAATTCAAAGTTGTACAATTCAATACAAAATCCTCTCCTACGCTGGTGGAAGATTTTCTCAGGAAAAAAAAAGGGTGGTTTGATAGTTTGGTTATTTAAACTGGGTTAGATATGTTTTCTATTAAAAAAATGGTTGACTTCACTATAAAACATAAAGAGTATCACAATTTAATTTGTAAAAACAAATATTGTCAAAGTTTATATAACCAAATATTGCACTACGTACTCAACCAATTGTCAACCAGACGTGATAAAAAAAAAAATTGTCAATTAAATTGTTGAAATACCCAATTAAAACATTAAAAAAAAAAAAAAAAAAAAAAAAGTTCTCAAAACATTAATTGTTTTTTTTTCTTTCCCTATAAAGACTTTCTTTAACTGGATTGTTAATTAATGCCCTAAGGGCACTCTTTAGCATGACCATATATATATATATATATATATGTTTTCTCTTTTCTAAAACCCATTTATATATGAAAGTCAGAGGCCTTTTTTGAGACAGATAGCTTCTACACATTGTATGGAATTTACCAAGGAGAAAGAAGCTAGAGAGTCAGGATTCAAAACTTACCCCCTCGGAAATAAATTATTCATGTCATGAAAGTGAAATTCTTAACATAAACAATTTACTAAGATTCACGTCATCACCAACTTAATTTTTGAAGATTGGGTGGATGTTTTTTTTATACTTATAAACATAAATGGGAATTGGTTTAATTGGTGTCTAATTTTTTCTTTTTTGGTTTGCTTTCCAACAAGTTAGAGAAGCTTATTTGAATGCATATTCTACTTTATGAGAGTTATAAAACAATGCAATTTAACAATTTGACTCTTAATTGGTATATGGATATGGTAGTTGCATTTGAACAATGATAGCAATATATGAACCTCTGAGGCAATCGGAAAATTAGCTAGTAATAATAAAAGGGAAAAGTTAACGAATTGGTCTAGAAAATATGTTCTTTTCTTGATATTTGTGTAAAATGTCATTTAATAGAATACTAAAATGAATCTGAATTTGTGCTGTTGTGAGCTATGATGTGTGTAGATGAAGTGTATATTATAATAAGACTTGTATATGATGGAAATAACAATATAATTGTTAATAATTCCCGGTTTGCATGTTAAATTAATTTGTGTTTATGTTCTTTTCTTGATATATGTGTAAACATCATTTAATGGAATATTAAATACATTTTAATTTGTGTTCTTACGAGCTGTAACGTGTATAAGGATGATACGTATATATGGATTGAGATCCGGTGCAATTATCTTCATTTCATTCATAAAAATTTTTACATTCTTAATTTTTTAATTTTAAATTTTAACTTTCTTTTAATATATTTTTTTATTTAATGGTTGAGATTGAAAATTGTAATTACAATTGCATCAAGTGCAAGGTGTCAATCCTATTGTAACAAGACTTGTATATGATGGCATAATTTGAAGCTTATCTTTATCTTATGATTTGAAAGGACGTGAGTAAATATGAGCAATCTCGATAATATCATTTTCTATGTGATAGTAGATAGTACATTTGTAGAGATGTAATGATAATGCTGCAGTATGTGTCTCTCATTGATGATGGTTTAGATGCTGTATCGTGGGTCTGTGAAATTCTTCCATGATGTTAGGAAGGATTGTTTTAAGTTTTAAAGGTTTAAAAAAAAATTCATATGGGGTTATGTAGTTCGTGTTAATATCGGGCACGAGCTTGGTATTAACATGTCGGTTTGATGCTAAATTTGTTGGCGGGTTTGAATCAATCATAACAAATATTTTGAAATGAAAAATACATCTATCAATCTTAATCTCATAGATAATGATAGTCCCGAAAATATATTTGTCCATAATCGTTAAGGACGACCTGTAAGCACGACTCCAATGTCAACGCAATGTAAGAGGATTGCTTGACAATAACATGACCATCGTCCTTCCGTCAAGATAAGCCGTTACAAAAATAAGCAATGAATATCGATGTCGTTGAAGATGTATCTGTCAACTTAATACCTGACACAAACGTTACAGATTCTGCAATAACACCATCATTATTATAAACCAACGGCTAGAAGAGAAAGGAAATCTCCTATATATATATATATATATATATCCATGAACAAGAGTCCAAAAGGGTACGAATTACACTTACTAGAGATTTCATTTACTAAAGCTATATCATCTTCCTTTGTTTCGAGGCTTTTTCTAACTTTGGCATTGGAGGCTCTGTGGTTGGTGCCACACCAGTGACCACATTCTTTGTAGTTTGAAGTGTTTCAGGGTCTGGAACGATTGTGGATGATCCCGGTCTGGACAAACATCTCTACTGACGATCCTAGCATCATCAGTTTGGCGCCGACTGTGGGCAACTTTATCCTTGAGCGTTCAGTTCAAAGACATTGTTCTATTCTAACAAGATAGAGTCCAGCTCTAACCCAGATCCTGCTGCATTGGCCCTACAAATTTAAGCACTCGCAGCCACGGTGGAAGAACTCACCAAGCAAAATCAAGAGATGAGACAACGACTGCAACAGGGAGATAACCACACAGAAGTCAACAGAGAGGAGGACAGAGACAGTCATAGGAGACGAGCCAGCACTCCAGAAGAACCAAACTCGAATTTCCTCAAGGAAATGAGGAAAGAGATGAACGAGCTGAGAAACGCTATTAGGGGAAAGACGGATCAAGGATTGGACAGAATCGTCAGGAAGACTGACTCTCTTTTCACTGTAGCCGTCCAAAAATGCCCAGTGCCCTCTAAGTTCCGCCTACCCCAGCTCGAACCCTTTGACGGATTAAAAGACCCGTTAGATCATCTGAATACTTTCAAGACGACTTTGGGTCTTTAACAGCCCCCTGACGAGATTCTATGCCGATCCTTCCCCACTACCCTAAAAGGGGCAGCTCGAGAATGGTTCACCAAATTGCCTACATCGTCCATTGATAATTTCGAGCAGCTAAGCAGTTCGTTTGTTCATCACTTTGTTGGAGGACAACGTCCAAAAAGGACAGCTGATCACCTGCTCACAATCAAACAAGGAGAAAAAGAAACTTTGAGGTCCTATGTGACGCGCTTCACACGAGGAATGCTAGAAGTAGATGAGTCAGACGATAAGGTACAGCTCACAACCTTTAAGGCTGGATTAAAGTCCAGAGACTTTGTGGTTTCCTTGGCGAAGAATCCTCCCAAGACAATGGCAGAAGTGCTTTTAAAGGTGCAGAAATATATAAACGCTGAAGACGCCTTGGCAGCCATAGATGGGGTAGAAAAGGAAATGGAGAAAAAGAAGGAAAAAGAAGACGATAAAAGGGGGCAGAAAAGAGATCGGGCTGACCAACGTAATGAAGACGGGAATAGATGAAGAGATGATAAAAATCCCCGACAAACGAAGTTCACACCGCTAGTGATTCTCGTCGATCAGATTTTGACAGAGATTAAAGACGAACAATATCTTAAATGGCCCAGGCCACTCCAATCACCACCTAGTGTGTGTGATAAGAGGAAGTTTTGCCGTTTTCACAAAGACCACGGGTATTACACAGATGATTGCCGAGACCTGAAGGAGCAGATAGAAGAACTTATCCAGAAAGAGAAACTTCAAAGATATATGAAAAGGGGAGAAGCTAGCAGATATGGTAAGAAGGATCAGCACGAAGGTTTCCAAAGAAGTGAAGATCAACCACCTCGTCCGCAGAATGCAAAAGGAGAGATAAAAACCATCACGGGAGGACCATCCACGAGAGGGTCTTTCAAATCCCTCAAAAAATCACACCAAAGGCAAATGAACAGTGTTCATAGCTTATCAACCTCAAAGCAACGACGAATAAGCCAAGACATGTACTTCTCAGAGGAAGATGCCAGGGGGGTAAAGCAACCTTATGACGACCCACTGGTCATCATGATCATGATCGAAGGTTTCAACACAAGGAGAGTTCCGTTAAATAATGGGAGCTTAGCGGATATTATTTACCTGTCCACCTTCCAGCAATTGAAGGTAGACCCAAAAAGGCTTCGTCCTTTTGAATCACCTCTTGTCAGCTTTAGTGGAGACAAAGTGTACCCCCGCGGAATAGTGACGTTGACGGTCACAGCCGGCTCATACCCCCTCCAGGTAACCAACAAACACAATTTTTTGGTTGTAGATTCAGCTTCGTCTTACAACATGATCATAGGACGACCTACCCTTAACCGCTGGAAAGGTGCTACTTCCATATACTGCCTGAAGGTAAAGTTCCCGACAGAACAGGGGATCGGAGAAATAAGAGGAGATCAAGTGTTGGCAAGAGAGTGTTATCAGGCTATCCTAGCCACGAAAGAAAACCATACGTGGGTAATCGAAGATAAGACACCTGAGACCATGGAGAAGCTAGTAACAGTAAAGCTGGTCGAAGGGGATCCATCAAAGACGACTCAAGTAGGGACGGATCTAAACCTGAGGACGAAGGAAGGAATCATCAGTTTCCTGAAAAACAATCTCGATGTATTTGCTTGGAGCCATAAAGATATGCCAGGGATTCCAGCAGACATCATCCAACACTGCCTAAATGTAGACTCGGAAAAGAAGCCCGTCCAGCAGAAAAGAAGGATCTTTGCCCCTGAATGGAACAAAGTGGTGATGGACGAAGTAAGCAAACTACTTTCTGCAAACTTTATTTGAGAAGTTTACTACTTGGAGTGGTTGGCCAATGTCGTCATGGTCAGGAAGGCAAATGGGAAATGAAGAATGTGAGTCGACTTCACGGATCAAAACCAAGCCTGCCCAAAAGATAGCTTCCCCTTGCCCAGAATTGACCAGCTAGTAGACTCTACTGTCGGGCATAAGCTTCTCACTTTCATGGATGCATTCTCAGGGTATAACCAGATACAGATGGCCGAAGAAGATCAAGAAAAAACTGCCTTTATCACTAGCCAAGGGCTTTATTGTTACAGGGTAATGCCTTTTGGTTTGAAAAACGCAAGGGCCACATACCAAAGATTGGTAATCAGATGTTCAGCAAACAAATTGGGAGAAATGTGGAGGTTTACGTCGATGATATGCTCGTTAAGAGCAAAGAGGAAGAGGATCACCTGGACGACCTTAAGGAGACATTCAACACGCTCAAACAGTACAGCATGAAGTTAAACCCCTCCAAATGTGCTTTCAAAATTCCCTCAGGGAAGTTCTTCGAATTCATGGTTTCACAAAGGGGAATTGAAGCAAATCTTGAAAAAGTGAGGGCCATCCTCGAGATGTCTTCACCAAGGTCGGCTAAAGAAATACAATCACTCACAGGAAGAGTAGCAGCCCTCAACAGGTTCGTCTCGAGGGCAACAGACAAGTGCCTCCCCTTCTTCAAGACTTTGAAGAAAGTGTTTGCCTGGACGGAGGAATGCGAGACAGCATTCCAAGAGTTGAAGCGATACCTGAGCAATCCTCCACTTTTGAGTCCGTCCAAAGAAGGCGAAGTCTTGTTCTTATACTTGGTAGTGTTTGTCACAGTAGTAAGTGCAACCTTAATCAGGGAAGAAAATAAGATACAACTTCCTATGTATTACGTCAGCCAGGCCTTCCAGGGAGCTAAGGCTCGATATCCACGAATAGAAAAGATCACCTTTGCCCTAATAGTGGCCTCAAGAAAACTTCATCCCTCCTTCCAGGCCAATCCAATCAAAGTAATGACGGACCCGCCCATCAAGAAAGCAATGAACAAACCTGAGGCAGCTGGATGAATGGTGCAATGGGCAATCGAACTTAGCCAGTTCGATATTGAATACCGCTTGCGAACAGCCATAAAAGCTCAAGCACTGGCGGATTTTATAGCAAAGTTCACCACCAACGAGCGGAAGAAGATCGGGAAGAAGTTTGGACGATCAACACAGATGGATTGTCCACACAAAAAAGAGGTGGGGCGGGCATCGTTATTGTCTCCCCTCAAGAAGATGTTCTCAAATATAGGGTCTAGCTGAAATTTCCCGTAACTAATAACGAAGTAGAGTATGAAGCTCTGCTAACAGGGCTCAAACTAGCTCAGGCACTGGGAGCTGAAAATATTGTGATCAAGAGCGACTCACAGCTCATCATAGGACAAGCCAGAGGGGATTTTGAAGCAAAGGAGACGAGGATGCAAAAATATCTTAAACTGACGAATCAGCTGGTAAGCAACTTTAGTCGTGTGGAGTTTATACAAATTCCATGGGAATAGAATGCGAAAGCCGATGAAGTAGCACGGAGCGCATCAGCAGATATCTAGGACGAGACAAACGATTGGAAACTAGAAGAACAAAACTTCCCCAGCATCAAAGAGTTGCAAACCGTCTCTGTGCATACCTGCTAGGGATGGACAAGTCCAATTTTGTCTTTCCTTAAGGACAGACGACTACCAACAAACATTGAAGAAGCTAAGAAAATCCAAAAAAGAGCTGCCTGATTCACAGTTTTGAATGATCAACTTTATAGAAGAGGCTTCTCTCAACCCTACTTGAGATGCATAGAAGAAGAAGAAGCTAGATACGTCCTCGAGGAGGTACACAGAGGAGTTTGTGGAGATCATATGGGGTCGAAGTCCCTTGTCAGAAAGATCATGAAGTCAAGTTACTTCTGGCCCATGATGCAGCAGACTTTGTGAAGAAATGTGACAGCTATCAAAGATATGGGAATATTCAACGAGTCCTAGGAGAAAGAATGACGAGCATTTCCTCACCGTGGCCATTCGCGTAATGGGGGATTGATCTCATGGGCCCCTTACCACAAGGAAAGAGACAAATGAAATTCCTACTCGTCGCGATTGATTATTTCACAAAGTGGGTCGAAGTAGAAGCTCTCGCAATAATCACAGAAGCTAAGGTACAAAATTTTGTGTGGAAAAATATTGTTTGCAGGTACGAGATCCCAAGGACGATCATCTCAGATAACGGTCATCAGTTCGATTGTCAAGGATTCAGATCATTTTGCTCGAACCTAGGTATTAAGAACAAGTATTCTTCACCAGGACATCCTCAGGCCAATGGACAAATGGAAGTAACTAATCGAACCTTGCTTAAGATTATCAAGTCTCAGTTAGTGGAGGCAAAGGGAGCATGGCTCGAGGAACTGCCAGGCGTCCTATGGGCTTACAGGACGACGGCAAGAACACCAACAGGAGAAACTCCTTTCAACTTGACATACGGCACAGAAACAGTCATCCTAGTCGAAGTAGGGCTCACTAGCATCAAAAGGGAGTTTTTTGATGAAAAAAGCAATGATGACCAACTGAGGCTAAACTTGGATTGCTTGGACGAAGTCAGGGACCAAGCCTCCTAGAGAATGGCCAAGTACTAGCAAAAGATGGCAGGGTACTACAATTAAAGAGTGAGATTGAAAAGATTCAGCATCGGTGACCTCGTCCTTCGGAAAGTAACTCCTATAACAAAAGATCCTGCACAAGGCAAACTAGGTCCAACATGGGAAGGGCCCTACCAAATCATCCATTACTCAAGACGAGGTAGTTACCACCTAGAGGACCTAGAGGGAAAGAAGCTACCTCATCCCTGGAACGTCGAGTATCTAAAGAGGTATTACGAAGAAAAATCCAAGGTCTGATTGTAAGCAGTTTTGTGATACTTTAATTTCATACTTTCTATTTAATTCAATCCTATGCTTTTTACTACAAGTTATGTACTTAAGCAAAATTATATAAGTAATCGTTCAGCATTCCATTAGCATGGTTCAGTAATTCTCGTGTCCTAATTATCTTTTCAAAAACTTAAAATGGCTATTCGTCTAGATCAAAAAGACGATAAAATCCCTTCAAAGGATACACATCATCCAGATCGAAAAGACACCAAAATACCTTCGAAGAAGGCACATCGTCTAGACAAAAAAAAATGATAAAATCCCTTCAAAGGATACACATCGTCCAAATCGAAAAGACACCAAAATACCTTAGAAGAAGGCATATCGTCTAGATCAAAAAGATGATAAAATTCCTTCAAAGGATGTCTATCGTCTAGATCAAAAAAACAATGAAATTTCCCCAAAGGATACACGTCGCCTAGATAAAAAGATGGCGAGTATCCATATATCATCCAAGAACACTCCAACAAAAATCACTTAAGTCTACAGACAGACGAAGAAAATAAATCCTACAAGGGACGAAGAGGCAGTTTCAACACAAATTTTTATAAGTCCACAGAAGAAAATGTTGAAACAAGTATGAAAGTAGCAACGAATATAATGCATATATATATATATATATATATGCTTGAAGATGCAAATTGTTCCAAAAAAAAAAAAAAACCCCAAAACATGCAGGGACAAAAAAAAGGTGTTCATTTGAAAAGCCCAAAACACGCAAGGCACATAAAAATATATATATACAAAAGTACTTATGCAGGAGGTGCATCGTCACCACCCTCATCAGCTGCAGGAGGGTCCTCACCAGAAGTCATAGAAGCCTGAGCCGCTAAGGCAGCCTCGTCTGCCTCAATTTCTTTGTCTACGGCTTCAAAATCCAAATCGTCCAGATTAACCCCTTGTCCATGCTTGATCAAATATCTTCTCAATAATTCAAACCCCTTGAAGTACCACTAGAACAAAATAGTGTTGTACTCATCGGTTGTCTGGAAGGCGAGGACGACCTTGGCCACAGCAGCTTTCATCCTTTGACCCGCAGACTCAAGGAGCTCGTCCTTTTGTTTTATTTGCGATCTCTCCGCTTCAAGTTGCTCGGTCAAAACTTTGACTTGCTCCTTGGAGGTATTGTGGGCGTCCATCGCTACAATCAAGTCCTTCCGCAAGCCCGAAGCCTCAGCCTCTAAGGCCTCTACCTTGGAAGTGGCCATGACAGCCTTCTCCTCACTCGCCAAAAATTGCGAAGTAAGATGCATTGTCTCCCTTAACACCTAAGGATAAAAACTTGAATAAAAAAAAAACAAAAAAAAAACATGATGATGATGATGATAAGGCAAGAAAAGGGTACCTACATGAGCTTATGGACGTGCTGGTTCACCATTTCATGGGAAGGCACAAGAGAAATCTTTTTCCTCTCTTCAGGAGTTAAAAAATCATTTGCCCGAGCCACGGCAGCATCCGCATCGTCCCAAATATTGGAACCCATCTTCTCCTTACCTTTGTACCCTGTTTTTTTGTCTTTTAGGGGTAGGAACCTCTTCGATCGAAACCGTAGGAGAAGCTGTCCTTGCTTCGTCCAGAGTGGGGGTAGACGAGCCCCTCTCCATCGTCTCTTTCTCTCTCTCTTTCTCTCTCTCTCTCTCTCTCTCTCTCTCTCTCTCTCTCTCTCTCTCTCTCTCTCTATCTGTAAACTTCAAGGTTTTCTGGCTAATGCTTGAAAGGGATTCGTTCTTCTTCCTCCTGATTTTCTCATACATATCCTTATTAAATTTGCTCGTCATTTCTATAGCAAGAAACAAAAGAGGAGCCAAGAGTTAAAATAAGAAAGTAAAAGAGAACAATCATGCATATCAAAGCTACTTACTTTTTCGCTGTTCTCGATCAATCACTTGAAGGACGTAAAGTGAAGGCTTGGGCCCCAAACAGTGACAAGCCAAAGTGCGTGGATCAATGAGCTCGTTGAAGTCGTCGATTGTCTTGGTGAATTTAATTGCATCCTGAACCCTTCCCTTAAATTGGCTATCAAGTTCAGGACGTTCCTTCACTGCACAACAGAGCAAAAATCGCGCGAGGTTAAAGGGACGACCAAGAACAATCACGACGCTAGAAAGAAGAGACATAAAAGGAAAACGTACCAAGATGAGGGATCTCCCACCGGCGCAGCAACCTAGGGACATTTCTCTAAAAATCGTCTGATAAAGTCTCCCAACCATTGCCTGACACGAAGAAATATCTTGACTTCCAGTAATGGAAGGACGAAGGAAGGTCAATTATAAGACGAGATCTCCTATCCCAGGGAACAAGTTCATAATACCCAAATTCCCTAGACTCTTTTAGGCGATAAAGGTGGGTAAGCTCGTTCACAGTAATCATCTCTCCATCTGCTATTGTTGTCCAGATCACCATACAGCTTATGACAATTCTCCAAGAGTTAGGCATAAGTTGCCCGGGGGCAATCTGCAAATGATCTAGAAGCTCTATAATAAATGGATGGACGGGAAATCTCAAACCACACAAGAAGGCCGCCTCATAAAAGCAAACCTCACCATGGGCGAATGTACAAGCCTTTTTGCCCTTCCTGGGAAGACGAACCCTGGTTTCCTCGGGGAATTGAAACCTATCCCTAAATTTACTAAAGACATCTACCTTCAAATCACATTTTTCCTTGAGGGCATGAAATGGACGAGGAACGAAAGCGGAAGTAGAAGGAAGAACAAATGAAGGAGGAGGCACGGAGGTAGCTGTGTCCATTACAGCCCCATCCACAGCCCCGTCAGAAGTCGAACCCCTCTCCTGACCACTCGATCTCATAACAAAGCCCATATTTTCCCTCCTAAGGACCCTATGGATAGATTTGAACCAAGAAAAAGACTGTAGCAACAGTGGATGCAAATCACCTAACACTAATTCCAAACCACTACCCCCCACCACAAAATCCCCAATTTGTGGATACCGGTCACTGGAATAATCTAATAGTCCTCCTAAGCGGGAAAAAAGAAAGGCGATGGAGGGAGAAATATGTCTAAACTCAGTGTAATCCACCATTAAGAAAAGAAAAGCATTCCGAAAAAAAAAAAAAAAAAAAAAAAAAAAAAAAAAAAAAAAAAAAAAAAAAAAAAAAAAAAAAAAAAAAAGGACTAAATAAGAACAGTATTTTGAAGAAGGAAAACACAAAGCAAAAAGGAAAGAAAGCGTAAAAGAAGGAATACGTACCTGAAAAGAAGAAGAAAATCATAAATAGCTAGGCGACAGTAGCAGTGAACTCAGAAAAATCAAACAACAGAGAAAACAAAGGGAAAAGTTGAAACACAGAGAAGCCAAATATGAGAAGAAGGCAAAGAGATAAAGGGAAAAGAAAAACAAAGTATTGAAGTATGCCTTGGAAATTGCGGGAAACTGAAAAGGTATTCACCAGGAGCAAAACCTCCTCGCCGATCAGAACTGGACATGTGGCCACAATGCGAGCCACGCCGCCATAAGGCAATTAATGCGAAGAACACATCCCCAAGCATTAAAAAAAAATAAAATAAAAAATAAATAAAAAATAAAAAACAAACAAACAAACAAACAAACTTCTCACATTCCAAAGACCGTCCGAATTACAGACGACCTTGGAATGGGGGGGGGGGGGGGGCAGCTGATAGTCCCAAAAATATATTCGTCCACAATCGTTAAGGATGACCTGTAAGCACGACCCCAATGTTGACGCAGTCTAAGGGGATTACCTGACAGTAACATGACCATTGTCCTCCCGTTAAGATAAGCCGTTACAAAAATAAGCAATGAATATCGATGCTGTTGAAGGTATATCTGTCAATTTAACACCTGGCACAAATGTTACAGATTCTGCAATAATACCATCATTATTATAGAACCAACGGCTAGAAGAGAAAGGAAATCACCTATATATATATATATATATATTCATGAACAAGAGTCCAAAAGGGTACGAATTACACTTACTAGAGATTTCATTTACTAAAGCTAAATCATCTTCCTTTGTTTCGAGGCTTTTTCTAACTTTGGCATCGGAGGCTCTGTGGCTGGTGCCACACTGGTGACCACATTTTTTGTAGTTTGAAGTGTTTCAGGGTTTGGAACGATTGTGGATGATCCCGGTCTGGACGAACATCTCTATTGACGATCCTAGCATCATCAAATAAAATTTATGTATAAATCTTTAGGTGTTGTACTTTGAGTTATTCAATTAAATTAAACATGTGGTTGCATTAACTAATACATCGTATAATTGAATTTAATAGTAATTGAACAAAATATATCACTCTTTTTTATATTCATGGTTCAATACAATCATATACTTTTATTCCATTAGTTTTTTTTTTATTTTTTTAGAAAGCATTCAATGAGTTAACTTGATTTTTTTTTTTTTTGGTTGATAAAATAGTTGGAAAATTGTATATAGACAAACTCATTGTGGATGTAAGCTCTTTTAAATTTGTTCATAATTTGACTTTATATTTTAAAACATTTATTAAAACAAAATTTCTCATACAACCTCGGTAGTATATATATATATTTTTTGAAGTACGTTCTAGACGTTGTTGTCAAAAAAACTCCTTAACAAAACTTATAATAAAAGAATAATTTATGAGCTTTTGGTTGTGGTGGGTGGATACTCTAGAAGAAGCCGTGGAAGATGCACGGAGCTTTTGATTTTCAATATATCATGCATGTTAATAATCTTTGTAATTAAACTATTTTTATAAGCAATCATTAAACACGGCTTGCATTGTCAACTCACTTATTTAGGATTTTTTTTTTTATATTTGATTATTTTAAAGTCAAATTGACAAGGGACATTTCTCGACAAATAATAATAATAATAATAATAATAATAATAATAATAATGTGTGTGGGTCAATTCAACGTTTTTTTTTTTAAGTAAACATATTCATTATAAGCACATTAAAATTAGTAATATGGATTACTATAGGTGAACTTTTATTACTAAAGTTGCAAGGAGTTAGAGATACTAACCCCAATCCCAACACTTTAATCATATGTCATAATATATATATATATATATATTTTATAGAGTTTCAAATCTATGACGTTTGTCGTTCGCTCCTAATGATAACTTTTTATTATTAGACCAAAACACCAATCGTTTTTTATATAGGCAGAGATTGAACCCCACATCTCTTATTCAATTATTAGAACACTTTAATCATATGTCATAATATATATATATATATATATATTTTAGAGAGTTTCAAATCTATGACGTTTGTCGTCCGCTCCTGATGATAGCTTTTTATTATTAGACTAAGACACCAATCATTTTTTATATAGGCAGAGATTGAACCCCACATCTCTTATTCAATTATTAGAGATTTTATCAGTTGAGCCATAGGTTGAAACTCTTTAAAACAATTAAAAACTGGAACTCACATATGTCATAATATTTGGTTTTACTAAAAGCTTGAACTTATACAAATGCAACTTAAGAAGGTACTTTTTCCTTCTATATTAACCATCCATTGATTCCATTCTATTTTTCAATAAATATTTTCTTTAATTTGAATCATAATTTTAATTAATGCATACTACTAAAGCAAGATAATAAAATTGTGGATCTTATAGGTTGCATATGCCTCATTCAAATTAATATAGGCTTACATCACATTCGTGTTACATTTCAAAAGAACTAGCCTAGTTATAATTAAGTTTCCTTGTAATTGTTGATAAAGCTTGTATCAATTCGGTATATGATGAGATGAGTTGGTGCCTGAAAAGGATAGTGAGGTGAGAAGCTATCTTTTTTTCAATTTTAGTTTTAAAGTAATTTTAATTTAAAAAAAAATAAAGGAATTAATTGAAATCCCATTTTTTGTAAATTTGTGGTTGAGATAATTATTAAAAAAAAAAAAAGCACTTTATACCCTCACTTCCATGACGAATTGCTGGTAGCCTTATTGCCTTGCGACACCCAACCCCTTCTTGCACTCTTTTATAGTTTTACACTTAACAACCAAAAAATAGCCTACATGAATTTTTTTTTTTTTTTTATTTCGAAAACTTCTTCAAAACCTTAATAAAGTTACAAGTTAAAATCTGCTATATATTTTTACTTTCCTCCAAAAGAAAGTCTACTATATTTTTGTACCAAACACTAACCACAAAAAATGCACCAATACAAAATCACAAGTTTTCCATTTTAGAAAACATGGTGAGATGAACAGTGAGTTCAAACATTTGAGAGATAGAAACAGGTGTGTGCCATACTCATACCTCAGCAATTACTATGACATAATTTCCTTCAAAAATAATTTAAAGAAATCTCATCCAACTCATCATGCGGCATGAATATCGCCATCTATCGTTACGAGGTTATCCTTTCAACTACTGCAAAGTTGATTAAAGGAAAATCCATTTAAACCGGTTTAGACTTTGGAGGTCAACTTTTTCCAAATATGATTTATTTTATTTTATTTTATTTTATATTTTATAACCTAATGATAATATAATATTCAAATCTAATAAAATTTTCAAATGAGAAATATTTGGATCCCCATGTCAATATAACGAATTTCTTATTTATAAGATCAAAAGATTCGTTTTTCTAAACTATTATTATTAGACATTTTATTTTATTTTTTTATTGATTTTGTAAATTGTAACTGTCACTTGATTTCCTTTATCTCTTGCATTTGCATTGAAAATTATACTAATGACTAATGAGACTTGTCATCCTTTTCAAAGGGTGTTTCAACTTTTTACCTAATTGAAACTCTATACAATTTATTTGATGATACATTTATGTGAAGCGGCTAAGAGTATCATCCCTTACATTAACAAAACTAATGCTCTAAAACCCAAATCAAATAAAGACTTTTATTTTGAACTGCTTTTCATACTGGTTGTAGCTTCTCAACTCAAAACCAGTTTCCTCCTCAAAAAAAAAAAAAAAAAAAAAAACCTCAAAACCAGTTTACAAACCCCTCTACAAATTTTCACATAAATAAAAATATGCGAATAATCCATCAAAGTAGCCCTAGTTTTAAAAATAAAAATAAAAAAAAATCTTTGACACGGACATAATGTTAACTTTTGAAATGGACATGTATTTCAAAAAAAAAAAAAAAAAAAAAACCCTTTTGAAACGGACTTCATCGGCTTGTCCTTATAATTTAATAATTTATAAAGTCTTTCATCCACTCCTCATTATTAAGTAATTAACAGTACAGACATCAGATTTTGTGACGAATGAAACATTCCATATATTAGTATTTCAATAGATTTAATCACGTGATGTACACATTTTTTTACCATGTCAATATTAACTTTGAGATGTTATTATTACCATTAGTATGTAACTTGTGCTTATGCATATAAATGATGAATTGTAATAGTAATATTGATGTTAGTTTGTGTTATTAAACAAATAGGACATAGTTTGATAAGGACATTTGGAGGTATTAAAACAGTTTTTCCTTATAATTTTCATTAATGTCAAATTTCTCATTACATTGCTATTATATATATAATTTTGAAAATCATTATTGGATATTACATATACAATATAAATTCACAATTATTGTCTGTAAAATTCTACTAAATATAATACAAAATAAAATAATAAATTTGTCAAATAGTATCTCCTAAATTGAATAGGGATAAGTGCATGGAATTGTTCAGTTCAATTACAATTTGTTAGATTCAACATCTTTGCATACAAAATATCTTAATAGAAACAGTATGAAAAATATGCTCATTGTTTAGAGAAAAAATAACAGCAATAATCTAAATAATTTAATTTGTATAGAAAACTAACAAAAACAAAATCTAATTTTGATTCTAATTGAATTTTCTTTAAAATTTGCTTTAAAAAAGCAATATATATATATATATATATATATTACCTAGCTAGTAATGAATCATACATAGTCATGATATATTACATAAATAACTTATAAACTTGAATTGTTTTTAGTTATACAAAAAAAAAAAAAAAAAGGCTCATAAAAATAAAACCATTCAAAAATTATGTTTTTTTTTTTTTAATGAATTATTTATATTGGACTCTTCGTTTTTTACACTAAATTAATTCATTTTGCACAAAAATTAAAAAATAAAAAAAAAACTTAGATTAAATGGGACACGTGAAGCAAAATTAAATTCTAATTGGAATCCAATTTTTACACTAAATAAACTCACTTGGAACAAAAATTTAAAACTTAGATTAAATAGAACATGTGGCGCAAAATTAGAGTTTAATTGTGTGGGGCCGGTTGTCAAAAAAGATGACATAGAAATCATAGGAAAATGGGCTTGTGGCCAACGGCCCAGTCCGAAGACATTCACTTATCCGAGGATGGTTAAAGAAAGGTATTTTGGGAGTAATATAAGACAAATGGATGTAAGTCGTGTATAGTAGCCCAAACCGCGTCCGAGGATAAGATCCATCTCTGATACCACGGTTCGAGGTGGATGTAACTATCTTAGTATTCAAGGGACTCCACAAAGTTATCTATGAACTGAAAAGTGAATATAGAACAAAGGAGGAACCAGGAAAGATAACAAATATCTTCTAAAACTGCTACCTCCACATTAAATGCTTCCCAACTAACTCTCTGGCCGCATTAATGTGGAGGTGATACCTGAACAGTAACCAAGCAGCCTTATGGCCACTGAGCGAAGGTTTCAGGAAGTGCTGGATGGGACAGAAAGAAGTTCCCAGAGTAGAACCTACACGTGTACGGTGAAAATGGGGTGAAAATGGGGTGAGGAACGCAGTATATAACAGGAAAGTAGGTGACATTAGAGGAGGACTTTTGGAAGAAAAAGAAAGAAAACGATAGAATCCATAAAGATATCCCTTAAAACCTAACCGAGGAGAGTTTTTATCGTTTAGTTAATTTGAAGCTTCCTTTGCTGCACAACAATGATGACTTTTTCTACCAAACGGAATTAGCTCTTACACCCACTCTCTAAAAATTTTATTGTTTGGGCTTGTTAGGCTAAGAACCCATCCCTATTCTGGGTCCAATCCAATTTGAGTCCCTACAAATTGAATTCCAATTTGAAATCTAATTGGATTTTCTCATTGCTTTACCTACATACATGGTTGTCAAAATCATGATCTGAACTTTATGATCCTACGATTTTACAATCTTACCTTCCCATAACGATTCGAATCTTTCAAGGATCTTTGCGATCATTCAAGATCAGTAAGATCGTACGATTTTAACAATTCCAAATGATTTTGGTTTCTTGTTGTGGGTACTTGACTCCACACAAAGGATATTGTTCGTTTTGGGGAGCCAGGCCCTCACGAATTTGTTCTCACACCGTGGAGAGTCCAAGGAGGGTTTCATAGTCTCGGCCCCTTGAACTAGTATCTAAAGCCTTTGGCCTTAGTCCCACATCGGATAGAGCTCCCTCCCACTAGTGCCTTATATGCTTCTGGAGCTAACACTAGTGTACCACTACAACACATGTGTTGTATAACACTAGTGTTGTAGTGGTACACTAGTGTTAGCTCCAGAAGCATATAAGGCACTAGTGTTGTATAACACTAGTGTTGTAGTGGTACACTAGTGTTAGCTCCAGAAGCATATAAGGCACTAGTGGGAGGGAGCTCTATCCGATGTGGGACTAAGGCCAAAGGCTTTAGATACCAGTTCAAGGGGCCGAGACTATGAAACCCTCCTTGGACTCTCCACGGTGAGAGAACAAATTCGTGAGGGCCTGGCTCCCCAAAACGAACAATATCCTTTGTGTGGAGTCAAGTACCCACACTTGTAATCTTTTTTAATTGAATAGTAGGTTCAATTGGACCTAAACGAAAAATAAAATCCCAATAGACCAAAATTTGCTATTCTAATGTAGAGAGAATGTTAGTTGGACCCAAATGAAAAATAACAATCCAATAAAGTGTCACGTTTTGAGATTTTTGGAATCTTTAAATGATGCTTACAAATGGATGTGGTGATGTATGGTGATTACATTAAATAAATGCAAATTTATGAATGAATGTATAATTTATGTAATTATTTAACATACCAATGTGATTTTTTTTTTCTCAAATAATGTAAGATTTTACAATCTACAATCAGATCCTACGATTTACAATTCCACCTACCTTCTATGATCCTATGTAGAATCCCAATTTTGACAACCTTACTTATATATATATATATATATATATGTGTGTGTGTGTGTGTGTGTGTGCGCGTGCGCGCGCAACAACCGTAATTAAAAATATTAGGTTTTGACAAAAAATATATTAATAGAATATTTGATTTGTCACAAACCTAAGTCCAATAAATTAGTTATTTGAGTAATTACAAGGCATTCCTAATAAAGTATAAATGATGACCTAATAAAAACAAAACAACCTAATAAAAAATTGGTATAAAAATTAGAAAGTCATATGAAGAGGCTAATTTGATATATCATGCATCTTTCATTCATTGGTATAGAGTACTTTGTTAGTTATCCCCTTTTTTTTTTTCTTTTTTTTTTTTGATGGGATATCTACTTGGGGGAGTGGAAATGTTGCTGCTATCTCTAAAATTCAACTAATAAATTATTGATATTCACATTTAAAAAAAAAAAGAAAAAAAAGAAAAAAAAAAACTTGAGTTACAAGTTAAAACACAAAATATTCAAGGGTTAACTGTAGGAACTTCCCACAAATCCTATTATACCCTTTGTTTTTTTTTTGGGGGGCATTATGATTTATGCCCTTTTGAGAAAGAGGCAATTTACACGCAACTTCCAAATTCGTAGAAACAGAGTGGAAGTATGAAATTCAAAGAATTAGAAAAAAAAAAAAAAAAAATACACACACTGTGTGTTACACACATGCGCATGCGCGCGCACGCACACAGCATGAGCCAAAGATCTCCCAAGGTACTGTTAAGGTTGCCATTAGGTAAATATTAATAGAAAAAAATTTTAATAGATTCGTATTTATAAGAATATTTTAGAGCAAATACCCATCTATAATTTGATTGAAATTTAAGTTGCCTATATCTAGTTTGAAATTTGACACTTTACCTATTTAATGTTAACTTAGTTAGAGTTTTGTAACCAATCTATGTTAAAAACATTATTAAATATGTAATTTTGCCTCATTTTCTATATCTCTCCTCTAAAAACACAAAAAAAAACAAAAAAAATACAAGATAAAAAAGAATCCAGTGAAACACTTGCATCATGAGATTTCAAATTACAGGTAGGCAAATTAAATTTCGGTCAAATATCAGGCAGGTAAAGTGTCAAATTTTAAATTACAAGTAAGTAACTTAAATTTCAGTTAAACCACAAGTGGGTAAGTTGTAATTTTTCAATTTTTTAATAAGAAAAATATATATTTTTTTTAAAACAAAGTTTAGCTATAATTTTTTTTAATTTTTTTTTATAGAAACCGTTTAGCTATAAATTTATTTATTTATTTATAATTGTTTTTTGGGATAGGATTTAGATATAAACTTGATTGTAGCTATTGGATACAATTTTCACTAAAAAAAATTAACATAACTACATATTTTAAAAATATAAATGTTGAGTTGCATGCTTTTTATATTCTTAACACCTATATCAAATTTCATGCCATTCAAATGTTATTTACAATTTGATTAATAAAATTATATTATATCCATAATTTTAGATTAAAATACTTGAAATTTAAACATTTGATTTATGACATAAATATTGATATTTAATTTAATGAAAATTTTGCAAAACATAGAGATATAAAATAAATAAAAAAAGTTATCCAACTGTAAATTTTTCAAAGTTCACATTCATTAGAATTATATTGAATAAAGTTATAAACATCAGTGCCAACATATATAAAAAGCCATCAAAATATTTGTATGGCATTTGGTATGGGGTAATGTTTTAAAATTTCTAAGATTGTTTAAAGATTTCTATATTTGGTTGCAAATCACACTAGTGAATTAGATATCAGGAGAATCTGGATTCTCTTTTTACCTCCTTTTAGTAGGAATGTAGATTCCATTTAAAACAGGTGGGTATTCAGATTCCCAAACTTAAAGGAAATAATATATATATTTTTTATAAATTGACAATTTTAACCCTCTTTCCTTATCATTTAAGCAATTGAGATAAAATATAAAAAAAAAATTTATCAATATTTTTTCCTTTATCTTTATCTCTTCCCGCTAAAACAATAATATCTTCCCGCCAAAACAACATAAACAAGATAGACATCCTGTTAATGTATTCATTTTTTTCTTCTTTTAGACTATAGTTTTAATGAATTTGTCATAATTTATAGTTTATATTTTATATTTTATTATTTATTTAGAGGAAGATTATTATTATTTTTTTTAAATGACTTATATTAAGTTTATAAATCTAAAAATAGAATAAGAAAAATAAATAATTCAGTTAAAATTTCTAAAAATAAATCAAACATTATAATTTCACATTTTTAATGTTTGTCATAATTTATAGTTTATATTTTATTTTTTATTTTTTATTTAGAAGAAGATTATTATTATTTTTTTTTAAAAATGACTTATATTAAATTTACAAATCTAAGAATAGGATGAGAAAAATAAATAATTCAGTTAAAATTTTTAAAAATAAATCAAACATTATAATTTCACATTTCTAAAAATCTTATTAGATTCAATTAAACCAATCATAGAAATAGTATACTTTATTTATATCTAACAATTACCTTTTTTGAATTTTTTTTAACTAATTAACTTTTAAGATTTCCGTTAACTCTAATGACGCAAAAAATTATTTAAAAAGAAAAAGAAAAAAACACACCATCAACGCGACAACACCTATATAAATTAGACCGCGCTACTTCTGCCTCCCTCGCAAACAAAGCTATCTCTCTCTCTCTCTCTCTCTCTGAAAAAAATACTCAAACTCACGCAAATTACACATCTACTCTGCCCATTCATTAATTTCATTCTTTTCATTCATGGACTCACCTTCTCGCTCCTCCGTAATCATCGTCGGCGCCGGCGTTTCCGGTACATCCAGCCTCCGAAACTCATCTCCACCGCCGATTCCTCATACTTTTTCCGGTTTCGTTTTCTCACGATTTTGTGTGTGTGTGTGTGTGTGTTTTTTTCAGGAATAGCGGCGGCGAAGGTGTTGGCTGAGAACAGAATAGCGGACTTTATGATTCTAGAAGCTTCGGACCGAATCGGCGGTAGGATCCGGAAAGAAAGTTTCGGCGGCGTGTCGGTGGAGCTCGGTGCAGGGTGGATCGCCGGAGTTGGCGGCGAAAAGTCCAATCCCGCTTGGGAGCTCGCTAACAAGTCTGGCCTCCGCACTTGCTTCTCTGACTACAGCAATGCTCGCTACAACATCTACGATACCAGGTATCCGAATCCGTATCCGTATCCGTGTCCGCGGGTCACATGTGCGCGCTTTTCAGTATTTTTCGGAATTTCGTTCTCTTTTCTCTTTTCCGGTGGTCGTTAATCGGCCTTTTGCTATCTTGCGCCGCCGGTGACGTGGCGCCCTGTCGGCATTTTTTGAAAATTTCGTTTATTTTATTTTTTTGGTATCGTATCGTATTCGTATCCGAGTACATCTGACGTGGCGCTCTCTCAGCATTTTTTTTTTGAAAAAAAAATTGGTGTGTCCGTATCGGTAGCCGTATCCGTATCTGAATGCTATGCACCGGGTGACATGGTGGCATTTTCGAAATTCATTCATTCTTTCTTTCTTTGACTTTTTGACCGTTTGACCGGCACAGTTTACATTTTACCGTTACTGATTGAATCTTAGTTTTGCTAAATCCGGTGGAGCTAAAATGCGCCGGGTATGGTGTGAATCGGACTGAGTTTGCTGAACGAGTTGTGTTGTTTTGTGTTGTTTGTTGCAGCGGGAAAATTATACCGAGAAAACTAGCGAACGAGTTGTACAAGAGGGCGGTGGACTCGGCGAAGGAGAAGATGGACTCGGCGATTCGGTCACTCAGGAGCCAAGAATCGAACAACCGTGGATGTGGTGGTGGTGACGTCAGCGGAGTAACTGAACCGCCTTTGGAAGACCCTGTTTGGTTTGTTTGTTTGTTTTTTTTTTCGAAAAATGAACTTTTTATTATATATAATTTTAAGTGAATCCTAATATATATCTTTCTTATACTTATCCAAGAAAGATTTTATTTATTTATGGTTTTTGAATTTTTGAATTATTATTATTTTTTTCTAAATTTTTGGTTATTGTTTTCATTCTTAGTACGCGGAGGACGCCATTTGAGAACGCTCTTGACTTCTTGCTACACGATTTTGAGATGGCAGGTGAGATTTTATTATACCTCGTGCTACGTTTTTTATTTTTTATTTTTATTTTTTATTTTAAAAAATTAAAATTATTGATGAAAATAATAAAAAGCAAAGAAAGCGAAATTTTGATATTATAAATGATTCCTTGTTCAATGATGAAACCATAAACTTAGACTCAACAAAGTCAAATAGTTTTATAATGCTTTCTGGGGTTTTTTTTTTTTTCAAAAAAAAAAATCTTAAAATCTTTTTTCTTCTTGTAATTGAATAAAGCATGAATGGCATTGTACATGAATAGGGGTGGTGTCATATTTTGTGGTTTAAAGTTTTGGAAAATAATGAAAGACTTGGTTTCAAGTAACTAAGTCAATGGGCTAAATAGTATATCTAAGATACTGTTGATGTGGATAAAGTTCCTTTTTTTTTTTTTTTTTTTTTTTAATGTTTTATCTGGAGTGAAAAAAAATTGTATCAAAAATTGAGAATGTTGTGTTTTGGTTTTGGGTACACAGAGGTAGAGCCAATATCAACTTTTGTAGATTTTGGGGAACGAGAATTTTTAGTTGCAGATGAAAGAGGGTACGAGCATTTGTTATACAAAATGGCTGAAGAGTTTCTTCGTACCTCTGATGGCAAAATCTTGGATAGACGCCTCCAACTAAACAAGGTAGACTAAATATTTTTCTTTTACTATATTTCTTTTCTCTTGTTTGTCGAGTTAGAATTTTACACTAGCCTAATTTAAGTATCTAGAGATTTGAATCTGACTCTTACGCCCTATTTTCTCTTCTTTTTGAATGCATACGCTACTTTTCAATTTATAGTAGTGATGTATAGACGTGTTTAGAATTTATAGATAATGACGTTTTGTAAGCTTTTATTATTTTTAATAATTATTATTATAAATGAAAGATCTTAATCTCACTGCCATTTACTCATTCTCATTAAAATACTACTAATCAAAGTAGCTTGAGACGAGTTTTCTTTGATGTTTGCTGGTCTCTGACCTTCAGGATGATAGGCAGATAAGTTTGAGAAACGAAGATGTGAAACTAACTAATTTTTCAACCTTACCAAATGTCACACCATTGATGATTCACTATAGAAAAAACTGAGGAATATGTATATATAGGCACACTAGGAAGCATTAATGACATTAAAAGAGATTATCTTTCAAACAGTTGGTTTTGAAATTGGGGTTCTTTAAAAGCTACTTTATGTAATTAATATGTTACTTTTCTTGTGTGAGTTGAACTTTGTTACTTTCTTGTGAGAGTTGAAAGCGTAGATGAACAAAACACTGAAATAGATATTTTTTTATCAATCAAATAACTACTCATATGATCTATATGGGCTATGTTGGATTTCTTTAATTCTCATTCTAGATATTTTCTTTGACCATCTCTTCCCATTTCCAAAGCTAAAAAACGAAAACACTTTATGAGTTTTGATGACCCCAGCTTGCATCTATAATTTGACCTATCAACAATATATTTGATCTCAATCATATAGCTATGAATTGGCAAATGATGCTTCCAACCATTAAAGCCCAATTCCTTTTTTACCTCCCATAAATTTAGTAGGACCCAAAAATTTCAATTTCCCATCACCCTGCGCAGTGTGAATTATGACCAAAGAACAATACCCCATGAGGTGAGATGTCATATCAGCTTCAAATAAGAACATGAAAATAAGGGGTCTTGTCATTTTCTTCATTTATTGGTGCTGTTGTCTTTGCTACCTCGAATGCTCAAAAGAATCAGAACCCAGTGGACCTATCTCCGCACTAATGCTTGCTATAATTCATTCAACCTTTTTTTTTTTTTACTGTTTAGAAAGCTCCCATTAAATCGGTAAATGGGTCTGTGTAGTGTGTTATGTGTACCTCAACTCTGCACAGATGCTTCTTCATTAAAATCTTTCCCATTTTCATATTTTTGAATTCCAAAATTGCACACATTTTCTTGGTTTGACTTCTCAGAATCTTTTATTTGTTGCCTTGGACTTTGTTTTTACTTTTTTTTTTAATAGTTAATGATAATACTATTTTAAGATCAACACAATATATGTTTTTTTTTTTTTTTGAATACATTTAATGGTTGTGTTAATTTGCACGGATTTGGAGCAGGTAGTTCGGGAGTTACAGTACTCGAGAAACGGCGTGACGGTAACAACGGAGGATGGTTGCGTCTACGAAGCCAATTACTTGATTCTTTCTGTCAGCATCGGTGTTCTACAAAGCGACCTCATTTCCTTCAGACCCTCTTTGCCCGTACGTTTCACCTTCCTTTTATTTTTTTTAAGGGTCATGCGCACTCATTAATAATTCATTTTAAGAAAATTTTGATACCACTTTTATAGGAAATGAAAAAAGCTGTCAAAATATTAATTACTTTTTTTCATTTTCTATAAAAACTTTCTTTAAATGGATTATTAATCAGTGCCCTAAGGACACTCATTAGCATTTTTCTTTTTTTAATTTTCAAGTTTTTTATGTTCAAGTTCTAAGTTCTCACTGTGCTGGTCATAAGTCACATAACTGATAACTCATAAGTAACCACACAGTTGCATGATGCAGCAATCACTAATACACATGATGCTTGCAATTCTTTTAAGTGATGCTATTGATAGAATAAATTTAAGATGCATGAACACTTTATTTGAGATGTCATATGAACGTTATATTCATGTTTATCTATTATATTATATTATACATTTTCAAAAATTGCTTGTGTTAATGTATCATACTGTACCGTACTCATGTCCAAGTATGTGTCCAAGCATTCTAGCTATGAATTTGCAAAAAATTTACAAAATTACGTCATCAATCACGAAAGTAATTTAAACATTAATTTATCATGTTGTTTAATTGGTAATAATCATATTTTTAACACTTTAATTTGTATTAATTTTTTTGTAGTAAAATTTGTAGCAAATCTAACCTTTCCCTCTTTTCTTTTTTTCCCACAAAATTATTATTACTAACACCACTTTACCATTAAAACTTGCTGCTTAGCATTTATTGAAAAAAATTTTTGTTTACACATCTCATGCCTATATTGACCCTTATTTATTCACATAATCATTGAAAATTTTAGATAATTAAGGGAAAATTATTAGGTACTCTCAGAGTACCATAAATGTGTATTCTCCCATCTCACATGAATAGTAGGTCTTACTAATTAAATTCATGGTAAAACCCACTATTCGTATGAGAGGAAAGAGTACACATCTATGGTACTCCAAGAATACACAATAATTTTCTATAATTAAAAATGTAAAGTAATGTTATGAGTCTTTAATATTAATAAGTTTTTTTTTTTTTTTTTGATAAGACTAATAAGTTATATATATATATATATATATAAAAGAAAGAAGTAAAAGGTGGTATTGTATAATGGGTGTTTATAACATTACGCTGACATGTGACATAAGATATTTTATATATAAGTAGGGTCAAATCATATACATTATACACTATTGGTCTATGTTCACTGTTTTGTGCCAATTAATCACAGTTGTTAGGCTCGAGACAGATTAGTTTTTTCCCCTAAGCCCCACGAATGATTGACCTTAACCCTTATAAAAAAGAATGATTCATGACTTCCTGAATGTGCGTATAATATTTCAATATTTTGGTCCAACATAGGTGAATCTATAGAGATAAGGCCCTTGTAGAGAATGAAGCTTCTACTCAGTTTACTGGCCGTGTAGGCTCTGACCCACAAATTTAAATAGCATTAACTTTAAGGTGTCAGAATTCATGGATAGTATTAAATAAAAGCTCACTCTCTGATGACGCAAGACACAGATTCTCGAGGTGTCCTTGTAATGCAAATATGGGTTGCATGATCCACAGTATTTGCAATCCACAGTTTGCCTATTGGATTCTGTGTGTCTGTTAAGACTCATTTGTTAGTTGACTACTGGTACGGTGTACGGTGGTGGGTATTGGCATTTGTATATTGTGAGTGACAACTGGTTTTCATATAGTATATACTCGTTGTAAAAGAATGACACCATGACTACAGCTATTGGTGCTCCACAAATAGTTCATTTCACTTAGCCTTATGAATTCTGGTTCTTGATTGGTTAGCATAGCATAGTATGGTGGAAGATACAATTGGTATTTATATATTGTGGCAGTCAGTTTTATACTATTTCATATTATAGTTTGGTAAAGAATGAGACACTAGTTGGGTTTATTGTGTATTCTTGCTGGAAAAAATGAAACAAGGCTACAAGTAAGCAATTGGTGCTTCACTCTAAAATGAAACAAGTCTGAGAAATAAACATGTTAGACTTTCAATGCTAAAAGAGCTAACAAAAATTCAATATTGTGTAAGTTCTTCCATATGCTGTGAAAATTTTACTGCCAGAGTTAGGGTGCTTACAAATGCATTGCTTTGGGTGTTTAAGTGGCTAACTGATGCACATGATCTGCTATTTACATATATGTGCTTAAACAAATCCATTGGGACTCTATTTTTATTTATTATTATTATTATTATATATAAGTCAAATTTGTTGGGACTCTCTCAGTATATAAATTTTGGTGGTAGTAGGTCATGTATGTTTGTGGTCCCTTGGCCTAAGTTTTTTTTCTGGGAAGTTCCAATTAATATTATAATTGTTGGATTAAATATTAACATAATGAATAAAATAATGAAACAGAGGTGGAAAATGGAGGCCATAAAGACATGTGACGTGATGGTGTACACAAAGATCTTCTTAAAATTTCCACATAAGTTCTGGCCATGTGAACCCGGAAAAGAGTTCTTCATGTATGCTCACGAGAGGAGAGGCTACTACACGTTCTGGCAGGTTTGTTTATATATATATATATATATATATTTGTTCTTTGTTTTTATCATTTTTTTTTTTTGTTTCCAGCTAACATTGAAATGTCTTTTGTTAATGCTGGCTTTTGCTGCATCAGTTAAATGGATTTTGAGTCATTATGTACTGCTAGTGTTCTTCTTTGTATGTGAGCTAAGCTTGTTCTGGGAGTTTATGCAAATTCACAATGGTGGTCAATTATGTATTGTAGCTATGGTTTAGGGCAGAGAGGAGGGGAGCGGGAGTGGTTTGCTGTGACTTTGAGTGCAATTCACAAAAGAAAAAAGAATTACGGAAGAACCTTAAGATGATATCTTTAATTACTACCCTTGATTTTGAGTGCAATTGACAAAAGAAAAAAGAATTAAAGAAGAACCTCAACATGATATCTTCAATTACTACTTTTGATTGTCACTGACACACGTATCATTTGTTAGCATAGGATCATAGCTGGTTGTTGCTTTTGGTCAGATGTGAAGACAAATGCATCATATCTTTGATATGCACCCTAAACTATTTCAACATCAACAAAATTAATAATTGGATTCATATCTTACAATTGGGATTTAGGTGTATCTTATTAAATTTGTCATTATGATATATAGGATATAGAAGTCATGTAGATTTGGGGTACATGCATCTTGATCTAGCATTTTTAACTTCCAGCACCTGCTGTTTTCTTTAATTTTAATATATTAAATTGCATCAATACCAAATCATTAACCTATTGCCACATGATTAATGCATTGATAACAATCAGGCTTTGTTATTGCATCATAGGCTTCACATAATTCTTGTGATCTGTTATGATTACTATCACTATAAGCCTATGGAAAACTCATTCTCAAATGGATGGAATCATCTCATTCAAGTGTGTCGTATGATTGCAACTAGCTATCATTGTAGCTTTCTTGAGTATATTATTTCAAAATGCAAAATCTGTAACAATAATCAAAGAAGACAGCTTGTTATTGTTTGATATGGAATATAGGTTTAGGTTGAGTTAGTCCCCCTACTTTGCATCATTTTTAAAGATAGTTTTGACTTCTTTCTTAATTAGAACGTTGACCATTCAAAGTATTGTGCGCGTTTTTCATAGTCTTGTTGCAAGTGCCTCCACTTATGATTTGATAAGAAATATTAATTATTTTTGAATGATTTGACAAGAAATATATTAGTTGCCCGATGGGAACCAATTGGAAATCTTAATTTGACTCTTTTCTTTCCATCGTTTTGAGAGAACTTTGAATTTTTTTTTAGTATAATTAAATTTCCTAGACTCATGAATTTTTAAACTAAATTTTCTGTTTAATTAGGAGAAGACTGAATTATTTAAAGGACTATACGTGGCCTCTTGTGCAGGCACTTCAGTATCTCACATGTCCATCAATTTCTATTTTTTTTTAATGCAGTATAAGTAGATCCTAATTATGTTTATTATAACAAATAAAGTGTCTTAAATTTTTTTAAACATAATATCATATAATATTGTTATGGGATTAGATCAGCTATTCATTCTTAATTAATCATTGAATTATCCAACGTTGTTGCTGATCTGTTGCTATGTCATCAGCACATGGAGAATGCATTCCCTGGTTCAAATATCCTGGTTGTAACGTTGACGAATGGGGAATCAAAACGTGTAGAAGCCCAGTCAGATGAAGAAACATTGAAAGAAGCTATGGGGGTGCTTAAGAACATGTTTGGACCCAACATACCTAATGCCACTGATATACTAGTGCCCCGCTGGTATAAAAACAGGTTCCAATGTGGCAGCTACAGCAACTATCCAATCATCTCTAATAATCAACTTGTTCACAATATTAAGGTACAGTTTCTTACTTACATTCCATAAGTTTTTTTAATAGGTGATGAATCTTCAATTAGCCTATGTTGGGTACTAAATATGAGTTGAATTTATAAATTATAAATGACCAACCGCTAAAAACCTTAGCTTCTTCAACGTATATATATATTCTTTCCAAGATAAGAAACTATGGATAAGAAACCTTAGCAGATAGGAAAGACACCCTATTGTAAGGGGACTCTAGAATTTGCTTCTGCTGCCCAAAATAGTGCATATCTGTTATATATTTTATTTGCAACTTGAAGAAGAGAAAGCAAAACAGAGTGGGAGGAATTATGCAATTCTTGTTTAAAGTCTGAAAATCATGTTAAAAAGATTGAACTTAATTAAAAAATTTTCATTATGATTTTGTATTGAAATTGTTTTATGCTTTTTGTTAAGGCCCCAGTGGGACGCATCTTCTTTACCGGTGAACACACAAGTGAACAATTTAGTGGTTATGTCCATGGTGGATACTTAGCAGGTAAGTAGATTATAGTATCTTGTATTTTTGAATTGTAGGTTCCAATTATCAGGATGACTTCTAACATCTTATTCGGGCTATGTTAATCTCTTGATCAACTAACCAGGTATTGACACTAGTAAAGCTTTGTTAGAAGAAATAAGGAAAGAAAGAAAAACTGAGAATCAAAATCATTTGTTAGAGCCCTTGTTAGCATTGACTGGGTCGTTAACTTTGACAAAAGCAGATGCAGTCTCAAGTCTGCACAAATGCGATATTCCCACTCAATTATATCTTAGTGGGAAACTTAGTATTCCAGAAGCTATATTGTGACTATATGGACCTATACAAAAATGGCACTTTGTCGATGATGACGATGACAATAAAAATATGACCAATGAGATTGCTGGCCCAATGGATTTGGTTCTGCTTTCAGTTGAAGCCCTTGAGTCCATCCATATGCTAGAATGAATTGAGATACAAAAAGCAGTTTACGGGGAAGAAATGCAAAAGGTTGCTTGGACTATATGTGTAGCTGCTACATTCATTATCATAATAGAGCCGAGTTTTGGATTCTTGAAGGGATTTTGGTTTGGGCATACGTATAAAAGATTGTTTATTGGAAGGACTGAGATTAAGAATAGGAAAGGCCTTACAATTCTAATTTTACATGTACCAAGTCTCACATGACCAACTCTTATTTCTAGTTCTATTTGAATAATTGATTATGCAAAGATTTCTAATTCGTCCCATCAAGCTCAATGGCCGTCTAATTGATAGGCTAGTAAATGAGGCCACAAGTGGATTAATACTTTTATCATTGTAGACTCAGTTTCCAATAAAGGTGATTTAAAATTCAATGCAATATATATTTGTTCTTAGCATAAATTTATCATTGTTGTTTTTAGCTATGGTGGAGGTGAGTTCTCTTTTTCTTTATAATTTTGGCTTCGGTGTGAAAGACCATGTGCGAATTTTGGGTAAAGTTTTTTTCAAAACCTGAGAAATGTTCTTCTAACCCATCACGTGGCAAATTAACAAACTCTCCACATTTATATTTAGTCATTTGATTTTTTATTTGATTTTTTTTTTTTTGTTTCAACTTGAAGTCATATGACTTAATAGTTAATGAATTGTTTAAATATTTTAATAAATCATGTGATTTAATGCATATGGATGGTCTTATGAGATACTCATTTATGGGGAGGAGATTCCTTCAACTCAATTTGAAGGTAAACTATGTCCATTTAATTGACAATTAACATTATAGTTGAGTTGAAAATTAAATACCAAATTTTCAACACACCAATAAATAGAGGCCTAAGTATCATACTTCATGTAAGCCCATTATATATAGGGGAATGAGCTTATTGTCCTTCATAAGAATTAAGTAAAAAAAAAAAACACATAAATAAGGCTAAGTATCAAGGGTTCTAAAGGATGTAAAAGGTAAATTGAAAATATCATCAAGCTAAACTGATAATTTTTTTGACATTTGTATGAGAGATCGAGGAATGAGGTACATCTTCACTAAGTTGGGAGTTTTTGGTTGAATGCTACCGGAGTGGGGAGGGGATTGGGGGAAGGAAGAAGCTTGACAAATGTTTCACATAATAATGTGGAAAAATAATGAAATTTGGGCTGTAATCAAGTACCAAGCTTGAAAAATTCCATAACTAACTTGCCTAGTGCTTGATTTCCTAAAAGGGAAAACAGGCCAAATGTTAGGGCCGGCTTTAAGTAGGGAAAGTTATGTTGTCTTTGTTTCCTAAATTAAATCTTTTAGTTTTGGATAATGAATTATTTTATGATAAAAAAACTTTATCAATTGAGTTAATTGTTTTTTTATTAATATTGATAATGTGAAAATAAGTATTTTTAAAAAGAAGATGTAAAAAAAAGGGGTGGGGGGGGGGGGGGGAATACATCCTTTTTTTTCATGGCCATAAGGAGGATTTCTTGTAGGGCTTTATCCTTTGTGATTGGCCTCCATGTGTATACAATATTTTTTCTTGGTCATCTTGATTTTTACAGGTCTATAAAATATCCAAACCAATAATTATGAGCATGAGGGCCCAAAAGTAATTTAATGGACCTCAAGGTTGACACTATAGATCCAAATATTTACTTGTAACAAGAGAAAGTTAAAAACTATATTTAAGAGAGGTTAGGAAGTTGCCATGGCTTTTGAGTGGAGTTGTGGTGTGCTTTTGTGTTAGAACCCCTTTTCCTCTCTCTTGTGTGTGTGTGTGTTTGTTTGTTTCTCAAAAAAAAAAAAAAAAGAATGGGTAATTGTCCCACATTGCTTAAGAGAGTGTGTTGTGTGTAGTATAACTTGCCCCACCCTCCCTCAAAAGTTATCATGGCTTTTGAGTGGAGTTGTGGTGTGCCTTTGTGTTAGAACCTCTTTCCCTCTCCCTTGTGTGTGTGTGTGTGTGTGTTTCTTTCTCAAAAAAGAGAGGTTAGGATGTTACATGATTTAATATTTATATCAAAATTCTTGTGTTTAAAAAGTATAGATCACTAAGAGTTTTATACTTTAATTGACATCTCATGGTATTTCTAATAAAGACATCTAGAATTCAAATTTCTTTACCAACTATCAATTTATCTAAAAGAAAAATGAATAAATCAGTATATGTCTTTAGGTGTATGAATTTTAAAAGAGAGAGTTTAAAGGAAGGGAGGGAATTATGCTGCCCATAAACCTTCAATGACCCCCTCTCCCACCAAACACCAAAAAACAAAAGCATCCAAATGAGTTATGTACCAAATATAATATTAGAAATTATGTCTTAATTTTTGTTGTTCTCAGTAAAGAGTTATGTATCAATACCAAATTAGAAGTTATATCTTAATTTTACTTGAATCAATTGAACTATTTTAAGTATTTATTTAGATAGTATTAATTTAATAGTAAAAATTATTAAATGGAGTATGACTTTAGAGTTCAACAAAATTGCTTCACATGTAGATACTTTCATAAGTTCATGGCAAGAAATAAGAAGCCTTGAACTATCCATTTCCTCTATTTGTTTTTTTGCTTTAAGAGTGTCCTATTAATTTGAAGCCAAAAAAAAAAAAAAAGTGTCCTATAGAGGATGAGGTTTTGGTCACTAAAAGGTTGAAAGACATAGGATTGGATTGTCATTGGTATTTCTAGTTGTCACTTCATGAATGATTTGGAACACAACAACAATTTCAAAAAAAAAAAAAAAAAACAATAGTTGATTTGATTGGTAGAAGTTAAAATTGAGATGATTGGAGTCAAAGGTTCAATTGATGAATTTAAAATTATAAAGATATTAATTTTCCTCATGATTTAATAAAATAATCACAATAATAATAAATATGAATAATATAAATTAAAGAAGAAATAATTAACTGATTAATGCTTATGGTCTAGCTTACAATTGAACATGCTCCAAAATGGAAAACAAATTTAGAGAAAAATGAAATCAGGATTGCAAGTTTTGCTCCTAGAATATTACAAAAATTTGGTATAAGAATTTCCATTAAGCTATTCAAAGATGCGTCCGAGCATCCGATTGCACCACTAGGTGATAACTATTAACTTCATATCTGCTTGACATGTGACCTAAATGATCGTGAAATGCCAGGACCTGAAATGTAACCATGAGAAAAGTTGCACGTTACATAGGATCAATCATCTAAAAAGTACTTGATGGAGTTGTATCTAATTAATATCTAACTTACTATTATTTGCAACTCTACAGCAGAAAAACGCAGGCCCTTCTCAAATTGTCAAGTGGCAAATTCACAATCAAAGTCTCAAGCTCTCCTTTCTCTGTGATAATTATATTTTGATCACCATCACTGGATTCAGTGCATTTTCAATTATTTGTTCAGATTCACCATTGAGTGTATTTGGTATCTTGGACATCTAATGGGTACCCGTTGCTTCTGCTTGCTGGATAATTGGAATCCTGATAGTCCTGCATTTTAATTGACAGAAACTAAATGAAGCAGTATAGTCCTATGAGTTTGTAAGACTCACAAGCAAATGCTATACTCCAAAACAAAAATTTGTAATCCTTCATTTATCAATTGTAGATGGGAAAAAGATTGAAGTAATAATGCTTCCATTTTTGCTTTATCCATTGAAAGATATTACATGTTATTTAATCCAAAGTAGCTCAATTGACTTAGTTACTTGGATCATTAGGAACTATCGAATGATTAATTTAGGAGAATATTTTGCTCTACTAATCTGTCATAAGCCACTAACAAACCTTTGCGCAAAACTGATTCTTGACTCACAAGACCAATCTACCAACTCATCCGCTTCAATTTAACCTTTCAATTTTTAATTCCATCAGGTGACCTGATTTAGGATCAAACGATCTTTGCAATATTGCAGTCACTATGCATTCCCCGTTTCCACTTTTTCCAACAATTGTGACTTTATGAAAGAAAAGAGTCACAACATTACAATTATGACTTGATTAATCTGTTTTTTTCTTTTCAGATTCAATTAAACCATTAAGTTATATAAATCTTTGGGCTCACCTCTCACAAAAGAAGCGATAAGAACCACTGCCAAACACCATTTTTACCTATTTATTTTGATCACTAGAAGACTTTTAAGAGCCAAAGTAAGCAAAATTCATTACAAGCCAAAGGAAACATCTCCAACTCTATAAAAACACGGCAAACCTTCTTTTTTTTTTTTTTTTTTTTTTTTTTTCTCTGAATTCGCAAAGCTCTCTCTCCATCTGACTACCATGACAACTCGGTGGAAGTCCATGGCGAATGTGACAGTGACGGCGGAGGAGTCTCAAGACTGCTCGATCTATTTGCAACAGTTTGAGGTCGGTAGTGAGGCTAGAGAGATGCCATGTAAGCATAAGTTTCATTCTGCGTGTATCCAAAATTGGCTCCGTGTTTGCAGATCCTGTCCTCTTCGCCGATTCGCTATGCCTCTAGAGGAAGAAGAAGAAGAAGAAGAAGAAGATGGAAGAGGTATCCATCAACATCAACCCATCTTAATTTGTCCTATACTTGTTGTTCATCTCGGTCTGTATCGCGTTCAAGTTTTTAATTCGGGCTCAAATCGTTTTCGTTGAGTTGATTCGGGTTTGAATTTGGGCTCGGATGTTGATTCTGTTATGGATGGATATGGATTCAAATTCGGATTCGGATTCGGTTATGGATATGGATATTGATTAAGTTTGATGACTCTAACTTGTCAACTCGATCTACAAGACATGACATGAATAGAAAAACTAGTTATTTAAAAGAAAGATTCATGGTTTGTGACATAGCTGTTCTTAGTCAAACAATTAATCAAAATTAAACTTTTCTTTTTTTTCCTTTCCAAAGAGTATATGTTTGTTTATCTATTTTAATTAGTTTTTTTTCAATGACTTTTGTATTTTAATATTTTATTGCATTATCTTTCAAGGTCGAAAGGGTGTTTTTCTAAGATTATGTGCAGGGGCGGAACCATCTAAAAGGCTCCCCAAACTTTTCAAGAATTAAATTTTCACCCCTGTAATTAACAAATATATGTTTCCCTCCTACCTAGAACTCTTCATATTTCTTTTATCAATGCCTTAAATTAAATTGGTTAAATTTTTATATTTGTTTATTATTTTGACCCCTCATTTTTAAAATTTTAGTTTCGCCCCTAATGATGAAAATGGATAACTTCAAATTATAAAAAAAAGCAAAATCTTGACTTTTTATCAAGAGATTTATAATTAAGTATAAATATTTTATTATATTGAATTAGTCTATATTGATTCTCTATAATTTTGAGGGAACACTTATTTTTTTAGTTAAAACCTTTTTATTTACTTAAAAATAATGAAACAAAAGAGTGCCTAGTTAAGTATAAATATTTTAATTTATTTTTTAAAATTAGTAAAAATGAAATAAGATTAAAAGAAAAACCCTTCAAATCTCTATCCCTGCCTCTTTTTCTCTCATTGGATTCACTAGCTATTGCAAAACAAAAATCATGCATGGTAATGGAAGACAAGGCGACCAAAAGGATTTTGGAGCCTCAGACAACATTTAAATTGAAGATTTTATATATTTATTTATTTTAAAAAAAAAAATTCTTCTAATTGGTAGAATAGCGAGAAATTTAAATTAGAGATTTATGGTGGCCCATGAATGAGTTGACATGTTAATTTAGGAATGTTGTAAAATTACTATGAAATTTTGTTGTGTTCACATCATTACCTTTTTTTTTAATCTATTAGCTAATATTTTAGGCTTAAATTATACTCTTATTGGTATAGAAATTTTCCTATTGATTTAAATTTGGGGGCCTTAGGGAGGTTAGTCGGCTGCCTAATTGGCCTAGTGGTAGGACTGACCCCAATGGAAGAAACATAATTCATATTGGAAATATTAAGGACAAAGTTATGTTAGGCGTATTACAAGCTTTACTATATTGAACTGATTAATTGATATGCCAAAAATTATAAAAAAATAATTCAAACATTTACTTATTGGGTGGCTGATGAAGCCCATTAATTACATTCATTATTACATCAATTTATAAATTTATTTATTTAATTTAATTTTTTTAGAGATATTTTCAACTTATGGCATCTACTTATAAAATAAAAATTACTCATTCCTTTAGCATTTTCCATTAGGCCAACCATGTACAAATTACCTATTCAGGTTGATCTGATCATATGCTTTTCGTGTTTCCCAGTTATTATCATTTTCAAGATGTAGTGAAGTGCAATTGGGACGTGAAGGCCCATTTATAAAAGCCTAGTTCATTGCTCAAGCTGCCATAAGACCCATGACAATACCAATACTGCACCATGTAACCATTTGTCCTAACTCCTAAGGCCTCTGAACATAGAGCCCATAATATATAGATTACAGAGTCTGTCCATTAATATTGCATTCATAACTAAAGAACAATTTATTACAAACTCTTGCATTCAAAACTAAAGAACAATTTATTTAGTTGAAATTGAAATTTTTTTGTTGAAAGTATTGTAAATGTAGCTGAAATAGTACAATGAGACCCATGAATAGTACCAAAAAGTGCAATGAGACCTATGAATAGTACCAAAAATAAGTTGAATAGTAAAAAAACTAATTTTTAAGCTAATGCCAAACGCATACTAAAAATCTCTCTCTCTCTCTCTCTCTCTCTCTCTCTCTCTCTCTCTCTGTGTGAAGTAGTGAAGTGCAATATCATTGGCAATAGATGACATTTTGGAAGGCCAAGTCACCAACCTGTTAAGCCAGAGATTGTCAGAGAAGTTGCAATTGTAATTGAAGATGATCAAGACTAAAGCTTACAAATAAAAATGAGTTATCAAGGTCCATTGTCAATACTTGCTAATATGAACATCAACCTATGGTTTAAGTCCAATGCAATCTACCATATGAGAATTGATTAAAAAAATTAAGATGAAAATGTTCTACATTCTATTTTCAACGCAAAGTGAAGATAGGACAGAAACATTAGCAATTCAGTATTAAACAACTCAAAACTGCACTAGCAGCAAAAAAGAAAAAGAAAAAAGGGCCCTGTTTAATATTTGGAGTTGCTTGCACCGTTTCTTATTATAGGTAGGTGAAAGAGTAAAACAAATAGGTTTTGGGCTTTGTTTTAGATGAATTTGAAAAATGGGCTGATGAATAAACAATTTGAACTCTAAATATTTCAAATAAAAACACCAAAAAATATCAATTAAATTAAGATCAAGAAACTCCAAATCAATGACAGATCAAATAATTTGAAATAACATTAGAATTTGCTTCTTTATTATTATTATTATTTTTTTGTCGTAATATCAAGAAACTCTAAATCAACTAAAGATCAAACAATGAGAATTAGCTTCTTTAATTTAATATATGTTTTTTGGGGATTTAATTTAATATGTGCCTTTTTAGGGATTTAATGGTTCAGAGAAAATGTTGATTTTGGCAACTAGAAGTTGATTTGTACTACACTCTCATATATTGAAAATTTAGCCATTAAGCTAAACCACGTAATCCTTGTGTATTCTTGTGTTCTTTGTTTTATGCTTCCACTTCTACATTTATTCTAGCTTATTCAACATTGTATATCAATGCTAATATTTAAAATAAATAATTAGAAGTTTTTGTTAGAAATGCTAGGAAGTACCAGTTAACTTCATGAGCTTCATGAGCTCACAACTAATTGCAATAATAATAAAATGGTTGAAGATTAAATGTAAGAATTAAGACACACAGTTAGGATGTGGTTGGCTGGTGATTTCTGATTTGTCCAACTTATTGGTTTGGTGTCAATACTGGAATGGCTCTCATTTAGTTGGTAGCTCTCATTTAGTTAACCAACCATAGCATAGAGCCAACTCTAATCCTTCTATGTGTGTAAGTTAAGACTCCTACTTGTACTAAAAGTCTATTAATTAGTCTAGGGTTTAGTTTACTGTATATAGTCATGTTATGGTTTATTGTAACACAAGATTTGTACTACACTCTCATAGGTTAAAAATGTAACCCTTAAGATATGTTTCAAATGCATGCAATTTTATTTTTGAAAGTGAAGGAGCAAAGTAATTTTGTGAAGCATCACCCGTGCTGATCATTATCACCAATTGCATGCTTGGGAATCCTTTAAGAACACTCTACCTAACCACCATTTTGCCTCTGTTCTTTTTTTGGGGGTACTTGTATGATTTTTCTCTTAATTGCAGTAAATTTAGTCAAGCAAAACTTTCCTTTCTTTTAAGTAACAAATTCCTCATTATATTTATGGCTAAATTTAGGTGTAATATATCAAGCTTTTCAATCAAATTCAAATACATGATTACATTAATCAATAAAATATAAAAAATTATATTTTTCCTAAGAATAATTAAATTTAATACAAATATATATTTGAATTTAATTGAATAACATAATATACCCCTGTATCTGAGGTTTAGTGACAGTAAATTCAGTGAAGCAAAACTTGTCTTTCTTCTTATTGAAAACGTCATCATTATATTTATAATTCTAAAATATATTTTAGTCCATATAAAGAGCTTGAAGTTTGATTTTAGTTCCTAAACTTTAATTTTTTTTTTTTATTGTCCTTAATTATAGAAAACATTATACTTTTTGTTCTCCTGTCAAATTTCGTTAACTTTAATCCTACATGTCTAATTAAGCAGTATTATCTTTAGCATTAGAGAGTTTGACACGTTTTTCCTACATGATCCCATCATTACATTACATTAAAAAAAAAAAAAAAAGACACAGGAGGTGAACTAGTAGCACAAAACCATATACTATGGTATGAAAGCTTAAGGAGAAAAAATGTAACGTATTCAACAATTTATAAACAAAAAATAAAAAATTAACTATCTAAAGTTTAGGAACAAAAGAAAAATGACATGAAAACTTTAAGGATGAAAACAATATTTTTTTTTTCGTATTTATATATACACAAAAGTAAAAAGAAGTTGACAAATATTTTCCTTATTTATTATAGCATTTAGCCAAACCTATTTTTTGAGAAAAGAATTTGATTCTCTATAATTTTGAGAATATATATATATATATATACTTTATTTGAGGAAGAGCTTTCAGTTAAAAGAGATATTTGTTAATTAGCTTTTACTACATTCCAATAAAGTTGGACTCACCTGATTTGTTTTTTACGAGTGCAATGGAATATTCATTAACAAAAGCCTTCAATTTATTATTTGTTATTTTTTGGGTTACTTAGAAAATGGTCTATGATTTCATACTACTCATCAATTTAGAAATGGTCTATGATTTCTAGACCTTGCAAAAATGTGAATTTTGTGCACATAGACAACCATGTGCAAATTACCTATTCAAGTTGATCTGCTTTCAGTGTTTCCTACTTATCATCATTTTCAAGATGCTTGCATTCATTATTTCAATTACTCAACTAAAGCTCAATTGCTTATTGAAGAGGTAGTGCAACTGTGACGTGAAGGCCCATTTATAATGCCCAAGTCAATTACTCAAGTTGCCATAGGTTCCATGATAACACACAAACCACTTCATGTAGCCATTCAACCTGGGTCCTCTGGACTTAAAAGCCCATTATTTTAAAGTGCAAAAGTTACAGCATCAAATATCATATCATATTCGTATCTGTATTCGTATCCATGTTTCTTTTCCTTTTTTTACTTATTAGAGTCTTTGTTAACATTGTCTGGTCTCTAATAGACTAATTTTAAATTGTACAGATATTGTTCTCTACTCTCCTCACAATTTGATAAAACAATAACACATATACTAATAATAGAATTTAATAAAATACAGAAAATAAATTAAACGAAATCTGAATAATTTTAATTAAAGAAGAAATGAGCAACTTATTATGAATGCTCACGGTCTAGCTTACAATTGAACATGCTTTAAAATGGAAAATCAACCAGAGAAAAAGAAAAATCAGGATTGTAGGAATCAATATTATATTGTAGTCTTATAAATTTTTTTTTGCTAGCTTTTGGATTAAAAACTTCTCTAGTGCCACATTGGTGGAATAACAGGTTGCAGCTGCAGCAACTATCCAATCATCTCTAATCATCAAGTTGTTCAAGCCATTAATATGTGAGAAATTTTCAATTTGCCTATGTTGTGTACTAAAATCTGAGGTGAATTTATAAATTATAAAAGACCACCTGTTAAAAACCTTAGCTTCTACAATATATATATATATATATACACACACCCACACATTCTTTTCAAGATAACAAACTATAGATTTTAATTGATTTTTCTATTTTCAGTAAGGAAAGACACACTATTGTAAGGGGGACTCCAGAATTGCACATTCAAAATTTCCTTATGATGCCCAAAATATCACAGTCTATTGTGTATTTTATTTGCAACCTGAAGAACAAAAAGCAAAAAGGGTAGGAGGAATCACTCTTTTTGAATTATTTATCAATCATACTCTTTTTGTCATTGCTTTAATTTATAAAAATTTAAAAAAATTATGATTTTTGAGAGTCCCCTCTGACATTAGTAGATTCAATTAGTAATTGATGGTTGATACTATACTCTGCTGAACATGTTATTAGAATAACACGAATAAATCAGGTTGAGATAAAAATACTAAAGCTGGATTCATTAATTTATTTTTTAAGAGTGAGAACTGGATCCATTTTTGGTCATATCTCGAATATGAAATAACTATTCATTCCAGAAATATTTAATAATTTTCCTTGAAAATGACAAAGTGCTTAAATTGTTTATTTAGAGGGAAAAAGACAAATTTCATCTCCAACTCTATTGGAAACACTAGAAAATGCTAGGACTAGGAGTATAAACTAAACTACTTTATACTCCAATTACAACTTACAATGAAAGAAAAAAAAAATTATATGTAGCAAACTATGGTTAGTTGTACATAAAGTGGAACATAAAAAAAATGAGACACAAATTTTTTATTGCTTTTGGAAACTATTGTTCAATTAATAAAACGTAAAAGTTATCAATTGAACTAAGATCAAGAAACTCTAAATTAACGACATATCAAATAATTCAAAATAACATTAGAATTTTTTTTTAAAATTTTTTTTTGGTCTATAATAGCAAGAAACTCTAAATCAACTAAAGATCAAACAATGAAAATTTTCTTCTTTAATTTGATATATTTATTTTGGGGGTTTAATTTAATATTTGCCTTTTTGGGGATTTAATGGTTCAGAGAAAAATTTGATTTTGACAACTAGAAGTTGGAATCAAGCTGACTGGAAATAAAGCTTCCTAAATGAAGTAAAAAATGATACATAGCGTAAATCACAACTCTTATTGATGACCAAAATTTAGTGTAGGCAATTTTGTTAGATGTGCTCTATGCTACTAGCTCTTAGGATCAAAACTAACTGTGGATTTGATATTCTCTTGAACATGACTAAAATATTTTTTGGTAAAAAATGCCTGGACCAAAATGACAATCATGAGAGAAGTTGTACATTGTAAGGACTCAATTTGTAATGGACCCTTAACAATAAAATTTGTAGAGAAGTGGGTAAATGGATTTGGCATCACCGAAGTGAACAACGGTTAATTTGGTGTTTACGATATGTAATAGATGACAAGAAATTAATAAGAATCTCATCAAATGAATTTGGTTAAGTATTTTTGTAGGGAATGATCATCACTTTGGCTATGTAACTAAAGTGCCTGTTTGTTCTCGGACCAGGCCGAGGATCTATTTTTCCTCAGAGTTTTTCCTCCCCCTTTTTTGGTGGGAGTCCTCTTGGTTATATAGTATTGCTTTAGTTAATCTCAGTCGTCCATCTGTCGGTTATTCGGTCACTCTAGATGAGAGTTTGTCCCATCATCTGTTTTTGTAGACTTTACGTTAGTTCTCAGCCGTCTTTGCAGGCTTTTCTATTAGTCGGAGTAATCGAGGCAATTGGGTTCGTTGGTCACATCATCATTAAAGCGGTCAGAATGTTGGTGGGATATTTTCGATGGATGGGGGATATTTCCCTTTAGTGATGTCGGTGTGCCGAGGACAGGTCATCCTCGGTTTAGGCCTTGGATGTTGTGAGCTCTTTCCCGTTGTCCTCGGCCTTAGCACTATCCTCGGCTCGGGCCTTGGGCCGCGCATAGTGGGCCAGCGTGGTTAATGTAACAGGGCCCCACAGGTACAATAATCACTTACCTAAAAAATAAAAAGTATTTAATTAATTATCACATTACCATTATTTGCCACTACTGTAGAGAAACACTATTTTGTAGCATAATCAAAGTCTCAAGCTTCCCTTTCTATATTATATAACACTATTTTTAACCTCCGTGATTAAAATTGAGTGATTGATAGCATTTGTAGCATTATATAGCAATGTCTTGGACGTCCAAATTCCAATGGTTTGTAGGAGAATGGGAAGTAACATGAAAAATAAATGAAAAACGAGAGCAACCAACAATTTTTTACGTGGAAAACTCTCTGTGAAAAGGAACACAGAGAGAAAAACCACAGGCTCAAGCCAATATTCTTGTGCACTATTTTCTTAAGGTATGTCTTAATACAAGTTTTCCTTCCTCTTATATAAAGGGAAGGCGAAGAGTGTACACCAAATCAGGTAAAATCCTATTGGCCAAGGCCATTGTTACATGCAAACGAAACATTTCGCTCCCTCAATGTCCTCTCTCCTCTACCTGCATGGTACTATAATGCTATGTAGACGAGGCACACCTATTGTTACCCCTGAAAGGCTAAGACATTGTTTCAAGTTTAGCTTTGCACTTGGTTGTGGGAGGGTGCCTCTGCAGAGTATACTAGGAGTTTTTCTTTTGTTGAACACATACAAGACTCTATGAGATCTAATCTCTAGTTGTTCCTCATTAGCTTTTAGATTAATAACTAGGTATATAGTTTCCCTCTCTTACAGAATTGAGTGCAGGAACATTGATAGTAGATGAATTTCCATTAAGCTAGTAACAGATTTGTCTGCATCCGATTGCACCACTAGGTGATAGCAATTAACTTCATATCCGCTTGACATGTGACCTAAATGTTTGTGAAATGCCTGGACCTGAAATTCAACCATGAGACAAGTTGCATGTTACATAGGATCAATCGTTTAAAAACTACTTGATAGAGTTGTTTCTAATTAATTTCTACCTTATTATTATTTGCAACTCCGTAGCAGAAAATGCTGGCCCTTCTCAGTTTGTCCAGGTGGCAAATTCACAATCAAAATCTCAAGCTCTCGTTTCTCTCTGATTATTTTGATCACCTTTAGATAATGGACAGGCAATGACAGTTGTAGCCTAGTTCACCATCACTTGATTCAGTGCATCTTGAATTATTCGTTCAGGTTCAGCTTTGAGTGTATTTGTAGCCTTATTTAAAGCAGTATCTTGGACAACTGGTGGCTACCCGTTTTGTCTGCCTGCTAGATAATTGGAATTGTCATAGTATTACCATGATATGATAGTCCTGCATTTTATTTGACAGAAACTAAATGAAGCAATATGGTCCAATGAGTCTGTAAGAGTCACAAGCAAATGCTAAACTCCAAAAAAAAAAAAAAAAAAAAATTATAATCCTACATTTATCAATTGTAGAGAGGAAAAAGATTGAAGTAATAATACTTCCACTTTTGTTTTATCCATTGAAAGCTATTTAATGTTATTTTACTCTAAAGTAGCTCAATTGACTTAGTAACTTGGATCATTAAGGACTATCAAATGATGAGTTTAGTAGAATATTTTACTGTACTAACCTGTCGGAAGCTACTAACAAACCTTTGCGCGCTTGTAACTTTGATGCAGCTTTGCTTTCCACCTCATTTGCATTTCCTTCTCTCATATGCAGTGCTGGCATGGATGCGTCATTGAACAAAAATGATTTTTGACTGACAAGACCAAACTACCAGCTCATCCACTTCAATTTAACCTCACAATTTTCAATTCCATTAGGTGACCTGATTTAGGATCAAAATATCTTTGAAATATTGCAGTCGCTATGCATTCCCCATTTCCACTGTTTCCAACAATTGTGACTTACTGAAGGAAGAGAGTGACAACAATACAATTATGACTTGATGAATATATATATATATATATATATATTTTTTTCAATTATGACTTGATCATTTAAAAAAAAAAAAAATTTCCAGCAAAGCTTTGGTGCTAAAGCTGTATAGAAGTAAAAAGGTAGCAAAACACAATTTGAAAATAAAATTTAACTTTGCCAAAATGAATGCCAAAGCTAAGGCCTTGGAAAACCTGAATATCCAGCCTAGTTGGATATCTAAAGCTTACATGATGAAGCTCATCCTGTACTCTTTACTTTGAATCTATCATTGCTAATAAGGAAGCATCAAAAGCTTTGTCTTTTGCTACTTGGGTCTATGTTTTCAGACAAGGTCAAACAGTAATGCTGAAAGTATTAACATTGTCTTTTGAACTTTTAGTCAATTGGCTAACAAGACCAAATTTCCCTTACTCCATTTAATCTGAAACTTTTTGAGATTCATATTATCCATAAGAGCTTTGCCCACCTGAAGATCATTGTATCAATTTGGAGAACTGATAACTGTTGGCTTCCCACTTTTGATTTGTCCAACCAAAGCTCAAGTTTTGCCAGCTGTGATATAGAATTAGAATCAATTAACTATATTTTCTGATTCAATAAAGTTAATTGACTGAAATAAACATAATTAACTTCTGTATCTACATTTATGTCATCTAATATCTTTCCTATTGCGTCATAAGCATCAATGTCTGACTTCCTCTTTAATGGTTTCATACATCTTAAAGTCTGTAGTTTCATCTCGAAGAAAATGCACTTGTGTAGGAAGTCGCCAAGCTAGAGACCTGAAACATCCATGTGGTAATAAAAAGAGAAAAAAAAAAAAGGCATAATACTAGCACACATACATTCATATGCTGTGCATGCACACATCTTCATTAAGGAACTTAAGCCAATAATGTATCTATTACTTCTTTTTCAATTTTTTTCTATTTCTACATGTATAACTGTGGAACCAACCCAGTTGGAAGAATAGGCATGACCAGATATAATAAAAATCAGCAATACCTGAAACAAAAAACAACAGTGAAGTTGTTCAATTATAATTGAGAAATTTATAGAGGTCTAAGTTTAAAATGATATGAATGAACCTATAGAAGTATTAGGAGTTTTAGATCCTAATGGTCTTAGTTTCTATGTCTAGGATTTGAACAGTCACATGGATTCATATAATGTATAAACTTGTACAATGATGTTTTGTTGACTAAAAGAAAATGAACTCATCATTACAAGCGAGTATTCACTGTAGTTTCTTGTTCCCCGTGACAAAGAATTTAAGACTTTTTTATTTCAATTTTTTTTTCTCTTCTTTTTCCTCATTCTTTTTTTCTGTAACCAAATGGTGCATAAATTCAAATAATCCATCACTAATTTTTTTATCTAACTCGAAATGTCAAAATAATGCATTAATCCAATCTAAATGAGGCTCATTGGGGTGTCTAGTGGATGGTTACCCAAATACCTCATTAGGGGACACCTCTTCTGGCTTTGACTAGATTCAGTTTAGAACTCCCTCATTGGACTTTGTTCCAGAATAAGATTTTTTTAGCAGGGACAGGGTCCAAAGAAAAGGGGATGATCTCGATGCACGATGGAAGTAGAAGAACATGGGGAAATTGATTCTAGAAGCCAAAATTTAAAATCAAGACAAAAAGGATTTAGGACGATATAGGAGCAATTAAGTCATTTTCAGCAATAACATGATAGCAACATTTCTCTCACAAAAACCTATAGATCCTCCCCTTACCTGTGTCCTGCCATTTGAACTTTGAGCGCATTGTGATCTTTGAGATCATTACAAGCCCATTGTTTAAATGCTGATTCCAGGAGTACCATATACTACAGTTTCCAGCTTTGTATTTCCGACCAGAATATCATTATGCCTTTGCAAATATTAACAAAGCAAGCCAAATACATCACCTCCTTGGCACACTTTTGAATAAAAACTCAAGCAACATTTTTTCTTTATAAGTAAAAGGAATTTGGCAAAGCTAAAAAATAATTACTAATATATTTTACATATTGTTTCATCTCATATAAATGCATAATGAGACACAATTTTCAGCTTGTCAACTTACTGCATGTCGCAGGAGAATCCTTAGAACATTGGAAAGAAAGAATAACATTGACATTTCAATTTTTTTTTTCCAAACACACAAGATTACAATATATATTTTTATGAAGGATCTAGGTTAATGATTGACATAAATACCTAAAGAAGTCAAAGTGGCAGCAAATTCTGAATCTGGTTCTCATCAATTCAATTTCACTGTGAAATAAAAGGGAGCAAGTTTATGCCAGATCTTTCTTGTTTGACGCTGCCATCTTAGCAACAGCTTGAGTCAGTCAATAATACCTGATCTCTTGAAAGAAGTGTGGCTATCATAATCAAGCATATTGCAAAATCCCCACTGATTTCCCCATCCATCTCCTGAATTGCTGCTTGTCTCTACATTTCCCACTAATAATCAAAGAACCAAGTGAATAAACTTGAAAACAGCTCAAAACTTTCCAATAAATACACTGAATTTAATCCATGAACACAACCACTCGTACTTAGAACCCAAATAGACCACAATAATGTCCAAATAGGTCAATAAGATCTAAATTTGATAGTTATAAAATCCTAACATAGTAAAGCAAAATTTGTATTGAATACTTATGAGAATGAGGATGGAATTATAGTGCAGGAATCTTGTGGTCTATAATGGATAAAACTTACTTATTCTTTTATTAACTTGTGATGATGCAACCACTTGTAGAATTTAAAATAGTGCAACAGGGGCAAGATATGTCAGAGCTTCAATGGCTAATAATTTAAAAAACACCACAGCAATTAACAAGAGATAATTGCCACCACCATTGTCATAACTACTGTACAAACTAACATTGAACTTGTTTCAGATTGGAAAAGGCAACAAAAGATAAACAAAAACCAGGATTTACACCCAAAAAAAAATCTAAGATAGGAAATATAGATTACTGTCAATAAGAGAAAGATCATGCAGCAGAGATCATTTTGTAATCCAAATAATAATTATTAAAGTATTAATTTAGCCAGCATATTTTTCCACATCACACATGAGAAATCAAATTCAGGATGAATAATTTTCATATGAAAGTAAAGAAATGCAATTTCAATGTATTGCAAAGTTGCAAGGTAACAAATTGAGAAATATGGCATATGAAATCGGACAAGTGAAAAATACTCAAAATATCAAATCACTGATAATAAAAAAGAAAGCATAGCATTGACATTTCCTCATTGTGTTTTATCCTTTGACAAATAAGTTAATGATTAACATACATACCAAAAGAAGTCAAAGATGCAACAAATCCTGAATCTTATTCTCATAAATACAGTTCCACAGTCAAATATAAGAACAGACTTATGCCAAAATTTTCCTGTTTGCCTCTACCATTGTAGCCATAATTGGGATAGCGAGTGATACTCATTCTTTTTGATGATGTGTGAAATCAGTAAGCTGAATGCTATTAAGAAGGAAGGCTGTCATATCCAAGCACGTTGTAGAATCCCAATGATTTCCACACCCTTCCCATGAATTGATGCTTTTTCTACATTTCATAGGTGACTATCCACTGAATTTAGGTTGTGGCTACCATCTGCATATCTGCCTGAACATGTGACCAAAATGTTAGCTAAATGCCTGCATATAAAAGGGAATCATGGGAGAAGTTGCATGCTATTAGTATCAGTCATCTAAAGAGAAAAAAAAGTTGATAAAGTCAGATAGTTAGTTTCCCTTAACATTTATTTGCCACTTTACTGTAAAAAAACATTGAGCACTTCTAAAACTATTGGGTTGGCAAGCTCACAACTCAAGGGGATGATATTGGTTGCTCTTGTCATCCAACATGAGAAAGTTTAGAACTCAAAATAACTTGTAAACTAACAAACTGAATTGTGGCACTCAACCTTTTTATGGAATAATGATGGATCCGTCTAAATTCAATTTCAGCCTTAGGGATATACGTTGTCTCAAGTCATTCCGGAGCAATTTCACCTTGCATCATTCAATAAGTACCATTATGGATTTCAAAATCTAAACTCCTCTTTTCAAATTAGAATTCTGCAGGATGCTTTTCAAGTTTGACCATATAAAAGAAGAAGTTAGGATTGTATAATTATTCCTAAAATATATCATGTCTACAATAAATCTAAGCTGTGTTTTGATGCAAATTATTCTATCAAATAAAAGTTATGGTAAATCTCGTATACTTAAAGATGCAGAATCATCAATTAAACCATTAGTTCTTAAAATCTTTGAGCTCACCTCTCACAAAAGAAGAGAAGAGAACCACTACCAAAGACCACTTTTACAAATTTGATCTTCATGTCATATATTTTACAATGAAATGAGATGTAAGAAGATAGCCCTGGATACCCAAATAGATTGACATATAGTTTAATGTCAAGCAGGTTCTTGTTTGGAGAAGGAAGAAACATAGAAAACAGGAGAAAAATGGACTTTTGGAGAGTGATTTATTAACAGGTTTCATATTTCTTGAAAGGTCGAGAAAACTAATATATGATTAATGACCTACCCTTTATTTGGGTCACTAGAAGCTTCTAAGAGCCAAAGTAACCAAAATTCATTACAAGCCAGAGATTGTTAGAGAAGTTGCAATTATAAATGAAGATGATCGATGCCTAAAGCACACATTTAAAAATGAGGCATCTAGTTTTATTGGCAATACTTGTGTCTATATGCATAAGAGTAGTCATAAACAGACATTGGATCCCTACTTTCATCATATACTATTAAGTGTTATTTAAGAATCTACCGTATTGAAATCTTTTTCTTTATTTTTGTCCGCTTCAAACAAAGAATGATAATGTAAAAATAAATAAAATACTAGTGTTTGTTTACCTCTGTAACATTTGAATTCAAGGGTCCTTTATCCAAGTGTTGCTATCTTGAATATCAACTTATGATCTAAATCCAACGCAAGCTAAGCAAGCCAAAAAAAGATAGGAAAGAACCATTAGTGATTCTAATATGAAACACTCTTACTCGTGCTATCCATAAAAAAATATAAACCATACTTTTTATTCAATTGTAGAAATAAAAACATGGTGGAGCTTATAATCAAAGCATAAAAAAATACCTACACAAGCTGATTCTATTGCCAGATATACTTCTCCCCACAAATATTATCTCCTTATCACCAATTAATGATCCTCATTTGAAAAGATGAGAAGTAAAACACCTAAAATACATCACCACATTAACTTGGTTTGAGAAAAAAAAAAAAAAAAAAGGAAATAATTTCCATATGTGATCAAAGAATGTAAGAATGAAAATAATTACCATTGAGTTATTGACTTGTTGAACCACTACAACGCCCAACAATTTTGGTAAAGAGCTAAGATTTAAGTTCATGTTTCTTCATACTTTCATTTTGTTCTGCATAATATATTATTCAATAATTAGGAAAAAATTAGCTATACAATTAAAGAGGATGAAGAAGAAGAATTTTGTTTTTCATAATGAAATTCAATACCTGATTCTTCTTCTTTTGGCAGAGCTAGATCTCCTTTCAAGTTTTGGACGTGAGCAAGCCAATCCTCACTCTTGCAACCTTCCGCTAAAATGGGACAATCCAAAATCTCCAGTTTCTTTAAAGAAGTAAGGACAGGTAATGATGTCAAATTGGCACAATGCAAAATCTCGAGTGATTGAAGAGATATGATGTTGCAGATCCACTCTGGAATTGTTGTCAAACTTGGACAATTTGAAATCGTGAGATGTCGCAGAGAGGTGGCCTGTTGAAGCCCCACTGGAAGAGAGGCCAATTTTGGATGATCATATAAACTTAGATACTGAAGCTTCCTCAGGCCTTGCCATTCCAATTCCATCCCATCCCCAATATAATTAGATAACGAAAGTTCCTGAAGTGCAGTGAGATGATGTATAGATTGAAGGACATGACCATCACTACCTTTTATCATAATAATACGCAAAGATTTTAATTTGGAGAGAGGGATGAATAAGGTGGCAAGTGTTGAAGAAGAAGAATAATGAGCAGAAGAGGTTGACTCTGCTACTACTGCTGCTGTTGTGTTTTCTTGAGATGCCATACTTATCATTCCCATCGATATTGTTTGCTCCAATGGCATCAAATTAGAGTTTTCCAGATCTAGTTCTTCAAGATAAGGAAATAAAGGCATAGAAGATAGTTCAGGGCAGTCATAAATGTGTAGAGTAGAAAGACGAGAAAATGAAGGCAGAGAATGATTCTTTGCTTTTATCATCGATATTTCACCATAATTATCATCGTCATCTTCATAATCCTTGATGGAGTCTTTCCACCATCCCTTTAGATTAGGGCAATTCATAATTTTGAGTAACTCTAGGGGTGGAAGGTTAACACTCTTTGACATCAATGATATGTACTCAAGAGAAGGAACATCATTCAACCTAAGAGTTTTGAGAAAAGGAAATTGATGCAATGGAAGCACATCTTGGCAATTCTTCATTGAATATAGCGTAAGACGCACAAGATTTTTGAGTGACGAAAGCCATCTTGGATATTTCACTCCCATGTAGCCATTTAATTCCAAAAGTTTAAGACTTTGGAATGGTTCTAAAGATTCGAGTAACTTCTCGTCATACCCAACATCCACTTCATTGACATCTCCTTTTATCCACTCTAATGCCATGCCTTCAAGGTTTCGTTTCTCTTTCATATTTGCAGCTTTATATTCTAATTCAGCATCTTTCCTGTGTGTAAGATTTTTAATCCTTATATTTTCTCTTAGCTGATTTAATCCGTGAAGTTCCTTCAACTCACCACCACATCTAGAGTCTGTACTCAACACATACTCAGCTAGTGATTGGAAATTAGTCAATTGCCCAAGTCCACATGGCATATGAGTCAAGCTATTGCAGTTATCAATGTTAAGATGCCTAAGATTGACTAATCTAGTAATATTTCTTGGCAATTCTATAAGTTTGACACAATAACCGAGATTCAATGTTTCCAAATTCTGCAACCTTGTAATGGAATTAGGAAGCATCTTTATGTAACGATTATTTGAAAGATTAAGATACCTTAAATGCTTCATCTTTCCAATAGAATGTGGCACACTCCTAATGCCAATACTGTTCAAATCTAACTTGCGCAAGAACATAAATTTTGAAACAAATGCATTACACATTGACTGGTTCACTACCATTTTTTCTAGATGCCAAGCTTGACATGGCAAAAGGAATGTTCTTATCCTCTTCGCTTCAAACAATGAGGTAGGAATTTGGGATGATGAGGCTAAATCAAAACCAATTGACACATGATGTGTTTTTTCACAAATTTTTTCACCATTTATGCCAAATGAGATGTTCTCCCATCCTGCTACAGATATTGCCAGATCGTGCATGAGGTCATGTATTTTGAAAATAGGTCTTGTGTTCCACCAATCTTCTTTATCTTCTTGAAAGAATGATCTCCAAAGTAATTCCATGAAATGCTCATGACCAGCATCTTCTACGCATTGGTTTTGACCTGATAGCTTAATGAACCCTTGTGCCATCCATATCCTAATCAATTCTTGTTTTTCAAACTGGTAATCCTTTGGAAATAAACTACAATAAGCAAAACATTGTTTCAAATGTGATGGTAGATGATCATAACTTAACTTAAGTGTTGGTAGGATATCATTTTCCTTTTGATCTAATTTTGGAAATTCGGTTTTCTTGAAGGACAACCATTCATCTTCTGAGATTTTAAAGTACAACAAGCTTCCTATAGTATTTATGGCGAGTGGAATTCCTCTACACTTACTAACAATTTCCATTCCAATTTCCTTAATTCTTAAATTTTCTGGTTCTTGTCCATTTTCAAATGCTTTTTGCTTAAATAAAGACCAAGACTCCTCTTCATTTAAACCCTTTAAAAAGTATGGTTCAATAGTTTTCAAAATCTTTGCAACCTTTTCCTCACGTGTAGTCACTAATATTCTACTACCTATTGCACCACCTTTAAGAAGTCCTTTTAAACCATCCCATTTTTTTGAATCATCATTCCACAAATCATCTAATACAAGTAAGTATCTCTTTCCATCAATTTCTTTATGAAGATCATTTATCATTGTGTTGATTTCAAGGCTTCCTAGTTTACTACCTTTTGCAGATTCTAGGATTTTCTCAACAATTGTTTTTACATCAAAATCTTCTGAAACACACACCCACAATTTTTTCTCAAAATAACTTTCAATTTCTTCGTCATTGAATACAAATTGAGCTAATGTGGTCTTACCTAGTCCACCAATTCCAACTATAGGAAGGACTGCAACATTCTCTTCAATTCTGGAATCCAATAAATGTTCTATGATTACTTTCTTATCAACCTCTCTTCCAATAACATCTTCAGCACGTACAAAATGATGACTCTCTCTCCCCCTACTACTGCCTTGTGTCTCCCTAGGACGTGCCTCTAAGTGGAACTTCCTATCCGCCGCAATAGCATCTAGTCTCTCCCTAATTGACTTAATCTTATGACCCATTTTAAGACCATATGCAAGTTGGTTTGATTTGGAAAAGAAGATGCGTACCTCTTTCGCTTTCTTATTCCGGGTCATCACTTCCCGCCGTAAAACTTCAGTGAAAAAGTCATCCAGCAAGTCATCCGCTTCAAAAAATACATCTTTCAGCCTATCCACCCAATCCTTGATGGCATTGCTCAGCGCCTGGTGCTCCTCTGCATCCTGAAGCACAGCTTTGATTGTTGTAACCGTGTGTTTGAGCTTTCGAAGCTCATCTTTGACACCCCAGATCAGTCCAATCTCTTTGAGAGCTAAGTTGCCCAGTTGGCCAATGATTCCCTCAGCTACATTGAAGAGAACTCCTTCCGCCATTTCTCACTTGAAACAGTTAAATGCAGGCAAGATATGAGAACAATTGTTTGAAAGTAGGATGACTTAGGCTGAATGATTTGCTTGCCAGTTATATTCTAAACTTTTGGTTTTTATAGTGAACTAACGGTTATTTATGAGCGTATGTGTACGTAAGACGCTCATTTGACCACGTACCACTACTTTTCCATTACCATAACCATAAAGGTGACACAATGATAATTGAGCCACAGAACTCTTAGCTTATTAATTTCATGAACTCTCAACTAAGTGGGGCAGTGAAAATGGCTGAAGATTAAATGTTGGAATTAAGACAGTTGAGATGTGGTGGTGGGGGTTGCAGGTTTGTCCAACTTGGTTTGGTGTTAATCTCATAATGTCTACCGCTTTGGATATCTTTGTTAGAAACACAATAACAATTAAACTACAAAATTCTTAACTTATTAATTTCATGAACTCCCAACTAAGTGGGGCATTAAAAATGGTTGAAGATTAAATGTAGGAATTAAGACAGTTGGGATGTGGTGGTGGTGGTTTGGTGTCAATCTCAGAATGGCTCTCGCGGGACCCCAGCCCTAACAAACTGTATGTGCATTGGTTAATTGGTATCTCTCAATTAATTAAGAAACATGAGTTGTAGCTTTGTAGGCTCTGGTAGCCTTTCACTTAATTAATGCAATTTATTTTTATGGGCTCAAGCACTGTAAACGTGGTCCATAATTTCATGCCCAATAGTCAATGTCATTAACTACTATCTGTTGTTCTGTCAAGTGGTCATGTTAGTAAGTTAATACATGAGATAGCAATAGATTTAGGGTTAAATTTGATTGTAAAAACTTCAATTCTCTTATAGTGGATTTACCTTACCTTGAGGATAGCTAGGTTAAATCCTCCCCATATTTTTACCTTGAAACTGTTAGTTTCATTAGTTTTCTTGGGTAATCATATCGTGGTGTTATTTACTTTTCCGTAACTTTGCATGATATGCTTTATTTGTTTTAACCTAGATCTAAAAATTAATTTAAGTAATCACTTGATTAATATATTAGATTAAAAAATCTGGTTTAAGGGGTCTAAACAAACTCTCATATTAATTTTCTCAAAACTATAGGGAATCAATTTAGCATGCTTGACTCATTTAACTTAATTAAAGATCCAGTTAATGAGTTTCAAAGTATATTGGTTAAGGTTGGGTTTTCTTTTTTTCCTTTGGCAATCAAATTTTTTTTTTCAAGGGAGTCACACAACATTCTTATTAAAAAAAAAAAAAAAAAAAAGAGGCGGATCTTCTTTTTGAGTAGTTTAAAGATCGGAGGAAATATCATGCGTGATATAGATACTCCTCTATGCGAAAGTTCTAGCTTTCAATTAAAAGAAATATTTGTTGATTAGCTTTTACTACTTTTCAATGCAGTTAGACTCACTCAATTCTTCCTTAACCAGTGCAATGGAAAACCAATTAACAAAAACATTCAATTAATTATATATCTTATTTTTTGGGCTCACTTTAAAAATGGTCTATGATTTCATACTACTCGTCACTTTAGTAATGGTCTATGCTTGCATTCAATTACTCAACTAAAACCAATGACAATACCAAAACCACTCCATATAGTCATTCGTCCTAGGGTCTTTGAACTTAAAACCCATTATTAGCATTGTCTGGGTCTCTAGTACGAATTAAAATTTTACAGCTATTATTCCCAACTCTCGACACGATTTAATTAAACAATAACACATACTAATAATTGGATTCTCTTAGTAAAATACAGGAAAAAAAATAAAATGAAATCTAAATGATTTGCATTAAAGAAAATCAGGATTGCAAATTTAGCTCCGTAGATAAAACACAAGTCTGGCTAATGAGAACAGGGAGGTAGCTTCTTATGGTTTTTCTTTTACTAAATTACTGTACTCTCTCACTAAGAGAGATGATTTAGCTATTTTATCTTAATAAAGTTTTCCGGTCTTTCTCTCTCTCTCTCTCTCTCTCTCTATATATATATATATAAACACAAATCTGGGATAGGAAATTTTTGTAGATAAGTCTAGTAAGATGATCGGATCAGATAGTATTATATTTTAATCCTAAAAATACTTTTCGCTAGCTTTTGGATTAAAAACTACTTTTAATTTAAAATTTTCCTCTCTTATAGAATTCTAGGAACATTGATACTTGACGGAACCCCAATGATAGAAGTGTCTAAGCATCCAATTGCATTCTATATAGATTATAGCTACCAACTTCATAACTGCTTGACATTTGGCATTTGTACTAATATAAGAAGTACTAAATTTTAGCCAATCAAATCCAAAACTCACTCACACCAAACCATGCAAAGTTTGAACTAATAAAAAATGATATATTTGTAGTTTTTGATAGATGGAAAATAATTTTAAAATTTTTTTAACTTTAAGTAGAAAAGATTATTTTCCAAACAATTTAGAGAACCAATTATACATTATACAATAATTATAAAATAATTATCTATTCCCATGCATTGCATGCGACTATCAATAGTTGGCATAATAGTGTAATCTAATAATAGAGGATCTGTCTTTTATAAGGCACTTCAAAAGGAAAATATATGCAATCGAAATCTATAATCAGTACCATATTGTCCCACTAGGGTCCGTTTGGGATTTGTTTAATTTGTTGAAACTGAAAACTTTTTACTGAAAGTACTATAGATAAAGGTAAAAATTAGCTAAAATAGTATAGTTGGACCTATGAATAGTACCAAAAAGTGCAATGAGATCCATAAATAGTAGCAAAAATAATTTTTGCTAAACGCATTATAAAAAAGAACCAATACCCACTAAGCTCATAAGAAGCAAGCCGTTTATGCTTCATTCCTCCCACTTGAATCAAAAGCAGTCAATTGAGTCCTCTAAGCTTTAATGTTATTTAATTTAGGTCTTTTGTCCAATTTGAAAAAATTTCTTACATAAAAAATATATAAATATTTTTATTAATTTTATAGATTTTTTACATGTGAAAATAATAATTTTTTAAGGAAATTTTTTTAACAAAATTGGATAGAATGTTTGAATTGAATTTTCTAACTGTTGCAAAATTTTGCTAGAGATACTATAAGCTTTACTACATTGTGATTATAAATTGATGGGTTAAAAATTACCAAAAAAAAAAATCAGACATTCATTAATTAGGTGGCTGAAGCCCCACCAATTCCCTTTGACATTTTTTTATTACGACAACTATGTGAAAATTACCTACTCAATTTGATCTGATAATAATCATAATATGCTTTTGGTGTATCCCCAACTTACTTAGCATCATTTCAAAGATGCTCGCATTCAATCACTCAACTAAAAGCTGAATTGCCTATTGAAGTGGTAGTGCAACTTTGACATGAAGGCCCATTTTATAAAGCCCAAGCTGCCATAAGACCCATGACAATACCAAGACAGCTAATAATGTAGCCGTTCGTCCTAATAAGGCCTCTGAACTTAAAAGTCCATAATATCGCAGAAGGCAAAATCCCAACAAACCTAATATTGACTGAAGAAGTTCGATATTTGCAAGAGCAAATGATATATCTGGAAATATTTTCCTACCACCTCAAAATGGAATAAATTTAAAGTAGGACCCTTTAAAATCAATAAGAGAACCTTGGAACCTCTCTGGATGAAAACAATCAACATCAATCCAATATTCGATGTTCATATGCGAACTACTTATTTAGCTTTTTGCTAAAAGTATAGTAAAATATATTTGTACTTCAAAAAATAAGAAAAATTGAGGTCTTAAAAAGTTAAACATAAAAACAAAAAAGCAAAAAAGCTTGCTTATAATCCATTACAAAATGATAATATCATTATTCCTTAAGAGATGAGAAATTCGAATAATAAATTTGAAACTTATAAAATTTAGTTGTATATATCAAATATAACACACTACAACAAAAGTTAGAAAAATATAGTTCACCTTAAAAAAAATATTAATCAAACATACAAAATATAATAGTATGATATATTTGTACTTTGTAGACATAAAAAGATAAAAAATACTTGTAGAAATCTTTTTAAAAAATAAATAATATTTAAAGTAATTGTTACTTTTTAAATATTACATCTCATTACAAAATATTTCTATATTCACACACATCACGTGGGTCTATAGCTAGTCTATATCTATATCTATATATTACTAAAAGCTAAAGCGTAGCACTTAATGCTGCTGCTGCTCTCACGTTGCGTCACATCAGCTGTCACGTCATTTAAAAAAAATATATAATTTGTCCTTCAATTTTAAAATGGTTTTTACAATTTTCAACCCCATAAATGCAGCCCACTACTTATTTTTTTACTTTCACTATCACCCTATAATAAATTTGTATAATTAATCCAGCTCACCTCTTATTTATTTAGTTCCACTATCAAGCCCAACCCAAAGCCTTTTCAGTTTAGCTTAAAGGAAAAAAAAAAAAAAAAAAAAAACGTATAAGCCTTCAAGGTTTTGCGTGACCAAATAGAAACATGAGGAGACAGAGAGTTTGAAGATTGTAACGTAGAGGGAAGCTTAAAGGGAGGTGGGAAAAAAACGTTGAAGCCTTCAAGTATTGCTTGAGAAAACAGCGAGTTTGAAAGCTACCCACCTTCCTCCTCTACCGTTTCACAGTAACAGCTGCCTATCTGATTTCCTTCCTTCCTGTCTTCTTTTCCACACGGTGTATAAATACTGATAGAACTTGCCTACTTCGGTTGAGGTATCTCTACATCTATAACTTAACAGCCAAAAAAACTATTTTATTTTACCTTGGTTTATTTGGAAATATCTGAGGTCTCATTTTTTTTAATGTGTTGTGGCTTATTGGAAGAATGTAAGACTCTGAAGTAGTGAAGTATAAAGTGTTGGTGGCAGGTAGTTCAAATTCTTGAAGGAGTAATGCAAGTGAACGTGCCTTAAATTCCTCTATATTTCCAACGCCTTTTAGAAAATCCAATGGTAACGGTTATTTCTCAAGAGATTGAGACTTCTTCAAGTTCATATTGATGGGCACAAGGTACTGTCTTAACTCTGTCTTTACAATCAATGCACTCTTTGTAGTCAAAATAATGCATATCGTTCCTTTTATCTATTGCAATCTATGATAGATGGATTCCACTGTTGTTAGAAGCTAAGGAGTCAAGTGCATAAAAACAAATGTAATTTCAACCATCATGGGTGCCAAAAGCAATAAAGTGTGCCTCTTTGTTTCTCTTTTGGAGGCTATTTTTCATTGGAGACTATGTTTTTTGTCTTCTGTTTTGGACCCAATTTCCAAATAATAAATAAATAAAATAAAAAATGTGGCCAAGTGCATGTAGGTGTCCCTACCTGTGAGGCTGTGACAATTTATTTGTTGTGTATTTGTTGAAAGATCCATGAGAAAACGTGTGAATGTTGTTCTAGTACAATTATTTATTTGTTGTGTATTTGTTGAAAGATCCATGAGAAAACGTGTGAATGTTATTTTAGTGCAATTGGTTGAAGAGGAGCTTAAAAAAAATTTAAATATAATATTTTTGATAATCAATTTTTTTTAAATAAAATATAAACAGTCACTATGCAACTCATTATTGATTTTTTAGACCATTTCTAACGTACCATTCTTTCTTCTATTTCTGCAAATGATTTTGCCTTATCTTTGCAATCAATCTTTCACCAAATTCTTTGGTCAAACCCAAAATTTTCAATGCTATATCCCAACTTTCATTAAATAAAGAATTTATCATAACACGGTAAAAGCTTTGAGAGCTCCCAAAACCATGCTGATCAATTTATTCACTTCGATAGTACATTAGCTCCAGAATGTTAATATTAATATTCAAAACATTACAATAGAATTGAAAGAATGTTCATAATACCCAAAAAAATTCAAAATTGCGTCCATTGTATACTCAATCATTTAGATTGACATCCACTTCCAACAATTGATATTAGATCGTACTTCAATATCATGATTGTATAACATGGATTGGGTTTTAGAATCAAAGAAAATTGTTTTCGGTGTTTCAATTTTTGCAGTAATTTTTTTGCATAATTCTGCATAATTTTACTGCATAATCCTTGGCATGCCATTGATGTGTTTGTGAGATTGCCTAAATGTCGTTTAAAAAATAAAAAGAGCTGTTTATGTTGCTTAATAGTGCTATAACTTAACAGCCGAAAACATTATTTTATTTTACCTTGGTTTAGTGAAGTATAAAGTGTTGGTGGCATGTCTCAAATCATCTTCCAACGTATTTCAACACGTAAGACTCCATTTCTTGAATTGATCAGATTGTACTTCTCATTGATGCGTCCATTTTATACTACATCATTTAGATTGATATCCACTTCCAACAATTGATATTAGATCTGCATAATTCTGCATAATTTTCCAGCATATGTCTCCATCAAAGTCCCTCGAACGGTGCCTTGAGCAGTAAACTGTGTGTCTTAGTCATTTTTAGCGTTGAGATGTATCTCAAATTATTTATTGAGTTGTTTGGAACATTCTTTGGATCTTTTGTGATATTTTTTCCTAATGGGCGTGTCCTAAACTATTGTAGGTGCGATATTTACGTCAAATTGAGAAGTTTAAATTAATTGCCGACTTTTTAAAAATCTATGCCTCTTATGTCATGTCACTACTATTTAAGCATGATGAGCTAAGGAAAAAGAAATCAACATTGAGATTATTGTGTAGGACATTTTTTAGCAACCATGTAGATGCCTTTGAACATGGTTAATTAATTATTTCTTGAATGTAACCTTATATACCTAAGTTCAATAATTTAGTTGATTCTCAAAAAAGTTCAATATAGTTGTATCCTTTCCACATCTAATTCCAAGACTAATACCTTCTATCATCATGAATCCTTCAACATATTGTTCATACATATATAATGTAGCTTAAGTAGTAACACATTCAAAAATATTCAAAATAATAACACAATCATAAAAAAAAATTATCACGCTCAACGTGAGGGTCCACGACTAGTTATACATAAAAACTAAAAAGCAAAAAACTTACTTTTATCACGATGACTTCTAACATCTTATTCTAGCTGTGTTATTCTCTTGTTCAACTAAGTAGGTATCGACACTTGTAAAGCTTTGTTAGAAGAAATAAGGAAGGAAAGAAAAATTGAGAAAAAATCATTTGTTAGAGCCCTTGTTAGCATTGACTGGGTCGTTAACTTTGACACAAGCAGATGCAGTCTCAAGTATGCACAAATGTGATATTCCCACGCAATTATATCTTAGTGAGAAACTCAGTATTCCAGAAGCTATATTGTGACTATATGGATCTATACAGAAATGGCACTTTGTCAACGATGATGACAATGAAAATATGACCAATGAGACTGCTGGCCTAATGGATTTGGTTCTGCATTCAGTTCAAGCCCTTCAGTCCATTCACAGGCTAAAAATGAAGTGATATATATATATACAAAGTAGCATACAGGAAAGACAAGCAAAAGGGTGCTTGGACTATCTCTCCTTATTTGTAGCTGCTACATTCATGATCCTGAAGGAGCCAAGTTTTGGATTCTTGAAGGGATTTTGGTTTGGGCACACGTATAAAAGATTGTTTATTAGAAGGACTAAGATTAAGAATATGAAAGGCCTTACAATTCTAATTTTACATGTACCAAGTCTCACATGACCAACTCTTATTTCTAATTCTATTTGAATAATTGATTATGCAAAGATTTCTAATTTGTCCCGTCAAACCCAATGGCCACCTAATTGATAAGCTAGTAAACGAGGCCATAAGTGTATTAATACTTTTATCATTGTGGACTCAATTTCAAATAAAGGTAATTTAAAATTTAATGCAATATATATTTGTCCTTAGCATAAATTTATCATTGTTGTTTTTAGCTATGGTGGAGGTGAGTTCTCTTTTTCTTTATAATTTTGGCTTCGGTGTGAAAGACCATGTGCGAATTTTGGGTAAAGTTTTTTTCAAAACCTGAGAAATGTTCTTCTAATCCATCACGTGGCAACTTAACAAACTCTCCACATTTATATTTAGTCATTTGATTATTTATTTATTTATTTATTTATTTTTTTGTTTCAACTTGAAGTCATATGACTTAATAGTTAATGAATTGTTTAAATATTTTAATAAATCATGTGATTTAATGCATAAGGATGGTCTTATGACATACTCATTTATGGGGAGGAGATTCCTCCAACTCAATTTGAAGGTAAACTATGTCCATTTAATTGACAATTAACATTATAGTTGAGTTAAAAATTAAATACCAAATTTTCAACACACCAATAAATAGAGGCCTAAGTATCATACTTCATGCAAGCCCATTATATATAGGGGAATGAGCTTATTGTCCTTCATAAGAATTAAGTAAAAAAAAAAAAAAACACATAAATAAGGCTAAGTATCAAGGGTTCTAAAGGATGTAAAAGGTAAATTGAAAATATTATCAAGCTAAACTGATAATTTTTTTGACATTTGTATGAGAGATCAAGGAATGAGGTACATCTTCACTAAGTTGGGAGTTTTTGGTGGAATGCTACCGGAGGGGGCAGGGGATTGGGGGAAGGAAGAAGCTTGACAAATGTTTCACATAATAATGTGGAAAAATAATAAAATTTGGGCTGTAATCAAGCAATACCAAGCTTGAAAAATTCCATAACTAACTTGCCTAGTGCTTGATTTCCTAAAAGGGAAAACAGGCCAAATGTTAGGGCCGGCTTTAAGTAGGGAAAGTTATGTTGTCTTTGTTTCCTAAATTAAATCTTTTAGTTTTGGATAATGAATTATTTTATGATAAAAAAACTTTATCAATTGAGTTAATTGTTTTTTATTAATATTGATAATGTGAAAATAAGTATTTTTAAAAAGAAGATGTAAAAAAAAGGGGTGGGGGGAATACATCCTTTTTTTTTTATGGCCATAAGGAGGATTTCTTGTAGGGCTTTATCCTTTGTGATTGGCCTCCATGTGTATACAATATTTTTTCTTGGTCATCTTGATTTTTATAGGTCTATAAAATATCCAAACCAATAATTATGAGCATGAGGGCCCAAAAGTAATTTAATGGGCCTCAAGGTTGACACTATAGATCCAAATATTTACTTGTAACAAGAGAGAGTTAAAAACTATGTTTAAGAGAGATTAGGAAGTTACCATGGCTTTTGAGTGGAGTTGTGGTGTGCTTTTGTGTTAAAACCCCTTTCCCACTCCCTTGTGTGTGTGTGTATTTGTTTGTTTCTAAAAAAAAAAAAAAAATGGGTAATTGTCTCACATTGCTTAAGAGAGTGTGTTGTGTGTAGTATAACTTGCCCCACCCTTCCTCAAAAGTAATCATAGCTTTTGAGTGGAGTTGTGGTGTGCCTTTGTGTTAGAACCCCTTTCCCTCTCCCTTGTGTGTGTGTGTGTGTGTTTCTTTCTCAAAAAAGAGAGGTTAGGATGTTACATGATTTAATATTTATATCAAAATTCTTGTGTTTAAAAAAGTATAGATCACTAAGAGTTTTATACTTTAATTGACATCTCATGGTGTTTCTAATAAAGACATCTAGAATTCAAATTTCTTTACCAACTATCAATTTATCTAAAAGAAAAATGAATAAATCAGTATATGTCTTTAGGTGTATGAATTTTAAAAGAGAGAGTTTAAAGGAAGGGAGGGAATTATGCTGCCCATAAACCTTCAATGACCCCCTCTCCCCCCAAACACCAAAAAAACAAAAGCATCCAAATGAGTTATGTACCAAATATAATATTAGAAATTATGTCTTAATTTTTGTTGTTCTCAGTAAAGAGTTATGTATCAATACCAAATTAGAAGTTATATCTTAATTTTACTTGAATCAATTGAACTATTTTAAGTATTTATTTAGATAGTATTAATTTAATAGTAAAAATTATTAAATGAAGTATGACTTTAGAGTTCAACAAAATTCCTTCACATGTAGATACTTTCATAAGTTCATGGCAAGAAATAAGAAGCCTTGAACTATCCATTTCCTCTATTTGTTTTTTTGCTTTAAGAGTGTCCTATTAATTTGAAGCCAAAAAAAAAAAAAGTGTCCTATAGAGGATGAGGTTTTGGTCACTAAAAGGTTGAAAGACATGGGTTTGGATTGTCATTGGTATTTCTGGTTGTCACTTCATGAATGATTTGGAACGCAACAGCAATTTCAAAAAAAAAAAAAAAAAAGCAATAGTTGATTTGATTGGTAGAAGTTAAAATTGAGATGATTGGAGTCAAAGATTCAATTGATGAATTTAAAATTATAAAGATATTAATTTTCCTCATGATTTAATAAAATAATCACAATAATAATAAATATGAATAATATAAATTAAAGAAGAAATAATTAACTGATTAATGCTTATGGTCTAGCTTACAATTGAACATGCTCCAAAATGGAAAACAAATTTAGAGAAAAATGAAATCAAGATTGCAAGTTTTGCTCCTAGAATATTACAAAAATTTGGTATAAGAATTTCCATTAAGCTATTCAAAGATGCGTCCGAGCATCCGATTGCACCACTAGGTGATAACTATTAACTTCATATCTGTAATCTGCTTGACATGTGACCTAAATGATTGTGAAATGCCAGGACCTGAAATGTAACCATGAGAAAAGTTGCACGTTACATAGGATCAATCATCTAAAAAGTACTTGATGGAGTTGTATCTGATTAATATCTAACTTACTATTATTTGCAACTCTACAGCAGAAAAACGCAGGCCCTTCTCAAATTGTCAAGTGGCAAATTCACAATCAAAGTCTCAAGCTCTCCTTTCTCTGTGATAATTATATTTTGATCACCATCACTGGATTCAGTGCATTTTCAATTATTTGTTCAGATTCAGCATTGAGTGTATTTGGTATCTTGGACATCTAATGGGTACCCGTTGCTTCTGCTTGCTGGATAATTGGAATCCTGATAGTCCTGCATTTTAATTGACAGAAACTAAATGAAGCAGTATAGTCCTATGAGTTTGTAAGACTCACAAGCAAATGCTATACTCCAAAACAAAAATTTGTAATCCTTCATTTATCAATTGTAGATGGGAAAAAGATTGAAGTAATTATGCTTCCATTTTTGCTTTATCCATTGAAAGATATTACATGTTATTTAATCTAAAGTAGCTCAATTGACTTAGTTACTTGGATCATTAGGAACTATTGAAGGATTAATTTAGGAGAATATTTTGCTCTACTAATCTGTCATAAGCCACTAACAAACCTTTGCGCAAAACTGATTCTTGACTGACAAGACCAATCTACCAACTCATCCGCTTCAATTTAACCTTCCAATTTTCAATTCCATAAGGTGACCTGATTTAGGATCAAACGATCTTTGCAATATTGTAGTCACTATGCATTCCCCGTTTCCACTTTTTCCAACAATTGTGACTTTATGAAAGAAGAGTCACAACATTACAATTATGACTTGATTAATCTGTTTTTTTCTTTTCAGATTCAATTAAACCATTAAGTTATATAAATCTTTGGGCTCACCTCTCACAAAAGAAGCGATAAGAACCACTGCCAAACACCATTTTTACCTATTTATTTTGATCACTAGAAGACTTTTAAGAGCCAAAGTAAGCAAAATTCATTACAAGCCAAAGGAAACTTCTCCGACTCTATAAAAACACGACAAACCTTCTTTCTTTTTTTCTTTTTTTTTTTTTCTCTGAATTTGCAAAGCTCTCTCTTCATCTGACTACCATGACAACTCAGTGGAAGTCCACGGCGAGTGTGACAGTGACGACAGAGGAGTCTCAAGACTGCTTGATCTGTTTGGAACAGTTTGAGGTTGGTAGTGAGGCTAAAGAGATGCCATGTAAGCATAAGTTTCATTCTGCGTGTATCCAAAATTGGCTCCGTGTTCGCAGATCCTGTCCTCTTTGCCAATTCGCTATGCCTCTAGAGGAAGAAGAAGAAGAAGAAGAAGAAGAAGAAGATGGAAGAGGTATCCATCAACATCAACCCATCTTAATTTGTCCTATACTTGTTCATCTCGGTTCGTATCGCGTTCAAGTTTTTAATTCGGGCTGAAATCGTTTTCGTCGAGTTGATTCGGGTTTGAATTTGGGCTCGGATGTTGATTCTGTTATGGATATGGATTTGGATTCAAATTCGGTTACGGATATGGATATTGATTAAGTTTGATGACTCGATCTACAAGACATGGAGTTCTGAAGAAATAAATAGAAAAACTAGTTATTTAAAAGAAAGATTTATGGTTTGTGACATAGCTGTTCTTAGTCAAACAATTAATCAAAATTAAACTTTTCTTTTTTTTCCTTTCCAAAGAGTACATGTTTGTTTATCTGTTTTAATTAGTTTTTTTTCAATGACTTTTGTATTTTAATATTTTATTGCATTATCTTTCAAGGTCAAAAGGGTGTTTTTCTAAGATTATGGGCAGGGGTGGAACTATCTAGAAGGCCCCCCAAACTTTTCAATAATTAAATTTTTACCCCTGTAATTAACAAATATATGTTTCCCTCCTCCCTAGAACTCTTCATATTTCTTTTATCAATACCTTAAATTAAATTGGTTAAATTTTTATATTTGTCTATTATTTTGACCCCTCATTTTTAAAATTTTAGTTTCGCCCCTAATGATGAAAATGGATAACTTCACATTATAAAAAGAGCAAAATCTTGACTTTTTATCAAGAGATATAATTAAGTATAAATATTTTATTATATTGAATTAGTCTATATTAATTCTCTATGATTTTGAGGGAACACTTATTTTTTTGGTTAAAACCTTTTTATTTACTTAAAAATAATGAAACAAAAGAGTGCCCCGTTAAGTATAAATATTTTATTTTATTTTTAAAAATTAGTAAAAATGAAATAAGATAAAAAGAAAAACCCTTCAAATCTCTATCTCTGCCTCTTTTTCTCTCATTGGATTCGCTAGCTATTGCAAAATAAAAATCATGCATGGTAATGGAAGACAGGGCTACCAAAGGGATTTTGGAGCCTTAGACAACATTTAAATTGAAGAATTTATATATTTATTTTTTTTTTAAATTCTTCTAATTTGTTTAGATTTAAATTTTTTTAGTTTTTGTTGTTGAATTTCTTATTCATTTGTGAGTTGTTCATCTAATTTTTTTTTGTAAATTGTGTTCAATGCTAGCAACAAATTATCTAGAGAACCCTTTTGATACTTGATTAATTTTCACAAAACTTAATTTTTGTTGTTGTTAACAACTAGTGTGTGTGTATATATATATATATATATATATAACTACAAAGGTAAATTAAAAAAAAAAAAATAAAGAACAAAGAAATGAGTGGATGGCGGTCCATCGTCCAACTAAGCTTAGTTTTTTTTTTTTTTTTTTTTTTTTTTCATTTCTTTTGTTGTCGTTGTCATTTAAAAAACAATTTCTATTGAGGAATGTTAGGGACTCAACTAAATGTCACAACATTCTTAAATTAGTGTAGTGAGAAATTTAAATTAGAGATTTATGGTGGCCCATAAATGAGTTGACATGATAATTTAGGAATGTTGTAAAATTATTGTAAAATTTTGTTGTTTTCACATCATTACTCTTTTTTTTTTTTTTTAATCTATTAGCTAATATTTTAGACTTAAATTATACTCTCATTGGTATAGAAATTTTCCTATTGATTCAAATTTGGGGGCCTTAGGGAGGTTGGGCGACTGCCTAATTGGCCTAGTGGTAGGACCGACCCCAATGGAAGAAACATAATTCATATTGGAAATATTAAGGACAAAGTAATGTTAGGCGTATTACAAGCTTTACTATATTAAACTTATTAATTGATATGCCAAAAATTATAAAACAAATAATTCAAACATTTATTTATTGCGTGGTTGATGAAGCCCATTAATTACATTTATTATTACATCAATTTGTAAATTTTATTTATTTTATTTAATTTTGTTTAGAGATATTTTCAACCTATTTCATTCACTGATAAAATAAAATTACTCATTCCTTTAGCATTTTCCATTAGGACAATCATGTACAAATTACCTATTCAGGTTGATCTAATCATATGCTTTCGGTGTTTCCCAGTTAGCATCATTTTCAAGATGTAGTGAAGTGCAATTGGGACGTCAAGGCTCATTTATAAAAGCCTAGTTCATTACTCGAGCTGCCATAAGGCCCATGACAATACCAATACCGCGCCATGTAACCATTTTTCCTAACTCCTAAGGCCTCTAAATATGTAGCCCATAATATATAGAGTCCGTCCATTAATATTGCAAAAAAGCAAAAGCTACAAACTCTTGCATTCAAAACTAAGGAACAACTTATTTAGCTGAAACTGAAAACTTTTTGCTGAAAGTATTGTAGATAAAACTAAAATGTAGTTGAAATAGTACAATGGGACCCATGAATAGTACCAAAAATAAGTTGAATAGTAAAAAAACTAGCTTTTTAAGTCAATGCCAAATGCATACTAAGAATCTCTCTCTCTCTCTCTCTCTCTCTCTCTCTCTCTGAAGTAGTGAAGTGCAATATCATTGGCAATAGATGATATTTTGGAAGGCCAAGTCATCAACCTGTTAATCCAGAGATTGTTTGAGAAGTAGCAATTGTAATTGAAGATGATCTAGGGGCCCGTTTGGTAGAAGAGTTTGAGTAATTTTGTTTGGGTGTTTTTGATATACGTGTGGGTGAAAAAGCATGTTGAAATGTATATAAGGTTGTTTAAAATGTGAAAATGTGTGTTAGAACTTGCTCACCAAACAGGGCCAAGCTTACAAATAAAAATGAGTTATCAAGGTCCTTTGTCAATACTTGCTAATATGAACATCAAACTATGGTTTAAATCCAACACAATCTACCATATAAGAATTGATTAAAAAAATTAAGATGAAAATGTTCTACATTCTGTTTTCAACGCAAACTGAAGATAGGACAGAAACATTAGCAATTCAGTATGAAACAACTCAAACCTGCACTAGCAGGAAAAAAAAAAGGGCATTGTTTAATATTAGGAGTTGCTTGCACTGTTTCTTATTATAGGTAGGTGAAAGAATAGAACAAATAGGTTTTGGGCTCTATTTTCGATGAATTTGAGAAATGGGCTGCATAAACGGCCCAACTTCCATTTTTTGGTTTTTTGTTTTTGTTTTTTCTTAAAAAATAATAATTTGATAATTACGTCAAGAGATAAGAGATTTGAACCCTAAATATTTTAGATGAAAACACCAAAAAGTATCAATTAAACTAAGATCAAGAAATTCCAAATCAACGACAAATCAAATAATTCGAAATAGCATTAGAATTTGCTTCTTTAATATTATTATTATTATTATTGTTATTTTTTGTCTGTAATATCAAAACTCTAAATCAACTAAAGATCAAATAATGAGAATTAGCTTCTTTAATTTAATATATGTTTTTTGGGGATTTAATTTAATATGTGCCTTTTTAGGGATTTAATGGTTCAAAGAAAAAGTTGATTTTGGCAACTAGAAGTTGATTTTGGCAATTAGAAGTTGATTTGTTCTATACTCTCATATGTTGAAAATGTAGCCATTAAGCTAAACCATGTAATCCTTGTGTATTCTTGTGTTATCTATTTTATGCCTCCACTTTTGCATTTATTCTAGCTTATTCAACATTGTATATCAACACTAATATTTAAAATAAATAATTAGAAGTTTTTGTTAGAAATGCTAGGAAGTACCAGTTAACTTCATGAGCTCACAACTAATTGCAATAATAATAAAATGGTTGAAGATTAAATGTAAGAATTAAGACATACAGTTAGGATGTGGTGGGCTGGTGATTTCTGATTTGTCCAACTCATTGGTTTGGTGTCAATCTTGGAATGGCTCTCATTTAGTTGGTAGCTCTCATTTAGTTAACCAACCATAGCATAGAGCCAACTATAATCCTTCTATGTATGCAAGCTAAGACTCCTACTTGTACTAAAAGTTTATTAATTAGTCTAAGGTTTAGTCTACTATATATAGTCATATTATGGTTTATTGCAACACAAGATTTGTACTACACTCTCATATGTTAAAATTGTAACCCTTAAGTTATATTTCAAATGCATGCAATTTTATTTCTGAAAGTGAAGGAGCAAAGTAATTTGGTGAAGCATCACCCGTGCTGATTATTATCACCAATTGCATGCTTGGGAGTTCTTTAAGAACACTCTACTTATCCATTTTGCCTCTGTTCTTTTTTGGTGGTACTCCATACTCATATGATTTTTCTCTTAATTGCAGTAAATTTAGTCAAGCAAAACTTGCCTCTCTTTTAATTAACAAATTCCTCTTTATATTTATGGCAAAATTTAGGTTTAATATATTAAGCTTTTCAATCAAATTCAAATACATGGTTACATTAACCAATAAAATATAAATAATTATATCTTTCCCAAGAATAATTAAATTTAATGCAAATATATATATTTAAATTTAATAAATAACATAATATACCCCTGTATCTGAGGTTTAGTGACAGTAAATTCAGTGAAGCAAAACTTGCCTTTCTTCTTATTGAAAACGTCGTTGTTATATTTGTACTTCCAAAATATATTTTAGTCCATATAAAGAGCTTGAAGTTTGATTTTAGTCCCTAAACTTTAAATTTTTTTATTGTCCTTAAATTATAGAAAACATTATACTTTTTGTTCTTCTATCGAATTTCGTTAGCTTTAATCCTACATGTCTAATTAAGTAGCATTATCTTTAGCATTAGAGAGTTTGACACGTTTTTCCTACATGATCCCATCATTACATTACATAAATAAAAATAAAATAAAATAAAAAAGTCACAGGAGGTGAACTAGTAGCACGAAACCATATACTAGTGACATATGGTATGAAAGCTTAAGGAGAAAATATGTAACATTTTCAACAATTTATAAACAAAAAAAAAATAATAATAATAACTATCTAAAGTTTAGGAACAAAAGAAAAATGACATGAAAACTTTAGGGATGAAAACAATATTTTTTTTTCCTATTTATATATACACAAAAGTAAACAGAAGTTGACAAATATATTCCTTATTTATTATAGCATTTAGCCAAACCTATTTTTTGAGAAAATAATTTGATTCCCTATAATTTTGAGAATATATATATATTTTGAGGAAGAGCTTTCAGTTAAAAGAGATATTTGTTAATTAACTTCTACTACATTCCAATAAAGTTGGACTCACCTGATTCTTTTTTTACGAGTGCAATGGAATATTCGTTAACAAAAGCCTTCAAATAATTATTTGTTATTTTTTGGGCTACTTAGAAAATGGTCTATGATTTCATACTACTCATCAATTTAGAAATGGTCTATGATTTCTAGACCTTGCAAAAATGTGAATTTTGTGCACATAGACAACCATGTGCAAATTTTCAGACCCTGCTTTCGGTGTTTCCTGCTTATTATCATTTTCAAGATGCTTGCATTCATTATTTCAATTACTCAACTAAAACTCAATTGCTTATTGAAGAGGTAGTGCAACTGTGACGTGAAGGCCCATTTATAAAGCCCAAGCCAATTACTCAAGCTGCCATAAGGTCCATGATAACATGAAAACCACTTCACGTAGCCATTCAACCTGGGTCCTCTGAACTTAAAGCCCATCATTTTAAAGTACAAAAGTTACAACATCAGATATCATATTATATCTATATCCATATTTGTATTAATGTTTTTTTCCCTTAGGTTACTTATTAGAGCCATTGTTAACATTGTCTGGTCTCTAATAGACTAAGTTTAAATTGTACAGATATTATTCTCTACTCTCCTCACGATTTGATAAAACAATAACACATATATTAATAATAGAATTTAATAAAATACATAAAACAAATTAAATGAAGTCTGAATGATTTAAATTAAAGAAATAAGCAACTTATTATGAATGCCCATGGTCTAGCTTACAATTGAACCTGCTTTAAAATGGAAAATCAACTAGAGAAAAAGAAAAATCAGGATTGCAGGAATTAATATTATATGGTAGTATTAATAATGTTTTTTGCTAGCTTTTGGATTAAAAACTACTCTAGTGTCACGCTAGTGGAATAACAGGTTGCAGCTATAGCAACTATCCAATCATCTCTAATCATTAAGTTGTTCAAGCTATTAATATGTGAGAAATTTTCAATTTGCCTATGTTGTGTACTAAAATCTGAGGTGAATTTATAAATTATAAAAGACCACTTGTTAGAGACCTTAGCTTCTACAATATATATATATATATATATATACACACACACACACACACATTCTTTTCAAGATAACAAACTATAGATTTTAATTGATTTTTCTATTTTCAGTAAGGAAAGACACACTATTGTAAGGGGGACTCCAGAATCGCACATTCAAAATTTGCTTATGATGCCCAAAATACCGCAGTCTATTGTGTATTTTATTTGCAACCTGAAGAACAAAAAGCAAAAAGAGTAGGTGGAATCACTCTTTTTGAGTTATTTATCAATCATACTCTTTTTGTCATCGCTTTAATTTATAAAAATTTAAAAAATATATGATTTTTGAGAGGCCCCTCTGACATTAATAAATTCAATTAGTAATTGATGGTTGATACTATACCCTGCTGAACACCAAATCTATTTTTGTCATTTAAGTTATTAGAATAAAACCAATAAATCAAGTTGAGATAAAAATACTAAAAATTTAATTCATTATTTTATTTTATTTTATTTTTAAAGAGTGAGAACTGGATCCATTATTGGTCATATTTCGAATATGAAATAACTATTCATTCCTGAAATATTTAATAATTTTCCTTGAAAATGACAAAATGCTTAAATTGTTTATTTAGAGGGAAAAAGACAAAAATTTCATCCCCAACTCTATTGGAAACACTAGGAGATGCTAGGACTAGGAGTATAAACTAATCTATTTTATACTCCACCAATTACAACTTACAATGAAAGAAAAAAAAATATTTACATGTAGCAAACTGTTGTTGGCAGTGTATAAAGTGGAACATAAAAAATGAGATACAAATTTTTTATTGCTTTTGGAAACTATTGTTCAATTAATAAATCAAAAAAGTTTTTAATTGAACTAAAATCAAGAAACTCTAAATTAATGACATATCAAATAATTCAAAATAACGTTAGAATTTTCATTTTTAATTTTTTTTTTTTGTCTGTAATATCAAGAAACTCTAAATCAACTAAAGATCAAACAATGAGAATTTTCTTCTTTAATTTGATATATTTATTTTGGGGGTTTAATTTAATATTTGCCTTTTTGGGGATTTAATGGTTCAGAGAAATAGTTGATTTTGGCAACTAGAAGTTGGAATCAAGCTGACTGGAAATAAAGCTTCCTAAATGAAGTAAAAAATGACATATAGCGTAAATCACAACTCTTGTTGATGACCAAAATTTAGTGTTGGCAATTTTGTCAGATGTGCTCTATGCTACTAGCTCTTAGGTTGAAAACTACATAACTGCGGATTTGATACTCTCTTGAACATGACTAAAATATTGTTTGCTAAAAATGCCTAGACCAAAATGACAATCATGAGACAATTTGCACATTAGGTACAATAATCACCTATCTAAAAAATAAAAAGTATTTAATTAATAATCGCATTACCATTATTTGCCACTACTGTAGAGAAACACTATTTTGTAGCATAATCAAAGTCTCAAGCTTCCCTTCCTATATTATATAACACTAATTTTAACTACCGTGATTTAAATTGAGTGATTGATTGCATTTGTAGCGTTATATAGCAATGTCTTGGACGTCCAAATTCCAATTGTTTGTAGCAGAATGCGAAGAAACATGAAAAATAAATGAAAAACAAAGGAAAACGAGAGCAACCAACAATTTTTTACGTGGAAAACTCTCTATGAAAAGGAACATAGAGAGAAAAACCACGGGCTCAAGCCAGTCTTCTTGTGCACTATTTTCTTAAGGTATGTCTTAATACAAGTTTTCCTTCCTCTTATATAAAGGGAAGGCGAAGAGTGTACACCACATCAGGTAAAATTCTATTGGCCAAGACCATTGTTACATGCGAACGAAACATTTTGCTCCCTCAATGTCCTCTCTCCTCTGCCTGCATGGTACTACAATGCTATGTAGACGAGGCACACCTACTGTTACCCCTGAAAGGCTAAGGCATTGTTTCAGATTTAGCTCTGCACTTTGTTGCGGGAGGGTGCCTCTGCAAAGTGTACTAGGAGTATTTCTTTTGTTGAACACATGCAAGACCCTGTGAGATCTAATCTCCAGTTGTTCCTCATTAGCTTTTAGATTAATAACTAGGTATATAGTTTCCCTCTCTTACAGAATTGTAGTGCAAGAACATTGATAGTAGATGAATTTCCATTAAGCTAGTAACAGATTTGTCTGCATCCGATTGCACCACTAGGTGATAGCAATTAACTTCATATCCGCTTGACATGTGACCTAAATGTTTGTGAAATGTCTGGACCTGAAATTCAACCATGAGACAAGTTGCATGTTACATAGGATCAATCATTTAAAAAGTACTTGACAGAGTTGTTTCTAATTAATTTCTACCTTATTATTATTTGCAACTCCGCAGCAGAAAATGCTGGCCCTTCTCAGTTTGTCAAGGTGGCAAATTCACAATCAAAATCTCAAGCTCTCCTTTCTCTCTAATAATTTAATTTTGATCACCTTCAGATAATGGACAAGCCATGACAGTTGTAGCCCGGTTCATCATCACTTGGTTCAGTGCATCTTGAATTATTCGTTCAGGTTCAGCTTTGAGTGTATTTGTAGCCTTATTTAAAGCAGTATCTTGGACAACTGGTGGCTACACGTTTCGTCTGCCTGCTGGGTAATTGGAATTATCATAGTATTACTATGATATGATAGTCTTGCATTTTATTTGATAGAAACTAAATGAAGCAATATGGTACAATGAGTTTGTAAGAGTCACAAGCAAATGCTAAACTCCAAAAAAAGAAAAAAAAATTATAATCTTACATTTATCAATTGTAGAGAGGAAAATGATTGAAGTAATAATACTTCCACTTTTGCTTTATCCATTGAAAGCTATTTAATGTTATTTTACTCTAAAGTAGCTCAATTGACTTAGTAACTTGGATCATTAAGAACTATCAAATGATGAGTTTAGCAGAATATTTTACTGTACTAACCTATCGGAAGCTACTAACAAACCTTTGCGCGCTTGTAACTTTGATGCAACTTTGCTTTCCACCTCATTTGCATTTCCTTCTCTCATATGCAGTGTTGGCATGGATGCGTCATTGAACAAAAGTGATTTTTGACTGACAAGACCAATCTGCCAGCTCATCCACTTCAATTTAACCTTACAATTTTCAATTCCATTAGGTGACCTGATTTAGGATTAAAAGATCTTTGAAATATTGCAGTCACTATGCATTCCCCATTTCCACTGTTTCCAACAATTGTGACTTATTGAAGGAAGAGAGTGACAACAATACAATTATGACTTGATGAATCTTTTTTTTTTTTTTTTTCAATTATGACTTGATCATTTAAAAAAAAAATCCAGCAAAGCTTTGGTGCTAAAGCTGTATAGAAGTAAAAAGGTAGTAAAACACAATTTGAAAATAAAATTTAACTTTGCCAAAATGAATGGCAAAGTTGAGGCCTTGGAAAACCTGAATATCCAACCTAGTTGGATATCTAAAGCTTACATGATGAAGCTCATCCTGTACTCTATACTTTGAATCTATCATTGCTAATAAGGAAGCATCAAAAGCTTTGTCTTTTGCTACTTGGGTCTATGTTTTCAGACAAGGTCAAACAGTAATGCTGAAAGTATTAACACTGTCTTTTGAACTTTTAGTCAATTGGCTGACAAGACCAAATTTCCCTTACTCCATTTAATCTGAAACTTTTTGAGATTCATATTATCCATAAGAGCTTTGCCCACCTAAAGATCATTGTATCAATTTGGAGAACTGATAACTGTTGGCTTCCAACTTTTGATTTGTCCAACCAAAGCTCAAGTTTTGCTAGCTGGGATATAGAATTAGAATCAATTAACTATATTTTCTGATTCAATAAAGTTAATTGACTGAAATAAACATAATTAACTTCTATATCTACATTTATGTCATCTAATATCTTTCCTATTGCGTCATAAGCATCAATATCTGACGTCCTCTTTAATGGTTTCATACATCTTAAAGTTTGTAGTTTCATCTCGAAGAAAATGCACTTGTGCAGGAAGCCACCAGGCTAGAGACCCGAAACATCCATGTGGTAATAAAAAGAGAAAAAAAAAAAAAAAAAAAAAAAAAAAAAGGCATAATACCAGCACACATACATTCATATGTTGTGCATGCACACATCTTCATTAAGGAACTCAAGCCAATAATGTATCTAATGCTTCTTTTTCAATTTTTTTTCTATTTCTGCATGTATAACTGTGGAACCAACCCAGTTGGAAGAATAGGCATAATCAGATATAATAAAAATCAGCAATACTTGAAACAAAAAACAACAGTGAAGTTGTTCAATTATAATTGAGAAATTTATAGAGGACTGAGTTTAAAATGATATGAATGAACCTGTAGAAGTATTAGGAGTTTTAGATCCTAATGGTCTTAGTTTCTATGTCTAGGATTTGAACAGTCACATGGATTCATATAATGTATAAACCTGTACAATGATGTTTTGTTGACTAAAAGAAAATGAACTCATCATTACAAGCGAGTATTCACTGTAGTTTCTTGTTCCCCGCGATAAAGAATTTAAGACTTTTTTATTTCAATTGTTTTCTCTTCTTTTTCCTCATACTTTTTTCTGTAACCAAATGGTGCATAAATTCAAATAATCCATCACTATTTTTTATTATTATCTAACTTGAAATGTCAAAATAGTGCATTAATCCAATCTAAATGAGGCTCATTGGGGTGTCCGGCGAAAAGGGGATGATTATCCAAATACCTCATTAGGGGGCACCTCTTCTGGCTTTGCCTCATTCCTTGGTATCCTCAATGAGGGTCAAAACTAGATTCAGTTTAGAACTCCCTCATTGGACTCTGTTGCAGAATAAGATTTTTTTAGCAAGGAGAGGGTCCAGAGAAAAGGGGATGATCTCGATGCACAATGGAAGTAGAAGAACATGGGGAAATTGATTCTAGAAGCCAAAATTTAAAATCAAGATAAAAAGGATTTAGGACAATATAGGAGCAATTGAGTCATTTTTAGCAATAACATGATAGCAACATTGAAAAGAAAGAATAACATTGACATTTCAAAATTTTTTTTTTTTCCAAACACACAAGATTAGAATATATATTTTTATGAAGGATCTAGGTTAATGATTGACATACATACCTAAATAAGTCAAAGTGGCAGAAAATTCTGAATCTGGTTCAAGCATATTGCAGAATCCCCACTGATTTCCCCGTCCACCTCCTGAATTGCTGCTTGTCTCTACATTTCCCACTGATAATCAAAAAACCAAGTGAATAAACTCGAAAACAGCTCAAAACTTTCCAATAAATACACTGAATTTAATCCATGAACACAACCACTCGTACTTAGAACCCAAATAGACCACAATAATGTCCAAATAGGTCAATAAGATCTAAATTTGATAGTTATAAAATCCTAACATAGTAAAGTAAAATTTGTATTGAATACTTATGAGAATGAGGTTGGAATTATAGTGCAGGAATCTTGTGGTCTATAATAGATAAAACTTACTTATTCTTTTATTAACTTGTGATGATGCAACCACTTGTAGAATTTAAAATAGTGCAACAGTGGCTAGATATGTCTAAGCTTCAAGGGCTAATATTTTAAAAAACACCACAGCAATTAACAAGAGATAATTGCCACCACCATTGTCATAACTGCTGTACAAACTAACATTGAACTTGTTTCAGATTGGAAAAGGCAACAAAAGATAAACAAAAACCAGGATTTAAACCTAAAAAAAATCCAAGATAAGAAATAAGTATAGATTACTGTCAATAAGAGAAAGATCATGCAGTAGAGATCATTTTGTAATCCAAATAATAATTATTAAAGTATTAATTTAGCCAGCATATTTTTCCACATCACACATGAGAAATGAAATTCAGGATGAATAATTTTCATATGAAAGTAAAGAACTGTAATTTCAATGTATTGCAAAGTTGCAAGGTAACAAATTGAGAAATGTGGCATATGAAATCGGACAAGTGAAAAATACTCAAAATATCAAATCACTGATAATAAAAAAGAAAGCATAGCATTGACATTTCCTCATTGTGTTTTATCCTTTGACAAATAAGTTAATGATTAACATACGTACCAAAAGAAGTCAAAGATGCAACAAATCCTGAATCTTATTCTCATAAATACAGTTCCACAGTCAAATATAAGAACAGACTTATGCCATAATTTTCCTGTTTGCCTCTACCATTGTAGCCATAATTGGGATAGCCAGTGATGCTCATTCTTTTTGATGATGTGTGAAATCAGTAGGCTGAATGCTATTAAGAAGGAAGGCTGTCATATCCAAGCACGTTGTTAGAACCCAATAATTTCCACACCCCTCCCATGAATTGATGCTTTTTCTACATTTCACAGGTGACTATCCACTGCATTTAGGTTGTGGCTATCATCTGCATATCTGTCTGAACATGTGACCAAAATGTTAGCTAAATGCCTGCATATAAAAGGGAATCATGGGAGAAGTTGCATGCTATTAGTATCAGTCATCTAAAGAGAAAAAAAAGTTGATAAAGTTAGATAGTTAGTTTCCCTTAACATTTATTTGCCACTTTACTGTAGAAAAACATTGAGCACTTCTAAAACTATTGGGTTGGCAAGCTCACAACTCTAGGGGATGGTATTGGTCAGTCTTGTCATCCAACATGAGAAAGTTTAGAACTCAAAATAACTTGTAAACTAACAAAATGAATTGTGGCACTCAACCTTTTTATGGAGTTATGATGGATCCTTCTACATTCAATTTTAGCCTCAGGGATATAAGTTGTCTCAGGTCATTCCGGAGCATTTTCACCTGGCATCATTCAATAAGTATGGATTTCAGAATCTAAGTTCCTCTTTTCAAATAAGAATTCTGCAGGATGCTAATAAAGTTTGACTAAAAAAAAAAAAAACAGAAGTTAGGATTGTATAATCATTGTCTTCCCAAAGTTTCTCACTAACCAAGGGCATAAAATGAATACCATTCCTCAAATATATCATGTCTTCATTAAATTTTAGCTGTGTTTTGATGCAAACTATTCTATGAAATAGAAGTTACTGACAGCAAATCTCATAAGCTTAAATATGCAGAATCATCAATTAAACCATTAAGTTCTTAAAATCCTAGAGCTCACCTCTCACAAAAGATGTGAAAAGAACCACTACCAAAGACCACTTTTTCATGTTTGATCTTCATTTCATATTTTACAATGAAATGAGAACTGCTTTTAGTATGTAAGAAAATAGCCCCGGATACCCAGATAAATTGACATACAGTTTAATGTCAAGCAAGTTCTTGTTTGGAGAAGGAAGAAACATAGAAAACAGGAGAAAAATGGACTTCTGGAGAGTGATTTATTAACTAGTTTCAAAGTTCTTGGAAAGGTCAAGAAACCTAATATATGATTAATGACTTACCCTTTATTTTGGTCACTAGAAGACTTCTAAGAGCCAAAGTAACCAAAATTAATTACAAGCCAGAGATTGTTAGAGAAGTTGCAATTATAAATGAAGATGATCAAAGCCTAAAGCACACATTTGAAAATGAGGTATCTAGTTCTGTTGGCAATACTTGTATCTATATGGATAAGAGTAGTAATAAACAGACACTAGATCCCAACTTTGATCATAAACTATTAAGCTTTATCAAGAATCTGCCATAGCGAAATCTTTTTCTTTATTTTTTTCCCCTTCAAACAAAGAATGATAATGTAAAAGTAAATAAATGACTATTATTTGTTTACCTTTGTAATATTTGAATTCAAGGAGAAGCCAATAAGCAACCACTTTTCCTTTATCCAAGTGTTGCTACCATGAATATCAACTTATGATATAAATCCAACGCAAGCTAAGCAAGAGAAAAAAAGATAGGAAAGAAACATTAGTGATTCGGTATGAAACAACTCACACCTGCACAAGCCAGAAAAAAACATAAAACATATTTTCTTATTCAATTGTAGGAAAAAAAAACATGGTGGAGCTTATAACCGAAGCATTAAAAATACCTGCATAAGCTAATTCTTTTGCCAGATATACTTCTCCCCACAAATATTATCTCCTTATCAGCAATTGATGATCCTCACCTGACAAGATGAGAAGAAAAACACCCAAAATACATCACCAAATCAACTTGGTTTGAGATACAAAAAGAAACAGAGGAAAGAATTCCATATTCTTTCTCTTAATATGTGAAGAAAGCATGCATGTAAGGAATGAAAATTCTATTGGCAAAGATAAATAAAACAAGAAACCACCTCTAAATAATTATAATTATTCACCACTGAGCTATTGACTTGTTGAACCACTGCAACGCCCAAAAATTTTGGTAAAGCCCCGAGTTTTAAGTTCATATTCCTCATTCGTTTCAGTTTGTTCTGCATAATGAAATTAAATAGCCAGGAAAAAATTAGCTATACAATTAAAGATGGTGAAGAAGAAGAATTTTGTTTTGCATAATGAAATTCAATACCTGGATCTTCTTCTTTTGGTGGAGCTAGATCTTCTCTCAAGTTTTCGATGTGAGCAAGCCAATCCTGGCTCTTGCAACTTTCTACTAAGATGGGACAACTCTGAATATCCAGTTTCTTCAAAGAAGTTAGGGCAGGCAATGATGTCAAATTGGGGCATTCCCAAATACGGAGAGATTGCAGAGATATGATTTCGCAGATCCACTCCGGCAATGTCGTCAAACTCAGACAATTCAAAATCTCAAGCTTTCGCAGAGAGGTGGCCTGTTGAAGCCCTACCAGAAGAGAGGCCAATTTTGGATGATCAAATAATCTTAGATACTGAAGCTTCCTCAGGCCTTGCCATTCCAATTCCATCCCATCCCCATTATAATTATATAACCTAAATTCCTCAAGTGCAGTCAGATGTTGTATAGATTGAAGGACATGACCATCACTACAGTAAGCATTATGAAGAATCTGCCATAATGAAAATCTTTTTCTTTATTTTTTTTTTTCCCTTCAAACAACAATGATTACGTAAAAGTGAATAAAATACTAGTATTTGTTTACCTCTGTAACATTCGAATTGAAGAAAAAAGCCAGTAAGCAACCACTTGGGACAAGTTCCTTCATCCAAGAATTGCTACCATGAATATCAACTTATGGTCTAAATCCAACGCAATCTACCATATAAAAATTAATAATAAAAAAAAAAAAGTAAGATGAAAGATGGTATATATTGTGTTTTCAACGCAAGCTTAGTAAGCCAAAAATGATAGGAAAGAAACATTAGCAATTCAGTATGAAACAACTCATATCTCCACAAGCTGAAAAAAAACATAAACCATATTTTTTATTCAATTGTAGAAATAAAAACATGGTGGAGTTTGTAATTGAACGATAAAAAATACCTGTGCAAGCTAATACTGCAGTGCTCTTGCCAGATATACTTCTCGCCACAAATATTATCTCATTATCACCAAGTGCTGATCCTTATCTGACAAAATGAGAAGTAAAACACCCACAATACACAACCAAATCAACTTGGTTTGAGATAAAAAATGAAACAGGGAAAGAATTCCATATTCTTTCTCCTAATACGTGAAAAAAGCAAGCATGTGAGGAATGAAAATTATATCGGCAGAGAAAAAGAAAACAAGAAACCACTGCTAGATAATTATTTACCACTGAGTTATTGACTTGTTGAACCACTGCAACGCCCAAAAATTTTGGTAAAGCTCCTAGTTTGTTCTGCATAATGAAATTCAATAATCAGGAAAAAAATTAGCTATACAATTATAGAGGTGAAGAAGAAGAATTTTGTTTTTGCATAATTAAATTCAATACCTGAATCTTCTTCTAGATTCAAGTTTTCGATGCGAGCAATCCAATCCTGGCTCTTGCAACTTTCTACTAAGATGGGACACCTCCGAATATCCAGTGTCTTCAAAGACGTTAGGGCAGGCAATGATGTCAAATTGGGGCAATCCCAAATATCGAGTGATTGAAGAGATATGATTTCGCAGATCCACTCCGGCAATGTCGTCAAACTCGGACAATTCCGAATCTCGAGATATCGCAGAGAGGTGGCCTGTTGAAGGCCCACCGGAAGAGAGGCCAATTTTGGATGGTCACGTAATGTTAGATACTGAAGCTTCCTCAGCCCTTGCCATTCCAATTCCATCTCATCCCCATTATAATTACATAAATAAAGGTCCTCAAGTGCAGTGAAATGTTGAAGGAAATGATCATTACTGCCTTCTATCATACCAATACCCAAAGATTTTAATTTGGAGAGAGGGGTGAATGAGGCGGCAAGTGTTGAAGAAGAAGAAGAACGAGCAGAAGAGGTTGACTCTGCTACTGCTGCTGCTGTTGGGTTTTCCTGAGATACCGTACTTATCATTCCCATCGATATTGTTCGCTCCAATAGCCTCAAATTAGAGCTATCCAGTCTTAATATATCAAGATAAGGAAATAAAGGCATGGAAGATAGTTTAGGGCAACCAGAGATGTATAGATTGGAAAGACGAGAAAATGAAGGCAGAGAATTATTCTTTGCTGTTATCATCGATATTTCACCATAATTGTCGGCGTCATCTTCGTCCTCCTCGATGGAGTTGCTCCTCCTCTTCCACCATCCCTTCAGATTAGGGCAATCCCTAATTTCGAGGGATTCTAGGGGTGGAAGTTTAAAACTCTCTGATACCAGAGATACGTACTCAAGAGAAGGAACATCGGACAACCAGAGAGTTTTGAGAGAAGGAAATTGATGCAATGGTAGCCCATCTTGGCTATTCTTCATTGATTCTAACTCAAGGCTTACAAGATTTTTGAGTAAAGAAAGCCAGCTTGGATATTTCACTCCCTTGTAGCCTTTTAATTCCAAACTTTTAAGATTTTGGTTTGGTTCCAAAGCTTCGACTGACATCTCATCGTACCCAACATCCACTTCTCTTTCTATCCACTCTAACGCCAAGCCATTAAGGTGTTGTTTCTCTTTCAAATTTACCGCCTTATATTCTAATTCAGCATCTTTCTTGTGTCTCAAATTTTTAATTCTTAGATTTTCTCTCAACTGGTTTAATCCGTGAAGTTCCTTCAATTCACCATCACACCTGGAGTCCGTACTCAATACATACTCAGCTAGTGAGTGGAGATTAGTCAATTGCCCAACTCCATGTGGCATATGAGTCAAACTATTGCACCCATCAATGTTCAGATGCCTAAGATTGACTAATTTACTAATATTTTTTGGCAATTCTATAAGTTCTTTGCAATAAGAAAGATCCAGTGTCTCCAAATTTTGCAACCTTGTAATGGAATTAGGAAGCATCTTAATGTGTCTGTTGTTTGAGAGATCGAGATACCTTAAATGCTTCAACTTTCCGATAGAATGTGGCACATTCCGAATGCCAGTTCCATGCAAATCTAACAAGCGTAAGAACTTGAAACTTGAAACAAATGCATCACAAGTTAACTCATTCCATACCATTTGATTTGAATACCAATTTTGACATGGCAAAAGAAATGTTCTCATCCTATTTGCTTTAAACAACAAAGTTGGAATTTGTGTTGATGAGCCTAAATTAAAACCAAATGACACGTGATGGGTTTTTTCATCAATATTTTTCCCATTTATTTCAAAAGTTGTGCTCTCTAGTCCCGCTACTAATATCGCTAGATCATGCATGAGGTCATGTATTTTGAAAATACGTCTTTCGTCCCCAAAATTTTCATCTTTTTGAAAGAATGATCTCCAAAATAATTCCATAAAATACTCATTACCAGCATCTTCTAAGCATTGGTTTTGACCTAATGGCTTAATGAACCCTTGTGCCATCCATAGCTTAACCAATCTCTCTTTTACAATCACGTAATCCTTTGGAAATAATCTACAATAAGCAAAACATTGTTTCAAATGTGGTGGGAGATGATCATAACTCAACCTAAGTGTTGGTTGGATATCATTTTCATTTACTTTTAAAAATTCATTATTTTTGAAGGACAACCATTCCTCTTCAGATTTTCTAAAGTACAATAGGCTACCTATAGCATTTATGGCGAGTGGAATTCCTCTGCACTTTCTAACGAATTCCATTCCAATATTCTTAATTATGGAACTTTCTGGTTCTTGTCCTTTTTTAAATGCTTTTTGCTTAAATAAAGACCAAGACGACTCCTCATTTAGACCCCTTAAAAGGTATGTTTCAATAGTTTTTGAACTCTCTGCAACCTTTTCCTCACGCGTAGTCACCAATATTCTACTGCCTCTTGCACCACCCTGTAAAATTTCTTTTAACCTATCCCATTTTTTTGAATCATGATTCCACACATCGTCTAATACAAGTAAGAATCTCTTTCCATCAATTTCTTTTTGAAGATCATTTATTGATGCATTCCTTTCAAGGTTTTCTAGTTTCTCACCTTTTGCGTATTCTAGGATTTTCTTAACAATTATTTTTACATCAAAATCATCAGAGATACAAACCCAAAATTTTCTCTCAAATTCTTTTTGGATTTCTTCATCATTGAACACTAATTGAGCTAGTGTGGTCTTACCTAGTCCTCCGAGTCCAACTATTGAATAAACCGAAACATTTTCTTCAATATTGGAATACAATAATCGTTCTGTGATCTTCTTCTTATCATGCTCCCTTCCAATAACATTTTTAGCATGTACAAAATAATCAGTCTCCCTCATCAGATCCATGACTTGTGTCTCCCTATGACGTACCTCTATGTGGAACTTTTTATCTGCTGCAATGGCATCTAGTCTCTCCCTAATAGCCTTAATCTTATGACCCATTTTAAGACCATATGCAAGTTGGTTCGATTTGGAAAAGAAGATGCGTACCTCTTTCGCTTTCTTATTCTTGGTCATCACTTCCCGTCGTAAAACTTCGGTGGAAAAGTCATCCAGCAAGTCGTCTGCTTCAAAAAGTACATCTTTCAGCTTTGCCACCCACTCCTTGATGGCATGGCTTTGCGCCTGCTGCTCCTCTGCATCCAGAAGCACAGCGTTGATTATTGAAACCGTATTTTTGAGCTTTTCAAGCTCATCTTTGACACCCCAGAGCAGGACAATCTCTTGGAGAGCAAGCTTTCCCAATTGGCCAATGATTCCCTCAGCAACTTTGATGAGAGCTCCTTCCGCCATTGCACGCTAGTAGTAGCAGGTGAATGAATGCTAAACGGTAACAGTGAAATCAGTTAAAAGGTAGGCAAAATGAGAACAATTGCTAGAGAAGAGAATGGCTTAGGCAGATTGGCCAATTTATGCAGAACCCTGCTTAATTTATTAGCAAGTTGTGAGTACCGTTGTTATCATATAATATTAAACATTACTTTCGGCATAATGGTAAGATTCAATTCATCACATGGGTTTTCTTTGCTGTCTCTCACTAATTCAATTCATTATGTATTAATTCAAATTACTTTTGGGATAATGCATATTATAATAGTCTTGAAAACAGAGGAGCAGCGTGCACTTGTTAAACATTCTACGACAAATTGCACATGTTGCTGAATCTAAACGCATCTCAAAACATATAGTAAAGTAAACAAACAGTATTTTTTGGCTCAACGGTAAGATGCCCATTTTTTTTTTTTTTGGAGAAAGTAAGATACCCATTTGGCCATGTATGACTAACGTTAAAAAACTTACGCATAACATGGGTCATTGTCAGTGGCTCTCGTTTTAGTTCAATGTATTTGTATTAGTTTAAATTATTTTTGGGTTAATGCTCCTTTAAATAGTCTTACTTAGTCTGCGATTTCATACTTGGTGAATTTGACCGGTGATTGGAATTTGTGAAAATAAGAAAGTGTAGGTGCACTTGGTCATTTTTCCGTGACAAATTATAAATAGAGAGGTTTTGATAATATATATAGGAATATATTTACATTTTATTATGATCAAAGATTTATTCTTAATTCCTTATCATTTTATCATTTATTCTTAATTCTATATTTTTTTAGTCTATGTTCGTTTCTCAAAAAAAAAAAAAAATATATATATATATATATTTAGTCTATATTTATTCTTAATTCCTTATCATTTCAATGAAGAAAGATTTCTTTTTTGGGTAAGATTCTCTCTCTCTTTGAAAAAAATCCCCAACAAAAGTGATAACTAAGCTGTTAATTATGAAATTATTATTATTTTTATGTGGACATAATTATTAATTTAATGAATAACTAAAACATAAATAGAATACATTCATAAGTAGCACTTGAAATTAAAAATAACTAAAGGTAGTTGCAACCTGCAAGCGTATTATTACTATATAGTTTTTACACATTAGCCCAAAAGAAGATAGTCTGACTTTGCCACTGTTTATAAATATAATATATAATGAGAATAATAGAACATAAACAAACAAATTCATACCAAAATTATAATTAATGTAAGAAGCATATTAAAAAGAAAAAGAAATTCTACATGAATGGAGTGCGCATCCATGCGCCTTTCACCTTACACTACTCATATATATAAAAGATATTTTATTGCAATAGTTTTTTTTTTTTTTTTAAAGAATCTAAACTTTGAAGTACTTGCAAAACTATTTGCGTGGCCATGATAGTTGATACATTTTCACACCTTGTTATGCGATCCATATAATATTTTTTACTTTGCAGTTACTTTTTTTTTTTTTTTTAATAAATTAGTTAGAAAGAGTGAGTTAATTTAATTGGAGGGAACAAAAAAAAAAGAGTAGATGAAGGTCAAGAATAACATTAGTAAAAATAATTCAAAATGACATGTCAATTAGGAAAGAAAATGAGAGCGTGACTTTATATATAATATAATGAAAGAAAATAATTCATGTGGTTAACCCAATTTAATCTGTCAAGGATCATGTTGACTTCCAATTTTGGGACTAAAACTTTGTTGTCATTGTTTAATGAAAAATAAATTTATTCAACAAAACTAGATAAATCAATACAGGCCATATACGCCTCATGGAAATCACAAACTAAAAACTAGTCTCCTAAATGACAGAACAAACAAACATAATAACCATCCCATCAAAAAAAAAAAAAAAAAAAAAAAAAAAAACCTAATAACCATATTCAATACCAAAAACAAAATAACTTGCTGCATTAATTAAGTAACGCTCAAACTTAACTATGTAATTTTTTTTTGACATCAAAGATAGAAAACTATGGATTTTTTTTTATTTTTTATTTTTTTTATATAAGATAGAATTTCTATTCTAGTCTAATCTAAGTGTATATGTATGTGAAACTCCTTCTTGGAGATTTGAACCCCAACCCTTGGCCCCCACAGTACTGACACATGATATCTTTTATAGCGTACTTAAGAACCTACTGGTTTTATTATTATTATTATTATTATTATTATTATTATTATTGGTTAAAAATACAGCGCTGGTTTTGAGAAATGCAATTAAATGATGTAACTTTATAATTTTCTAATATCATTTGGTAAAAAAAAAAAAAAAAAATCATAGTTGTGCTGTGGACTTTGATTATGTTCTCTATTTACTTGACTTGAATTGTCTGATTCTTCTCTTTAAATCATGAAAAGGCTACTAGAGGTGCCTTTCCTTTCATCAGTATTATTTTTCCTTTTGACATTGTGTAATTAAGAACTGTCAAAAGCAAATGGGACAGCAAAGAAGCAATTAGTGTAAACTAATAATAGAGGTTTTGCCTTTTATAAGACACTTCAAAAAGCAAATGCAATCGAAAACATGAGATCTCAGGCCTAATTTAAGAACCATAGCTGGTGCTATGACCCAGTAACACACCATTTAGGTTTCTTGTGAACAATTATGAAGTATTATTATATTTATTTATAATTTTTCAACTTATTCTATTATCTTTCTCAATTTATTAAATATTACTAAATTTTTTTTCTTTGATAAATTTACTTGCGATTTAAGAATAATGCCTTTGCATGAAAATTTACTAAAATAATTAAAAGTGATTTTTTTTTATTTAATTAAAATGATTTAGAGTTGATGGACTATTATACAATTTTTTTTCATGCTCATTTATGTTGTATTATTTTATATTAACCTTATAATATCATGAAATTTTATTATAAATTTTGTTTCAATTATTTTTAGTATATTTATCTAGTGTTTATAAATTTAATATACCTCTATTTGTATTTTATTTAATTACTAAATTAATTATAAAATCATCATAGTTCGACCTCGGTCAAACATTAAAAATCTTAAACCTCTTTTTTTATTTTATTCTTTAAACGACCGGGTTTGAAAACCATGCTCTTCGCAACATTTGAAGATTTCTCCCCATACTATGCTTACCGGTTGAACTTGCCCAGTTCTATTATGACAATAATAAACAAACATTAGTGTTCTTTGGACATAAAGGCTAGTAGATGACTGTATTCCATGTACGACAGTGGCCAAAGTAGCAAAAGCATCGCTATCTAGGATTATCATTCAAATTAATAAGGGAAATATAAAATAATGGTAAGAAAAAATCCTCAGAGATATTTTTAATAACAGCATAATTATTATTTTTTTTTTCGAATTCGACAAAAAAGTAGATCACCAACTCTAGGGATATGATTAATAAAGAGGAAGGCCCTAACCACTTTCCGTAAGATTTCATTAAAAAAAAAAAAAAAAAGACCACTTGTATTATGGGATGGTTACACTTTGTCCATTATCCTTATGTACATATGATTGATAGAGTTTATTCAATATTCAATATGAGATATATAAGTTCACATATTATCTATTTGAGAGCTACTCAATGTGATATTCCTTGCCGGCCAGGAGCAGTGGATGCTTTTTGGTTCATAAGTGATACCAATAAAGACTATTTAAATTACAAATAATAAGAATTAAGAACTATTGAAATTAAGGAAAACGAACCTAGTTAATTTCTTGAACTCGTAACCAAGTGAGGTATTAAAACGATTGAAGATTATATGTGGGAATTAAGCTAAGCTACAGGTGGGAGATGTGGTGGCTGCTGGTTTGTCCAAGTTGGTTTGTCCAACTTGGTTTGGTGTAAATCTCATTTAAATAAAGAAGGGCAAATAACACTCCCCTCCCTTGAGGTTTGGGAAAATGACACTCACCCCCAAACTTAAAGGAAAAAAACATTTTCCCCACTTTGACATTTATTTATCTAAACTCTGTTAAATTGACGTTAAAAATGTTGTGCACTAACGTACCCTTTGGTTAATAATGTATTCCCAAAATTGCCCTTAACTTATTCTCAACTTATTCCATCAAAAGTCCATATTTTTAGCTGCTTTTCTAATTTAACGTTAGATGGTAAAGAATAAGTTTTTGTGAGTTTGTTCATCAATCAATTAAATTGACTCTGAAAGTTTTTTATATTGATAATTGACTTTGAAAATTTCAAACTTGTTTTTAAACAATAAAAGCTTGAAAGCTTCAGTAAATTGTTTTATTTCATAAATTTTGATCCAAAGTGTTAGAAAAATGAGCGATTAAAAAATCTAAGAGGATTATCAAACTTTAAAAAATCAATTGGAAAGGTGCTATAAGAGACTAAAAAATCAACATAAGAAACATGTTTTATAATATGTTCTTTTCATTTTTTATTTTATTTTATTTTATGTAAATGCTCTTTTCACTAACCATGGTTAAACTTTGATAAAGAGAATCTTTAAAAAAATTGGAATATTCCGTTACTAATATTAACAGAAGGGGGGGAGTGTTATTTTTTTAAAATCTCAGGGAGGGAGTGTTTTTTACTTTCAAGTTTGGGGGTGAGTGTCATTTCTTTAAACCTCAAAGGAGGGGAGTGTTATTTGCCCAATAAAAAATATAGGATTCTCACCCACCCCCCCCCCCCCCCCCCAAAAAAAAAAAAAAAAACCGAACTAGGTTATATGTGCATGCTTGACTCACTCAATTTAATTAATTAAAGGTCCAGTTAATAAACGCGGTTAAAGTTGAGATTTTTTTTTGGCAATCAATTTTTTTTTTAAAATTTTTTTTATAAGGATGTTGCACAACAATAAAAAATAAAAAAGGCAAGGTCTTCTTTCTAAGCAGTTTAAAGATCTGCGGAGAAACATGTTTGATATAGATACTTTTGATCTATATGGATGTTCTGGCTTTCAATTAAGAGGATGTATTTATTTATTAGCTTTTATTACTTTCCAATATAGTTGGACTCGCTCGATCCTTTCCTTAAGGAGTGTAGTTAAACATCTATCATCAAAAGCCTTCAATTAATTATTTGAAATTCTTTTGGGGTTACTTGGAAAATGGCCTATGATTTCATACTAGTCATCACTTTAGAAATTGCCTTTGATTTCCGGACCTTGCAAAAATGTGAAGTTTGTGAAATGGACAACCATGTACAAAAAACCTATTCAAGTTGATCTTCTTTCGGTGTTTCCTACTTAACATCCAATTACTCAACTAAAGCTCAATTGCTTGAAGAGGTAGTGCTGGACAACTTGTCCAACTACTCCGTAAATTATAATAATAATAATAATAATAAAATAAAACAAAAATAGAGAGAGAGAGAGCTCTTGACAAACAAATACGACAAATTTGAGGCTGTTGTAAATAATTTATATATTTTTTAAAATAAAAAATTTATTTAGTTTGACAAATTTGTAAAATACAAGACTTGTTCTTCCTATTTTATTTTTTTTCATTAAAATAGTATATAATATTTTCATAGAAATCTAAATAATGATTGTTCTTGTGGTTCAAACTAATGGCCCGAATAATTACCCTCGTCTAGGGAAGCCAGCTTGGAAGAAGAAAGTGTGTCATGAAAGCTTATCATTCAATGCCTCGGTGGTTACAAATCAGCTAGGAGACCATTGGAACCCCCATAAAGGACTGAATTCAAAACTTGGGACGTTACCGAATCAATCTTTAATCCACCATTTAAGAGGAGCAACAGCTACTAAGGAAAAGCCTATATATATATATATATATAGGCTTACCCAATTTAAGGAAGGGACAGACATTCTACTCATTTTTACTGTCACCATTAAGCTCTTTCTATTCCTTGATTTCTATTCACTAACTTTGTCATCGGAGGCTTTGTGGCCGGCACCACATCAGTGACCACCCTGAGAGAATTTCCACTCCTTTCTGAATCTTGCAGGAGCTTGGATGAGCACGTGCCAATCCATCTGGACAAACCTACTAACTGACGATTTCCACCTCATCACAAACAAAACATATAAAAATAAAAGAGCAATGATAAAAGCATGATGCTCTCCCTTGACAAACGACTATGAAAAATTTGAGACTGCTGTAAATAATTAATAGCTTTTCTTAAAACAAAAAATTTACTTAGTTTGATAAATTTGTAAAATACAAGACTTGTTCTTCATATTTTATTTTTGTTCATTAAAATAGAATATAATATTTTTATAGAAATCTAAATAATGATTGTTCTTGTGGTTCAAACAAACCATATAAAAACAAAAGAGCAATGATAAAAGCATGATTTTAAAGTTTTATATTAAAACACAATTTCACATTTTTAATTGAAATCGTGTTTAAAAATTAAAAAATAAATAAAGATTTCAATATATGGAGGGTGCTATAAAGAGTGTTTATCAAAAATCTTCCTAAAAAAGAAAATTTTTGTTTGAGTTTTTCTTAAAAAAATTTAACACATTTGGTTAAAAATAGACTAAATAAATTTAGTATATGTTTTGTAGGGTGTAAAAGTAAGAGAATAGAAGATGGTGGAAAGAAAATGAAAGATGAATAGCTATTTTCTCTTATTTTCTAGAGTAAAAGATGGAAAAAAGGAAAAAAAACAATGGAAGGATGATTATTCTATTTGGACTTGCTACCTTTTATCTTCCCAAAATTGGAGGAAAGTAGGGGGAAAATGTTTCAAGCCAAAGTGTTTGATTAATGAATGATCTCACTTTCATAATATTTGAAAGCTCGAATATGTGTGAAAACACAAGAGCTATTTAGACCCTCAAATTAAAAATTACGGCTCGGTTGATTTTACTCTAACTTAAACTAAGTGCGAAATAGAATAAATGCGAGCGAACAAACAATGTAACTACTCTAAGCCATATTCATCAAATATCAACAATAAAATGAAAGCTAAAAGAGTAGGGAAGAAGGATGCAAACACAAGATAACACCGCGATGTGTTATCAAAGAGGAAACCAAAAAACTCGGTGAAAAACCTCTCGGCCTCCCTCCAAGCGGTAAATCGATTTACTAGAAAATAAGTTGAAGTACACGAATAACATAAGGCCCTCCAAGCCTAGTCTATCCTATGTACTTGAGCCTTCTAAGCTCCCACTGCTACTAACTGACTTGACGAAGTCTTGTCTTTTTTAGCTCTCCGGATCATGTAATTCAGCCCGATTGCATCCACACCAAACAAATGGCTTCTTCCAATGCTTCCCAGCAGCACCAAAACCTCACTTTACACTCAAGATGGTTGTGGTAAATGTTTGGGCTATCAACCTCTCAAGGATTTAGATATGGAGAGATAAGAGTTGAGGAAAACCACAATTGATTGTGTAGAGGATTATGGGTATGACAATCTTTAACTCCCAAGGGTTATGGCTAGGGTTTTCTCTCTGAAAAGCACTCCCCTCAATATGTGGGTAATGATGGTATATATAGTGTGGGTGAAGACATAGTTGAGCAGATATGCCAAAATAGCAAAATAAAATGTTTCGCGGGTATCTTGTGGGAAGGCCTTACCCGTGAAATACTCGCGGAAACCAGCTGTCATGACTCTTCGCATTCCTATCATGTACTGTGTACATGGCTTCATTTCGCGGGAAGTCTTCTCGCGAGCTACTCGCGAAAACTCCTTTGATCTTCAATATTATCTTGAGTCTTCACACTCTCTCTCATACACAACTCATACAATGAAATCTCACATGAAATACAGGGTATATAAGATTAAACAAAATTACAATCAAATTTAGCACGGAATTAAAGTCAACACAAAATAGTTGTAAATAACAACTTTACAATATTGAATAGGGAAGTTGTATAGTTGAAGAATAAAATGAAGATAACATTTGGGTTTCTATATATCTCTTCCTCTCAATATGTGGGTAATGATGGTATATATAGTGTGGGTGAAGACATAGTGGAGCAGATATGTCAAAATAGCAAAACAGAATGTTTCATGGGTATCTTGTCGAAAGGCCTTACCAGTAAAATACTCGCGAAAACCAACTGTCATGACTTTTCGCATTCCTGTCATGTGCTGTGCACATGGCTTCACTTTGTGGAAAGTCTTCTCATGAGCTACCTGCGAAAACTCCTTTGATCTTCAATGTTGTCTTGAGTCTTCACACTCTCTCTCACACACAACCCATACAATGAAATCTCACATGAAATACATGGTATACAAGATTGAACAAAATTACAATCAAATTTGGCACAGAATTAAAGTCAACACAAAATAGTTGTATATAACAACTTTACAATATTGAATAGGGAAGTTGTATAGTTGAAGAATAAAATGAAGATAACATTTGGGTTGCTATATATCTCTTCCTATTTTGTAGTTAAATGAACATAATCTAGAAATAAGCTTGATCTTGTATCTAGATACACTTGATTATTTTTTTGATATCTTGATTTGGTTTGCTCTTGTTTGAAGTTTATTATTATCATCTGGTCCAATTTGTTGAGGAGAAACTTTAAAAAAAAAAAAAAATCAATGGAGTCATGAAGATGTGAGTGATTTAATCCTCGCAAGAAAGATAAACATGTAATCTAATAGAAGAATATAATAAGAAATACAATATGTTTTATTTTTAAATCCACTTTTATATCCTTGGGTCAAACACATACAAAGCTATGATTTACCAAACACCCGTATTTTATTTCCCCATGTTAGATTCCTCGCCATATTGCTTGCAGGTTGAACCTGCCCGGTTCTGTTCTTATAATAATAAACAAACAATAGTTTTTTTTGGACATAAATAAAGGTTAGATGACTGTATGCCATGTATGAATGTGGCCAAAATAACAAAAGCATCGCTATCTAGGATTATCATTCAAATTTTAATTAGTAAGGGAAATATAAAATAATAGCAAGAAAAAACAGTCAAAGATACAAGATTTGACTTTAGGTTTTTAATAACTACATAATAAATTTTTTTTTTTCGAATTCGACAAACAAGTAGATCACCAACTCTAGGGGTATGATTGATATAAAGGAAATGCCCTAACCACTTTCCGTAAATTTTCTTTTAAAAAAAAAAGTACCACTTGCATTATGGGACGGCTACACTTTGTGCATTATCCTTAAGTGCATATGATAGAGTTTATTGTGTCAATATGAGGCATATAATTAGTTCACAAATTATCTATTAACTATTTGAGAGCTATCATTCAGTGTGATATTCCCTGCCCAGAGCAGCGGATGCTTTTTGGTTAATAATTGATATAAGCAATAAAACTATTTAAGTTACCTATAATAAGAACTATTGAAATTATTAATGAAAACGAACCTAGTAACTTCTAGAGCTCATAACCAAGAGGTATTAAAATGATTGAAGCTTATATGTGAAAATTAAGCTAAAGGTGGGATGTGGTGGCTGGCTTTTGGTTTGGTGTAAATCTCATTTAAATAACGAATATAGGATTCAAAAAAAAAAACCGAACCTAGGTGGTAGGTACATGCTTGACTCATTCAATTTAATTAAAGGTCTAATTAGTAAGTGTTAGTGTATTGATTAAGGTTGAGTTTTTTTTTTGGGTAGCAATTGACTTGTTTTTCTAAGGAGTTGCGCAACATTTTAATTAAAAAGAAAAAGAAAAGGAAGACAGGGTCTTCTTTCTAAGCAAATATTAAAGATCGGTGGAGAAGCATGGATGATATAGATACTCCTTTATGTGGATGTTCTGGCTTTTAGTTAAACGATGAGCCTTGTTGCTAAATTAGCAACTCCTCATGCACAAAGTTCTTAGATTCTAGGGGAAAAAAGGTTTAAACCACCAGATTCAATATATTGTAATTATCTCAACAAAAAAAAGTATTTGTTGATTAGTTTTTATTACTTTTCAATATAGTTGGACTTGTTCGATTCTTCCTTAAGAGTACAATAGTACACCCATTAACAAAAGCCTTCAATTAATTATTTGTATCTTTTTCAGGTTACTTGGAAAATGGTCTACAATTTCATACTACTCATCACTTTAAAAATGGCTTATGATTTCCAGGTGTTGCAGAAATGTGAATCTTGTGCTTGGAGGCCCTGAACAACCAATATGCAAACAACCTATTCAAGTTGATCTGCTTTCGGTGTTTCCTACTTAGCACCATTTTCAAATGCTTGCATTCAATTACTCAACTAAAGCTCAATTGCTTATTATAGAGGTAGTGCAATTCCATCAAAAAAAAAAAGAGGTAGTGCAACTATGACGTGAAGGCCCATTTATAAAGCCCAAGCTGCCATAAGGCCCATGACAATACCGAAACCTCTCTATGTATCCATTCGTCCTAAGCCCACTGTATACATAAACTGTCCAAGAAATATCGCAAAAGGCATAACCTACCGTATCCGTAGTCATACTGTTAACATTGACTAGGTACGAATTTAAAATTGTACCGATATTATTCCCAACACTCCTCACGTCACGATTTGATAATAATAATGAATATAAAAAAAACACTTACTAATCATTGGATTTAATAAAATACAGGAAAAATAATAATAAAATGAAGTACGAATGATTTAATCAAAGGTGGTAAGTTCACAACCACTAGTCCCAAATCCTTTAACGACTTTTTTTTTTTTTTTTTGTTAAGTGAAAATGAAAAATAATAGATAAGATTTATAAATGTTAATCCCCAAGACCTTCTTAAATATGACAAATTATAGTTGATAAAAAATATAAGATTTTTTAAATTAAACTATTTATATTTGTTATTTGAAAGTGTTTTAAATTTTTTAAGTTTTTTTAAAGGAAGCATAAAGCATTTTACATTCAATTATTATATAAGGCGAAATATTTTGTGAATAATGTAATATGCGGTTACAATTTGTTTCTAGTGTTACTTACAAATAGTTCATCCATCTTGAATGACCTAAAAAGGAGCCAGATATAAGTAAATCCGTCACTTATATTAGAAAAAAAAATACATTTTTTTTTTATGGAAATAAAAACACATTTGGGTTTATGTGTAACAGAGAATTCAAACAAAAAACATACCTGCATAAGCTAATTTTGTAGTGTTGTTACCATATATACTTCTCCCACAAATATTATCGCAAGTGCTGATTTTCACTCTGACAAGATGAGAAGTAAAACATCCAAAATGCATCACCACATCAACTTGGTTTGAGAAACAATGATGTATTTATTTGAATGAAGAAACATATGAATGATTTGCCATATTCTTTCTCCTAATATGTGAAGAAAGCATGTGAGGAATGAAAGTTCTATTAGCTGACAAAGAAAACAACAAACCACTGCTCGATAATTAATTACCATTGAGTTATTGACTTATTAAACAACTTCAACGCCCAAATATTTTGGTAAAGAATTGATTTTTAAGTTCATATTCTTTTTTTTTTTCTTTTTTTCTTTTTTTGTCAGTTTGTTCTGAATAATGAAAATCAATAAATAATGAAAAAAATTTAGCTATAAATTTAAAGTGGGTGCAAAAGAAGTTTTTTTTTTTTTTTTTTTTGCATAATGAAATTCAAAACTTGAATCTTCTTTTGGTCGAGTTAGATCTCCAACCAAGTTTTGGATGTGGGCAAGCCAATCATCACTCTTGCAACTTCCACTAAGATGGGACAATTCCAAATTGTTAGTGTCTTCAAATACGTAAGGCCAGACAATGATGTCAAATTGGGGCAATCCCAAATCTCAAGTGATTGAAGAGATGATGTTGCAGATCCACTTCGGCAAAGTCTTCAAACTTGGACAATTTGAAATCTTGAGATTTCGTAGAGAGGTGGCATGTTGAAGTCCCACTGGAAGAGAGGCCAATTTTGGATGATTGTAAAATCTTAGATTTTGAAGCTTCCTTAGGCATTGCCATTCCAATTCCATCCCAATTATAATTAAATAACATAAGTTCCTCAAATGCAGTGAGATGTTGTATAGTTTGAAAGAGAAGACCATCATTGCCTTCCATTAGACTAATATGCAAAGATTTTAATTTGGAGAGAGGGGCGAACGAGGCGGTAAGTGTTGAAGAAGAAGAAGAAGAAGAAGACTACAAGTAGAATAGATTGACTCTGCTATTGTTTTTGTTGTTGTTGTTGGGTGTTCCGAAGATGCCATATTTATCATTCCCATTGATCTTGTTTGCTCCAATGGCCTCAAATTAGAGTTCCCCAAATATAGTCCTTCAAGATAGGGAAATAAAGGCATGGAATACAGTTTAGGGCAATGATAAATACATAGAGAAGAAAGATGAGTAAATGAAGGGAGAATTCTTTGCCTTCAAGATTGCAATTGTTGATATTCCCCCATAATTATCATCATCATCCACCTCGTTGGAGTCCCTCCTCCTCTTCCACCATCCCTTTAGATTAGGACAATACCTAATTTGAAGGAACTCTAGGGATGGAAGGTTAACTCTCTCGGATATTAGTGATACATACTCAAGAGAAGGAAAGTCGATCAACTCAAAAAGTTTTGAGAGAAGAAAATTGATGCAATGGTGCATAATTTGGCATTTCTTAATTGAAATTGACATTAGGTGTACGAGGTATTTTAGTGACGAAAGCTAACTTGGATATCTCACTCCCATGTAGCCTTTTAATTTCAAATGTTTAAGATTAGGGGTGGTTCCAAAGCTTCTATTGACTTCTCATCATACCCAACATCCACTTCATCGACATCTCCTTTTATCCACTCTAACGCTAAGCCTTCAAGGTGTTGCTTCTCTTTCAAACTTGCAACCTTACATTCTAATTCAGTATCTTTATCATGTCTGAAATTTTTAATCATAATATTTTCTCTTAGATGGTTTAATCCATGAAGTTCCTTCAATTCACCACCACACCTAGAGTCCGTACTCAACACATACTCAGCTAGTGACTAGAGATTAGTCAATTGCCCTAGTCCTCATGGCATATGAGTCAAACTCCAGCACCCATCAATGTTAAGATGCCTAAGATTAACTAATTTAGTAAAATTTCTTGGCAATTCTATTAGTCCTCTAGAGCAAGAGAGATTTAATGTCTCCAAATTTTGCAACCTTGTAATGGAATTAGGAAGCATTTTTATGTAATTGTTCCCTGAAAGATTGAGATATCTTAAAATCTTCAACTTTCAAATAGAATGTGGCACACTGCTAAGTGCTAATGCCAGTGCCATTCAAATCTAACAGGTGCAAGAACTTAAAACTTGAAACAAATGTATCACAAGTTGATCGGTTCCATACTCGTGATTGGTTCCATACCACTTGATGTGGATGCCAAGCTTGACTTGGTAAAAGAAATGTTCTCATCCTATTTGCTTTAAACAACAAGGTTGGAATTTTCAATGATGAGCCTAATTTAAAACCAAATGAACCGTGATGAGTTTTTTCACCAATGTTTTCCCCATCTATACCGAAAGTGATATTCTCTAGTCCAACTGCTAATATTGCCAAATCATGCATGAGATCACGTATTTTGAATTTAGGTACATCGTCCCACCAATTTTCTTCAACTTCTTAAAAGAATGATCTCCAAAGTAATTCCATAAAATACTTATGACCAACATCTTCGAAACATTGATTTTGACCTGACAGCTTAATGAACCCTTGTGCCATCCATAGCTTAATCAACATCTTCTTTTCAATCTAGTAATCCTATGGAAATAAACTACAATAAGCAAAGCACTGTTTCAAATATGATGGGAGATGATCATAACTCAAGTGTTGGTAGGATATCTGTTTCTTTTTTATTTACATTTGAAAAATCCTTATTCTTGAAGGACAACCATTCTTGTTCTGACTCTTTAAAGTACAATAGGCTTCCTATAGTCGTTATGGCGAGTGGAATTCCTTTGCACTTTCTAACAATTCCATTCCAATTTCCGTAATTCTTAAATTTTCTGGTTCTTGTCCTTTTTCAAATGCCTTTTGCTTAAATAAAGACCACGACTCCTCTTCATTTAAACCCCTTAAAAAGTATGGTTCAATAGTTTTTGAAATCTTTGCAACCTTCTCCTCACGTGTAGTCACCAATATTGTACTACCTCTTTCACCACCCAATAGAAGTCTTTTTAAACTATTCCATTTTTGTGAATCGTCTAATACAAGTAAATATCTCTTTCCATCAATTTCTTTTTGAAGATCATTTATCAATGTGTTCATTTCAAGGTTCTCTGGTTTCTTTCCTTTTGCAGATTCTAGGATTTTCTCAACAATTATTTTTACATCAAAATCATTAGAGACAAACACCCACAATTTTTTATCAAAATGTTTTTGCATTTTTTCTTCATTGAATACCAATTGAGCTAATGTGGTCTTCCCTAAACCTCCAATTCCAACTATCGGAAGAACTGACACATTCTCTTCAATATTGGAATGTAATAAATAGTCCATGATCACCTTCTTATCATTCTCTCTCCCAATAACATCTTCAACACGTACAAAAATAATGAGTCTCCCTTACACTACTGACTTGTGTCTCCCTAGGACGTTCCTCTAAGTGGAACCTCCTATCAGCTGCAATGGCATCTAACCTCTCCCTAATTGCCTTAATCTTATGACCCATTTTAAAACCATATGCAAGCTGATTTGATTTGGAAAAGAAGATGCGTACCTCTTTTGCCATCTTTTTCTGGGTCATTACTTCTTGTCGTAAAACATCAGTGGAAAAGCCATCCAGCAAGTCATCCGCTTCGTATAGTACATCTTTCAGCTTTCCTAACCAATTCTTGATGGTATGATTCTGCCGCTGTTGCTCCTCTGCATCCAGAAGCACGGCTTCGATTGTTGAAACCGTGTTCCCAAGCTTTTCAAGCTCAGCTTTGACACCCCAGAGCAATCCAATCTCTTTGAGTGCTAGGTTTCCCAATTGCCTAATGATTCCCTCAGCAACTTTGATGAGAGCTCCTTCCGCCATTGCACACTAGCAGGTGAATGAATGCTAAAAGATCACTCTTTAGACAAGTAAAGGTAGATAACTAGATGAGAAAGATCGTTTGTGGAGAGAGAGAGAGAGAGAGAGAGAGGGTTTACAGTGGACGAAATAAAGAAAAATGAAGAAGATGAAACGAAGATAGAGAAACAAGCTGAAGAAGGAGAGGGGAGAAATAAAAATGATTAAAAATTGTGTAGATATGGAAAAAAAAAAAAAAACAAAAACCCTGGCTTGTAGTGGGTCGGCGGGTGGGAAAACTAAAGTAAATTGGTCCATAATTATTAATTAGTGAAGTATATATGTTCAGCAAAACAACTTGCCACTCCAATGATTTGGAAATATTACATACTGTACAGGTTCCCAGTTTTTTTTTTTCAAATTCAATTTTGCAAGTGACCACTTCCTATTAAAATAGTCTTTATAATGAAAAGACTAGGTTATGATATAAGCAACTTGTTTAAGTACTACTCCTATATACGACCTCCACGAGTAGTATAAAGTATAAACTCGTTCAAAGTTCTGCAGGATCTCTATTGTCAAGGTTCTGCAGCTGGCGATGAGTTCTGATCGGATAAAGAATTAGATTTTCTTTGTTTCAATGACCCTTTCTCCAATATTTAAAGAACTAAAATTAGCAGGCAAAAAAATAAAAAGAGAGAGAGCTGCTCGACTGTTCTTATCGGTGGGTGACAGAATAAATAAATAATACATTTCTTATGGCAGATGCAAATAATTTACATAATTATATCAAGGGCCTTAAAAAAAATGTGAAAGTCAATAAGAAGGAAGGGGAGGAAAAAAGAATCAATTAGAGAACATGATGAGGAAAGAAAATGCTTCAATATTCAGCACCAGAATTTTACTTTGGAATCTTGATGATAAATTGTGTTTTATGGGAAAAACTTTGGTCCAATTCATTTAGGTGTTATAGCTAATTAAGTTTGATTGTGCATTTGTGTTTTATTAATAAATTAATGAAATTCTTTCAAAAGTTTAAACTATTTGAAAATGGTGAATTTAATCACTTTATTATAACTTCAAATCTCCCCTCACTTTTGACTTAACCATTATTTCAACACTCTCCCTTAATGTGGTACCTAAGAAATGAGATTTTCAACATTTTAAATTCTCCTAAAATTTTAAATAATTAGAAAATAATAAATTTAATCACTTAACTTATCAGTTGATTGGCATACTTATTTAATTGATTTTTAACCAAATTCTTTCCAGAAAATGATGTAAACATATCAAATGCAACAATTTACCATTTGAAACTGATTTCAACTTTTGAGAATAAATATTGTAACATGCACCAACTTGAACTTGAATTTGAGCCCAAAGACGACTTTTTATTTATTTTTATTTTTTATTCCCTGTCTATTGAAATGAAAGGTGCTTCCAGAGAATAAACTATTTGAGACATAGTTTTCGTTGGCATTGCTTCCTCGAAGTATTACTTGGGTCAGGAACTTCTTCTAGGAGATTTCTACAATTTCTTAACAAGATTAATTTTTAATTAGAATGTATATTTACCTAGAAAAATAGGAATTTCATTCCAATAGAATTCTTTTTGTCTATGATGGTCAGAAAGCAATTTCTATCCAACACATTAGGTTTCCAACCATACTTTCTTGAGGGAGTTGAATTTATCTATCACAGACACTCTAGGAGTTATTCTTTGAATAAGTTTCCGTTGCATATGTTGTAACTTATTGATCAAACATGCTCTTTTTGTCATTACTTTATTAATTTATAAAAATTGTGATTTTTGTATATATAAAAAAAAAAAAAAAAAAAAAAACTAATTAAGAGGCCCCTCGGTCATCAATAAATTCAACTAGTAATTGATACTTGATTCTATACTATGCTGAACACCATGTCTATTTTTGTCTTTTAAGTTTTTAGAATAACATCAATAAATCAAGTTTAGATTAAAAAAAAAAAAAAAAAGACAAAACTTAGGTATAGTACCTTAGATGTTGTTCTTTAGGTTATCATTTTAAGATTTAGTCATGTGGACTTAACAAAAAAAAATACAATTTCATCTCATGAAAAAAAAATCCACATGGCAAAATCTAAAAAAAACCACATGGCAAAATCTTAAAAGGGAACCTAAGAAAGAACACCTATGAACTGTACCTAAATCTTGTTAAAAAAAAAAAAAAAAATACTCCAATTGGATTCATTATTTTATTTTTTTTAGCGAAAATTAGATCCATAATTGGTCATGTTTGGAAAATGAAATAGCTACTTAGTCCAGAAATGCTTAATAATTTTTTCTTGAAAATGACAAAATGCATATTTTGTTCATTTAGGGGGAAAAAGACAAAAAGTTCATCACCAACCCTATTGGAAACAGAAACACTAGGAGATTCTAGGACTAGGAGTATAAATTGATCTACTTTATACTTCACCAATTACAACTTATCGTATGTTTGAATTTTATCAATTTTAAACTTTTATTATTTTATAATAAAATAAAAATTTATAAGTGGCAAACTGTGATTGATGGAGCCTAAATTGGAACATAAAAAACAAGACACAAAATGTCTATTACTTTTGGAAACTATTACACAATTAATAAAACCTATAATGCAGCACTAATTTTTAGTACATAATTCCATAAATGTTTTATTGATTTCAAGATGCATTTGCTAACATTTACAACCAGTATTATAGTCATGGTCAATTAATCCAACAGTGACTGCTCCTTCAGTTCACTTAGTCATGATATATGCAACTTGTTATATATATATATAGGTCTTGGGCTCTGTTCAACGGCCCAATTCAAGAAATGGGCTGAATCTATTGAGGCATTATGCATATTTTGACAAATAACCTACTGAAATTGATCTGCATTCGGTGTTTCTACTTAGCATCATTTTCAAGTGCAACTGTGACGTGAAGGCCCATTTATAAAACCTAGTTAATTACTCAAGCTGTCATAAGGCCCATGATAATACTAAAACCACTCCAGATAGCCATTCATCCTATGGCCTCAGAACTTAAAGCCCATAATTGCAAAGGGCAAAAGCTACAATTGAATGCTCATGGTCTAGTTTACAATTGAACGTGCTTAAAAATGGAAAACCAACCAGAGGAAAAGAAAAATCAGGATTGCAGTTAGTAATATTATATTGTAGTCATAATAATGTTTTTTGCTAGCTTTTGGATCAAAATCAGGTGGAATAACCATCAAGTGGTTTAAGATATTAATATGTGAAATTTTTTTAACTTCTAACATCTTATTCTTATGGCTCAAGATGTGATTAAAGAGATTATGTTATGACTATACTTTTAACATTACTTTTTCAAACATCTATCGTCTATGAAAGACATCAATCATATTGGCATTCTTGATCATGCTCAAATGATAAGCAATCAGAACAATAGTTTGTGTACATTCATGTCCAATGCCTCTTGTGCTATTCTCTCAAAACCAGCATCAAATGCACTTTCAGCTGCATTTAAAAGTTAAAATCCATTGGTGTTTAGAAATTTCTCTTGTCATGGAAGTTGTTTGCTTCTGTCCACAAGACAAATAAGTCTTGTGCCTCACCACCCATGGAGTCCACTCAGCTGCAAATTTCAAATTTCCAAAATATATTAACAACTTAGATGGTTATCAAGATGAAAGGATCATCTAAAGTACAGTCATGGACCAGAAGTTAGAACCAAGCAATGTATCAGTAAAAGACCAGCATAGGCAAGTTCAGGTGCAGCTATTATTTCTTCAATTCTTGCACCACCTTTCCATATGCAATATTATATTTGATGGAGGATGAAAAGATCAAGGGTTCTTGGCTGACAAGACCAAATTTTCCCTACTCCATTTAATCTGAAAATTTTTGAGATTAATATTATTCATAAGAACTTTGCCCACCTGAAGATCATTGTATCACTTTGAAGAACTGATAACTGCTGACTTCCCGCGCTTTTTCTTTGTCCAACAAAAGCTCAAGTTTTGCCATCTGGAATACAGAAATAGAATCAATTAACTATATTTGCTCATTTAATAAAGTTAAATGATTGAAATAAACATAATTAACTTATGTATCTAAATTTATGTGATCTATATCTTTCCTATTGCGTCATAAGCATTGATGTTTGATCCAGCGGAAAAAGAACTTGTGTAGGAAGCCGCAAGGCCTAGAGACCAAAACTAAACCATCCATGTGGTAAGAAAAAAAAGGCATAATAATTGCACATATACATTCATATGTTGTGGTTGCACACATCTTCATTAAGGAACTTAAGCTACTAAAGTATCTAATACTTTGCTATTGCTGCATATATAACTTTGGAACCAACTCTGTTTGGAGAAAAGGCATAATCAAATACAATAAAAAATCAGCAATACTTGAAACAAAAAAAAATAATGAAGTTGTTCAATTATAATTGATAAATTTATAGAGGACTGAGTTTAAAATGATATGAATGAACATGTGGAAGTATTAGGAATTTTAGATCCTTATGGTCTTAGTTGCTATGTCTAGGATTTGAGCAGTCACATGGATTCATGTAACGTATGAACCTTGCCCATTAATGCCTGGCATTTTACTGATAAGTGAGAGAAAGAGATGTACAAAATGTTTTGTTGACTGAAATAAAATGAACTCATTATTACAAGTGAGTATTCACTGTAGTTTATTGTTCCACTGACAAAGAATTTAAGACTTTTTAATTTCAATTTTTTTTTTCATTTTTTTTTTCCTCCTACATTTTTTCTGTAACCAAATGGAGTTTAAATTTAAATAATCAATCACTAAAATTGTTGACGCTAACTTGAAATGTCAAAATTATGTGTTAATCCAATCTAAATGATTACCCAAATACCTCATTAGGGGGCACCTCAATGAGGCTCAAAAGTCAAGCCAAATACATCACCTCCTTAGAACATTGAAAAGAAAGAATAGCACTGACAATTTTTTTTTTTACAGAACAAACAAGATTGCTATATATCCTTTTATGAAGGATCTAGGTTAATGATTGACATACATACCTAAAGAAGTCAAAGTGGTAGTAAATTCTGAATATGGTTCTCATTAATTCAGTTCCACTGTCAAATAAAAGGGTGCAGGTTTATGCCACATCTTTCTTGTTTAATTCTACCATCTTAGCAACAACTTGAGTCAGTAAAAAATACTCGATCTCTTTAAAGAAATGAGGTTATCATCATCAAGCATATTGCAGAATCCCCCCTGATTTCCCCAACCATCTCCTGAATAGCTACTTGTATATACATTTCCCTCTGATAATCAAAGAAACAAGCGAATAAACTTGAAAACAACTCAAAACTTTCAAATAAACAAACTGAATTTATATCCATGAACACAACCACTCGTAGTAAGAACCCAACTAGACCACAGTAATGTCCATATAGGTCAATATGATCTAAATTTGATAGTTATTAAATCCTAACATGGTAAAGCAAGATTTGTATTGAATACTTAGGAGAATGAGGTTGGAATTATCGTGCAGGAATCTTGTGGTCTATTACAAATAAAACTTACTTATTCTTTTATTTAATATGTGATGATGCAACCATTTGTAGAATATTAAAAAAAAAAAAAAAAAAGTAAAATAAGATATGAAACATACAAGTAACAGTGCTGGAGATGTCAGAGCTTCAATGGCTAATATTTTGAAAAACACCACAACAATTAACAAGAGATATTTGCCACCACCATTGTCATTAACTGCTTTACAAACTAACATTGAACTTGTTTCAGATTGGATAAGCCAACAAAAGATAAACAAAAACCAGGATTTAAACACAACAAAAATCCGAGATAGGCAATAAGTATAGATTACCCCCAATAAGAGAAAGATCATGCAGCAAAGATCATTTTGTAATCCAAATAATAAGTAGTCAGGTATTAATTCAGCCAACATACTTTCCATATCATGCGTGAAGAAACCAAATTCAGGATGAATAATTATCATATGAAAGTAAAGAAATGTAATTTCAATGTATTGCAGAGTTTCAAGGTAACAAATTGAGAAATTCAGCATATGAAATCAGACAAGTTTAAAATACTCAAAACGTCAGAACGCTTATAAAGAATAATAAAAAGAAAGCATAAAATTGAGATTTCATTCTTGTGTTTTATCCTTGACAAATAACACTAGAATATATGTGTTTATGAAGGATCTCGGTTAATGATTGACATATGTACTAAATGAAGTCAAAGATGCAACAAATTCTGAAACTTGTTCTCACAAATACAGTTCCACTATCAAATATAAGAGAACATACTTATGCCAACTCTTTCCTGTTTGCCTCTGCCATTGTAGCCATAAGTGGGATAGCCACTGACACTCATTCTGTTTAAGAAGGAAGGCTATCATATCCAAGCACGTTGTAGAATCCCCCTTGATTTCCACACCCCTCTCATGAATTGCTGCTTTTTTCTACATTTCACAAGTGACTATACGCTGCATTTAGGTTGTGCCTATCTACTACGTATCTGCCTGAATGCCAGCATATAAAAGGTAATCATGAGAGAAGTTGGTCATCTAAAGAGACACAAGAAGTTGATAAAGTTAGATAGTTAGCATCTAACATTTATTTGCCACTCTACTGTTAGCATGGCAAGCTCACAGCTCTAGGGGATGATATTTATTGCTCGTTATCCAACATGAGAAAGTTTAGAACTCAAAATAACCGGTAAATTAACAAACTGAATTGTGGCCCTCAACCTTTTTGTGGAGTACTGATGGATCCTTTTAAATTCAATTCAGCCTCATGGTGATATAAGCTGTCTCAGGTCATACCGGAGCATTTTCACCTGGCATCATTCAGAATCTAAGCTCCTCTTTTCGAATATGAATTCAGTAGGATGCTTATCAATCTTGGCTTAAAAGAAAATGTAGAAGTTAGGACTTTATAATCATTGTCTTCCCAAAGTTTCTCACTGACCAGGGGCACAAAATGAATACCATCCCTGATATATATCATTTCTAGAAAAAATCTAAGCTGTGTTTTGATGCAAACTATTCTATCAAATAAAAGTTACTGACAGAAAATTTCATATACTTAAATATGCATAATCATTAATTAAACCATTAAGTTATTAAAATCTTTGGGCTCACCTCTCTCTCCATCTGACTACCTGACAGTGACGGCGGAGGAGTCTCAAGACTGCTCGATTTGTTTGGAACAGTTTGAGGTCGGTAGTGAGGCTAGAGAGATGCCACGTAAGCATAAGTTTCATTATGCGTGTATCGAAAATTGGCTCCCTGTTCGCCGATTGTGTCCTATTTGCCGATTCGCTATGCCCCTGGGTCCACGTAGGCCGGTCCATTTAAATTTGTCCTATACTTGTTGTTCGTCTCGGTCCGTATCGCGTTCAATTTTTTAATTTGGGCTCAAATCGTTTTCGTCGAGTTGATTCGGGTTTGAATTTGGGCTCGGATGTTGATTCAGTTGTGGATATGGATTCGGATTCGGATTCAGATACGGTTACGGATATGGATATTGATTAAGTTTGATGACTCTTCAACTCGATCTACAAGGCATGGAGTTATGAAGACATGAATAGAAAAACTAGTTATTTAAAAGAAAGATTCATGGTTTGTAACATAGCTGTTCTTAGTCAAACAGTTAATCAAAATTAAAATTTTCTTTTTTTCCTTTCCAAAGAGTCTATATGTTTGTTTATCTGTTTTAATATTTTATTGCATTATCTTTCAAGGTCGAAAGGGTATTTTTCTAAGATTATGTGCAGGGGCAGAACTATCTAAAAGGCCCCCCAAACTTTTCAAGAATTACATTTTCACCCCTGTAATTAACAAATATATGTTTCCCTTCTCCCTAGAATTCTTCATATTTCTTTTATCAATACCTTAAATTAAATTGGTTAAATTTTTATATTTGTTTATTATTTTGACCCCTCATTTTTAAAATTTTAGTTTCACCCCTAATGATGAAAATGGATAACTTCACATTATAAAAAGAGCAAAATCTTGACTTTTTATCAAGAGATTTATAATTAAGTATAAATATTTTATTATATTGAATTACTCTATATTGATTCTCTATAATTTTGAGGGAGCACTTATTTTTTTAGTTAAAACCTTTTTATTTACTTAAAAATAATGAAACAAAAGAGTGCCCAGTTAAGTATAAATATTTTATTTTATTTTTTAAAATTGGTAAAAAAGAAATAAGATGAAAAGAAAAACCGTTCAAATCTCTATCTTTGCCTTTTTTTCTCTCATTGGATTCGCTAGCTACTGCAAAACAAAAATCATGCATGGTAATGGAAGACAGGGTGACCAAAAGGATTTTGGAGCCTCAGACAACATTTAAATTGAAGATTTTATATATTTAAATTTTTTTTTTTTTTTAAAATTCTTCTAATTTGTAGTATAGCGAGAAATTTAAATTAGAGATTTATGGTGGCCCATGAATGAGTTGACATGTTAATTTAGGAATGTTGTAAAATTATTGTGAAATTTTGTTGTGTTCACATCATTACTTTTTTTTTTTAATCTATTAGCTAATATTTTAGGCTTAAATTATACTCTTATTGGTATAGAAATTTTCCTATTGATTTAAATTTGGGGGCCTTAGGGAGGTTGGGCGGCTGCCTAATTGGCCTAGTTGTAGGACCGACCCTAGTGGAAGAAACATAATTCATATTGGAAATATTAAGGACAAAGTTATGTTAGGCGTATTACAAGCTTTACTATATTGAACTTATTAATTGATATGCCAAAAATTATAAAAAAAAAAAAATCAAACATTTATTTATTGGGTGGCTGATGAAGTCCATTAATTACATTTGATGGGTCCAAGAAATGAGTAAGATCGTCCATCCTTGAAGAACGATGTATAAGGACGATCCCATTACCATCACAGTACGAAGGGGGCTGCTCGAGCAACCCAACCAATGCCGACTGTTACGACTAGCAGCAATAAATACCAATACCGTTGAAGATGTGCCGGTCAACTTAACACCTGGCACAAGCGTTACGAACTCAAGCAATAATGCTCCCATAATGACGGAGCCAACGGCTAGAAGGACACTGAAATAACTTATATATACCCATAAACAAGATCCAGAGGGGGTATGAAAAAAACACATAACTTTATTCTCATTTTAGCTTTCTCTGCTTTTATCCTGCTTGCTAAGCTTTCTCTAACTTTATCATCGGAGGCGTTGTGGGCAGCACCCCACCGGTGATTCTTTCTTTTTTGTGATACCCCAGGGTTGATACAAGCAGTGGACGATCTTTATCTGGACAAACATCTCGACTGACGATCTCAGCATCATCAACATTCATTATTACATCAATTTGTAAGTTTTAGTTATTTAATTTAATTTTTTTTAGAGATATTTTTAACTTATGGCATCCACTGATAAAATAAAATTACTCATTCCTTTAGCGTTTTCCATTAGGACAACCATGTACAAATTACCTATTCAAGTTCATCTAATCATATGCTTTCGGTGTTTCCCAGTTAGCATCATTTTCAAGATGTAGTGAAGTGCAATTGGGATGTGAAGGCCCATTTATAAAAGCCTAGTTCATTACTTAAGCTGCCATAAGGCCCATGACAATACCAATACCGCACCATGTAACCATTTGTCCTAGCTCCTAAGAGCATTCACATCCCAAAATTCTAATACACCCAACATCCCAAAACTCTATTTTTTTTTCCTTTTTTTTTTTATAAATATTCTATTTTATTCCTTTTTTTACATTTTTTTCTTTTTCTCTTCCTTTTCCTCTCTTTCTCCCTCAACCTCTAGCATTGGCCACAACAAATAAAACCAAAACAATTTAACATACAATCACCCCATAACCACCATGCCACCACCAACACATAGTCACCCCACATATCCCAGCACCACCCATCGAACCATCAAACCTAAACCAAAACCACATTAAAAAAAAAAGAAAAAAGAAAAAAAAAAGCATCAAAGCATCAGTTCAAACCAAGCTAAAACCCCATCATTGGAGCCACCATCAAACCAAGCCAAAAAAAAAAAAAAAAAATCACCATCAAACCAAGCCACATAACTGAAACCCACCTCTGGCACCACAACCAGAGACACCACCACAGCAGCAACAAACCTAAGCACGTGTCGTATTTCATGACGACGGCCTCGACGAAGCTAACATTTTGGAGCTTTATGAGGAGCTTGATGGTGATGCCGTCAGAGGAGCGGTGGAGGGAGTGGAGGGTGCTGGTTAGGAGTTTGAATTTGGAGGTGAGGAGGGAGTAGGCGGCAGAGGGTAAAGATGGAATTTTGCACCAATCTATGGCAGTGGTGATGGTGTTAGGGTTTTGGTGATGGGTGATTACGTGTTTCCATATTAGTGGGATGAAGCTAGGCTTTATGCTGGCCTTTTCGAATTCTAATCGGACTTCTTTTGCGTTGAAGATTGATTTCATTAACGTTGTTCTCTCTCTACAAATTTCACACTTTGATTTCTGACATCAACCAGAGAGAGAGAAAGCAAGCCACGTCGTTGCCGTCAACTAGGCCAATTTGCAACGAGAAAGAGGATAAATAATGGGAGTGGGTGGTGGCTCGCCATGTTATGGTAGCTATGAGTTTTGGGTCTAAAGAGAGAAGGATGAGAGAAGAGAAATAACGAGAGAGAGAGAGAGAGTGTGTGTTGAAATTGTTTAATAAAAAGCAAGAGAAAGAGAGAATTAAATAATAATATTTAAGTTTACCATTCAGCTACAGTACCATCATACATTTACGACGGTATTGTAGCAGTATGGCAAAAAATTTTGGATTTTTACAAGTTCCCACTTTCAGATGCTGAGCTCCTTTGGGCTTGAATGCCAAATTTTCCTTACATTTGGCATTTCGCAGGCCCAATGCGAATGCTCTAAGGCTTTTGAACTTAGAGCCCATAATATATAGAGTCTGTCCATTAATATTGCAAAAGGCAAAAGCTACAAACTCTTGGGAACAACTTATTTAGCTGAAACTGAAAACTTTTGGCTAAAAGCATGGTAAATAAAACTAAAAGGTAGTTGAAATAGTACAGTGAGACCCATGAATAGCATTAAAAAGTACAATGAGGCCCACGAATAGTACTAAAAATAAGTTGAATAGTAAAAAAAGCTGACTTTTTAAGCCAATGCCAAACACATACTAAGAATCTCTCTCTCTCTCTGAAGTAGTGAAGTGCAATATCATTGGCAATAGATGATATTTTGGAAGGCCAAGTCATCATCTTGTTAAGTCAGAGATTGTCAGAGAAGTTGTAAGCAGGGCAGGCTGAAGCTATAGGCCATTTAGGCCACCGCCTAAAGCCCCCACTTATAAGAGGGCCCCAAATAGTAACAATATATTATATAATATTACTTTTTCATCTGAGAAAAAAAAAAAGATTACAAACGGCCATCACCAAATCCCATCAGGCCATGAAGACCCGTTTCTCACAGAGGCTCGTTTCTCAAAAAAAGAAAAAAGAAAATAGAAAATAGAAAAAGATTTCAAATGGCCATCACCAAATCCCATTAGGCCATGAAGGCCCATTTCTCATAGAGGCCTGTTTCTCACAGAGAAAAAAGCTGAAGTGACAATGTGACATGAAGGCTAATCCCATCAGACCATCACCAAATCTTTAGCTTGCAGAAGAAAAGATTACAAACAACAGAAATGTTTAGCTTGCAGAAGAAAATATTAAAAAAGGTAGAAAGAAGAGACAAATAAGAAAAGAAAGAAAAAAGAAAGAAGAAAAAAAAAACACTCACTCTTTGACTCTCTCTATCTTGATTCTAAAAAAAACACTCATTAGTTGGCTTACTCATCAACTGGTGTTGGCAATAGACTTGGTGTGTTCACTGAAGGTTTGTTTTTTGTTTTCTCTTCCCTTGTCTCTTTCGTCTTCTTCATGTTTGCTGCTGGGTGTCTCGGTTTTTTTTTTTTTTTGGCTGAACTTTATTTTGGTTGTTGTAGTCTTAACTTTTTTTTGTTTGTTCTCTTAAATTTAGATTTCTTTAGATTCCTTTAGATTTCTCTAGAAGCCTTTTGAATAGTCCGAATAGTCAGTAGACCCACTTAAAGAGAAAAGAGTTAAAGTATTGATTCTAAGAAGTTCTAGTCTTACACTTTTTTTTTTTTTTTTTTAAGAAATCAGATTTAGAGGGATAGTGGGCTGGTCTTAGTCTTAGTGGATCAAGTTGAGTCCTACACATTTTGCTAATGGGCTGGTCTTAGTGTTAGTGGATCCAATCAAGTTGAGTCCTATACATTATGCTAAAAAAAAAAAAAGGTTTACTGCTACACAAAAAAAAAAAAAAAAAAAAGAGTATTAATAACAAAATTATAAATTTAGAATAATTTACTTTGTATTAATATTAATTTTAATTTTTTTGTGCAGGTTTAAAGTGTAAAGTGATCATATTAAGTAAAGCTGCAATTGTGCTTTTGATAAAACAGGTTCTATTGTTTTATACATTAAATTTATATTATTCTAGTTAAATTGTAATTATTTTTTATTATAGATTGTGTTTCATTTATTCATAAATATTTTTTAATTACAAATGTCTACTAGAAAATACCTATCTGGATATGAAAAACTAAAAAAATAAAAAAATAAAAAAATAAGAGAAGAACTAATTGAATCTCAAAAAGGAGCTATGGACAAATTTATTACTAGTAAAAAACAAAATCTTGCAGAAAATTTGAGTGAAGGTTTCATAAATGAATAAGAAATTCATCAAAAAGAGTTAGAAGATAATGAAAATATACAACAAAATGATAATAATGATGGTGGTCTTGATAATGTTCAAACATCTAATGTCACCATTCTTGATAATGAAGCTCAAAATAATTTAGAGGAGAGTGAAAATATTAATGATCAACCTAATTATATTCCTACAAATATTTTTGATCCAAGTCAATGGAAAACTATTGATATAAAATTAAGAGATTTGTTAGTAGAAAATGGTCCAATAAGAAGTTTACTTTTAGAATATTACTAACTAAACCTGTTACAGTTGCTTCCGCAGAAAGAAGTTTTTCAAAATTAAAATTAATAAAATCCTATTTAAGATAAACTATGTCATAAGAAAGAGTAAGTGGATTGGCTATATTATCAATTGAAAAAGAAATGTTAGCGGAACTTAAATGCAAAAATTTAATTAGTAATTTTGCCTCTCAAAAAGCAAGAAAAATAAATTTTAATTGAAAAAAATATATGAATTTATAATTAAATATAATCAAAGGCCTCGTTTAAAGCTTTCACCTAGAGCCCCCAAATTTGTTGAGCCGGCCCTGGTTACAAGTGCAATTGAATATGATCAAAGCCTAAAGCTTACAAATAAAAATGAGTTATCTAGGTCCATTGTCAATACTTGCTGATATGAACATCAACCTATGGTTTAAATCCGACATAATCTACCATATAAGAATTGATTAAAAAAATTAAGATGAAAGTGTTCTACGTTCTGTTTTCAACGCAAACTGAGCAAGCCGAAAAAGATAGGACAGAAACATTAATATTAAGAGGACTTGCTTGCACCGTTTCTTATTATAGGTAGGTGAAAGGGTAAAACAAATGGGTTTTGGGCTCTGTTTTTTATGAATTTGAGAAATGGGCTGAATAAACGGCCCAACTTCCACTTTTTGGTTTTTTGTTTTTTGTTTTTTTTTTAAAATAATAATTTGATAATTACGTCAAGAGATGAGAGATTTGAACTCTAAATATTTCAGATGAAAACACCAAAAAGTATCAATTAAACTAAGATCAAGAAACTCCAAATCAACAACAAATCAAATAATTCAAAATAACATTAGAATTTCCTTCTTAATTTTTGTTTGTTTGTAATATTAAGAAACTCTAAATCAACTAAAGATCAAACAAGGAGAATTAGCTTCTTTAATTTAATATATATTTTTTGGGGATTTAATTTAATATGTGCCTTTTTTGAGATTTAATGGTTTAGAGTAAAAGTTGATTTTGGCAACTAGAAGTTGATTTGTACTACACTCTCATATGTTGAAAATGTAGCCATTAAGCTAAACCAAGTAATGCTTGTGTATTATTGTGTTCTCTATTTTATGCTTTGACTTCTGCATTTATTCTAGCTTATTCAACATTGCATATCAACGCTAATATTTAAAATAAATAATTAGAAGTTTTTGTTAGAAATGCTAGGAAGTATCAGTTAACTTCATGAGCTCACAACTAATTGCAATAATAATAAAATGGTTAAAGACTAAATGTAAGAATTAAGACACACAGTTAGGATGTGGTGGGCTGGTGATTTCTGATTTGTCCAACTTGTTGGTTTGGTGTCAATCCTGGAATGGCTCTCATTTAGTTGGTAGCTCTCATTTTGTTAACCAACCATAGCATAGAGCCAACTCCAATCCTTCTACGTGTGCAAGCTAAGACCCCTACTTGTACTAAAAGTCTATTAATTAGTCTAGAGTTTAGTCTACTATATAGTCATGTTATGGTTTATTGTAATACAAGATTTGTACTACACTCTCATAGATTAAAAATGTAACCCTTAAGATATATTTCAAATGCATGCAATTTTATTTCTGAAAGTGAAGGAGCAAAGAAATTTGGTGAAGCATCACCCGTGCTGATCATTATCACCAATTGCATGCTTGGGAGTCCTTTAAGAACACTCTACCTATCCATTTTGCCTCAGTTCTTTTTTGGGGGTACTCGTATGATTTTTCTCTTAATTGCAGTAAATTTAGTCAACCAAAACTTACCTTTCTTTTAAGTAACAAATTCCTCATTATATTTATGGCAAAATTTAGGTGTAACATATTAAGCTTTTCAATCAAATTCAAATACATGATTACATTAACCAATAAAATATAAACAAATATATCTTTCCTAAGAATAATTAAATTTAATACAAATATATATTTGAATTTAATTAAATAACATAATATACCCCTATATCTGAGGTTTAGTGACAGTAAATTCAGTGAAGCAAACTTGCCTTTCTTCTTATTGAAAACGTCGTCGTTATATTTGAACTTCTAAAATATATTTTAGTCCATATAAAGAGCTTGAAGTTTGATTTTAGTTCCTAAACTTTAATTTTTTTTTTTATTGTCCTTAAATTATAAAAAACATTATACTTTTTGTTCTTCTGTCGAATTTCTTTAACTTTAATCCTACATGTCTAATTAAGTAGCATTATCTTTAGCATTAGAGAGTTTGACACGTTTTTCCTTCATGATCCCATCATTACATTACATTAAAAAAAAAAAAAAAAAAAAAAAAAGGCACAGGAGGTGAACTAGTAGCACGAAACCATATACTAGTGACATATGGTATGAAAGCTTAAGGAGAAAAAATGTAACGTTTTCAACAATTTATAACCAAAAAATAAAAAATAACTATCTTTTCTTTTTCTTTTTTTTTTTCTTTTTTTTTTTTGAGGATGAATAAAAATAACTATCTTAAGTTTAGGAACAAAAGAAAAATGACATGAAAACTTTAGGGATGAAAACAATATTTTTTTTCCTATTTATATATACACAAAAGTAAAAAGAAGTTGACAAATATATTCCTTATTTATTATCGGATTTAGCCAAACCTATTTTTTGAGAAAATAATTTGATTCCTTATAATTTTGAGAATATATATATATTATAAATTTTTTTAGGAAGAGCTTTCAGTTAAAATAGATATTTGTTAATTAGCTTTTACTACATTCCAATAAAGTTGGACACACCTAATTCGTTCTTTACAAGTGCAAAGGAATATTCATTAACAAAAGCCTTCAATTAATTATTTGTTATTTTTTGGGCTACTTAGAATATGGTCTATGATTTCATACTACTCATCAATTTAGAAATGGTCTATGATTTCCAGACCTAGCAAAAATGTAAATTTTGTGCACATAGACAACCATGTGCAAATTACCTATTCAAGTTGATCTGCTTTCAGTGTTTCCTACATATTATCATTTTCAAGATGCTTGCATTCATTATTTCAACTAGTGCAAAGGAATATTCATTAACAAAAGCCTTCAATTAATTATTTGTTATTTTTTGGGCTACTTAGAAAATGGTCTATGATTTCATACTACTCATCAATTTAGAAATGGTCTATGATTTCCAGACCTTGCAAAAATGTAAATTTTGTGCACATAGACAACCATGTGCAAATTACCTATTCAAGTTGATCTGCTTTCAGTGTTTCCTACATATTATCATTTTCAAGATGCTTGCATTCATTATTTCAACTAGCTTGTAATCTCATGCATATGCATATATATATATATATATTTAAAAGATACACATTAAGATGCGTAATATAATTTTTACATATATAATTTAAATATTATTGATAGTCATTCTTATATTTTTTTTTAACTCTTTAAAAAAAATGTTTTCTCAAAAAAAAAAAAAAGGTAGAAATAATAATTGTCCATTTTAAAAATATTCTTATGTTCATTAATTCTAGATTTTTTGGTTTTTATACACAATAACTCACTTAAATGGATATTTATGATATGATCCCACATTTGATTCCAAAATTAAGAAATAAAACTCTCTCTAAAAATAAATAATTTAGGAAACATGGCGCAAAATTGGACTTCAATTGTAGAATCTAATTGGACTTTCTCTAAAATTTACCTATATATATATATATATGACTTATAAATTTGAATTGTTTTTAGTTATACAAAAAAAAAAAAAAAAAGGCTCATAAATATAAAATCATTCAAACTCTCTCTTCCTCTAATTTTATATTTAAGGTCCGTTTGGATACAATTTATTTTGCTAAAAACTGAAAACTGAAAATACTGTAGCAAAATAATTTTTAAATATGTGAAAAATTACTGTTTACTCTTTTTTTTTTACTATTCATATGCCTTGGTGACATGAACAGTGCACTAGGCACTGGTCTTAAAATAAAAAAATTTAAAAAAAAAGCTAAAAATGTGCAAACACAAGGAAACGAGAATGTGAACGTGGATCCAAGCCACACCATAGTGTTAGATATATGATTATTTTTTTATGATTTATTTATATTGGATTCCTCGTTTTCTACACTAAATTAACTCATTTGACACAAAAATTAAAAAATTTCAATTAGATGTGACATATACAGACACACACACACACACACACACACACACACACACACACACATATAGATGGTTTATAAACTTGAATTGTTTTTAGTTCTATAAAAAAAGGCTCATAAATATAAAATCATTCAAAAATTATGTTCTTAATGGTTTAATTATATTGGACTCATCGTTTTTTACACTAAGTAAGGGTTTGGATACAAGTTAAACCTACGTCTGCGTTTCCTCAAAGCGCGTTTTCTCCTTATTCTTTTTTTTTTGCCCGCAGTTGTTGACTTTCCAGCAACAATATTTACTGTTCATGAACAGTGTATGAACTGTTCACACACTGTGCATACACTGTTCACGCATTACAAAATATTAAAAATGGGTCCCACGGCACTATTCATATATTTAAAAATTATTTTGCTACAGTATTTTTAGCAACAATCAGTTTTCAGTAATAATAAGTTGTATCGAAACAGACCCTAAATTAACTCATTTGGCACAAAAATTAAAAAACTTAGATTAAATGGGACACATGTTGCAAAATTAAACTCTAATTTTTAAATTGAATTAACTCACTTGGCACAAAATTTTAAAAACTTATATTAGATGGGACACATAGCGCAAAATTAGACTCTAATTGAATTCTAATTTGAAATCTAATTGGATTTTCTTTTAGTTTTACCTATTATTATATATATAGATTACTCAACCCAAGCTCAATTGCTTATTGAAGAGGTAGTGCAACTGTGACGTGAAGGCCTATTTATAAAGCCCAAGTCAATTACTCAAGCTGCCATAAGGTCCATGATAATTCAAAAACCACTTCATATAGCCATTCAACTTGGGTCCTATGAACTTAAAGCCCATTATTTTAAAGTGCAAAAGTTACAACATCATATATCATATCATATCTGCATTGGTATTCGTATCCATGTTTCATTCCCTCTTGTTACTTATTAGAGCCATTGTTAACATTGCCTGGTCTCTAATAGACTAATTTTAAATTGTACAGATATTATTCTCTACTCTCTACTCTCTACTCTCCTCACGAATTGATAAAACAATAACACATATACTAAGAATAGAATTTAATAAAATATAGAACACAAAATAAATGAAATCTGAATGATTTAAATTAAAGAAGAAATAAGCAACCTCTACTCTCTACTCTCCTCACGAATTGATAAAACAATAACACATATACTAAGAATAGAATTTAATAAAATATAGAACACAAAATAAATGAAATCTGAATGATTTAAATTAAAGAAGAAATATGCAACTTATTATGAATGCTCATGGTCTAGCTTACAAATGAACATGCTTTAAAATGGCAAATCAACTAGAGAAGAAGAAAAATCAGGATTGCAGGAATCAATATTATATTGTAGTCTTATAATGTTTTTTGCTAGCTTTTGGATTAAAAACTTATCTAGTGCCACACTAGTGGAATAACAGGTTGCAGCTACATCAACTATCCAATCATCTCTAATCGTCAAGTTGTTCAAGCTATTAATATGTGAGAAATTTTCAATTTGCCTATGTTGTGTACTAAAATCTAAGGTGAATTTATAAATGATAAAAGACCACCTGTTAGAAACCTTAGCTTCTACTATATATATATATATATATATACACTTTTCAAGATAACTCTTTTTAAGATAACAAACTATAGATTTCAATTGATTTTTCTATTTGACTGTTAGGAAAGGTACACTATTGTATAGGGACTCTAGAATTGCATATTCAAAATTTGCTTATGATGCCCAGAACACTGCAGTTTGTTGTGTATTTTATTTCAACCTAAAGAACAAAAAGCAAAAAGAGTAGGAGGAATCACTCTTTGAGTTATTTATCAAACATACACTTTTCGTCATTACTTTAATTTATAAAAATTTAAAAAATTGTGATTTTTGAAAGAAAGTAAGAAAGAAAGAAAAGAAAAAAACTAATTGAGAGGCCCCTTAGTCATTAATATGTTCAACTAGTAATTGATGGTGGATAGTACACTATGCTGAACACCCAATCTATTTTTGTCATTTAAGTTACTAGAATAACACCAATAAATCAAGTTGAGACAAAAATACTTCAATTGGATTCATTATTTTATTTGATTTTTTTAGCAAGAATTGGATCCATTATTGGTCATATTTCGAAAATGAAATAACTATTCATTCTAGAAATACTTAATAATTTTCATTGAAAAATGACAAAATGCATAAATTGTTTATTTAGAGGAAAAAAGACAAATTTCATCTCCAACTCTATTGGAAACACAAGGAGATGCTAGGACTACGAGTATAAACTAATTTACTTTATACCCCACCAATCACGACTTACAATAAAAGAAAAAAAAATTATATATAACAAATTGTGATTGGTGGTGCATAAAGTGGAACATAAAAAATGAGACACAAAATTTTTTATTGCTTTTAGAAACTATTGTACAATTAATAAAACATAAAAGGTATCAATTGAACTAAAATCAAGAAACTCCAAATTAACGACAAATCAAATAATTTAAAATAGCATTAGAATTTTAATTTTTTAATTTTTTGCAATATCAAGAAACTCTAAATCAACTAAAGATCAAACAATGAAAATTTTCTTCTTTAATTTATTATATTTATTTTGGGGATTTAATTTAATATGTGCCTTTTTAGGGATTTAATTTAATATGTGCATTTTTAGGGATTTAATGGTTCAGAGAAAAAGTATATTTTGGGAACTAGAAGTTGGAATCAAGCCAACTGGAAATAAAGCTTCTTAGATGAAGTAAAAAAATGGCACTAGCACTTAGGATCAAAACTACATAACTGTGGATTTCATATTCTCTTGAATACGACTAAAATATTGTTTGCTAAAAATCCCTTGACCAAAATGACAATCATGAGACAAGTTGCACATTAGGTACAATAATCACTTATCTAAAAAATAATAAGTATTTAATCAATAATCACATTACCATTATTTGCCACTATTGTAGAGAAACACTATTTTGTAGCATAATCAAAGTCTCAAGCTTCCCTTTCTATATTATGTTTATGTAACACTATTTTTAACCATCGTGATTAAAATTGAGTGATTGATTGCATTTGTAGCATTATATAGCAATGTCTTGGACGTCCAAATTCCAATGGCTTGTATGAGAATGCGAAGTAACACAAAAAAATAAATGAAAAACGAAGGAAAATGAGAGCAACCAACAATTTTTTTACGTGGAAAACTCTCTGTGAAAAGGAACACAAAGAGAAAAACCACGGGCTCAAGCCAGTCTTCTTGTGCACTATTTTCTTAAGGTATATCTTAATACAAGTTTCCTTCCTCTTATGTAAAGGGAAGGCAAAGAGACCACATCTAGTAAAATTCTATTGGCCAAGGCCATTGTTACATGCGAACAAAACATTTTGCTCCCTCAATGTCCACTCTCCTTTGCCTGCGTGGTACTACAATGCTACGTAGACAAGGCACACCTACTGTTACCCCTGAAAGGCTGAGACATTGTTTCAGGTTTAGCTCTACACTTGGTTGTGGGAGGGTGCCTCTGCAAAGTGTACTAGGAGTTTTTCTTTTGTTGAACACATGCAAGACTCTAAGAGATCTAATCTCCGGTTGTTCCTCATTAGCTTTTAGATTAATAACTAGGTATATAGTTTCCCTCTCTTACAAAATTGAAGTGCAGGAACATTGATAGTAGATGAATTTCCATTAAGCTAGAAACAGATTTGTCTGCATGTGATTGCACCACTGGGTGATAGCAATTAACTTCATATCCACTTGACATGTGACCTAAATGTTTGTGAAATGCCTGGACCTGAAATTCAACCATGAGACAAGTTGCATGTTACATAGGATCAATCATTTAAAAAGTACTTGATAGAGTTGTTTCTAATTAATTTCTACCTTATTATTATTTGCAACTCTGTAGCAGAACACACTGGCCCTTCTCAGTTTGTCAAGTGGCAGATTCACAATCAAAATCTCAAGCTCTTCTTTCTCTTTGATAATTTTATTTTGATCACCTTCAGATAATGGACAGGTCACGACAGTTGTAGCTTGGTTCACCATCACTTGGTTCAGTACATCTTGATTTATTTGTTCAGATTCAGCTTTGAGGGTATTTGTAGCCTTGTTTAAAGCAGTATCTTGGACATCTAGTGGCTACCCATTTCTTCTGCCCACTGAATAATTGGAATCCTCATAGTATTACCAAGATATGATAGTCCTGCATTTTATTTGATAAAAACTAAATGAAGCAGTATGGTCCAATGAGTCTGTATGACTTACAAGAAAATGCTAAACTCCTAAAAAAAAAAAAATTATAATCCTACATTTATCAATTGTAGAGAGGAACAAGATTGAAGTAATAATGCTTCCACTTTTGCTTTATCCATTGAAAGCTATTTAATGTTATTTTACTCTAAAGTAGCTCAATTGACTTAGTAACTTGGATCATTAATAACTATCGAATGATGAGTTTAGGAGAATATTTTACTGTACTAACCTGTCGGAAGCTACTAATAAACCTTTGCGCAGCTTTGCTTTCCACCTCATTTGCATTTCCTTCTTTCTCATATGCAGTGTTGGCATGGATGTGTCATTGAACAAAAATTATTCTTCACTGACAAGACCAATCCACCAACTCATCTACTTCAATTTAACCTTTCAATTTTCAATTCCATCGTGTGACCTGATTTAGGATCAAAAGATCTTTGAAATATTGTAGTCACTATGCATTCCCCATTTCCACTGTTTCCAACAATTGTGACTTTCTGAAGGAAGAGAGTGACAACAATGCAATTATGACTGAATTAATCTTCTTCTTTTTTTCAATTATGACTTGATCAATTAAAAAAAGATCTAGCACTGCTTTGGTGCTAAAGCTGTATAGAAGTAAAAAGGTGGTAAAACACAATTTGAAAATAACATTTAACTTTGCCAAAATGAATTACAAAGCTGAGGCCTTGGAAAACCTGAATATCCAGCCTAGTTGGATATCTAAAGCTTACATGATGAAGCTCATCCTGTACTCATTACTTGGGTCAATGTTTAACTGAATCTGTCATTGCTAATAAGGAAGCATCAAAAGCTTTGTCTTTTGCTACTTAGGTCTATGTTTTCAGACAAGGTCAAACAGTGCTGAAAGTATTAACATTGTCTTTTGAACTTTTAGTCAATTGGTTGACAAGACCAAATTTCCCCAACTCCATTTAATCTGAAAATTTTTGAGATTCATATTATCCATTAGAGCTTTGCCCACCTGAAGATCATTGTATCAATTTGGAGAACTAACAATTGTTCGCTTCCCACTTTTGATTTGTCCAACCAAAGCTCAAGTTTTGCTAGTTGGGATATACAATTAGAATCAATTAAATATATTTGCTGATTCAATAAAGTTAGTTGATTGAAATAAACATAATTAACTTCTGTATCTACGTTTAGGTCATCTAATATCTTTCCTATTGCGTCATAAGCATCAATGTCTGACTTTCTCTTTAATGGTTTCATACATCTTAAAGTCTGTAGTTTCATCTAGAAGAAAATGAACTTGTGTAGGAAGCTACCAGGCCAAAGACCTGAAACATCCATGTGGTAAGAAAAAGAGGAAAAAAGGCATAATACTTGCAAACATACATTCATATGTTGTGCATGCACACATCTTCATTAAGGAACCTAAGCCACTAAAGTATTAGGTACTTCTTTTTCAATTTCTGCATGTATAACTGTGGAACCAACCCAGTTGGAAGAATAGGCATAATCAGATATAATAAAAATCAGCAATACTTGAAACAAAAAACAACAGTGAAGTTGTGCAATTATAATTGAGAAATTTATAGAGGACTGAGTTTAAAATGATATGAATGAACCTGTAGAAGTATTAGGAGTTTTAGATCCTCATGGTCTTAGTTTCTATGTCTAGGATTTGAATAGTCACATGGATTCATAAAATGTATGAACCTTGCCCATTAATGCCTGGCATTTGCCTGAAAAGTGAGAGAAAGAGATGTACAATGATGTTTTGTTGACTAAAAGAAAATGAACTCATCATTACAAGTGAGTATTCATTGTAGTTTCTTGTTCCCACTGATAAATTTAAATAATACATCACTAATTTTTTTTTCTTTTTGTCTAACTAGAAATGTCAAAATAGTGCATTAATTTAATAAAATAGAAGTTAAAATTTTATAATCATTGTCCTCCCAAAGTTTCTCACTGACCAGAGGCATAAAATGAATACCATCCCTAAAATATATCATTTCAAGAAAAATTCTAAGCTGTGTTTTGATGCAAAATATTCTATCAAATAAAAATTACTAACAGTAAATTTCATATACTTAAATATGCATAATCATTAATTAAACCATTAAGTTATATAAATCTTTGGGCTTATCACTCACAAAAGAAGTGATAAGAATCACTGCCAAAGGCCATTTTTACACATTCGATCTTCATTTCATCTATTGTACAATAAAAAGAGAACTGCTTTTACAATGTAAGAGGATAGCCCTGGATACCCACATTGAAGTACAATTTTAATGTAAAGCAGGTTCTTGTTTGGAGAAGCAAGAAACATAGAAAACAGGAGAAAAATTGACTTTTGTAGAGCGATTTACTAACTTGTTTCAGATTCTTGGAAAGGTCAAGAAACCTGTGATTAACGACGTACCTTTATTTATTTTGGTCAATAGAAGACTTTTAAGAGCCAAAGTAATAAAATTCATTACAAGCCAGAGATTATTATAGAAGTTGCAATTATAAATGAAGTTGATCAAAGCCTATAGCATACATATAAAAATGAGGCATGTAGGTCTATTGTCAATATAGACTCAATATCTATATGGATAAGTATAGTGCTGGTATCTGTATGGATAAGAGTAGTAATAAATAGACACTGATCCCCACTTTCATCATAACTACAGTAAGCATTATGAAGAATCTGCCATAATAAAAATCGTTTTCTTTATTTTTTTTTTTCCCTTCCAACAAATAATGATTACGTAAAGGTAAATAAAATACTAGTATTTGTTTACCTTTGTAACATTCGAATTCAAGGAGAAAACCAATAAGCAACCACTTGGGACAAGTTCCTTCATCCAAGAATTGCTACCATGAATATCAACTTATGGTCTAAATCCAATGCAATCTACCATATAAAAATTAATAATAATAAAAAGTAAGATGAAAGATGGTATATATTGTGTTTTCAATGCAAGCTTAGAAAGCAAAAAATGATAGGAAAGAAACATTAGCAATTCAGTATGAAACAACTCATATCTCCACAAGCCCAAAAAAAACATAAACCATATTTTTATTCAATTGTAGAAATAAAAACATGGTGGAGTTTGTAATTGAACGATAAAAAATACCTGTGCAAGCTAATACTGCAGTGCTGTTGCCAAATATACTTCTCCCCACGAATATTATCTCATTATCACCAAGTGCTGATCCTTATCTGACAAGATTAGAAGTAAAACATCCAAAATACATCACCGAATCAACTTGATTTGAGATAAAAAAAAGAAACACAGAAATATGTGAAGAAAGCAAGTATGTGAGGAATGAAAATTATATTGGTAGAGAAAAAAAAAACTAGAAACCACTTCTAGATAATTGTTTACCACTGAGTTATTGACTTGTTGAACCACTTTTAGTATGTAAGAAGATAGCCCCAAATACCCAGATAAATTGACATACAGTTTAATGTCAAGCAGGTACCTGTTTGGAGGAGGAAGAAACATAGAAAACAGGAGAAAAATGGACTTTTGGAGAGTGATTTATTAACTGGTTTCAAAGTTCTAGGAAAGGTCGAGAAACCTAATATATGATTAATGACTTACCCTTTATTTTGGTCACTAGTAGACTTCTAAGAACCAAAGTAACCAAAATTGATTACAAGCCAGAGATTGTTAGAGAAGTTGCAAATATAAATGAAGATGATCAAAGCCTAAAGCACACATTTGAAAATGAGGCATCTAGTTCTGTTGGCAATACTTGTATCTATATGGATAAGAGTAGCAATAAACAGACATTGGATCCCAACTTTGATCATAAACTATTACGCATTATGAAGAATCTGCCATAGTGAAATCTTTTTCTTTATTTTTTTTCCCCTTCGAACAAAGAATGATAATGTAAAAGTAAATAAAAGATTATTATTTGTTTACCTTTGTAGTATTTGAATTCAAGGAGAAAGCCAATAAGCAACCACTTGTCCTTTATCCAAGTGTTGCTACCATGAATATCAACTTATGATCTAAATCCAATGCAAGCTAAGCAAGACAAAAAAAAGATAGGAAAGAAACATTAGTGATTCAGTATGAAACAACTCATACCTGCACAAGCCAAGAAAAAAAACATAAAACAATTTTTTTTATTCAATTGTAGAAAAAAAAAAAAAAAACATGGTGGAGCTTATAACCAAAGCATAAAAAATACCTGCATAAGCTAATTCTTCTGCCAGATATACTTCTCCCCACAAATATTATCTCCTTATTAGCAATTGATGATCCTCACCTAAAAAGATGAGAAGAAAAACACCCAAAAACCAAGAAGCCACCTCCTACTTTTTTATTTCCTATTTTAAAATTCTCAAAATATCAGAATGCTTATAAAAAATAAGAAAAAGAAAGCATAGAATTGAGATTTCATTCTTGTGTTTTATCCTTGAAAAATAATACTAGAATATATGTGTTTATGAAGGATCTCGGTTAATGATTTAACATACGTACCAAAAGAAGTCAAAGATGCAACAAATCCTGAATCTTATTCTCATAAATACGGTTCCATAATCAAATATAAGAATAGACTTATGCCAAAATTTTCCTGTTTGCCTCTACCATTGTAGCCATAAGTGGGATAGCCAGTGATACTCATTCTTTTTGATGATGGGTGAAATCAGTAGGCTGAATGCCATTAAGTAGGAAGGTTGTCATATCCAAGCACGTTGTAAAATCCCAATGATTTCCACACTCCTCTCATGAATTGCTGCTTTTTCTACATTTCACACTATCCATTGCATTTAGGTTGTGGCTATCATCTGCATATCTGCCTGAACATGTGACCAAAATGTTTGCTAAATGCCTGCATATAAAAGGGAATCATGCGAGAAGTTGTATGCTATTAGTATCATTCATCTAAAGAGAAAAAAAAAAGTTGATAAAGTTAGATTAGTTTCCCCTAACATTTATTTGCCGCTCTACTGTAGAAAAACATTGAACCCTTCTAAAACTGTTGGGTTGGCAAGCTCACAACTCTAGGGGATGGTATTGGTTGCTCTTGTCATCCAACAAGAGAAAGTTTAATAACTTGTAAAGTAACAAAAGAATTGTGGCACTCAACCTTTTTATGGAGTTATGATGGATCCTTCTACATTCAATTTCAGCCTCAAGGATATCAACTGTCTCAGGTCATTCTAGAGCATTTTCACCTGGCATCATTCAATAAGTATGGATTTTAGAATCTAAGCTTCTCTTTTCAAATAACAATTCTGCAGGATGCTTATAAAGTTTGACTAAAAAAAAAAACAGAAGTTAGGATTGTATAATCGTTGTCTTCCCAAAGTTTCTCACTAACCAGGGGCATAAAATGAATACCATTCCTCAAATATATCATGTCTTCATTAAATTTAAGCTGTGTTTTGATGCAAACTATTCTATGAAATAGAAGTTATTGACAGTAAATCTCATAAGCTTAAATATGCAGAATCATCAATTAAACCATTAAGTTCGTAAAATCCTAGAGCTCACCTCTCACAAAAGATGTGAAAAGAACCACTACCAAAGACCACTTTTTCATATTTGAACTTCATTTCATATTTTACAATGAAATGAGAACTGCTTTTAGTATGTAAGAAGATAGCCCCAGATACCCAGATAAATTGACATACAGTTTAATGTCAAGCAGGTTCTTGTTTGGAGAAGGAAGAAAACATAGAAAACAGGAGAAAAATGGACTTCTGGAGAGTGATTTATTAACTGGTTTCAAAGTTCTTGGAAAGGTCGAGAAACCTAATAAATGATTAATGACTTACCCTTTATTTTGGTCACTAGAAGACTTCTAAGAACCAAAGTAACCAAAATTGATTACAAGCCAGAGATTGTTAGAGAAGTTGCAATTATAAATGAAGATGATCAAAGCCTAAAGCACACATTTGAAAATGAGGCATCTAGTTCTGTTGGCAATACTTGTATCTATATGGATAAGAGTAGTAATAAACAGACACTGGATCCCAACTTAGATCATAAACTATTAAGCGTTATGAAGAATCTGCCATAGTGAAAATCTTTTTCTTTATTTTTTTTTCCCCTTCGAACAAAGAATGATAATGTAAAAGTAAATAAAAGACTATTATTTGCTTACCTCTGTAGCATTTGAATTCAAGGAGAAAGCCAATAAGCAACCACTTTTCCTTTACCAAGTGTTGCTACCATGAATATCAACTTATGATCTAAATCCAACGCAAGCTAAGCAAGACAAAAAAAGATAGGAAAGAAACATTAGTGATTCAGTATGAAACAACTCATACCTGCACAAGCCAGAAAAAAAAAACATAAAACATATTTTTTTTATTCAATTGTAGAAAAAAAAAAAAAAAAAAACAACATGGTGGAGCTTGTAACCGAAGCATAAAAAATACCTGCATAAGCTAATTCTTCTGCCAGATATACTTCTCCCCACAAATATTATCTCCTTATCAGCAACTGATGATCCTCACCTGACAAGATGAGAAGAAAAACCCCCAAAATACATCACCAAATCAACTTGGTTTGAGAGACAAAAAGAAACAGAGGAAAGAATTCCATATTCTTTCTCCTAATATGTGAAGAAAGCATGCATGTGAGGAATGAAAATTCTATTGGCAAAGATAAATAAAACAAGAAACCACCTCTAGATAATTATAATTATTCACCACAGAGCTATTGACTTGTTGAACCACTGCAACGCCCAAGAATTTTGGTAAAGCCCCGAGTTTTAAGTTCATATTCCTCATTTGTTTCAGTTTGTTCTGCATAATGAAATTAAATAGCCAGGAAAATATTAGCTATACAATTAAAGATGGTGAAGAAGAATAATTTTGTTTTGCTTAATGAAATTCAATACCTGGATCTTCTTCTTTTGGTGGAGCTAGATCTCCTTCCAAGTTTTCGATGCGAGCAAGCCAATCTTGGCTCTTGCAACTTTCTACTAAGATGGGACATGTCCGAATATTCAGTGTCTTCAAAGACGTTAGGGCTGGCAATGATGTCAAATTGGGGCAATCCTCAATACGGAGTGATTGCAGAGAGGTGGCCTGTTGAAGCCCCACCGGAAGACAGGCCAATTTTGGATGATTACATAATGTTAGATCCTGAAGCTTCCTCAGTCCTTGCCATTCCAATTCCATCCCATCCCCATTATAATTATATAAATCAAATTCTTCAAGTGCAGTCAGATGTTGTATAGATTGAATGACATGACCATCACTGCCTTCTGTCATACGAATTTGCAAAAATTTTAATTTGGAGAGAGGGGTGAATGTGGCGGCACGTGTTGAAGAAGAATAAGAACGAGCAGAAGAGGTTGACTCTCCTACTGCTACCGTTGGGTTTTCCTGAGATGCCGTACTTATCATTCCCATCGATATTGTTTGCTCCAATGGCCTCAAATTAGAGTAACTTAGATTTAGTCTTTTAAGATAAGGAAATAAAGGCATGGAAGATAGTTTAGGGCAACCATAAATGGCTAGGGTGGAAAGACGAGAAAATAAACGCAGATTCTTTGCTGTTATCATCGTCGATATTTCACCGTAATTATCGGTGTCATCTTTGTCCTCCTCGATGGAGTCGCTCCTGCTCTTCCACCATCCCTTTAGATTAGGGCAATCCCCAATAGAGAGGAGTTCTAGGGGTGGAAGTTTAGAACTCTCTGATACCAGAGATACGTACTCAAGAGAAGGAACATCTCTCAAATAGAGAGTTTTGAGAGAAGGAAATTGATGCAATGGTAGGACATCTTGGCTCTTCTTCATTGAAACTAACGTAAGGAGTACAAGATCTTTAAGTGAAGAAAGCCAGCTTGGATATTTCACGCCCCTGTAGCCCGTTAATTCCAAACTTTTAAGATTTTGGTTTGGTTCCAAAGCTTCGACTGACATCTCATCGTACTCAACCTCCCCTTCTCTTTCTATCCACTCTAACGCCAAGCCTTCAAGGTGTTGTTTCTCTTTCAAATTTACAGCCTTATATTCTAATTCAGCATCTTTCTCGTGTCTCAGATTTTTAATCCTTAGATTTTCTCTCAGCTGGTTTAATCCGTGAAGTTCCTTCAACTCACCACCACACCTAGAGTCCGTAAACACATACTGAGCTAGTGAGTGGAGATTAGTCAATTGCCCAAATCCACGTGGCATATGGGTCAAACTATCGCACCCATCAATGTTAAGATGCCTAAGGTTGACTAATTTACTAATATTTTTTGGCAATTCTATAAGTTTGTCACAACAAAAAAGATTTAGTGTCTCTAAATTCTGCAACCTTGTAATGGAATTAGGAAGCATCTTAATGTGTTTGTTGTATGAGAGATCAAGATACCTTTAATGCTTCAACTTTCCGATAGAATGTGGCACATTCTTAATGCCAGTTTCATGCAAATCTAACAAGCGCAAGAACTTGAAACTGGAAACAAATGCATCACAAGTTAACTGGTTCCATACCATTTGATTTGAACACCAATTTTGACATGGCAAAAGAAATGTTCTCATCCTATTTGCTTTAAACAACAAAGTTGGAATTTGTGTTGATGAGCCTAAATTTAAACCAAATGACACGTGATGGGTTTTTTCATCCATTTTTTTCTCATTTATGCCAAAAGTGATGCTCTCTTGCCCCACTACTAATATTGCCAGATCATGCATTAGGTCATGTATGTTAAATGTAGGTCCTATGCTCCAAAAAAAATGTTTAGCTACTTGAAAGAATGATCTCCAAAGTAATTCCCTAAAATACTCATGACCAACATCTTCTAAGCTTTGGTTTTGACCTAATGGCTTAATGAAACCTTGTGCCATCCATAGCTTAACCAATATCTCTTTTTCAATCTCGTAATCCTTTGGAAATAAACTACAATAAGCAAAACATTGTTTCAAATGTGGTGGGAGATGATCATAACTCAACCTAAGTATTGGTTGGATATTAGTTTCATTTACCTTTGAAAATTCATTATTTTTGAAGGACAACCATTCCTCTTCAGATTTTTTAAAGTACAATAGGCTTCCTATAGTCTTTATGGCAAGTGGAACTCCTTTGCACTTACTAACGATTTCCATTCCAATTTCCTTAAATTTTGAATTTTCTGGTTCTTGTCCTTTTTTAAATGCCTTTTGCTTAAATAAAGACCAAGAGTCCTCATCATTTAAACCCGTTAAACAGTATGTTGCAATAGTTTTTGAACTCTCTGCAACCTTTTCCTCACGTGTAGTCACCAATATTCTACTGCCTCTTGCACCAACTAGTAAAATTTCTTTTAACTTATCCCATTTTTTAGAATCATCATTCCACACATCGTCTAATACTAGTAAGAATCTCTTTCCATCAATTTCTTTTTGAAGATCATTTATTGATGCATTCCTTTCAAGGTTTTCTAGTTTCTTACCTTTTGCATATTCTAGGATTTTCTTAACAATTATTTTTACATCAAAATCATCAGAGATACACACCCACAATTTTCTCTCAAATTTTTTTTGGATATCTTCATCATTGAATACTAATTGAGCAAGTGTGGTCTTACCTAGTCCTCCGAGTCCAACTATTGAATAAACTGAAACATTTTCTTCATTATTGGAATCCAATAATCGTTCTATGATCACCTTCTTATCATGCTCCCTTCCAATAACATTTTCAGCACATACAAAATAATCAGTCTCCCTCATCAGATCCATGACTTGTGTCTCCCTATGACGTACCTCTATGTGGAACTTTTTATCTGCTGCAATGGCATCTAGTCTCTCCCTAATAGCCTTAATCTTATGACCCATTTTAAGACCATATGCAAGTTGGTTTGATTTGGAAAAGAAGATGCGTACCTCTTTCGCTTTCTTATTCTTGGTCATCACTTCTCGTCGTAAAACTTCGGTGGAATAGTCATCCAGCAAGTCGTCAGCTTCAAAAAGTACATCCTTCAGCCTTCCCAACCAATTCCTGATGATTCGATTCTGCGCCTGTTGCTCCTCTGCATCCAGAATCACAGCTTCAATTGTCGAAACCGTGTTCGTGAGCTTTTCAAGCTCACCCTTGACAGTTGACACCCCAGAGCAGGACAATCTCCTGGAGAGCAAGCTTTCCCAATTGGCCAATGATTCCCTCAGCAACTTTGATGAGAGCTCCTTCCGCCATTGCACACTAGTAGTAGAAGGTGAATGAATGCCAAACGGTTACAGTTAAAACAGTAAAAAGGTAGGCAAAATGAGAACAATTGCTTGGGAGGAGAATGGGCTTAGGTAGATTGGCCAATTTATGCAGAGTCTAAACGCGTATCAAAACATAGTAAACAATATTTTTTCATATGACGATGCCCATTTGGCCACGTATGACTAATGTTAAATTCTACCAAAAAAAAAAAAAAGACTAATGTTAAAAAACTTACGCATAACATGGGTCGTTGTCAGTGGCTCTCGTTTAGTTCAATGTATTTGTATTAGTTTAAATTATTTTTGGGTTAATGCTTCTTTAAATAGTCTTACTTAGTCTGTGATTTCATAAATGGTGACTTTGACTGTTGATTGGAATTTCTGAAAATAAGAAAATTTAGGTGCACTTTGTCATTATCGCATGACAAATTATAAGTAGAGAGGTTTGCTAATATATATCTACATTTTTTTTTAAACTCAATATATATCTACATTTTATTGTGATCAAAGATTTATTCTTAATTCCTTATCATTTTATCATTTATTCTTATTTCTATAATTTTTTAGTCTAAATTCGTTTCTCAAAAAAAAAAAAAAATATATATATATATATATAGTCTATATTTATTCTTAATTCCTTATCATTTTAATGAAGAAAGATTTCTTTTTTGGGTAAGATTCTCTCTCTCTCTCTCTCTGAAAAAATCCCCAACAAAAGTGATAACTAAGCTTTTATGAAATAATTATTAATTTTTTGTGGACATAATTATTAATTTAATGAATAACTAAAACATAAATAGAATAAATTCATAAGTAGCACTATTAAATTAAAAATAAATAAAAAAATTTAGGTAGTTGCAACTTGCAAGTGTATTATTACTATATATATTCTTCTAAAAAAATCAATATAAACATTGGCCGGGGGGAGAGAAGGGCCATGGCCCCCTTGTAAAAACCCCTTCTCCATTTCGTAGTTTCTATGAAAAATAAAAATTTTATATTAATTTTTACATAAGAGTCCCATAAGAAAATAATAATTTGGCTTCGCTATTGATTATAAATATAATATAATGGGAATAATAGAACATAAATAAATAAATTCATACCAAAATTATAACTAATCTAAGAAGTATATTAAAAAGAAAAACAAATTCTACATGAATGGAACTTTTCCATATTTACAGCCAGGTGTTATCCGTGCGCATTCATGTGCCTTTCACCTTACACTACTCATATATGTAAAAATAAATTTTATTGCTATTGTTGTTAATAGTTTTTTTTTTTTTTTTGGTTGCGATTAGGCCATTAAACTATGAAGTGCTTTATTATTATTATTTTTTTAAGAATCTAACCTTTAAATTACTTGCAAAACTATTTGTATGTGTGTGTGTGTTTGTTTCTCTACCAGATTAGATTGGGAGAGGAAGCGTGACTCTACCATGGCTTTTGAGTAGAGTTGTGGTGTGCATTTGTGTTAGAACTAAAATTATATAATATAATGAAAGAAAATAATCATGTGATCAACTCAATCTAATCTGTCAAGAATCAGTTGACTCAAATTTTAATTAGGACTAAAACTTTGTTGTCATTTTTTAATAAAAAATAAATTTATCCAAAAAAAAACTAGATAAATCAATACATGCCATATACGCCTCAAGGGAATCACAAACTAAAAACTAGTCTCCTAAATGACAAAACGAACAAACACAATAACCATATTCAATACCAAATACAAAATAACTTGCTGCATTAAGTAACGATCAAACTCAACTATTAAACTTTGAAAACGCATGATATCTTTTATAGTGCGCTTAGACCTACTGGTTTTTATTTAATTTTGTATAAAAATGATGTAACTTTACAATTTTCTACTATCATTTTGGTAAGAACAGGGTATTAAAAAAAAAAATGAAAACAAAATCATAACTGTGCTATGGACTTTGATTGGGCACTTCAAAAGGCAAATGCAATCGAAAACATGAGACCTTAGGCCTAATATAAGAACCATAGCTGGTGCTCTGACCTAGTAACACACCATTTAGGTTTCTTGTGAACAATTATGAAGTATTATTATATTTATTTTAAATTTATATTATTTATAATTCTTCAACTTATTCTATTATCTTTCTCTCAATTTATTAAATATTACTAAATTTTTTTTCTTTGATAAATTTACTTGCGATTTAAGAATAATGCCTTTGCATGAAAATTTACTAAAATAATTAAAAGTGATTTTTTTATTTAATCAAAATGATTTAGACTTGATGGACTATTATACAATTTTTTTTCATGCTCATTATGTTGTATTATTTTATATTAACCTTATAATATCCTGAAATTTTATTATAAATTTTGTTTCAATTATTTTTAGTATATTCATCTAGTATTTATAAATTTAATATACCTCTATTTGCATTTTAATTAATTACTAAATTAATTATAACATAATCACAGTTCAACCTCGGCCAAATCTTGGTCAAACTTTAAAAATCTTAAACCTTTTTCTTTTTCGATTCTTTGAACAATCTGGGTCTGAAAACCATACTCTTCGCAACATGTGAAGATTTTTCCCCATGCTATGCTTACAGGTTGAACTTGCCCGGTTCTCTTCTGATAATAATAAACAAACATTAGTGTTCTTTGGACATAAAGGCTAGATGATTGAATTCCATGTACGACAGTGGCCAAAGTAACAAAAGCATTGCTATCTAGGATTATCATTCAAATTAATAAGGGAAATATAAAATAATAATAAGAAAAAAATCCTCAGGGATATTTTTAATAACAGCATATAATTAATTTTTTTTTCGAATTCAACAAAAAAGTAGATCACCAACTCTAGGGATATGATTAATAAATAGGAAGGCCCTAACCACTTTCCGTAAGATTTCATTAAAAAAAAAAAAAAAAAAAAAAGGACCACTTGCATTATGGGATGGTTACACTTAGGAACAGAACCAAGATTCATACCTGAGAGGGGGGGGGGGGGGCAAAGCTTAATACTAAATTTTTTTTATTTTTTATTTTTTATGAAAATAAAAACTAATATCTATTTCATATTCAACAAAATACTATATACAAAATAAGTATTTCTTAAACATTTCATATTATAAAACACATCAACAAAGTAAAACATACAAAATAAGTGTTTCTTATTTTGTACGCGATTTTTGTTTAATCCATATTTATTTATTTTATTTTGTTTTTGTAGTTAAAGGGGCATGAATTTTATTTATTTATTTCTTTTTCTTGTAGGTCAATATCTTAATAGTTTAGAGGAGGAGAGGCAAATATATATATATATATATAAGGTCAAATCTTAATTTTTTGTATACCATTTTTTGGGTGTGTAGGTCTGTCCCTGGTTACACTTTGTCCATTATCCTTATGTACATATGACAGAGTTTATTCAATATTCAATATGAGATATATAAATTCACATATTATCTATTTGAGAGCTACTAGATGTGATATTCCTTGCCGGCCAGGAGCAGTGGATGCTTTTTGGTTCGTAATTGATATAACCAATAAAGACTATTTAAGTTACAAATAATAAGAATTAAGAACTATTGAAATTAAGGAAAACGAACCTAGTTAATTTCTTGAACTCGTAAACCAAGTGAGGTATTAAAACGATTGAAGATTATATGTGGAGATTAAGCTACAGGTGGGAGATGTGATGGCTGCTTGTTTGTCCAACTTTGTTTGCTGTAAATCTCATTTAAATAAAGAATATAGGATTCTCACCAAAAAAAAAAAAAAAAAAAAACCCGAACTAGGTGATATGTGCATGCTTGACTCATTCAATTTAATTAAAGGTCCAGTTAATAAACGTGGTTAAAATTGATTTTTTTTTTTTTGGCAATCATTTTTTTTTTTTTTTAATAAGGATGTTGCACAACATTAAAAATAAATAAATAAATAAAAATGCAAAGCCTTCTTTCTAAGCAGTTTAAAGATCTGCGGAGAAGCATGTTTGATATAGATACTTCTGATCTATACGGATGTTCTAGCTTTCAATTAAAAGGATGTATTTATTGATTAGCTTTTATTACTTTCCAATATAGTTGGAATTGCTTGATTCTTCCTTAAGGAGTGCAATTAAACATCTATAATCAAAAGCCTTCAATTAATTATTTGTTATTTTTTTGGGGGTTACTTGGAAAATGGCCTATGATTTTATACTAGTCATCACTTTAGAAATTGTCTATGATTTCCGGACCTTGCAAAAATGTGAAGTTTGTGCAATGGACAACCATGTACAAATAACCTATTCAAGTAGATCTGCTTTCAGTGTTTCCTACTTAACGTTCAATTACTCAACTCAGGCTCCGTTTGTTTTGGCTTCAAATTGATTTTGAAAATGATTTTTCGAAAAAGTGGGTGTTTGGTTGTTACTTCAAATTGGGTCAAACTGAAAAGCATTTCCGGGTTGACCGAAAATGATGCCAAAACAATGGAAAATGATTTCCTTTTTCATTTTCACTTCAAACGATTTCCAGCCTTGGAAAATAGAAGAGAGAGAGAGAGAGAGAGAGCAAGAAGATCGCCTCGTCAGAGTAAGACGATCGCATCGCTCTGATCGTTCAAACCCACCCTCGTCGAACCCAGTCACCGATTATCGAGATCGTCTCGCCATTTCCGAACCACGCGCAAAGAGAGAGATAGAGAGAGAAAGAAGAGAGAGTAGAGAGATCGTCGCACCACCGGCAAGATCGCGCTCGAACCCACTCGCACCGGATCGTCGATGAACCCACTCACACCGTGCCTATCGCACCAGATCGCACCGTGCCAACGAACCCACCTCTCCGACGAACCCATTCATCAAACCCACCACTCCGACAAACGGGTTTTCTTTCATTCAAATCGCATCATTGATGAATTTTTTTTGGTTGGGTTTTGTTTCTTTCACTACTCAGATTGCGCCATTGATGAATTTTTTTTTGTTGGGTTTTGTTTCTTTCACTCAGATCACGCCATTGATGAGTTTTTTTTGGTTGGGTTTTGTTTGGAAGCTGAGAAAATGTGAGAAAATGTCAGCATCAAGTAGAAAATGTGTTTTCTCTATTATTTTCAAGAATACAACCAAACACTAGAAAATATTTTCTAAAATATTTTTCATAATGCAATCAAATACTTGAAAATATTTTCTTTTCCCGAAAATAGCATTTCCGAAAAATAAATATTTTCCGGAAAATATTTTATGGGAACCAAACACAGCCTAAAGCTCAATTACTTGAAGAGGTAGTGCTGGACAACTTGTCCAACTACTCCGTAAGTTAAAATAATAATAATAATAAAATAAAACAAAAATAGAGAGAAAGCTCTTGACAAACGAATACGACAAATTTGGGGCTGCTGTAAATAATTTATATAATTTTTAAAATAAAAAATTTATTTAGTTTGACAAATTTGTAAAATACAAGACTTGTTCTTCCTATTTTATTTTTGTTCATTAAAATACTATATAATATTTTCATAGAAATCTAAATAATGATTGTTCTTGTGGTTCAAACAAACCATATAAAAACAAAAGAGCAATGATAAAAGCATGATTTTAAAGTTTTATATTAAAACACAATTTCACATTTTTAATTGAAATCGTGCTTAAAAATTAAAAAATAAATAAAGATTTCAATATAAGGAGGGTGCTATAAAGAGTGTTTAATTGAAATCATGTTTAAAAATTAAAAAATAAATAAAGATTTCAATATTTGGAGGTTGCTATAAAGAGTGTTTATTAAAATTTTCCTAAAAAAGAAAATTTCTATTTGAGTTTTTCTTAAAAAAATTTAACACATTTGGTTAAAAAACAGACTAAATAAATTTAGTGTATGTTTTGTAGGGTGTAAAAGTAAGAGAATAGAAGATGGTGGAAAGAAAATAAAAGATGAATAGCTATTTTCTCTTATTTTCTAGAGTAAAAGATGGAAGAAAGGAAAAAGAAAATGGAAGGATGATTATTCTATTTGAACTTGCTACCTTTTATCTTCCCAAAATTGGAGGAAAGGAGGGGGAAAATGTTTCAAGCCAAAGTGTTTGATTAATGAATAATCTCACTCTCATAATATTTAATAGGGAAGTTGTATGGTTGAAGAATACAATGAAGATAACATTTGGGTTGGTGTATATCTCTTCCTATTTTGTAGTTAAATGAACATAATCCAGAAATAAGGTTGATCTTGTATCTAGATACACTTGATTATTTTTTTGACATCTTGATTTGGTTTGCTCTTGTTTGAAGTTTATTATTATCATCTGGTCCAATTTGTTGAGGATAAACTAAAAAAAAAAAAAAATCAATGGAGTCGTGAAGATGTGAGTGATTTAATTCTCGTAAGAAAGATAAACATGTAATCCAATAGAAGAATATAATAAGAAATAAAATATGTTTTATTTTTCTCTCCACTTTTATATCCCTGTGTCAAACACATACAAAGCTATGATTTACCAAACGCCAGTATTTTATTTCCCCATGTTAGATTCCTCCCCATATTGCTTGCAGGTTGAACCTGCCCGGTTCTGTTCTTTTAATAATAAGCAAACAATAGTTTTTTTTTGGACATAAATAAAGGTTAGATGACTGTATGCCATGTATGACTGTGGCCAAAATAACAAAGCATCGCTATCTAGGATTATCATTCAAATTTCAATTAGTAAGGGAAATATAAAATAATAGTAAGAAAAAAACACTCAAAGATGCAAGATTTGACATTTTAGGTTTTTAATAACTACATAATTAATTAATTTTTTGAATTCGACAAACAAGTAGATCACCAACTCTAGGAATATGATTGATATAGAGGAAATGCCCAAACCACTTTCCGTAAATTTTCATTAAAAAAAAAGTACCACTTGCATTATGGGATGGCTACACTTTGTGCATTATCCTTAAGTGCACATGATGGAGTTTATTCTGTCAATATGAGGTATATAAGTTCGCATAATATCTAATTGAGAGCCATCATTCAGTGTGATATTCTCTGCCCAGAGCTGTGGATGCTTTTTGGTTAATAATTAATATAAGCAATAAAACTATTTAAGTTACCTATAATAAGAACTATTGAAATTATTAATGAAAACGAACCTAGTAACTTCTAGAGCTCATAACCAAGTGAGGTAGTAAAATGATTGAAGATTATATGTGGAAATTAAGCTACAGGTGGGATGTGGTGGCTGGCTTTGGTTTGGTGTAAATCTCATTTAAATAACGAATATAGGATTCAAAAAAAAAAAAAAAGAAAAAAAGAAAAAAAAAAAGGAACCTAGGTGGTAGGTACATGCTTGACTCATTCAATTTAATTAAAGGTCAAATTAGTGGGTGTTAGTGTATTGGTTAAGGTTGAGTTTTTTTTTTTTTTTTGGGTAGCAATTGACTTGTTTTTCTAAGGAGTTGCACAACATTTTAATTAAAAAAAAAAAAAAAGAGAAAAGAAAAAAAAAAAAAAAAAGAAAAAAAAAAAGACAGGGTCTTCTTTCTAAGCAAATTAAAGATCAGTGGAGAATCATGAATGATATAGATACTCCTCTTTGTGGATGCTTTGGCTTTTAGTTAAAGGATGAGCCTTATTGCTAAATTAATAACTCTTCATGCTCAAAGTGCTTAGAGTCTAGTGGAAAAAAATATTCAAGCTACGAGATTCAATATATTGTAATTATCTCAACAAAAAAAAGTATTTGTTGATTAGTTTTTATTACTTTTTAATATAGTTGGACTTGTTCGATTCTTTAACGATTACAATAGTACACCCATTAACGAAAGCTTTCAATTAATTATTTGTATCTTTTTCAGGTTACTTGGAAAATGGTCTACAATTTCATACTACTCATCACTTTAAAAATGGCCTTTGATTTCCAGGTGTTGCAGAAATGTGAATCTTGTGCTTGGAGGCCCTGAACAACCAATATGCAAATAACCTATTCAAGTTGATCTTCTTTTGGTGTATCAATTTCAAAATGCTTGCGTTCAATTACTCAACGAAAGCTCAATTGCTTATTGAAGAGGTAGTGCAACTGTGTCGTGAAGGCCAATTTATAAAGCCCAAGCTGCTATAAGGCCCATGACAATACGGAAACCTCTCTATACCCATTCGTACTAAGCCCATTGTATACATAATCTGTCCAAAAAATATCGCAAAAGGCAAAAAAATATTGACATTGACTAGGTACGAATTTAAAATTGTACAGATATTATTCCCAACTCTCCTCACGTCACGATTTGATAATAATAATAATAAATTAAAAAAAAAAAAAACACAAGTACTAATCATTGGATTTAATAAAATACAGGAAAAATAATAATAAAACAAAGTACAATGGCTAATATTTTGAAAAACACCACAACAATTAACTAGAGATATTTGCCACCACCATTGTCATTAACTGCTTTACAAACTAACATTGAACTTGTTTCAGATTGGATAAGCCAACAAAAGATAAACAAAAACCAGGATTTAAACACAACAAAAATCCGAGATAGGCAATAAGTATAGATTACCCCCAATAAGAGAAAGATCATGCAGCAAAGATCATTTTGTAATCCAAATAATAAGTAGTCAGGTATTAATTCAGCCAGCATACTTTCCATATCATGCGTGAAGAAACCAAATTTGGGATGAATAATTATCATACGAAAGTAAAGAAATGTAATTTCAATGTATTGCAGAGTTTCAAGGTAACAAATTGAGAAATTCAGCATATGAAATCAGACAAGTTTAAAATACTCAAAACGTCAGAACGTTTATAAAGAATAATAAAAAGAAAGCATAAAATTGAGATTTCATTCTTGTGTTTTATCCTTGACAAATAACACTAGAATATATGTGTTTATGAAGGATCTCGGTCAATGATTGACATATGTACTAAATGAAGTCAAAGATGCAACAAATTCTAAAACTTGTTCTCACAAATACAGTTCCACTATCAAATATAAGAGAACATACTTATGCCAACTCTTTCCTGTTTGCCTCTGCCATTGTAGCCATAACTGGGATAGCCACTGACACTCATTCTTTTTAAGAAGGAAGGCTATCATATCCAAGCACGTTGTAGAATCCCCCTTGATTTCCACACCCCTCTCATGAATTGCTGCTTTTTTCTACATTTCACAAGTGACTATACGCTGCATTTAGGTTGTGCCTATCTCCTACGTATCTGCCTGAATCAAAATGTTTGCTGAAGGCCTGCATATAAAAGGTAATCATGGGAGAAGTTGGCCATCTAAAGAGAAACAAGAAGTTGATAAAGTTAGATAGTTAGTATCAAACATTTATTTGCCACTCTACTGTTAGCATGGCAAGCTCACAGCTCTAGGGGATGATATTTATTGCTCGTTATCCAACATGAGAAAGTTTAGAACTCAAAATAACTGGTAAATTAACAAACTGAATTGTGGCCCTCAACCTTTTTGTGAAGTACTGATGGATCCTTTTAAATTCAATTCAGCCTCATGGTGATATAAGCAGTCTCAGGTCATACCGGAGCATTTTCACCTGGCATCATTCAGAATCTAAGTTTCTCTTTTCAAATATGAATTCAGTAGGATGCTTATCAATTTTGGCTTAAAAGAAAGAATAGAAGTTAGGATTTTATGATCATTGTCTTCCCAAAGTTTCTCACTGACCAGGGGCATAAAATGAATACCATCCCTGAAATATATCATTTCTAGAAAAAAATCTAGGCTGTGTTTTGACGCAAACTATTCTATCAAATAAAAGTTACTGGCACTAAATTTCATATACTTAAATATGCATAATCATTAATTAAACCATTAAGTAATTAAAATCTTTGGGCTCACCTCTCACAAAAGAAGTGATAAGAACCACTGCCAAAGACCACTTTTACATATTTATTTTGGTCACTAGAAGACTTACTAAGAGCCAAAGTAACCAAAATTCATTACAAGCCAGAGATTGTTACAGAAGTTACAATTATAAATGAAAATGATCAAAGCCTAAAGCATACATATAAAAATTAGGCACCTAGTTCTATTGTCAGTATAGACTCAATACCTATATGGATCAGAGTAGTAATAAACATACACTGATCCCAACTTTCATCATAAACTATAAAGAAAGTATTTTTCTTTTTCTTTTTTCCCTTCAAACAAACAATGATTATGTAAAAGTAAAAAAAAAAAAAAAAAAAATACTAGTCTTTGTTTACCTTGTAACATTCGAATTAAAGAAAAAAGCCAATAAGCTACCATGAATATCAACTTATGGTCTAAATCCAACGCAATCTAAAAAAAACACCATTAATATTAAAGAACCTTTTTTTTTCTCTGAATTCACAAAGCTCTCTCTCTCCATCTGACTACCATGACAACTCGATGGAAGTCCATGCCGAGTGTGACAGTGACGGTGGAGGAGTCTCAAGACTGCTCGATCTGTTTGGAACAGTTTGAGGTCGATATCGAGGCTAGAGAGATGCCATGTAAGCATAAGTTTCATTCTGCGTGTATCGAAAATTGGCTTCGCGTTCGCCGATCGTGTCCTATTTGCCGATTCGCTATGCCTCTAAAGGAGGAAGAAGAAGAAGAAGAAGAAGAAGATGGAAGACACGATGTGCACCATCAACAAGAAGGAAGATTGTCCGTATCGCGTTCAAGTTTTTTATTCGGGCTCAAATCATTTTCGTCGGGTTGATTCGGGTTTGAATTTGGGCTCTGATGTTGATTCGGTTATGGATATGGATTCGGATTCGGATTCGGATACGGTTACGGATATGGATATTGATTAAGTTTGATGACTCGTCAACTCGATCTGCAAGGCATGGAGTTCTGAAGACATGAATAGAAACCTAGTTATTTAAAAGAAATATTCATAGTTTGTAATATAGCTGTTCTTAGTGAAACAATTAATCAAAATTAAACTTTTCTTTTTTTCTTTCCAAAGAGTATATGTTTGTTTATCTGTTTTAATTAGTTTTTTTCAATGACTTTTGTATTTTAATATTTTATTGCATTATCTTTCAAGGTCGAAAGAGTTTTTTTCTAAGATTATGTGCAGGGGCAGAACTATCTAGAAGCTCCCCCCAAACTTTTCAAGAATTAAATTTTCACCTCTGTAATTAACAAATGTATGTTTCCCTCTTCCCTAGAACTCTTCATATTTCTTTTATCAATACCTTAAATTAAATTGGGTAAATTTTTATATTTATTTGTTATTTTGACCCCTCATTTTTAAAATTTTAGTTTCGCCCCTAATGATGAAAATGGATAACTTCACATTATAAAAAGAGCAAAATCTTGACTTTTTATCAAGAGATTTATAATTAAGTATAAATATTTTATTATATTGAATTACTCTATATTGATTCTCTATAATTTTGAGGGAACACTTATTTTTTTAGTTAAAACCTTTCTATTTACTTAAAAATAATGAAACAAAAGAGTGCCCAGTTAAGTATAAATATTTTATTTTATTTTTTAAAATTGGTAAAAATGAAATAAGATGAAAATAAAAACCGTTTAAATCTCTATCTCTGCCTCTTTTTCTCTCATTGGATTCGCTAGCTATTGCAAAACAAAAACCATGCATGGTAATGGTAGACAGGGCAACCAAAGGGATTTTGGAGCCTCAAACAACATTTAAATTTAAGATTTTATATATTTAATTTTTTTTAAGATCTTCTAATTTGTTTAGATTTAAAAATTTTTAGTTTTTGTTATTGAATTTCTTATTCATTTGTGAGTTCTTCATCTAAATTTTTTTGTAACCTTTTCTGAAAAATTTCTTATTCGTTTGTGAGATTTCACCTAATTTATATATATATATATATATATATTATCATATTGTGTTCAATGCTAGCAACAAATTATCTAGAGAACCCTTTTGATACTTGATTAATTTTCACAAAACTTAATTTTTCTTGTTATTAACAACTAGTTTGTGTGTGTATATATATATATATATATAATTACAAAGATAAATTAAAAAAAAAAAAATAAAGAACAAAGAAATGGGTGGATGGTGGTCCATCGTCCAACTAAGCTTAGGTTTTTTTTTTTTTTTTTCTTTCTTCTTTTTCTTTTTTTGTCATTGTCATTAGAAAAACAATTTCTATTGAGGAATGTTAGGGACTCAACTAAATGTCACAACATTCTTAAATTAGTATAGCGAGAAATTTAAATTAGAGATTTATGGTGGCCCATGAATGAGTTGACATGTTAATTTAGGAATGTTGTAAAATTATTGTGAAATTTTGTTGTGTTCACATCATTACTTTTTTTTTTTTAATCTATTAGCTAATATTTTAGGCTTAAATTATACTATTATTAGCTAATAGTTAGCATCATTTTTCAAGATGTAGTGAAGTGCAATTGGGACGTGGAGGCCCATTTATAAAAGCCTAGTTCATTACTTAAGTTGCCATAAGGCCCATGACAATACCAATACCGCACCATGTAACCATTTGTGCTAACTCCTAAGGCCTCTAAACATAGAGCCCATATTATGGATTATAGAGTCTGTCCATTAATATTGCAAAAGGCAAAAGCTACAAACTCTTGCATTCAAAACTAAAAAACAACTTATTTAACTGAAACTGAAAACTTTTTATTGAAAGTATTGTAAATAAAACTAAAATGTAGTTGAAATAGTACAATAGGACCTATAAATAGTACCAAAAAGTGCAATGAGACCCATGAATAGTACCAAAAATAAGTTGAATAGTAAAAATATGACATTTTAAGCTAATGTCAAACACATACTAAGAATAGTACAATAAGACCTATAAATAGTACCAAAAAGTGTAATGAGATCCATGAATAGTACCAAAAATAAGTTGAATAGTAAAAAAATGACTTTTTAAGCTAATGTCAAACGCATACTAAGAATCAATCTCTCTCTCTCTCTCTTTCTCTCTCTCTCTCTCTCTCTCTCTCTCTCTCTCTCTCTCTCTCTTTGAAGTAGTGAAGTGCAATATCATTGGCAATAGATGATATTTTGGAAGGCCAAGTCATCAACCTATTAAGCCAGAGATTGTCAGAGAAGTTGCAATTGTAATTGAAGATGATCAAAGCCAAAAGCTTACAAATAAAAATGAGTTATCAAGGTCCATTGTCAATACTTGCTAATATGAACATCAACCTATGGTTTAAGTCCAACGCAATCTACCATATAAGAATTGATTAAAAAAATTAAGATGAAAATGTTCTACATTCTATTTTCAAAGCAAACTGAAGATAAGACAGAAACATTAGCAATTCAGTATGAAACAACTCAAACCTGCACTAGCAGGAAAAAAAAAGGGGCCCTGTATAATATTAGGAGGAGTTGATTGCACCGTTTCTTATTATAGGTAGGTGAAAGAATAAAACAAATAGGTTTTGGGCTCTGTTTTTGATGAATTTGAGAAATGGGCTGAATATATGACCCAATTTCTACTTTTTGGTTTTTTGTTTTGGTTTTTTCTTAAAAAATAATAATTTGATAATTACATCAAGAGATGAGAGATTTGAACCTTAAATATTTCAGATGAAAACACCAAAAAGTATCAATTAAACTAAGATCAAGAAACTCCAAATCAACGATAAATCAAATAATTTGAAATAACATTAGAATTTCCTTCTTAATTTTCTTTTTTGTCCGTAATATTAAGAAACTCTAAATCAACTAAAGATCAAACAATGAGAATTAGCTTCATTAATTTAATATATGTTTTTTAGGGATTTAATTTAATATGTGACTTTTTAGGGATTTAATGGTTCAGAGAAAAAGTTGATTTTGGCAACTAGAAGTTGATTTGTACTACACTCTCATATGTTGAAAATGTAGTCATTAAGCTAAACCACGTAATCCTTGTGTATTCTTGTGTTCTCTATTTTATGCTTTCACTTCTACATTTATTCTAGCTTAGTCAACATTGTATATCAACGCTAATATTTAAAATAAATAATTAGAAGTTTTTGTTAGAAATGCTAGGAAGTACCAGTTAACTTCATGAGCTCACAACTAATTGCAATAATAATAAAATGGTTGAAGATTAAATGTAAGAATTAAGACACACAGTAAGGATGTGGTAGGCTGGTGATTTTTGATTTGTCCAACTTATTGGTTTGGTGTCAATCCTGGAATGGCTCTTATTTAGTTGGTAGCTCTCATTTAGTTAACCAACCATAGCATAGAGCCAACTCCAATCCTTCTATGTGTGTGCAAGCTAAGACTTTACTTGTAATAAAAGTCTATTAATTAGTCTAGGGTTTAGTCTACTATATATAGTCCTGTTATGGTTTATTGTAACATAAGATTTGTATTACACTCTTATATGTTAAAAATGTTACTCTTAAGATATATTTCAAATGCATGCAATTTTATTTCTGAAAGTGAAGGAGCAAAGTAATTTGGTGAAGCATCACCCGTGCTGATCATTATCACCAATTGCATGCTTGGGAATCCTTTAAGAACACTCTACCTAACCACCATTTTGCCTCTGTTCTTTTTTTGGGGGTACTCGTATGATTTTTCTCTTAATTGCAGTAAATTTAGTCAAGAAAAACTTGCCTTTCTTTTAAGTAACAAATTCCTCATTATATTTATGGCAAAATTTAGGTGTAATATATTAAGTTTTTCAATCAAATTCAAATACATGATTACATTAACCAATAAAATATAAACAATTATATTTTTCCTAAGAATAATTAAATTTAATACAAATATATATTTGAATTTAATTGAATAACATAATATACCCCTGTATCTGAGGTTTAGTGACAGTAAATTTAGTGAAGCAAAACTTGCCTTTCTTCTTATTGAAAACATCATCATTATATTTATACTTCTAAAATATATTTTAGTCCATATAAAGAGCTTGAAGTTTGATTTTAGTTCCTAAACTTTAAATTTTTTTTATTGTCCTTAATTATAGAAAACATTATACTTTTTGTTTTTCTATCGAATTTCGTTAACTTTAATCCTACATGTCTAATTAAGTAGTATTATCTTTAGCTTTAGAGAGTTTGACACGTTTTTCCTACATGATCCCATCATTACATTACATTAAAAAAAAAAAAAAAAAAAAAAAGACACAGGAGGTGAACTAGTAGCACGAAACCATATACTATGGTATGAAAGCTTAAGGAGAAAAAATGTAACGTATTCAACAATTTATAAACAAAAAATAAAAAAATAACTATCTAAAATTTAGGAAAAAAAAAAATAACATGAAAACTTTAGGGATGAAAACAATATTTTTTTTTCCAATTTATATATACACAAAAGTAAAAAGAAGTTGACAAATATTTTCCTTATTTATTATAGCATTTAGCCAAACCTATTTTTTGAGAAAATAATTTGATTCTCTATAATTTTGAGAATATATATATATATATACACTTTTTTTGAGGAAGAGCTTTCAGTTAAAAGAGATATTTGTTAATTAGCTTTTACTACATTCCGGTAAAGTTGGACTCACCTGATTTGTTTTTTACGAGTGCAATGGAATATTCATTAACAAAAGCCTTCAATTTATTATTTGTTATTTTTTGGGCTACTTAGAAAATGGTCTATGATTTCATACTACTCATCAATTTAGAAATGGTCTATAATTTCCAGACCTTGCAAAAATGTGAATTTTGTGCACATAGACAACCATGTGCAAATTACCTATTCAAGTTGATCTGCTTTCAGTGTTTCCTACTTATCATCATTTTCAAGATGCTTGCATTCATTATTTCAATTACTCAACTAAAGCTCAATTGCTTATTGAAGAGGTAGTACAACTGTGACGTGAAGGCCCAATTATAAAGCCCACATCAATTACTCAAGCTGCCATAGGGTCCATGATAACACGAAAACCACTTCATGTAGCCATTCAACCTAGGTCCTCTGAACTTAAAAGCCCATTATTTTAAAGTGTAAAAGTTACAACATCAGATGTCATATCATATTCGTATTTGTATCCATGTTTCTTTCCCTCTTGTTACTTATTAGAGCCTTTGTTAACATTGCCTGGTCTCTAATAGACTAATTTTAAATTTTACAGATATTATTCTCTACACTCCTTATGATTTGATAAAACAATAACACATATACTAATAATAGAATTTAATAAAATACAAAAAATAAATTAAACTAAATCTGAATGATTTAAATTAAAGAAGAAATGAGCAACTTATTATGAATGCTCATGGTCTAGCTTACAATTGAACATGCTTTAAAATGGAAAATCAACCAGAGAAAAAGAAAAATCAGGATTGCAAGAATCAATATTATATTGTAGTCTTATAATGTTTTTTTTGCTAGCTTTTGGATTAAAAACTTCTCTAGTGCCACGCTGGTGGAATAACAGGTTGCAGCTACAGCAACTATCCAGTCATCTCTAATCATCAAGTTGTTCAAGCTATTAATATGTGAGAAATTTTCAATTTGCCTATGTTGTGTACTAAAATTTGAGGTTAATTTATAAATTATAAAAGACCACCTATTAAAAACCTTAGCTTCTACAATACACACACACACACACACACACACACACATTCTTTTCAAGATAACAAACTATAGATTTTAATTGATTTTTCTATTTTCAGTAAGGAAAGACACACTATTGTAGGGGGATTCCAGAATTGCACATTCAAAATTTGCTTATGATGCCCAAAATACCACAGTCTATTGTGTATTTTATTTGCAACCTGAAGAACAAAAAGCAAAAAGAGTAGGAGGAATCACTCTTTTTGAGTTATTTATCAATCATACTCTTTTTGTCATTGCTTTAATTTAAAAAAATTATGATTTTTGAGAGGCCCCTCTAACATTAATAAATTCAATTAGTAATTGATGGTTGATACTATATTATGTTGAACACCAAATCTATTTTTGTCATTTAAGTTAGAATAACACTAATAAATCAAGTTGAGATAAAAATACTAAAATTGGATTCATTATTTTATCTTATTTTATTTTTTAAGAGTGAGAACTGGATCCATTATTGGTCATATTTCAAAAATGAAATAACTATTTATTCCAGAAATATTTAATAATTTTTCTTGAAAATAACAAAATGCTTAAATTGTTTATTTAGAGGGAAAAAGACAAATTTCATCTCCAACTCTATTGTAAACACTAGGAGATGCTAGGACTAGGAGTATAAACTAATCTACTTTATACTCCACTAATTACAACTTACAATGAAAGAAAAAAAAAATTTATATGTAGCAAACTATGGTTGGTGGTGCATAAAGTAGAACATAAAAAATGAGACACAAATTTTTTATTGCTTTTGGAAACTATTGTTCAATTAATAAAATGTAAAAGTTAGCAATTGAACTAAGATCAAGAAACTCTAAATTAATGACATATCAAATAATTCAAAATAATGTTAGAATTTTCATTTTTAATTTTTTTTTTTTGGTCTGTAATATCAAGAAACTCTAAATCAACTAAAGATCAAACAATGAGAATTTTCATCTTTAATTTGATATATTTATTTTGGGGGTTTAATTTAATATTGGCCTTTTTGGGGATTTAATGGTTTAGAGAAAAAGTTAATTTTGGCAACTAGAAGTTGGAATCAAGCCGACTGGAAATAAAGCTTCCTAAATGAAGTAAAAAATGATACATAGCGTAAATCACAACTCTTATTGATGACCAAAATTTAGTGTAGGCAATTTTGTTAGATGTGCTCTATGCTACTAGCTCTTAGGATCAAAACTACATAACTGTGGATTTGATATTCTCTTGAACATGACTAAAATATTGTTTGCTAAAAATGCCTGGACCAAAATGACAGTCATGAGACAAGTAGAACATTAGGTACAGTAATCACTTACCTAAAAAATAAAAAGTATTTAATTAATAATCGCATTACCATTATTTGCCACTAATGTAGAGAAACACTATTTTGTAGCATAATCAAAGTCTCAAGCTTCCCTTTCTATGTTATATAACACTATTTTTAACCACTGTGATTAAAATTGAGTGATTGATTGCATTTGTAGCATTATGTAGCAATGTCTTGGACGTCCAAATTCCCATGGTTTGTTGGAGAACGCGAAGTAACATCGAAAAAAAAAATGAGAGCAGCCAACAAGTTTTTACGTGGAAAACTCTCTGTGAAAAGGAACACAGAGAGAAAAACCACAGGCTCAAGCCAGTCTTCTTGTGCACTATTTTCTTAATGTATGTCTTAATACAAGTTTTCCTTCCTCTTATATAAAGGGAAGGCGAAGAGTGTACACCACATTAGGTCAAATTCTATTGGCCAAGGCCATTGTTACATGCGAACGAAACATTTTGCTCCCTCAATGTCCTCTCTCCTTTGCTTACATGGTACTACAATGCTATGTAGACAAGGCACACCTACTGTTACCCCTGAAAGGCTGAGACATTGTCTCAGGTTTAGCTCTGCACTTGGTTGTGGGAGGGTACCTTTGCAAAGTGTATTAGGAGTTTTTCTTTTGTTGAACACATGCAAGACTCTATGAGATCTAATCTTTGATTGTTCCTCATCAGCTTTTAGATTAATAACTAGGTATATAGTTTCCCTCTCCTACAAAATTGAAGTGTAGGAACATTGATAGTAGATGAATTTCCATTAAGCTAGTAACAGATTTGTCTGCATCCGATTGCACCACTAGGTGACAACAATTAATTTCATATCCTCTTAACATGTGACCTAAATGTTTGTGAAATGCCTGGACTTGAAATTCAACCATGAGACAAGTTGCATGTTACATGGGATCAATCATTTAAAAAGTACTTAATAGAGTTGTTTCTAATTAATTTCTACCTTATTATTATTTGCAACTCCGCAGCAGAAAATGCTGGCCCTTCTCAGTTTGTCAAGGTGGCAAATTCACAATCAAAATCTCAAGCTCTCCTTTCTCTCTGATAATTTTATTTTGATCACCTTCAGATAATGGACAGGCCATGACAGTTGTAGGCTGGTTCACCATCACTTGGTTCAATGCATCTTGAATTATTCATTCAGGTTCACCTTTGAGCGTATTTGTAGCCTTATTTAAAGTAGTATCTTGGACATCTGGTGGCTACCCGTTTCTTTTGCCAGCTGGATAATTGGAATCGTCATAGTATTACCATCATATGATAGTCCTGCATTTTATTTGACAGAAACTAAATGAAGCAGTATGGTCCAATGAGTCTGTAAGACTCACAAACAAATGCTAAACTCCAAAAAAAGAAAAAAAAAATTATAATCCTCCATTTATCAATTGTAGAGAGGAAAAAGATTGAAGTAATAATACTTCCACTTTTGCTTTATCCATTGAAAGCTATTTAATGTTATTTTACTCTAAAGTAGCTCAATTGACGGAGTAACTTGGATCGTTAAGAACTATCGAATGATGAGCTTAGCAGAATATTTTACTGTACTAACCTATTGGAAGCTACTAACAAACCTTTGCGCACTTGTAACTTCGATGCAGCTTTGTTTTCCACCTCATTTGCATTTCCTTTTTTCTCATATGCAGTGTTGGCATGGATGCGTCATTGAACAAAAATGATTTTTGACTGACAAGACCAATCTACCAACTCATCCACTTCAATTTAACCTTTCACTTTTCAATTCCATCAAGTGACCTGATTAAGGATCAAAAGATCTTTGAAATATTGCAGTCACCATGCATTCCCCATTTCCACTGTTTCCAACAATTGTGATTTACTGAAGGAAGAGAGTGACAACAATACAATTATGACTTGATGAATCTTTTTTTTTTTTTTTTTTCAATTATGACTTGATCATTTAAAAAAAAAAAAAAAAAAACCAGCAAAGCTTTGGTGCTAAAGCTGTATAGAAGTAAAAAGGCAGTAAAACACAATTTGAAAATAAAATTTAACTTTGCCAAAATGAATGGCAAAGTTGAGGCCTTGAAAAACTTGAATATCCAGCCTTGTTGGATATCTAAAGCTTACATGATGAAGATCATCCTGTACTCTTTACTTTGAATCTGTCATTGCTAATAAGGAAGCATCAAAAGCTTTGTCTTTTGCTACTTGGGTCTATGTTTTCAGACAAGGTCAAACAGTAATGCTGAAAGTATTAACATTGTCTTTTGAACTTTTAGTCAATTGGCTGACAAGACCAAGGCTCTGCTTGGGAGTTTATAAGGGAATGAAATGGAATGGAATGAAATGATCAAAAGGAAATGGAAAGGAATGGAATGCATTTAAGTAAGGGAAAAGAATAGAATGGAATGAAATGATGTAACCTTGATTGGATGTTTTAAAATATAGGAATGGAAAGAAATGAAAATAAATGGAATGTAAGTAATCCTGTTTGGGAGCAACATGGAGGGAATGGAATAAAATCATTTTATGACAATATTACTATTAAACCCCTATTTTAAAATAAAGAGTTGAATATATAGGAGTATTTTGGGAGTTTTAGTAAAAAATAATTAAATCTAATTCCATTCCCTCCCATTCCTCCTAATTTCGGGAGGAATGAAAATTTGAGATTTTAAGAGAATAGAGAGAAATGAGTGTTCCCTCCTACCCATTCTATTCCTTCCCACTTAAACTCCCAAACAAATGAATGAACTTTCTATTCTCTCCGTTAAAACTCCCAAGCAAGAGAAGGGAAGAGTATTCTAAAATTATTCTTTTTATTCATTTTCATTCCATTCCATTCCCTCCTCCCAAGCGGAGCCCAAATTTCCCTTACTCTATTTAATCTGAAACTTTTTGAGATTCAAATTATCCATAAGAGCTTTGCCCACCTGAAGATCATTGTATCAATTTGTAGAACTGATAACTGTTGGCTTCCCACTTTTGATTTGTCCAACCAAAGCTCAAGTTTTGCCAGTTGGGATATAGAATTAGAATCAATTAACTATATTTTCTGATTCAATAAAGTTAATTGACTGAAATAAACATAATTAACTTTTGTATCTACATTTATGTCATCTAATATCTTTCCTATTGCGTCATAAGCATCAACGTCTAACTTCCTCTTTAATGGTTTCATACATCTTAAAGTCTATAGTTTCATCAAGAAGAAAATGAACTTGTGTAGGAAGTCGCCAGGCTAGAGACCTGAAACATCCACGTGGTAATAAAAAGAGAAAAAAAGGCATAATACTAGCACACATACATTCATATGTTATGCATGCACACATCTTCATTATGGAACTTATATCTAATACTTCTATTCCAATTTTTTTTATATTTCTGCATGTATAACTGTGGAACCAACCCAGTTGGAAGAACAGGCATAATCAGATATAATAAAAATCAACAATACTTGAGACAAAAAACAACAGTGAAATTGTTCAATTATAATTGAGAAATTTATAGAGGACTGAGTTTAAAATGATATGAATGAACCTGTAGAAGTATTAGGAGTTTTAGATCCTAATGGTCTTAGTTTCTATGTCTAGGATTTGAACAATCACATGGATTCATATAATGTATAAACCTGTACAATGATGTTTTGTTGACTAAAAGAAAATGAACTCATCATTAAAAGTGAGTATTCACTATAGTTTCTTGTTCCCCGTGATAAAGAATTTAACTCATCATTAAAAGAAAATAATATTTTTTTATAAAATGAAAAACAACAAAAGAGAGAAAAAAAAAAATGCTATATCCATAATATTTTTAACAACAACAAATCCTAAGTATCAGGTTATGACTAATTGTTATTAGTGAGTAAAAAAATAATTTTAGTGGTGAATTCAAATTAAAACTAGGAAAAACTTAACACTTAAAATTTATTGACAGAGTGGTCTTATCTTGGAATGAAATATATATACGTTGACGAAGCTAAGGTTTCTAGCGGGTGGTCATTTATAATTTATAAATTCAACTCATATTTAGTACCCAACATAGGCAAATTGAAAATTCATCACCTATTAAAAAAACTTATGGAATGTAAGTAAGAAACTGTACCTTAATATTGTGAACAAGTTGATTATTAGAGATGATTGGATAGTTGCTGTAGCTGACACATTGGATCCTGTTTTTATACCAGCGGGGCACTAGTATAGCTGCCACATTGGAACCTGTTTTTATACCAGCGGGGCACTAGTATATCAGTGTCATAGTATGTTGGGTCCAAACATGTTCTTAAGCACCCCCATAGCTTCTTTCAATGTTTCTTCATCTGACTGGGCTTCTACACATTTTGATTCCCCATTCGTCAACGTTACAACCAGGATATTTGAACCAGGGAATGCATTCTCCATGTGCTGATGACGTAGCAACAGATCAGCAACAAAGTTGGATAATTCAATGATTAATTAAGAATGAATAGCTGATCTAATCCCATAACAATATTATATGATATTATGTTTAAAAAACTTTAACACACTTTATTTGTTATAATAAACATAATTAGGATCTACTTATACAGCATAAAAAAAATTGAAATTGATGGACACATGAGATCCTAAAGTGCCTGCACAAGAAACCAAATTCAGGATGAATAATTATCATATGAAAGTAAAGAAATGTAATTTCAATGTATTGCAAAGTTGCAGGGTAATAAATTGAGAAAATACAGTTTCTTGTTCCCACTAATAAAGAATTAAGACTCTTTAATTTCAATTTTCTTTTCTTTTCTTTTTCCTCCTACATTTTTTCTGTAACCAAATGGAGCATAAATTTAAATAATCCATCACTAAAATTGTTGACACTAACTTGAAATGTCAAAATTGTGTGTTAATCCAATCTAAATGAGGCCCATTAGGGGGTCCAATGAAAAGGGGATAATTACCCAAATACCTCATTAGGGGGCACCTCTTCTAGCTTTGCCTCTTTCCTTGGTATCCTCAATGAGGCTCAAAACTAGATTCAGTTTAGAACTCCCTTCTTGTATTCTGCTGTAGAATAAGATTTTTTTTAAGCAGGAACAGGGTCCAGTGAAAAAGGGATGATGTCGATGCACGATGGAAGAGGAAGAACATGGGGATATAGAATCCACAAGCCAAAAGTTAAAATCAAGACAAAAAGGAATTAGGATGACATAAGAGCAATTGAGTCCTTTTCAGCAATAATGTGATAGGAGCATTTCTTTCACAAAAACCTATAGATCTTCCCCTTACCTAGGTACTGCCATTTGAACTTTGAGTGCATTTTGATCTTTGAGATCATTACAAGCCCATTGTTTAAGATGCTGATTCCAGGAGTACTATATACTATAGTTGCCAGATTTGAAATTTCTAACCAAATTATCATTATACCTTTGAAAAGATCAACAAAGTAAGCCAAAAACATCACCTCCTTGGCACACTTTTGAATAAAAACTCGAGTAACATTTTTTTCTTTATTAAGTAAAAGGAAATTGGCAAAGCCAAAAAACAAGTACTAATACATTTTACATATTATTTCATCTCATATAAATGTGGAAAGGACATATTATGATAATGAAAGTAATGAGACACAATTTCCAACTTGTCATCTTACCTCATGTTGCAGGAGAATCCTTAGAATATTGAAAAGAAAGAATAGCATTGACATTTAAATATATATATATATATATATTTACTGAATAAACAAGATAACTATATATCTTTTTACGAAGGATCTAGGTTAATGATTGACATACATACCTAAAGAAGTTAAAGCGGCAGTAAATTTTGAATCTGGTTCTCATTAATTCAGTTCCACTGTCAAATAAAAGGGACCAAGTTTATGCCACATCTTTCTTGTTTTACTCAGCCATCTTAGCAACAACTTAAGTCTTCCACTGTGAAATAAAAGGGACCAAGTTTATGCCACATCTTTCTTGTTTTACTCAGCCATCTTAGCAACAACTTAAGTCTGTCAATAATACTCGGATCTCTTTATTGAAGTGAGGCTATCATAATCAAGCACATTGCAGAATCCCCCTTGATTTCCCCAACCATCTCCTTAATTGCTACTTGTCTCTACATTTGCCTCTGATAATCAAAGAAACAAGTGAATAAACTTGAAAAAAAGCTCAAAACTTTCCAATAAACACACTGAATTTATATCCAAGAACACAACCACTCATAGTAAGAACCCAAGTAGACCACAATAATGTCCATATAGGTCAATATGATCTAAATTTGATAGTTATAAAATCCTAACATAGTAAAGCAAGACTTTTATTGAATACTTATGAGAATGAGGTTGGAATTATAGTGCAGGAACCTTGTGGTCTATTATAAATAAAACTTACTTATTCTTTTATTTAATATATGATGATGCAACCATTTGTAGAATATAAAAAAGGTAAAATAAGATACGGAACATGCAGGTAACGGTGCTGGAGATGTCAGAGCTTCAATGGCTAATATTTTGAAAAACACCACAGCAATTAACAAGAGATATTTGCCACCACCGTTGTCATTAACTACTGTACAAACTAACATTGAACTTGTTTTAGATTGGATAAGCCAACAAAAGATAAACAAAAACCAGGATTTAAACACAACAAAAATCTGAGATAAGCAATAAGTATAGATTACACCCAATAAGAGAAAAATCATGCAGCAAAGATCATTTTGTAATCCAAATAATAAGTAGTCAGGTATTAATTTAGCTAGCATATTTTTCCAAATCATGTGTGAAGAAACCAAATTCAGGATGAATAATTATCATATGAAATTAAGGAAATGTTATTTCAATGTATTGTAAAGTTGCAGGATAACAAATTGGGAAATACAGCATATGAAATCAGACAAGTTTAAAATACTCAAAATATCAGAACGCTTATAAAGAATACAAAACAGAAAGCATAGAATTGAGATTTCATTCTTGTGTCTTATCCTTGAAAAATAATACTAGAATATATGTATTTATGAAGGATCTCAGTTAATGATTGACATACGTACTAAAAGAAGTCGAAGATGCAACGAATTCTAAATCTTGTTCTCACAAATACAGTTCCACTATCAAATATAAGAGAACAGACTTATGCCAACTTTTTCTTGTTTGCCTCTGCCATTGTAGCCATAAGTGGGATAGCCACTGACACTCATTCTTTTTAAGAAGGAAGGCTATCATATCCAAGCATGTTGTAGAATCCTCCTTCATTTCCACGCCCCTCTCATGAATTGCTGCTTTTTTCTACATTTCACAAGTGACCATGTGTTGCATTTAGGTTGTGCCTATCTACTACGTATCTGCCTGAACCAAAATGTTTGCTGAATGCCTGCATATAAAAGGTAATCATGTGAGAAGTTGGTCATCTAAAGAGAAACAAGAAGTTGATAAAGTTAGATAGTTAGTATCTACCTAACATTTATTTGCCACTCTACTATAGGAAAAAAAAAAAAGAAAAAAAAAAAAAAGAGCCTTTCTACTGTTGGGGTGGCAAGCTCACAGCTCTAGGGGATGATATTGATTGCTCATTATCCAACATGAGAAAGTTTAGAACTCAAAATAACTTGTAGATTAACAAACTGAATTGTGGCCCTCAACCTTTTTATGGAGTACTGATGGATCCTTTTAAATTCAATTCAATCTCATGGTGATATATGCTGTCTCAGGTCATACCAGAGCATTTTCACCTGCCATCATTCAATAAGTACCATTATGGATTTCAGAATCTAATCTCCTCTTTTCAAATATGAATTCTATAGGATGCTTATCAATTTTGGCTTAAAAGAAAAAATGGAAGTTAGGATTCTATAATCATTGTCTTCCCAAAGTTTCTTACTGACCAGGGGCATAAAATGAATATCATTCCTGAAATATATCATTTCTAGAAAAAATCTAAACTGTGTTTTGATGCAAACTATTCTATCAAATAAAAGTTACTGACAGTAAATTTCATATACTTAAATATGCATAATCATTAATTAACCATTAAATTATTAAAATCTTTGGGCTCACCTCTCACAAAAGAAGTGATAAGAACCACTGCCAAAGACCACTTTTACATATTCAATCTTCATTTCATCTATTGTACAATAAAAAGAGAACTGCTTTTACTATGTAAGAAGATAGCCCTGGATACCCACATTGAAATATAATTTTAATGTAACGCAAGTTCTTGTTTGGAGAAGCAAGAAACATAGAAAATAGAAGAAAAATTGACTTTTGTAGAGTGATTTACTAACTGGTTTCAGACTCTTGGAAAGGTTGAGAAACCTGTGATTAATGACGCACCTTTATTTATTTGGTTCACTAGAAGACTTATAAGAGCCAAAGTAACCAAAATTCATTACAAGCCAGAGATTGTTACAGAAGTTGCAATTATAAATGAAGTTGATCAAAGCCTAAAGCATACATATAAAAATGAGGCATGTAGTTCTATTGTCAATATAGACTCAATACCTATATGGATAAGTATAGTGCTTTTATCTATATGGATAAGAGTAGTAATAAACAGACATTGATCCCCACTTTCCCCACTTTCATCATAACTACAGTAAGCATTATGAAGAATCTGCCATAATGAAAATCGTTTTCTTTATTTTTTTTCCCTTCAAACAAATAATGATTACGCAAAGGTAAATAAAATACTAGTATTTGTTTACCTGTGTAACATTCGAATTCAAGGAGAAAGCCAATAAGCAACCACTTGGGACAAGTTCCTTCATCCAAGAATTGCTACCATGAATATCAACTTATGGTCTAAATCCAATGCAATCTACCATATAAAAATTAATAATAATAAAAAGTAAGATGAAAGATGGTATATATTGTGTTTTCAATGCAAGCTTAGCAAGCCAAAAAATGATAGGAAAGAAACATTAGCAATTCAGTATGAAACAACTCATACCTCCACAAGCCGAAAAAAAACATAAACCATATTTTTATTCAATTGTAGAAATAAAAACATGGTGGAGTTTGTAATTGAACGATAAAAAATACCTGTGCAAGCTAATACTGCAGTGCTCTTGCCAGATATACTTGTCACCACGAATATTATCTCATTATCACCAAGTGCTGATCCTTATCTGACAAGATGAGAAGTAAAACACCCACAAATTATATTGGCAGAGATAAAAAAGAAACAGGGAAAGAATTCCATATTCTTTCTCCTAATACGTGAAAAAAGCAAGCATGTGAGGAATGAAAATTACATTGGCAGAGAAAAAGAAAACAAGAAACCACTCCTAGATAATTATTTACCACTGAGTTATTGACTTTTTGAAACACTACAACGCCCAAAAATTTTGGTAAAGCCCCAAGTTTGTTCTGCATAATGAAATTCAATAACCAGGAAAAAAATTAGCTATTAGCTATGCAATTAAAGAGGGTGAAGAAGAAGAATTTTGTTTTGCATAATGAAATTCAATACCTGGATCTTCTTCTTTTGGTGTAGTTAGATCTCCTCCCAAGTTTTCGATGCGAGAAAGCCAATCCTGGCTCTTGCAACTTTCTACTAAGATGGGACAGCCCCAAATATACAGTGTCTTCAAAGACGTTAGGGCAGGCAATGATGTCAAATTGGGGCAATTAGAAACATGGAGTAATTGAAGAGACGTTAGGGCAGGCAATGATGTCAAATTGGGGCAATCAAGAATACCGAGTCTTTGAAGAGATATGATTTCGCAGATCCACTCCGGCAATGTCGCCAAACTCGGACAATCCGAAATCCTGACATGTCGCAGAGAGGTGGCCTGCTGAAGCCCCACTGGAAGAGAGGCCAATTTTGGATGATCAGATAATTCTAGATACTGAAGCTTCCTCAGCCCTTGCCATTCTAATTCCATCTCATCCCCATTATAATCAGATAAACTAAGTTGCTCAAGTGCAGTGAAATGTTGAAGGAAATTATCATTACTGCCTTCTATCATACCAATACCCAAATATTTTAATTTGGAGAGAGGGGTGAATGAGGTGGCAAGTGTTGAAGAAGAAGAAGAACGAGCAGAAGAGGTTGACTCTGCTGCTGCTGGGCTTTCCTGAGATACCGTACTTATCATTCCCATCGATATTGTTCGCTCCAATAGCCTCAAATTAGAGTCATCCAGATCTAGTCTTTCAAGATAAGGAAATAAAGGCATGGAAGATAGTTTAGGGCAACCAGAGATGTATAGATTGGAAAGACGAGAAAATGAAGGCAGAGAATTATTCTTTGCTGTTATCATCGATATTTCACCGTAATTATCGGCGTCATCTTCGTCCTCCTCGATGGAGTCGCTCCTCCTCTTCCACCATCCCTTTAGATTAGGGCAATTCCAAATACGGAGGAATTCAAGGGGTGGAAGTTTAAAACTCTCTGATACCAGAGATACGTACTCAAGAGAAGAAACATCTTTCAAACAGAGAGCTTTGAGAGAAGGAAATTGATGCAATGGTAGCACATCTTGGCTCTTCTTCATTGAAACTAACTTAAGGCGTACAAGATTTTTAAGTAAAGAAAGCCAGCTTGGATATTTCACTCCCCTGTAGCCGTTTAATTCCAAACTTTTAAGATTTTGGTGTGGTTCCAAAGCTTCGATTGACATCTCATCGTACCCAACATCCGCTTCTCTTTCTATCCACTGAAACGCCAAGCCTTTAAGATGTTGTTTCTTTTTCAAATTTACCGCCTTATATTCTAATTCAGCATCTTTCTTGTGTCTGAAATTTTTAATTCTTAGATTTTCTCTCAGCTGGTTTAATTCGTGAAGTTCCTTCAACTCACCACCACAGCTAGAGTCCGTACTCAACACATACTGAGCTAGTGAGTGGAGATTAGTCAATTGCCCAAATCCATGTGGCATATGAGTCAAACTATTGCACCCATCAATGTCAAGATGCCTAAGATGGACTAATTTACTAATATTTTTTGGCAATTCTATAAGTTCTTCACAATAAGAAAGATCCAGTGTCTCCAAATTTTGCAACCTTGTAATGGAATTAGGAAGCATCTTAATGTGTTTGTTGTCTGAGAGATCGAGATACCTTAAATGCTTCAACTTTCCGATAGAATGTGGCACATTCCTAATGCCAGTTTTATGCAAATCTAACAAGCGTAAGAACTTGAAACTTGAAACAAATGCATCACAAGTTAACTGGTTCCATACCATTTGATTTGAATACCAATTTTGACATGGCAAAAGAAATGTTCTCATCCTATTTGCTTTAAACAACAAAGTTGGAATTTGTGTTGATGAGCCTAAATTAAAACCAAATGACACGTGATGGGTTTTTTCATCAATATGTTTTCCATTTACTTCAAAAGTTGTGCTCTCTAGTCCCACTACTAATATCGCTAGATCATGCATGAGGTCATGTATTTTGAAAATAGGTCTTTCATCCCTAAAATTTTCTTCATCTTTCTGAAAGAATGATCTCCAAAGTAATTCCATAAAATACTCATGACCAGCATCTTCTAAGCATTGGTTTTGACCTAATGGCTTAATGAACCCTTGTGCCATCCATAGCTTAACCAATCTCTCTTTTTCAATCTCGTAATCCTTTGGAAATAAACTGCAATAAGCAAAACATTGCTTCAAATGTGGTGGGAGATGATTATAACTCAACCTAAGTATTGGTTGGATATTAGTTTCATTTACCTTTGAAAATTCATTATTTTTGAAGGACAACCATTCCTCTTCAGATTTTTTAGAGTACAATAGGCTTCCTACAGTTTTTATGGCAAGTGGAACTCCTTTGCACTTACTAATGATTTCCATTCCAATTTCCCTAAATTTTGAATTTTTTGGTTCTTGTCCATTTTTAAATGCCTTTTGCTTAAATAAAAACCAAGAGTCCTCATCATTTAAACCCGTTAAACGGTGTATTTCAATAGTTTTTGAACTCTCTGCAACCTTTTCCTCACGTGTAGTCACCAATATTCTACTGCCTCTTGCACCAGCCAGTAAAATTTCTTTTAACTTATCCCATTTTTCTGAATCATCATTCCACACATCGTCTAATACAAGTAAGAATCTCTTTCCATCAATTTCTTTTTGAAGATCATTTATTGATGCATTCCTTTCAAGGTTTTCTAGTTTCTTACCTTTTGCATATTCTAGGATTTTCTTAACAATTATTTTTACATCAAAATCATTAGAGATACACACCCACAATTTTCTCTCAAATTTTTTTTGGATTTCTTCATCATTGAATACTAATTGAGCTAGTGTGGTCTTACCTAGTCCTCCGAGTCCAACTATTGAATAAACTAAAACATTTTCTTCAATATTGGAATCCAATAATCGTTCTATGATCACCTTCTTATCATGCTCCCTTCCAATAACATTTTCAGCACGTACAAAAAAATCAGTCTCCCTCATCAGATCCATGACCTGTGTCTCCCTATGACGTACCTCTATGTGGAACTTTTTATCTGCTGCAATGGCATCTAGTCTCTCCCTAATAGCCTTAATCTTATGACCCATTATAAGACCACATGCAAGTTGGTTTGATTTGGAAAAGAAGATGCATACCTCTTTCGCTTTCTTATTCTTGGTCATCACTTCCCGTCGTAAAACTTCAGTGGAAAAGTCATCCAGCAAGTCGTCTGCTTCAAAAAGTACATCTTTCAGCTTTGCCACCCAATCCTTGATGGCATGGCTCTGCGCCTGCTGCTCCTCTGCATCCTGAAGCACAGCTTTGATTGTTGAAACCGTGTTTTTGAGGTTTTCAAGCTCATCTTTGACACCCCAGAGCAGTCCAATCTCTTTGAGAGCTAGTTTGCCCAATTGGCCAATGATTCCTTCAGCTACGTTGAAGAGAACTCCTTCAGCCATTTCTCAATGAAGGTGAATGAAATGAATCCTTGAAATAGTTAAAGGTAGGAAAGATGAGAGCAATGGTTTGTGAGGAGAATGGCTTAGGCAGAGTGATCAATATATACAAGAAAAATAATTAGGCAGTGTGGTCAATATAGATGGCTGTATGCCATGTATGACTTGTCAAAAAAGCATCACATTGGCTGCGGAGCTGGCCTGGCCCTCATATACTTCACACTTCATTGGTATTAATATTTAAATTATATTTGAGCTAATTCACCTTAAACTAGTGTTGATACGCATTTTCACGAAACATTTTCTACAAGCCCAATTCAACCAAGCCTGACTTCCTTATGGGCCTAATTCATGTATTATATTATTTTTTATTCTTTTAAGCATGGTCCAAGTCCATGCAACATATTGGAGAAATTGAGGGAGTGTGGTTTGGAGGGTATGGGTCGGTTCCTTTCGAACTTTTTGCATGAGCCCAACCCATGCGTGCTACCAAGTGGGCAAGGGACACTGATAGCACCTCAGGCTCATGGAGGAGGTCTTGTACCCAAAATTTCCACCTCAAAAGAGCTTTTGTGCTCTGGGTGACTATACCCCTAATTTTTAGTCTAGCTCCATTTTTCACACCAAAACATAGTTGACCCTAAACTAATTAGCTAGCCTATTGTAGCCACCAAATGCAGCTATCAAAAGCCTACAATGACAAGGAAACAATAGCTAATGGAGTCAGCCACTTTATTTCCAAAATCATGCTAAAAGCATGCTAAACTCTTCCCTAAACAAAAGGAACCCAAGTCAAAACACCAAATTAGTATCACGGGGGATAAAAGCCTCTTCCACTACTCAAAAACTAGTCATTAGCAACACCCCAAACTCTATATAAAACTCTCTCTTCAACTCAAAAAAAGGGGAGCCACGTTCTACCCATATACCTGAAACTTCAGAGCAAAAGCCCATTTAGCCAGTCAACAATTTCACAATTTCGAAGTTTGATGGTGGAAATATGGGTACAGGGGAACCTTCCCTCTCTTCCTCACAACCTCTCTTAATTTCCTCTTCTCGGTGACTGTGGGTTGAAGTTTCAGACCTGTTGAACCACGTTTTCCCCATAGAGCTAAAACTTGAGAGCAAAAATCCACTAAGTCAGGAAACATTCTCACAATTTTGAACCTTAGGGGTGGAAATATGGGTACAGGGGAACCTTCCCTTTCTTCCTCACAACCTCTCTCAATTTCCTCTTCTCGATAACTGTGGGTTTAAGTTTCAAACCTGTTATGTTTTTATATTTTTTCTGCACTTTTGTTATTAGCATTTTGATTCTCTCTTGTCAAAGCAACATTAGCCTTTTGTTTATTATACATTTGGAATTTTGGGCTTGATTCTCCACAATAAACACTTCTAAAGAATCCAAGGGGAGATTTGGGACGTTCTCACATTTTTGGCCCTTATCGAAAAAATGTCCCTGACAACTAGTTTATTCTCTTGATTTCAAATTTATAAAGACTTTGACTTATGACCATATGACAAAAAAGTAAGATATCATAAAAGTATGATTTGATGGTATAAGTTCTCATATCACTTCACTTGATTAGTGGTTTTAATGAGGGCCCTATCAATGTTAAGGCAGTACACGTGATATTATTCATTATCGTTTCGTGGTGTTAAGTCTTTAAATCCACACTGAATACCTCATTTTTTTGCCCTAAGAAAAAGGGTAAGGTTTGCACAAATCATAATTGTGCGGGGACTCTAATTAATAAAATTATTTAAAAATTATTTTGTCTTGTTATATGGCCAGAATTGTGATTCTTCTCCCTTTTAATCATGTAAAGGCTCTTATAGTCCCTTTTCTTCCATCAGTATTATTTCCCCCTTTTTCCTTTTCACATTGTTTAACTGAAAACTACGTGACAAAAAGAAAAAGGGACCACAAATTTTTCCTTTCACACTGTGTAATTGAAAAGTATGTATCAAAAAGCAAAAGGCTTTCTTTTTCTCATTGTGTAATTGAAAAGCGATTATCCAAAAACAAAAAAGGACCACAAATTGGTGTAATCTAATAATAGAGGTTTGTCCTTTATAATAAGCCACACTTCAAAAGGCAAAGGCTATCGCAATCTATAAAGAATCTATTTTGTCTTAGAGAGCTTTTGTCAACAAATTTTGAGTATTCACATCAGGAGAAACCCCACTATAGGGACAAGGGCCCAAAAATCGTATGTTGGGCCTTAGGCCTTAGCCGAGGGCTTCGGGATGTCCGAGGAGGGACGAATAGTTTTTGAGGGCTTCCAGTTCATGGGCCCCACAAGTAAGGGAGTGAATGGCGGTCCGAGGAGCAATTACTCCTCAGCCATAGCAAATACAACTCAGATACGTATTCCATCGACAAGAATGACCTTCATAGAAACTCCAGTGTCAGGAGCATGCCTTATAAACACATGAAAAGGAAAGGAACCCGAAAATATTTAGGGAAAGGCTGATGCCTCCACATTAAATGCACTGTAACAATTTTTCTGACTGCATTTATGTGGAGAAGACCTCTAAACAGTATTTCTTTAGCCACCACAACTCACAGAAAGCTAAAAGGGGTGTCTGATGGGACGGGCACTCAAGTAGTAGCTTGGATGATCGACAAGTGGAGAGCCAAGATCACCAGGAGTGATCTATATAATGAAAGAGACTCTCGATGAGTAGGTGATTGAAAAAATAGAAGAAGAATACTGTAGCAACCACAGTTGCACTTGCAATTAATTTTATTGATCTATAAGAATATTTGTCTCCTCGGACGATACCTCTACCTCACCTTACGAGTTTTACTCTTGCACGATGGTCTTTCAAACCCACCCTAGCCGTTGTTAGGTTCACTAAGGCCTAGTTCTTTGACCCACTCTCTACAAATTTATTGTATTGGGCCCACTAACCCACAACCCCATACACATTAGGCTTGGGCTGTAAACCGTGCCCCACGCTCTCGGTGGTCGGCGCACTTCAGCTCCTAGGGAGTCCTCCCTACTTTCCACAGAGGAAGCCCGTTTGTCTCTCGGGCACTTGGGCTGCTTTGCTCCTTTGGGGGGAACCATCTCATCCTCCTCCACATCGGGCATCTCTGGCACTTTCCTCTTCTTTTTCAGATCAAGGCCAGGAAGCCGCACAGCTGTAACCACAGGGAAAGGAAGAGGAGGCGAAAGGTCAGCCGGAACTTGTGGCTTATCAATCCCTTTTGACGTCGACACTTTATTTCTAGCAGCCATGAGTTCCTTTAAACTTTTGTTCCCTTTGTTCAAGGCCATCCCATCTTCCTCTTCCTCTGAAGTGTCGTTCGGAAGAGAGATCACTAGAACTGGGGTGTGAACACTTGAATGCCTGTCAAGTTCGTCCTCAGCGTTCGAGATGGGAATCACTTGCACCTCCCGAGGCACCTCCTATTCGAAAAGAAACTTATCAATTTCTTCTTCAAGCGAGGAATTAGAGGAGGCAATCCCTTCTCCGGCTGCTGTTGCTGCTTCAAGAAGAACTTGTTGAACTGGTTGGACAACCAGAGGAACGTTTTGTTGGAATGGGTGTGCTACTGGTGGAAGATCGTATGGGGCTAAAAAATTGGGCCGAGACACGTCGATCCGAGTTATCTGTCGGTCACCCGCTCTTATGGCGTGGCCGATCTCTTGGAATATCTCCGAAATGGGCTGGAAATCCAAAATCAGATGGATGGCCTGCAGTTGCTTGTCTTCATTTACGAAGATTTCAGATCTCAGCAAGTAATTAAGGGCTTCGACGTTAGTTAAGCTGAGCTAAGGAGCTACTTACCTTCTATCTGTTTACACAAATGAAGAACAAAGCACAGATAAAAAGTTGAAATCCATTATTATGAAAGAGCAAGACAAAAAGGAGCAAAACAAGGTCAAGGTTAAAGAGTCTAAATCTATTGTTAGTAGACCTAAATCTAAGGCGTCCCACTTGGCTCTCCCTCTTCGACTGGGCAATGAGGACCATCATGCCACACCCCTGAAGCAATCAAGTAGTCGTTTTTCATCTCCTTGTTAAATGTGGGGAGACACAAGATGAGTCTGACAACATCAAATCAGGATTTGCGGTAAAATTCCACCCCTTTTTGTTTGTGACACTCGTACATGTGGACCACGTCGTACTAGGTGAGCCTCAAGCCCAAATACTCATTCAGAGCATCAACACTCCCTAAGAGCCTAAAAAGGTTAGGTGCACACTGGTGGGGGCATATCCTATGGTTGCGGAGATAGTCCCTTGTTATCCTACCCATAGGGAGGTCATTCCTCCTTCTATGAAAGCTATCATGGGGATTATGACTTCTCCCTTCTCTCGATTTGTTACTATTTCTTCTGGGGAATAATACTGCAGGGCGACTTCCTGCAGTATATGGTGTTTTTCCTTAAAGGCCTCTATTTTAGCAGGGTTGTCCACTAAATGCTTAAACCTACTCATATCAACAAACTAAAGGGGAACCACCGAAATTGATAAGTGGGGAAGTAAGAACTAGAAGGCCAAGAAGATTAGCCAAGGAGAAAAAGAAAGGTTTAAAGAAATTAAAACTTACGTGAACTAAGATGTATGCTGATCCCTGAAACCTTCAGAGAAACTCCCGAAGATTTCTTGGAAAAAAAGTGTGGAAAGCTTAACGACTTAGCAGGCTTTGTGAGTTTGAAGGCTTGAAATTGCTAGAGAGCTTGAGAGTTCGAGAAATGAGGGGAAAATGATTTCCCTCAAAGCTTTATATAGAAGGCAAAAATGGGTGGGAGTTATCCCGCTCGAAATTCTAAAGAGAAAGGTCAACCGTTCGATCTGCGTCTCACCATCAATGTGAGGAACATAGCACCACTTGAAGCAATTAATGACACCTCGCAAACCACGAAGCGTCAGTAGCAATCATAGGGCGCGCAAAATGGCATTGTCGCGCGTGTGAATCAAGTAGATGGATGGTCTTGCCTCTTGAAAATCAAAACCCCACTCTTTCTCCTCGGATTAGAGGGAAAAACTAGGGTTTTGAGGGGCTATTGTAGGTATAAAGGCCCAAAAATTGTACATTGGGCCTTGAGCCTTAGCCGAGGGCTTCGGTATGTCTGAGGAGGGACGAATAGTTTTTAAGGGCTTCCAATTCGTGGGCCCCACGAGTAAAGGAGTGAATGGCGGTCCGAGGAGCAATTACTCCTTGGCCATAGCAAATACAGCTTAGATATGTGTTCCATCAATAAGAATGAGCTCCATAGAAGCTCCAGTGTTAGGAGCGTGCCTTATAAACACATGAGAATGAAAGGAACTCGGAAATATCTAGGGAAAGGCTGATGCCTCCGCATTACATGCACTACAGCAACTATTTTGGCCGCATTTATGTGGAAAAGACCTTTGAACAATGTTTCTTTGGTCACCACAACTCACAGAAAGCCAGAAGGGGTGTTTGATGGGACGGGCACTCAAGTGGTGGTCTGGATGATCGACAAGTGGAAGGCTAAGATCACCAGGAAGGATCTATATAACGAAAGAGACTCTCCATGAGTGGGGGATCGAAAAAATAGAAGAAGAATACTATAGCAACCAGAGTTGCACTTGCAATTAATTTTATTGATCTATAAGAATATTTGCCTCCTTAGACAATACCTATACCTCACCTTACGAGTTTTACTTTTGCACGATGGTCTTTCAAACCCATCCTAGCCGTTGTTAGGTTTACTATGACCTAGTTTTTCAACCCACTCTCCACAAATTTATTATATTAGGCCCACTAACCCACAACCCTATACACGTTGGGTTTGGGCTGTAAAACGTGCCCCTACATCCACCATCACATGTGAAAAGAAATTGAGAGTTGGAAATTTGTCCACTAATATCATAGCAATAATGATAAATACTAGTTAACACCCTACTTGTTTTATAACGTGGAATTGATAAATTTAACTACCAAACGCACTTTTAAAAACAACACAGTAGATTAATATGATATAATCCACAGATATCCAATAAATCAAATTAACAAAGCAAGAAATAATATAATATGAAGCAATTTAGTTAAGTGGAAAACTAAGGGTGAATCTCTCCAATGAAACAATGCCATCTATATAAAGAACAATTACCACATTCAAGGAATTACAAACCCCTTTTGTAGGCTAGACTCTCTATAAAACCTCTACATACACTCTGCTTACCTTTCTACCATTGTAGTACCAAAATCTTTGAAATCCTTATGCAGTAGTCGCAAAAATTGCTCATATCGACGTGTCAAGTTACAAAAATAGATGACAATGAGAGTTAATTACTAGCCCCAGAATTTTGAAGGTGTTAGTAAGATTATTATTAAATAAAGATTATCAAGAACATATCTGATTAATTAACAATTTGCATCATCCTTTTGTCATATTTGACCTTATAAAGAATCCCCCAAGTATGTAACATAAAATGTTTTCATACAAGGCTGTAGAAATGGCAAGTGCAATCCATTGGCCTTCACTAGGTGAAGCGCAGTACCCGCTTGCCGCTTGTTTCAAAATGATACTTATTCTTTTTCCTATCCTTCTTACCAAAATATTTCTCATACAAGGCTTTAGAAATAGCAAGTGCATCTCCTTCAGCCAACACCGGATAAAGTTCTTGGCTTGCTTGCCATTTGTTCGAAAACGAAATCCATTCTTTTCTCCATTCCTCCATCTTGAAGTTTTCTTTTTCTCTCAAGCTTCTTAACAAAAGATCAAAATAGGTTGAAGCTCGAGGTAGATAGTAGTCTTCAAGTAGTCCACTCCAGAATTTGTTTGCTGATTAGGGCCAAGCAAAAATGTTACGTAACAAAATGATGAAGCATTACATAAGTAATATATGACGGTCTCTTCAGGGACATCCAATAAAAACCACTAAAAGTAGTAACATATGATGGAATATAAAGATTACCATAATCATGAAGTTTGCTCTGTATGGTTCCGGTGTTATCAAACCACATTGTGACTTGTGTTCTTGCATTCCACTCATACTGAAGGAGAGCATTAGAAAGTACATCCAATCAATCAAAATCATCTTATCTACCAAGTGTTTCCAAAAAATGCTGGTATTACTAGGATAAGACAGAACCACTTTCTCTATTAGTCAAATAAAAGAAGCAAGAGAGACTTGGTGCCTGAAGTTGACAAAGATTTGTAATGCACAGTAAAAATCATTGAACACGAGTGGTACAATTCCATTGAAGGAGCTCTGTGGGCAAGGGAAATATATTGTGCAGATAACTCATGCAAAGAGACAAGGATGCCTTTTACTTAACCAAATATTTAATCCTATTTAGATAGATCAGATATGGTAAAACAAAAATGTATAGAAGCCTAGAAGGTGCAAGTTGGTTCAACTAATAATGTCTCATGACACTGTATAAGAGATGGGAAGAGAGAGGGCTACCTCCCCAGTATAGTGCATAGGCCCGACAATCCTCAGATTAAAAAAAAAAAAAAGAGAGGAAAATGTATAGCTGACCTCCATGCCTTGTGTAAGGTCTAAGGATCTTGCGGTTGCGAATTGTCAATATGTATGAAGTTGAAACATGTTATTATTCCCAATTAAATTCAATTATGCTCTAGCTAAGTAATATGCCAATAAGGATATCTTTTCTCACCAAATTCAACTCATGAGGATTCTTTGCCAACTTGTTTGCACTTTTGAGCCACGTTCCAAGTAAAAAATTGTCATCAGAAGCAAGAAGTATATCAATATCCTTTATGAGCTGAATAAATTTTTTGCTATGAAGATTTAAAGCTTTTAAATCCTTCTGTCGAAAAGCAGTCACAGCATCCAAATATACTTGGTTTGCTAGCTTTGATAGTACTTGCCGTGTTAAGTCCACCAAGTCATACCTGTCAAAATTCCATGGGTAATTAAAATGGATTCTATTCTTTGCCTAATAATTATATTCTTATGCTCTATCTAGGTCAAGAGTTGGCCTTCCAATCATCAGAGTCAACTAGGAAAATCCTGCCACAGTTCCTTTTTTATGGATGCAACCTAGCATCAACATCTTACAATCACTCTTTGTAAAAGACAACAATACAATGCTGATTCTTAGAAGCACATGACATTCAACATAACTTCTAAACATGTTAAATTCTAAGTGATTTCGCGTATGAAGGAATTTTCAGAAAAGAAAAAGATATATTGATCAGAGACACAAAAACCACAAACCCAATGGTATCCATATAATTGAATCACGATATCCATTAATGTACAAATTGAAGAGAGACCTGACTTTAGCATGAAGGAAGAGAAAATTAATTCATACATAACAATGAGGCATGCTCACTCACAGCTTAATTGTAAAGACCACGTGGCATTATTCAGCACCTGAAGGGGCCCAATAGAATAGCTTAAGCTGCATAAAACCCCAATTATATATTTAGAGAGTTCTAGATTAGGCAGCTTGTGTTTGTGTAGTGGTTGCCTTCAAATTTGAGTGGTTTTTTAGAGGCTGCATAAATTTGTGCAGATACACTTTGCATAGATCCATACCTAAGTTTGAGAAACTCTGAGCAGTTTTTGTTCGGTCACTAATACCATAAAGGTTCACATATCAAATCCAATGTGCAAAGTGCTACTTAGGGTGTGTTTGGATACCGCTTATTTTGCTGAAAACTGAAAACACTGTAGCAAAATAATTTTTAAATATGTGAATGATGCCATGAGACCCATTTTTAATGAAATTTTTGGTGAAAAAAGAAGTTTTTGGGTCCCATGAACAGTGCACGGGACCCACTGGAAAAGACAGAAACACGCTTCTCCCAAAAAAAAAAAAAAAAAAAAACACAGACACAAAGAAGCTCTATCCACACAGGTATTTAGTGACTTAGAATTTCAGGTTTAAGTAGTATTTATGCACTGTAGCTCATTTATTCTGCTTATCTCTTCACTCTTCAAAAATGGGGGAAAAAGACACTATCACAAGTTGATAAAGGCAAGTTAAGATTAGTTACCATGTATTTTGTATCATAAGAATGTAGCATAATATAAAAAGAGTAGATCCAACTGAACCACATCACAAATATGGCATGTTATGAAGCTTTTATGACCAAATAAAATAAAACATATTGATTAGGGAATGGAAGCAGAAGGATCAATTCAAAAGAATTCACTTTATGCAGGATCGTCACAATCATGCCAGGGAAAAGAAGAAGAATATTGCAACTTATGGATATATAATCTTTTCCATTTTACCTATATGTAACGCTTCCAGCAAAATTATTTCCAGCATCAATTAGAAGTCTCAAGGCTTTGATTACCTTCTGAGTAGAATACCATAAATGTGCCTGAGGCAAAGGAGAGCTAGTATTTGATGGATCCCAATCTGGGAATTTGACTATGAAATCAGTGTTATGATCCTGCAATGAGTTGAAGGCCACATAATAAGCATTTAGTAAGATGCCTTCCTAACTACAGGAGCCAAACAGTTATCAACAGCTATCATAGCTGGTGAATGTAATTTATTAAGTTGGAATGTTGAATAAATATCAATATTATATCAAACGCTCATTCCATAAAAGTATACTTCAAAATGATCATGTTAAAAAAGATCACAGAATCACTAAAATCTTTAACAGATGAAAACACAATACATTTACATAACCAAATAAAACTTTAATTCTTGGTCCTTAGCATCCCCTTCTTTTTTTTTTTAATGCTTATAATACACCAAAAACATAAAAGCAATAAACCACCTACACAGAACTATAATAAGTCGTAGAGAAATTTTCACTAAAGAATCTTTCATGATGTTAAAACTTTAGAATATTTTCATAGGAAAAAGAATCAGCCTAAGATTACTCTTTATTTACAGTTCTCAAAGATACTTTTAAAATCATTTCTTCAAAGAAGTAGACAAGTTCTTTCTTGGTGCCCAATTATTTTGATAGGAATATTATTGAATATCTTCCGTAGCAACAAAAGGAGCACCATATTTCTCAGTGTATGGTGAAATTTTTTGGTACAATTACAGTGAACTCACAAGCAAACATCATAGGGAATTCTAGCAAATCCTCTATTAGAATGAAAGTCATGTTAAAGCATTTGTGAGAAGAGAAAATTACTTCAGGGATAAGGCCTTAAAAGAAGAGAAGTAACTAGCAGCAATCAACAAAGTTTTGATTATTGCAAATATAATTAAGCTGTGAATGATCACCACATAAAGGTCACCTTTCTATACTGGTATTCATCTCTTGACAAGAAATATTATATTTTTCATTCCACGAGTTCAAAGAACAACACTAAAATTTCTTCTTTCAAGGATTCATCACTACATTTCAGTCTATATGCTCTCAAAAGAAACTAAATATGGAATGGATATCCTTGACTAGAAGTTGTAAATTTAACAACAACCACCCTAACTTTGGATAGAATAGAATGGCAAAAAAAATAAATGTGGCCCTGACTAATTTGTTGATGATCCATAGTCAACCCCAAAACTTTGGGACTATGGCTTGGTGGTTGTTGTTTGCAATACAAATTTGTTATGTTAAGAACCAAAATATTAAAGAACACTATATTATGTTTTCCCTTTCTAGTCATCTTTTTCAAATTATTCTTAGGGATAAAAATGACATTGAGATATCCTATCCAATAAATTCAAAATAAAAAAAAAACATACTTCTATTACATCCGTACAATTGTAAATTGTGTGATAAAGAATTTCCCAAGCTGCCTCAACTTGATGAATTGCTTTGCCATAGCGTCTGTGGGAATAGGATTTCAACCACTCCTACAATAGTAATAATGTTAAATTACAACCATACAGCATTAAAATGTCAGCATGCATTTTTTTCACTCATCTGAATCTAGCATGCATTTTTCATCTGCACATGTGTTTGCGAGTAATAAAAATTAAAATTAAAATTTTTTTTTAAAAAAAAAATGCCAAGTAGCCACATAATCTAGCCCAATTATGTATACAAAAATTGTCAAAACAGTATACAAGGTAAAACACAAAAGTTAAATAAATCCTTATTCTATACCTGTTGATGGTAGGCTTGATAAAGATTTTCTTCTTACTTCCTAACAACCTAAGCTTTAAGATTTATGTTTTACTAATATGGTAAGCTTCCTTAGTCCTTCTAGTCTTGTTTACCAATTTTAGTCTCTCTTCTTGGTTATTTCTTTTGACTGCACGTGCAAGGCCCACAAATCAGTTGAGGGGTATTGGGTGGGCCTGCATGTGCAGGAGGGAGTAAGCATGTGGTATGAATAATTTACAATGTTGGCCCACTTCCTAACAGCTTAAGCTTTTGGAATTGATAATGATCCAATATTAATCCTGCTATACATTCACAATTTGACATAATCTGGAGGATAGATTACTTCGTAGTAAAAAGAGAGGAAATAACATTAGAGTAACATACAGAAAGAACCAATGGTGAAGCAAGGTAAGGGGGACAGAAGGTATAGAAACTTTTTTAATACATGTGTGTGAATCTCAAAAAGTTTCCACACCCTTCTATACTAATTACTGAATAGTCCTTGCTAAAATAAGTATTGAATAGCAGTCGCTGCAGTCCTGCCCAAAACAAATAATTAATAGAAGTTGAAAATCTATAATGACTGGAAGTGGAACTTTTTCACTCCGAAAGGCCATTTCAAACATCAACTCGTAAACTACTGGATTTTGCTCTATCCCTTCCATGCACATACCAACACCAACCTGTTACAATAAGTTTTTAAGTCAACCTGCTCTAAAAAAGTCACAAAACTACAGTAACAAAAGAAATGAGTGCCAAGGTTTATAATTTTCACACCTAGTGTTCTTTTCAGTGGAAGTAAGTGCAGATTAAGAGTCTATTTGGAACAATTTAATTTAGCTGAAACTGAAAACTTTTTGCTAAAAGTACTGTAGATAAAGCTAAAAAGTAACTGAAATAATACAATAGAATCCATAAATAGTACCAAAAAGTATAATGGGACCCACAAATAGTAGCAAAAATATGCTAAATAATAAAAAAAAAAACTGGCTTTTTAAGCCAATGCCAAACGCACACTAAGCAAGAAGATAGCAAACTTTATAAATCAGATACTCTGCTGTATAAAATATGAACTAGCAATTGATCTGCTTTTCCAAATCTACTACAATATTAGAAAGTCTAAATCAAAAAAAAAAAAAATTCCTGGAGTTTAGGCTTTCAAGTTATACATGCTAGGAACAATATTTGAATTTCACAATAGTAGAACATACCATGGTTGAATTTTTACTGACACGGGCATCAACTGGACCTGAGGAGATCGCATCCAAGATGCCATACATTTCAATATTTCCACCAAAGTTATGCAACATACACCTGGAGCATATTATGAGCATACATATTTACTATAAAATTAAATCTCCAGGGTGAGATCTCATGAAGATTAAACATCTCCTTTGAGAATTAAATAACAGCGACTATGCTAAAGAGCTACTTACCAGACATAAGGAGTACCGTAAAAGTGAGATGAATTTTTCCATATTGGTTTGACATCAGCATATAAATCAAGAACTATCATTTTCCCAAATGGAACAGAATGTAAAAGTGCCTGCAGATATCACCAAGTTGAAAGTTAATCACCATAATTGAAGTTATAGCACACACACAAAACGTGTGGCAGCAGAAAACATTAGCAACCACCCAATGCAAAGGAATAGAAGTTATAGCACAATATCATTTTCTCCGGGATCAGTAAGTGTAATGTAAAAATTTAAGAAGTTGAGTGACAAATATATTTCAGAAACTGAAGGAAAATAGCATCATCAGATCCTGTTTTCAAAACCACTTTATACAAAACCTGAAGGTTTTTGATAACTTCTCTTTGGGTAGCTTTTCAACCTATCTCCATAATTCTTTTAGAGGACAGCTGTTCTCCATTATTTTCACTAATACCAACAACCTCTTTACTCTGGTGCTGCCTTACCAAAGCCCTGTCATATTCCATGGAAGTGCTGTTGAACACTTTCAGTGTCCATCAGCATTATTTTTTACTGGTCTCTCAGGCCATTGTACTTAGGTTTTGTGTAATTCGAAACTAGAAACACCCTTGAAGAAGTTAAATACCATTTTTGGTATTAATCTTAAATGACAGACAGTTTTGCAGGCCATTCTTTGGCATTATCACCTCCTATATGTACTTCTTAATCACAGTTTTATCCCAAGTTCTTCAAACAGGGAACAATAGCATACTAGAGAATAAGATTATTAACTCTGATGATTTCAATCATGGGGCACTTTTATCATAGAGATTTGAGACAAAGATTACAAATATAAAATGAACCTCCAAAAAATGAATTTCCTAAGATTATTGGACTGCCAAGCGATTCTAAATTGGAAGCTACATCCATTCTGTCAAAGAATATAATTATGCAATGTGAGAAGCAGGGTCACAGTAGGAGTAATATGGATAGAGTTTGAACCTTCAGCATGAATGCATGAAGTCGCTGCTCTAAAGAAGCAAACAAACTGGCACTGGGCAGAATATCAGATTTTATATCCCGCAAAGAAGATGGGTCAGTACAGTAAACAAAATGTCACAGTAACCTTTTATCTGCTGATACTTCTCAACTTGCCCAAGACAGCTTAGACTCTCAATTAGCCATATGGAAGGCTTTGCAACTTGATTTAGGAAACAATCTAAGACTGCCATGGAAAAAGAGATAATCTTTACATACTACCAAATAATAAATTACACAATGACACATGCTTTAGAAATAAAAATGATTCAAGTATTCTGTTTGCAGCACCCCATTTAATGAAAAAAAAAACATCTTTATCACAACTAAGAAAAACAGAATGCTTAGAATATAGTTCATCTTATGTACATACATACCTTCATTTGGGGTGGTTTCCAATATGCAGAGTCTGAAGAGAAGAGCCAACCCTGGACGTTCATAAAACTGTCAACTATAAATATCTATGATTATACAATGTCAAGGTTCACAGGAACCACTTCTTGAACCACCATATATATTCACTTTATATTTTGTAGTTGATTTTTATGAATCAGCAAAAGGAAAACCTCTGTTCAGTACAGCAACCAAGAGTGGGCCTTTGGGTAGCACATTTAACAAGATGAAACTTCGAAATGATAAGCATCAGTATTTTAACTAAAGAGGGAATAATCATTTGAATTGATGTTCTTTTTTAGTTCCAAAGATATTCTACATTTGATCTCTATTTTCATGCTTTAACTATTTAATAGAAAAAGTTCTGATAAGCATGAGAGCGACACATTGATAAAATACACACAAATGTGCATACCCAATGCACATTCACATATTTTAGTAGGCAGGTAAAGATGCAATAAAACTGCAAGTTATATAGAAGTCCTTAGCGCATCTAGTAAAGGGGTAATATTTTACAAACCCAGTTATCTCTTTAAACATTTTATTACGACACATTACACAATAAGCAAACCAGGCAGAATGCATGATAGGAAAACAATGTCACCATCACAATCACTAATCATTCTGTACTTGCTACATCATTTGAACAATGAGGTTATTAAGGTTTGAATATCAATTGAGTAAATGACTAAACATGACAAAGTAAATCACATAACATACTCCAACAAAATTTCCAATAAGCCTTTTTGGGGGGACGGTGGGTTGGTAACTTGAGGAGCTTACCTGCATTAACCACACTGCATCCTTGTCACCTTTGGACATTGCTTTGTAGACAGAAGCTCCGAGCAACGATATATATGTTGGATCATTGTGGGGAATTTTCATTGAATGTATCACTAAACAGAAGACATGGTAATAGGTGATTCAGTGACCCACATTAGCAAGTATGCTATGAACACACCAAAGAAGAAAAGGGCGTAGAACAATCTAATAATTGCTAGTAAGATTATTCCCCCAATTGTTTGGGAAAAAATTGCCTTATTTCAACTGTTAAATAAAGCATAAAAAAGAAATAGGATACACAACGGCCACATAGAAGAACACAATAATGATCTGGATAGGAGGTCCACAACGAAACAGGTCTAAATATGAACTATAACTAGGAGGCCAAAGCTGTGAAATGAAAATATCAAAGTGAAATTACATTTTTTCAAGCCCCATTAAAGCCATAGACATTTGGTAACAAAGATTAATTTGTTTTTTTATATAGTTAAAAAAGATTTATATTCAAGAACACCACAGTATGCAAAAAACATAAGGCGGAGGGAAAAATACAAAGAGAGAAGAAATAGTGTAAAAGGGAAAGAAATGAAAGGAAACTAAGTACACAGAAGAGAGCTAAGGAACATAAGGAGAGAATCACTAGAGGTGAGTCTCCAAGCCCTAGACCAGTCAAACAAAGTGCCACTGAGAGAGGCTAAGAGCTGGTCATCCGAACTATCCATGTCCTCAAACGTCCTCCTATTACACTCCCTCCAAAGACACCACATCACACATAAGGGGGCTAAATTCTAGATGCTAGACAAACGCTTTCCAGGCCAATTCCACCAACCGAATAGAGTATCCGCAACCAATCTTGACAAGACCCAAGAAAACCCAAAAGATCTAAACACCAAACTCCACAACCGATAAGCCTTTCCACAATGTAGTAACAAATGATCCACCGTCTCCCCATTACTGCGGCACATGATACACCAATCGACAAAATCCCACCTACCCCTCAAATTATCACCTGTAAGGATCTTATCCCATACAGCAGTCCACACAAAGAAGGAAACACGCCGAGAAGCCTTAACCTTCCAAATACTTTTCCAAGGGAAAATAATAGGCAAGGGGCTTCTTAACTTGTTATAGAACGATCGAATATTAAAGTCCCCATTCTTTGTCAACTTCCATCGAATACGATCTCCGTTTTTAGTGGGAGGTAGATTTAAGCCCAAGGTACGGAGAAAATCATCCACCCCACCCATTTCCCAATCATTTGGTCTCCTAGTAAAATGAACATCCCTGCTTCTCCGCTTCTCAATCCCCAACTGTTCAAAAGAAGAGGTCACCGATACCCCTTTATTGGAGCCAATCCCATACACACTTGGAAAAGTCAAATGAAGAGGAGAATCCCCACACCATTGATCAGTCCAAAGCTTCACTCTATCCCCTACCCCTACCTCAAAGCGAATATTCTTGCTAAAATCCTCCCATCCCATGCGGATACTTCTCCACAAGCCACACCCATGTACCCCTCGACCGAGCTTGGAAGTCCATCCCCCCCAATCTTCCCCAAACTTGAGAGCTACAACCCTTCTCCAAAGCCTTGTCTCCTCATTCCCAAACCTCCATAACCACTTCCCAAGTAAGGCTTTATTGAAAGTAGTTAATTTCCTTACTCCTAACCCACCATTTTGCAAAGAAGCACACACTTTGTCCCAACCCACCAAGTGTAACTTGGAGTCCCCCCACAAGAAATCCCTTTGCAACCTCTCAATTTTATTAGCCACATGCGTAGGGATGGTGAAAAGAGACAAATAATAAGCGGGGAGACTAGATAATGTGCTTTTAAGCAACGTTAGTCTTCCACCTTTTGACAAATACATCTTCTTCTAACTGGCCAACTTACGCTCAATTTTCTCCAAGATAGGATTCCAAATAGTAGGGGACTTATGGGATGCCCCTAAAGGCATACCAAGATAGATCATAGGCAAAGACCTAATCCGGCATCCCAAAATCTCTGCCAAGACATGGACATTAGGAACCTCCCCAATGGGAACCATCTCACTCTTCAACACATTAACCTTTAGACCTGTCACCGCTTGGAAACAAAGAAGAAGGATCCTAACATGTAGAATTTGCTCCTCATCAGCGTCGCAAAACAGAATCGTATCATCCGCGAACAGAAGATGCGAGACACACACCCCTCCACCCCATCTACCATCAGCCCTAAAACCTTGAAACAAACCCGCCCCTTCAACTCTTTTCATCATCTTACTGAAGACCTCCATCATAACCAGAAACAACAAGGGGGATAGCGGGTCCCCTTGTCTCAATCCCCTCGAGCTCCCAAAGAAATCAACTGGAGCCCCATTAAACAAGATAGAGAACTGGGCTGTGGAGATACAAGTGCGGATCCACCTACACCACCTCACCCCAAAACCTATTCTCTTCAACAAATCAAGAAGAGCCTCCCAATTCACATGATCATACGCTTTCTCAATATCTAATTTACAAATAACCCCAGAATCTTACTCTTTACCCTACTATCAACACACTCATTAGCAATGAGAACTGAATCAAGAATCTGTCTACCACCCACAAAACTGTTCTGAGACTCCGAAATCAACTGATCCAAAACCTCTTTCAGGCGGTTTGCCAACACCTTAGCCAAAATCTTGTAAACACTCCCCACCAAACTAATAAGTCTAAAATCTCGAATATTCGAAGCACCATTCTTCTTAGGGATTAAGGCTATGAAAGTTGCATTAAGAGATTTTTCAAACTTACAGTGATGATAAAACTCTTCAAACACGGCTAAGACATCTCTTCCACAACTTCCCAACAATGGTGATAGAAAGCCAAAGAGAACCCATCAGGACCTGGAGCTTTATCTCCTTCCATCTCTTTGACAACTCAAAAAATCTCCTCTTGTTCAAACCTCCGTTCAAGCCAGTCCCCCTCCGACCCCTCTATCTGATCAAACTCCAAATCTTCCACACAAGGCCTCCACTCCTCAGTTTCCTTGTACAATTTTTTATAAAACTGTACAGCTTGGTCGGCCATCTTGGATTCGTCCTCATAGATAACCCCATCCACCTCCAACATACTAATATGATTATGCCTTCTCCGAGAATTGGCCATCTTGTGGAAAAATTTGGTATTATTGTCTCCTTCCTTAATGCAAAGCATCCTCAACTTTTGTCTCCACGAGACTTCTTCCAAAGAGAGAAGGTTCTGTATTTGAGACCTCAACACAGCCCTCTCACCTAACTCCACTTCAGAAAGGCCTAACTCCCCTTCCTTTACATCCAATAATTTCAAAGCCTCCAACATTTCTTTTTTCTGACGCACAACATTTCCAAACTCACTCCGGTTCTACTGAATAATATCTTCCTTCAATGCCTTCAGCTTCTTGGCAAGTACAAAACTTGGGGTACCTGAGAAAGAATATCGATTCCACCAAGAAAGAACCCTATCTTTGAACCCATCCGACTTTAACCACATGTTCTCAAACCTAAAAGGACTTTTTCCCCTTAATATCCCTCCTGCGTCCACTAAAATGGGGAAGTGGTCTGAAATAGGACGAGTTAAAACTCGTTGGATCACATCCGGATAGTGATCCTCCCAATCATGAGAAACTAGAACCCTATCAATCCTAGACATCAAAGGTTGATCCGAGCCACTTGACCAAGTATAACTCTCTCCTTCCAATGGCAAATCTATCAAGCTAAGCTCCTCAATGAACTCAAAAAAATTCTCCATAGCCGGAGTAAGACGAGATCCCCCTAACCGTTCACTAGGGAAGCGAACAATGTTTAAATCCCCTATGTAACACCACGAAACTTCCCAAAGTTGTTGAATTCCAATCAGCTCATCCCACAACTGCCCCCTCAAGTTATTCTCATTCGGCCCATAAACAACAGAACAAGCCAAAATAAAACCATCTCCCAAACCCTGCCACCGAACTGATACGGAAAAAAGACCCACCATAACCTCCAGCTTTTCTAAAACCCTCCTATCCCACATCATCAAAACCCCACCAGCTGCTTAAACCGCATCCAAAGCTACCCAATCTACATAGGGACAACTCCACAAGCTGCCAATCAACTGTCTATCCATGCCTACAAGCTTTGTTTCTTGAAGGCAAACTACATCACAATTCCACTCCCGTAGTAAATTTCTAACAACCAAACGTTTCCGCGAATCATTCAAACCTCGAACATTCCATGACACCATTTTTAACTTCATTAAAATTGTAAACTCCCTACTACAACCTCAGTCAAGCAGCCAAAGAAAAGAAAACTATCTCCCATCATAATTAACCAAGGAAATCAAATTCCTCAACTCCCTCTTCCCTTTAACCTTAGGCCTAAAAAAACCATTTCAACAGTAAAAGGCCACCCAAAAAAAAAGAAAAAGAAAAAGAAAAGCTTCTCTAAGAACTGCTTTATGAATCTTACTCCTAGTTAGATCACTAACTACATCATCTTTCAAACCTTAGGTTCCAGAGAACAAGATGTTACTATAAGAGATGCTAACTTTGTTCTTCTGGACATGGTTAATTCTAACTGACAAACTCTAAGAATGCAAGTTTCAAAGAACCCAATGATTAATCACTCTTAAACCCAACTTTTAAATGTCAACACTTAAAATTTAAAACCTTCAAGAAAAAGTATTGCCACTGGACTCACACCATCCAACAAGACACAAGATTGTTCATGTATATAATCACAAAAATAAGAAAGGCTCCTAACTCCTCAGTTTTTCATGCCACATTGTGAGCATCAAACAACAATGATGTCATATTGAAAGTGGATTTTTAGTCATTTCATTCACCCTTTCTAAAACTGGTTATATTAATTACAAATAAAAACTTCTGGAATGTCAGAATTTGATAACACAAATGCCCAAGCTTCAGTTTGACATAATGATCATGAGAACAACTTGTGTACATGTATCACAGGTTTGTCATTCATAGGAGCATAATGCTGAATGGAAAATCTCTGGCTTGATCAAACTTACTAATTGACGCAAGACAACCAGAACAGAATTAAACAACGGAAAAAATAAAGTGATATGACCTAGGGGTCAACACCTAGGCCTAACTTGGAGTCAGCACCAAACGGAAAAACCACTAGGAGTCAACACCTAAGGTATACCTGGAGTCAGCATCAAACCAAGAGAGAGACCAAATAGTCATTTTTTTCATTCATCAAAATATCAACTATCTCCTCAAGGAGTACAATAGGTTGCTTATAAAGGATTGCTAAATCCTAGTTCTAATTGGCTAGGAAACTCTAATTGCCTTATTACAAAAATAACCTTGCTTCCAAATTAAAATACTAATAGTCTAATAAACTACTAGGACCTAAAACATAAAAATTCAATTGACTTGCAAACAAAAATAATACTAAATAATAATCTTCTTGCATCTCCCACATCATTCTCCTCTAGTTGGAGAAAACTCGACCTCGAGTTTTAAAGCATTGAAAGAGTAGAATGTTGACAAGTAACAATTGCTTCAAGTCTAGAATCACCTTAGGGAGCACAGAGAAAAGAAAAACCTTGAATTTCACCGCATCAAACTCATTTGGAATAACAAAATCAATGCATGGAATCAGTATAATCTCATCTTGAACCTTATGAACCATAGAAAACAATGTAGTTTTAACCTCTTCAACTTCACCAAGATGTAGATCTTTAAGCACTATGGAGGGTTGATTAGAAGCACATTCAACTACTTCAACTTTCACATCATGTTCATCCTCAAGCTTGCTGGGTAGTTTTTGAGAGGATGCCATTATCTTTTCTAGCTGGGCATTAATCCTAGTGATTATTTGCTCCCCCAATTTCCATGAAATAGGTGAAACATTATGATTTTCCTTTCTTACACTAGCAAAAAATGAACTGAGAAGATCCAAGGAAATGTCTTCACTTTCATCTATGACCAGATTCATAATTGTTTCTACGGCTGAAAGTACAGCAGGTGGATGGTTGGACCTAATTATCTTCAAGAAACTTTGAAACATCTCAACAACCAATGCATCACACTCAAGATCCAGCGCCACCAAGCATAACTTGACCTTTGCAATGGTATTTGAAACCACCTTATTATAAGAGCGAGTAGACACATGAGACATATTTTCAAATGCTGCCAAAATCAATTGAAATATTGCTTTCTTTTGCTCATCCTTAGATGGGGCATCTGGTGCTGTTATCCTTGTAATCTCAATAATGCAAGATAAAATTGAAACCTTCACATCCATTTCAGCATGTCGCAAAAGTTTATTAGTGATTAGTGCCTTCACTGAGGGTAAAAGAGCATCTTGCATTGATTGGAATGGTTCTTGCTCCACATATGCTAACAAATTTTCAACTGTATCAAGAAGAGTGAGGAGATCATCAATGGAGGAAGGAGAGTTAAAGAGTGTACTCCCAGCCACCTTAATCTCCTTCTCAAATTCTCTATCAAAGGCAGTCATTTTCAGCTCAGACTTGGAGTCACAAAACACCGATATGGAAAATTTCTGAGAAGTTGAAGAACACTTGATGTGCACGGGTTGCTGTGATTATCTTGGAATAGGCTCCTAGGACTACTCTCAAATAGTTTCCGGGACTAGGCTGGTTGACAGGTTTTGATTTCGTGGGCTGGGTCTTGTACTTTTTTTTTTAATTTTTTTTTAAGAAAAATGATGTTGTAAAAGGTGGGTTGAGTCTTCTTCTTTTTTAAAAAAAGTGTGGTAATTGGTTTGGTTAAAAGCTATCCGGTTTGTTTGTTTGTTTGCTTTTTTTTTTTTTTTTTTTTTTTTTTTTTGTGGCAATTGGTCTGGTGAAGCTTGGGCTTTCAATTTTTTTATTATTATTTTTAAATGGCAAGTTGGGTTGGTATTTCTTTTATGGGCTGAAACAAGTGTGCATTGAGAGTGAAACAGGACGCTAGTGCTGCTGGGAAGAAAGATCTCAGATGGGACTATCGAGTTACCTCTGATATGGGGTCGATGAACTGGCTATTTGTTGAGACAGCGGCAATCTTGTGATGGCTGTTGGCGGCAGCTCTGGGACAACAGGGTGAGATCGACATTAACGAATTCTTGCGGTACTGATCTTGTGGAGTGGGTTGGCGATGCGGTACTCTGAGACAGCAAGATGGAACGGCGTTGCACTAAGACAGAAGAGGAACTCTAAGTGGCCTGGGAATAGGTTGGCGCTTTAATCATTTATTGGGATGGCAGCGTTGGCTTTCCAATGGGTGGTGGCGTGCGAAGAAACCTTTTGAAAGAACCTGACCAGGTCTGGCTGTGGGGTTTGTTGGTTGTTGGGTCAAAGGGCTTGGGTTGATGAGTAAACTTTTGGTGGCTTGATACGTGTGGGTATTGACAGATGGTTTTTTTGATGTTGGTTTGGCAAAGATGTGGCAAAGGGATTTTTGAAGGTGATGTGGTGGCTGGATTTCTGGTGGTGGAAAAAATACGTGAATGTCTTCTTTTTGTCTTTTTCTTTTTTGTCCGGTTTTGGATTGACTACAATAATGGGGATTATTTAGAAAATAATCATCAAACCCAAACAATATCATTAGTTAGGCAAACTTTCAAACTAATTTCGTTTCTAACAATTCGAGTCCTCTAGAGTCAAGTTCACTGTAGCTATTTCGTTGCTGAGGTGGCAGAAAACAAGTCCAATGAACTCGTTTTCTAGTCCAGAGGACTTGATTTCTTTGTATAGAAACCGAGTCCCTTGGACTCGATTTCTATGCATAAAAAACGAGTCCATTGGACTCGATTTTGACGTTCCCCAAAGACACAGCAACAACGAGGACTACAACCAACGGTGCTCTGTTTTACTCTCCACAAAACAGACCATACCGACGGACTTGCATCAAATCTACGTATATGGATTCTATTGTTTTCTTCCTCTGTCATTTCAATATTAAGTCCAATGGACTCGTTTTTTATGCATAGAAATCGTTTTCTATGTTCTGTTGAGTTTCTCTTGTTCCAATCATTCTAAGTTTAAAGTGAAGCTTCGATATTTAATAATCTTCCTCACAAAAAAGCTTCGCAACAAAAATCCAATTCCTTTAATGGCCAATCAGTCCTCTTCCTCTTCCTCCTCGTCCTACCCAATTCTCTGCGCTTCCTTCAACTAGGACGCCAGGTAGCTTCACCAATACTCTCTATTCTCATTCTTCTATTTTTATTCTCTTCCGACTTTTCTTATTTCTGGGAAATCATTTTTCTCGAGAAAACAAAATCTAATTCTATTGAAACAAGCGGATAATTCTATTGGTTCTATTCATAAATGTATTGATTGATTGGGTTTTTTTTTTTTTTTTTTTTTTTGACTTTTGGTTTTTCCGAATTTGCAGTTGCTTTGTGATAGGGACAAGGGATCTTTGACACGAATACAGGAAGACTCTGTTATGAACGAGGTGAGTTTTCCAAGCAATACTCTTACATGGTTTCAAAGTCTTCTTCTTTACATGTCTATTTATTTATTTTTATAATTCGAGTTGCTGTGTGGAGTCCTCGTTCTTGCTGTGTCCCGTTGTTGCTGTGTCTCTACGTATATGGATTGTTCATTTGAATATTAAGTCCAATGGACTCGTTTTTTATGCATAGAAATCGAGTCCTGAGGACTTGATTTCTATGTAGAGAAACCGAGTACAGAGGACTTGATTTCTCTGTATAGAAACCGAGTCCTCTGGACTCGATTTCTATGTACAGAAATCGAGTCCTCTGGACTCGTTTTCTGGCAAAACACAGAATAGCTACAGTGAACTTGACTTCAGAGGACTCGAATTGTTAGAAACGAAATTAGTTTGAAACGTTGCCTAACTAATGATATTGTTTGGGTTTTATGATTATTTAAAAAAAAAATCCACAATAATGCTTCAAACATACCAAATATAACGCAGGACAATCAGAACAAAATTAAACAACGGAAAAAATAAAGTGATATGACTTAGGAGTCAGCACCAAGCAAGGAAATCACTAGGAGTTAGCACTTAGGGTAGACCTGGAGTCAGCACCAGACCAAGAGAGAGACCAAATGGTCATTTTTTCATTCATCAAAATATCAACTATCTTCTCAAGGAGTACAATAGGTTGCTTATAAAAGATTGCTAAACCGTAGTTCTAATTTACTAGGAAATCCTAATTGCCTTATTACAAAAATAACCTTGCTTCCAAATTAAAATACTAACAGCCTAATAAACTACTAAGACCTAAAACATAAAAATACAATTGACTTGCAAACATAAATAATACTAAATAATAATCTTCTTGCATCTCCCACATCACTAATCAAATTATCTTTTTATATCTTTGCAAATCCTAAAAAATTGGTCACATCTATTTCATGTTCATAGATTTGCACTTCTGAAAAAGTTTCGATAACAAGTGAGAGTGCTAAAGATACATCAGATAATAAATAAAAAAGGGCTAAGTTTTTGCTTCTATACCTAAAGTTTTCACAAATTTTGATTTTGTCCTAAACTAAACAATATATTTGCCAAAACAATATACATACATACATACACAAACGCACACACACATATATATTAGCCAAAATAAACTACTGATAAAATTGCTTCCTAAAATACCCCCGGGGGGGGGGGGGGGGACAAAACAGAAAATCAACTTAATGCAAAAAAAAGTTAGGTAACTTGGAGAAACCGTGTTCAATTATATATCCAAAAATGTTAAGAAACATTCTAGTAAGAATCTGAATGAGAGAAATTACCAGTTGTAAATGTCTGTCACATCCCCATATTCTGTAATCAATGCATACAAACACGACCAACAAAATCAGTCACTAAATTAGAAAGGAAAATAAAAAATACAACTTTAGTCCATACAAGTCATCTTTTAAGAGTAACTCTTCATATACAATACAAGTGAACCATTAAAATTATATCATTGATGAAGCTAAAAGCATCTGTACTCAAAGGAGAGGAGGGGGGGGGGGGGGGGGAGATTAACTTTGGCATCATCCTTTAGTAACTAAAACAATTTTTTTAAACCATCATTATCTTCATTTACAGAAAGGTTGATACACGTTCATAGTATCAATCACTGTGAAACTGTAGCCCACTTCCAAGTTTCTACAGATAATCATTATACCAATGAAACTCAGTCCAATCCCAAGGTCTCCATACAATGCCAAAGGTTGAAAGACTATGCAAACCCATTCATGTGCTACTTGGCAGCAAAAAAGTGAATCAACTGATGGTCCACTAAGTCACCAAGAAGACTAGAAATTGAACTGAATTTGAAACTCATAGACTATGAATACATTCTCTCCAAAAAAAGAAAATAGCCAGGGTAAGACTGCCTACCATGACTTCTAGTGGGAGCTCTGTGCACAAGGTACAACCTTTTTTAAAAAAAGTGAATAAATTCTTATTAAAATCATCTTCTATCAAATGATTCAAGTTTTACGTCTAAAATCATTTTTCCATTGCAGTCGTGAAGGACTAAAATGAAGTGATTAAAGGACACGCATATATATGGAAAAATTTGTTAATGCTACAGTGAGAAGAATAGTGCTATTCCAAGTAAATGATCTACAGAAAAAAGGAGCACCTTTAACTTGTCGCCTAATGAAAGCCTCCCCAATCTCAACAAATAAAGGATCAGAGGGATCCAGAAGGTAAGTACAGCTCCAACGACACTTAGCATCAACAGAGTTCCTAATGACAAAAGATGGAAAACCTCAACATATTGAATAGTATGACATTTTCACACGACAGACTCCAAATCAGATGGAAGATATTCAGGAACCCCGAATATGATTTGTCTAATTCATGTTGTCTAATATAAAATACTTCAGACAATTGGAATTCATAGACCACAAGTCATACAAAGGTATACAACGCATATCAAAGAACAAGAAATATGAATTACCAGTTTCCAAGTTTAGTTATGTTTGCTGAAGGAGATATCTTCTTCAAGGCTGCTGGAATGTTCCCAGAGAATGATGGCAGCACTGAAACAAAGAGACATTACATTTGATTAGCTACGTCATCACATTGAGAATGAATAATTTGTCACTTCAAAAAAACCTTTTTATCTAATTGAGAATCAAGAACTAAAAAACATCTCCCAAAAAATTTTAGTCAGGCAAAGTTGCTGTGGAATTCAGTTATGGTAACAATACCAGGCGTCATTCCTAGCTCTAGCATCCGAGATAATATCCATTTCTGTAGAGCTAATTGCCGATCTAACCAATTTTGAGTTAAGGGTCCACCCCACCTGTGATAGAATAAATATTAGATTTTATAAACTTAAGGAAGATGATAAAGACAACAAGCAGCATAACATCCAGCCTGTCCAGGAAAAGATGTTAAAATGCATTTCGCAAATCTCATGTACATGCATAATCTCAAAACATGTGACTTCGTAAGTTATATGCATAAAAATTTACACCTCTAAAACCAATCACGAAAAAATAGGAGCAATAATGATCTCTCTTATTTGGTTGAGAGCTGAGAGTATCACAATTAATCATCCTTCTTTAACGGACTTCAAATAAACACTGCATGTTTCCAATACAGAATCTGATGCTTTGTACCATTGTTGGACAAGAATTGCAACCATCACTCAACTAGGCAACCACACCTAGCTACATGTTATTAGGCTAGCGCTCCACTCATCACACAGTGGGGACACCCTTACCCGAGTCACATGTAGTGCCATCTCAATATGGCAAACTTATGAACAAGTCACGTGATATATGATTTACTGTCAGTCACCAGCTGGCAGTCTTATTGTCAAACTTCAAATGACAACATCATCATTGATACTCATATACGGCATCCAACTGAGTAGAATTCAAATTTTCCAATTTGCGATACTATCCCAAGATTCATGACAGATCTATATACTTCTCATCCACAGAATATATCATCCATAAGTGAAAATAACATTGTTTAAAATTTGAAACAGGTACAATTAATTTCAACTTGGCCCAAATGTATCACTTAATAGTAAATTGGGCTGCTGAACTAATCATAAACTCATGTCACAGCTACACAGCCACCTGTATAAGAGGACCATGAGCACGGGTGGAAGACCAATCTGAAGAATTGTATGCAAGGTTTTAAGTGAGATATGGTTATGATATAAGCAGAACCCCATCAACAATTCTCCACTTTTTTTTTAAACCATTTATCAACATCTTTCAGAGGTTTTTCACAGATGATTAAAAATGCACACCCATACATGTCAGTATGTCTATATGTATGTGTTAAAACTAACGATTAATTAAATATCCTAATTAATCTCCCATAAGCATGATTCTAGAGGAAGGTATCTAAATGATTGACATAAATGTTTAAAATGTAATACAGGATTGTTGACCCAACATCATCCTCTCGTCCACAGTTCAAGTACTTGCTAAGGAAACACCACTAGACAATCAATAGATATCATGCAAACCCACCCATGTAAATTTCCCATGCGAGCCCAAGCAAGGAAAGCAGGTCCACCAAAGAAATCATTCAAATCATCCTTGCTAATATTAAAATCCTACAATAAAAAATATAAGCCACATGGCAAAAATCAGAAGTAGAAGTCAAACTTAACATATATGGAAGTAACAAATACCAGTCAATATAACAACTCATGATATTAAAAAATTGAAAAATAGCAGTAATTAATTCGTCTTTTACAAATAGAGACACTGCCTCTTTTATCTCAAAAGCTTAAAGAGAAGACAAGACCAGATCCACAAGGCTTCTGTACTTATATAAAAAAGAAAGCACACTGGTTTGTATTTATTAAATTATCAATTGTCCCAAAAGCTTAAACTATTAAGAAATGGTGAATTTAATCACTTAACTATAAATCTAACACTCCTCCTCACTTGTGGGCCTAAACTTCCTCTTAATAAGCAGGGGCCCAACAAGTAGGAATTTAATATTTTAAATGGGAGGTAGAGTAAAGCTAGGGATTGAACTCAACCATGTTAAATTTCTTGCTCTTATACCATGTTAAATTTCCGATTGTCCCAAAAGTTTAAGCTGTTAGGAAATGGTAAATTTAATCACATAACCATAAATCTAACAGTATTCATAATATAAAATTCTTAACAGAATATGGAATTAGTTCTCAGTTCATTGGCATCCTCTAAGCTAATACACATCGCATGTTCTTCAATGTGTGTCTATATATATAATACAGTGATTCTCCACATCATATAAGCAGAGGAAAATATTCGTTAAAGTTATTTAGTGATACATTTCACGAAGTAGAGCCTTCTGGGTTGAATTTCAATTTTCTGCGTCATGCTGTAGGCTTGAACGTCATATTCATATTTTCATAACAAAGATCATTTTTTTGGATAAATAAACTTTTTTTGGCAGCCAATTTGACACTTAGCCCCTTGAAGGTATTTTTATTTATTTATTTATTTATTTTAAGGTTATTATGGGTGAAAATTTAATTTGAAAAAAATGTATCTTAACTCAATTTCCAATGACACAAAAATGGACGTAGGGGTTATTTGTTATATAAATCAAAACCTCAAATGTGGAGTGTTTTTTAATGAAAATAGGGGAGGGTTTCTGACATTTCTCCAAACCTTGAGGAAGTTTGGTGTAATTTACCCAAATAACTTAAACTCTTAACAGTCAAGCTATAAAATATATATGAATTCTATGTACAAGTTGCGACACAGTGGGAGGCTTATAACGTGGCACACAACAAATGGGTGAATACCATTGACACCTATAATGATGCATTTAATCATTCACCATGAAAACGTTCTGCCAAATGGCTTCTTGGCCGACAAATGCTAAAGGCAGGTTCACCCCATGAAGAGCCATCCAATCTATCTCTTTCTCCCATCTTTCCCAGTCCCACCAAACATAGGAATCTGCAAAGAAAAAATGTGAAATTACCTAAGGAATTCTCTACAATAAACTCTGGTTTTTGGATTGGTAAATTACATGCACACCCATTGGGTTTTTTAACCCATGACCTCACTCTTCACCCATTGAGGTCTTCACCCATTCTTGTGTGTAGAGGTATTGACATTTGAGTCAGAGCTCACCACCAAATTTACTACAACAAAGATTAGCCGAAGTAACAAAATAGTACACTATCATTCTTTAAAGTAGTCCACTTCATATCATTCTCTAAAGTGTATAGTAGGTGAATTCTTGAATTCCTAATTAATATATAATCTATTTTACAGTTCCTGTCCTCTCAATCACTTAAATCTGAAGAATAGCACATTTAGTTCCAAAATTTTGGTAGAACTGAAAAGGTAAGCAACGATTCAATACTCACAACTAGATGTAACAACATTCTGGTAATAGTTCCATGGGACTGGCTGCTGAATCATCACCCCATCGTCTTTTACTAGAGGCAGTGATCCTGGCTTGGGGATGGAAGCTATCTGAACTCCACCAGTCTTGTCCCATGAAACATGAGCACCACACCAATACTTTAAGTACCAATAGAGGCCAGATGCAATTTCTACAGCTGTGGTTCCTTTAATCCTGAAAGAGAAATGCAAAATTTATAATCACAGAGTATATATATTGCTTTCTCTCATTTGGGGGAGAAGGGGGTAGCGGAAGATATGACTGAAAGAAAAACCAGCAGGAATCTTTCATAGCCAGATACCTACCTATCCTTTAGAAGGGGTTAAAAAATAACTCTTTCAATGGTGACATCTTCCGATGCACAAAACAATAAATTTAAAGGTTCAAAACTTTAAGTTCAAATCAGTTCATCCAATGAGCCCAAGAGGAGGGGGAATGGGAGGGATTAATGATATCAGCCATAACATTCTTGAAGATGAAAATTGATAGAAATGGACAAATAAAGATCCTTAAATAACAAAACAAATAAATATTATAAAGGGATAAAATTTTCAGCAAGAATCATATCCAACGTACACGATCTCAGGCCCATTCTTGCTTGAGGAGTTGTAATTACTTATCAAAAAGCAACTTTGTCCACCACAAACATCCTGATATTTGAAATTGAAACTGTCAGCAAAATTATTATGATGATACTTTGCCAAGAATAATTTATAGAAATTAAGCCATACATTCATAAAGCAGTCTAATAGAGAAATGTAAAAGAGTTGAAGTTTTGAAGATAAAATCCTCAAAAGAGGCCAAATGGACTAATGAGCAATTGGTTGTACTTTTTCTTCTTCTTCTTTCTTTGAAGTCAAGGGAAAAACATAAAACAAAATCCCCCTTTCTATTCTCATAGCACTAGGATGCAAGGAAAATTTTTGTAATATAAAAATAAAAATAAGGTACAGAAGGAGACCGTTTTAACCAAAAATGAACCATCAAGAGTTAAATAACTTAACTTTCTATTCTTTTCCTGGATTTTCCAATTCTAAGCATTAATGCATGCAAACAAAGACACAGAAAATTGAGGACACCCAGATGAAATAAGCAACAATCAAAACTTACATGAGAGTTTTAAGCAAAGCTTCATCTTTTAGAACCAAAAGCAGTATATAAGAACACAGTACAGCATACAAGAATACAAAAATTGAAGAACACCCAGATGAAACAAAGCAATAATAAAGCATTCAAAGTATGAACAAAACGCCATAAATGGGACATTACACGAGGGACAATCTTGAATTGGAAACTGGGTACATAGCACTCAGGAAGCAATCTCTTGAGAACAGCTTTGGCTGCAGCTTCTTGAACAGAAGGAGATGCCCTCTTTGAGTCCAAGTGTTTGAGCAAAGCCTGTATTGGTTTTGGCTGTGATAGAGTTAAAGCTGTTGGCAGTAGCAATGTGAGTGTGAGTGTGAGTGTGAGTGTGAGAATCAAAAGTAGAAAGATAGAGTTGGAACTAGACATGGGTTTGGTTTGGTTTGATTGTGTTCTTCAGAGGATTGGAGTTTGTGGTCAACGAAACTCAGTTCTGTAATAACTCCATTTTGAATGGTAGAAACAAACGAGGAAATAGTTTTGCTTATTTTGTAGACTTTTTTTTTTTTTTTTTTTTTTTTTTACAACGTGGGGGCTGAAATATATCATTGTCATTCATTTTGTTTTGTTTATTTGTCATGTAAATTTTTAGAACTTTACTATTTTTGAGTGCAAATTAATTTTGAAATAAAAATAATAATAGAAATAAACTAATTCGGTATAATTTGGTCCTATTTGATTTATTTCGATTTAATTTGGTTCACTTCAATCAATATTGTCTCATTCAGTCCATTCAGTTTGGTTTGGTTCATTTCGATCAATTTTGAACCATTCAATCGATTTCAGTGTACTTATTTAAGAATGAAAAAAGGCATGTTTATGTTGAGGGTACTTATTGTAAATCCGAATTTATTTAAAAATATAGATCTCAAACTTGTCATATTTAGTTAATCCAAACACATTTTAAACCCATCTATTTATTTATTTTATTTTACAATACTTAAAAGGAAACAATATAACATTATTTATTTGTGTGGCTTCCAGTTAGCTTAACATTACTTATTGGTCTAATGATAAAATAAAATAAAATAAAATAAAATAAAAATTATAAGAAGCACATGTTAAAATCTCTAAAAAAAACATACATTACTTTTTTTTTTTAAGAAAAAAAATTACTTATTGTTAAGTTCTAAAATACTATTGTTGAATTGCTCAATTATTACTTCCTATATACTTTTATTCTCTAAAAAGTAAAAAATACTAATTTTTTTTGTACAAAACTAAATAATTTTTTTTTTTGTCCAAAATTCCTAGAAACCAATTATTATCCACCTTTAATTATTTGATTCTAGTTTTCCAATTTTTTTTTTTTTTTTTTTTTTTTAAGTTTTCAACTTTATCATTTTTATTCCATTCCATAGATGACGTGAACAACAACAAAAACAACAAGCAAATCAAACTCTAAATGGCAAACCTGTAAAACCCTTTCTTTCACTTTGAAACCCAAAAACCCTTCAATTCCACACACAAACACATACTTGGAATTTGAGGCTTAGCAATGGAGGTGGAGGAAGAGCAGAGAGAAATGACTACCAATAAGGTGATGTGTCTTTCGACACTGGGCTTCCTCAAAACACTGGGCTTCAATAGCTTCAACAGATGATCATTGGTCAATAAAGCTTCTCAACATTGTAATTTTTTACATTTGGGTCTTGGCATTTATTGGTGGCGGTCTGTTTGGTCAACTATTGGTTTTCACATAAATGGAGACAAGTGACTTGAGTTCCATTTATCTAATGATATGCCATGTTGTTATATTGGTTTTTTTTTTTTTTTTTTTTTTTAATAGGTAAGAAAAAATATTATTAAAAATGGAGTGGCAGGAAATATACACAAGGTTCACGATAGCGAACAAAGAGTAAAAAGAAAGCAAAAAGTAACAAAAAGTCACTGAGCTATTTTAAGGGACAAAAGAAAATCCATAAGTGCAGAACAATCCGAGAGACCTCAACACCAAGACCAAACAAAAAGGGTTCGTTGGCATAAATCTAACAACTGAGCTAGAGATTTCCTTATAGTACATATTGTGAATACTATGAATGTTATAAGCAATCCATAAGAAACAGTAACAAGAGCAATGAAGAAGAATAGTTTTTGAGGACCTATATTTAAAATCTACCTATAAAATTCCCTTAGGTACTCCTTATGCCTTCCCAATCATACGACAAAGCCATTCATCTTCAAGGACTGACACAGTTCTTGTATTGAAAAAATTCTTAAAGGTTGTATCGAACAAACAAGTAGGTCCATCAACCCCAATCTATGGGGCTTAATCATTACTAGAAATATATTTAGATAATACCTCCCATCATTTTCTTCTTTTTTTTATGTCATGTGAGGCATTTGTCTCTGTCTCTTTTTAAAAATTCTTAAAGGTTGTTGATTTTCTTGCATACTCTCCTTGTTTGGAGTGGTTTTGCCGCATTTTTCTTATTTTTCCCTTCCTGCTTTACTTGATCATTATAATTTTGGTTATTGATTTTTGCCTTCATATTACATTCCCAATGTACTCGGGTTGGCTACTTTTTTCTTAATTAATAATATTTTTTTGTTACCTATTAAAAAAAAATCTGAAAGGTTGTTGTATTGGACAAACAAGTAGATCCATCAACTCCAATTATGGGGTTACTCAGTGTTGGAAATATAATTAGATAGATAATACCTCCATCATTTTCTTCTTTTATTTTATCTCATATGAGGCATTCGCCCTTGTTTTTATTTATTTATTTATTTATTTTTTGTTAAACTACAATTTACACCCATAAGTTTGGTGCATTTTGTTTTTGTTTTTGCTTTTGTTTTTTTTTTCCCCCTTAATTCCATATCCACAGAAATCATCTTAATAAATCCCACTAGCTCTGGTATTGGATGATGCATCCAAATAAAATAGCAAAATTGTTAGGTTGTCATAGATCAAATAAATTCAAAGGCAAAAAATGATGCAATTCAGGGGTATTAATAATTTCTGTCAAAGATGGCCTGCTTTCATCATATTTTTCTTAAAACTCATAAGGAATTACATAATCTAATTTGTAATAGACACACAATAAAAGCTAGATAGTTTCTAACACAACTTATGAAGTAGCTTAAGACATTCCTAGGACACAAGTTTCAAAGTTATATTCTCATATACTCCACGTCTTACTAGACAGTTGGATACCATTTTCAAAACAAAACTTCAAAATCAATTCTAATACCACAAAGAACCAATTTAGGCTCTTCAAACAGCAGCTTTGCATCACAATATATTTATATTCACAAATGTGCGCATTTTTGTAGAGCAATTGTATTATATGATCTACAAGTGTACTGGGAGTCATAACCATTCTTTGGCAGAAATTGGTGGTAGAAGATTCAATTATATAATAGAAAAAGTTACTGGAGGATTGGGAATGTATGAGAACTTTTGCAAATCACATCTAACCCTTTGAAGTTTTGAAGTCAAAAATCTTACCATACCAGGGAAGTGAGCAATTTGGAAACCACCAAGCACTAGTTAGACCGACACTATCCATATATTCAACACATTTTTCAAAGGACTTGAGTTTTTAGCTCAATGTCTCTAGAAAACTTGGACTTTAAATTCAATATCTCATTTCTAATTGAGTGAAACTTGATTTAGAAGTTTTGCAGCTAAACTATTTCCAAAAGTATTACAATTTATATATCTTAACACAATGAGAACCTTCAAGTCCAGCAAACTTGATTTAGAAGTTTTGTAGCTAAACTATTTCCAAAAGCATTACAATTTATATATCTTAACACAATGAGAACCTTCAAGTCCAGCAAACATTAGCCAGGATGGGTAATACACAAATTATTTGTGCTTATTTGAATCACTTCCCTTTTAATAACATAATTCAGACAGTGAGGATGCCATTCTCCTTAAAGCTTTCAACAGTGTCCCTAACACTCACTTCCACAGGAATGAAGCTAATACCCAAACTTTTGGCCTTGTCCTGGGATATCTTGTATACTGGTTGCAAAGGCTTGTCATCTTCACTTCTGCCAAAAATGAAAAATACATTTGACTCTTCTTCAAAAATGGAAAATATAATTGACTCCTCTTCAACTTGTTTTTATGTGTCAAAACAATTGCTTTCAGTGATAAAAGCAAATTATTATTATTATTGTTCTTATTATTATTATTATTATTATTATTAAAAGAAAATTCTTAATTAAACTGATCGTTCAGTTAAATGAAGCATTTATTCCAAGTGAGTCATACTTTGTCAATTACAAAAATAGCACCAATGGCAATAAGGGACATTTAGTATCATGCAAAAAAATAACTCACTTTTCAGGTAGGCGCAAACTGGGGTGATATTTGTGTAACATATTAAAAAGTTCGGAATGTTGTGTAACTCCTCCAACTAAACAATATCTCCCACTAGCAGCAGGAATCTCAAATGCCTGAATATGTGCATTTGCAACATCTCTAACATCAACAAATTTATATATTCCATTAGAGACAACTTGGGTTCCTACACATAGGAAAGAGAGAACAAGTTAATCAATAGCATTATATGGATGATGTAGCTAGAGAGAGTAAATTTCAATAGGCCAATATAGTTAAATACACAATTTCCATTTTGATCAATTGACCATTTTATCAAAAAAAAAAAAAAAAAAAAAAATCTTGGAGACCATTGTTGAAATAGTTCACCTTATATAGTGGGTATAACCTGCTTTTAGCAGATGCTGATTATCGTCCTCAAATTGTACAAGATAAATATAAGTTTTAAAGCATATTCCCAAGCTGTGTATATTGAGATGGAAGATTTCTTATACACAGAATATAGGTTGAACCACAACCTATACATTCTAGGTGGCATTAGGGGGGTTGGCACTTGCAGATCAAGGTCATGTTTAAAACCTCCTTGTTTTCCAATGAACTCTAAATAACAGAGAAATTTTTACATTCCATGTTAAGAGGATTAGAATTAAGTAAAGCCTCGTGTGCAAGAGAACAAGGAATTTCCAAAGATGGAGTAAGTCTCATAAAACAGTCACTTATCACAAAACAAAACATACCTAGTAAATTCTAAGGTTAGATTCATGCTCATAGTAATCTAAAGAGTGGTAGCGCTCACAATTTACTGGAATAGGCCTATATACACCTATCATGCTTCATCCACTAAACCAGTTATGGCTTTAACTTGTCATATGAAATGCTAATCAGACTTGAATATTTAGAATTTATGTAGAAAGAAACACAATACATGTAGTCCTCATTGGTTGCAATAGAGTACCATTTATGATCGCCAGAAACGCCTCAATACTAGGAGTAAGAGTTGGCTGTATGAGTGGACCAATTACAAAGCCTGGATTTATTGTTACCAAGTCAATGCCATTTTCTTTAGCAGATGTCCAAGCAGCCTCCTCAGCCAAGGTCTTTGCAAGCATATACCATTGCTGAGAAAACCCAAAACTATTAAATGGGAATCTTTCTTGGTCAGAAACGAATGAAATGTAGGACTAAAAAAAAGTGTAATATGTCTCTGATTTGATTAAGAGCAGCATCGGAATCTATATAATTTAGGTTTGGAAACATTGAAACCTATAAATTCAACATATATCTGATTCTAGAATTACTAGGTGCTTTAATTCATTAAAAAATATTGAGAAAAATATGATTACAAGAAATAGTAAAAAGAGCCTAGACACTGACATGGATATGCTCACTGAGAAAGCAAGTTAACAAACCTTGTGATGATATTCTCTCTAATGTTTCTCAAAAAACAACTATACTTATAGAACTAGATATATAAAGTCAAAATATTATAGCTCTGTGTTTCTACTTTCTAGTAACATCATCAAAACATTACCTTAGATCTTTCATTAAATGTATTTTAAGAAATGCTATATTTTAATAGTCCTAATAAAGATACAGTTAAAATGATATAATAACTACTGCAATACACACACCTTCAACTCCTCACAAGCAACTGGATCCGAAAACCAAGTCTCATCGATAACCACATCAGGAGTCAGGGCTTTTTTGTTGAACATAACTGAAGCCATGGAAGATGTTACAATCACTCTCTTAATAGAAGGAACTTTTGCACATGATTGAAGAACATTAAGTGTGCCCTTCACTGCTGGATCAATTATCTGTGACTGAAATATAAGAAATGCGAAAGTAGGTTCCATAAGAATAAATTTATGAAACTAAGCTATCAAAAGTATAATAGTATTGGACAAACTGAATATATTTCATTCAATAAGTTTATCATGTACCTCATAGTAGAATTTCTTTGATGTCTTTGTGAATGATTTCTTGAAACAACATTACTTTAAACCTAACAGAAGTACTTTCAACAATTTCCTGTTGCAAAAATGTGGGAAAACAAATGCAATTGCAGATAATAATGTTGAATGCATGAAACGTCCAGTTTCTTTGAGCTACAATGAGAATAAAAATTGATTGTTTTTTGGGAAGGCATTGACTTATGTATCCTTCTTACGATTGGATTTGTCCTCTAGAAGATGTAGTTCATTGACCAAAAAAAAAAAAAAAAAAGGCTTGAGAACTCTTCACTGAAAACAATTCTCTTCAATGTCCTCTCTACTTCTGGATTAAGGCTTGAGAATGCTTCTCTAAAATGTTTTAAGTTTTTGTTACCCAATTTTCCACATTTCACTATGTTGAATTAACGTATTGAACATGTAAGAGGATTGAATTGGCCAAGACACATGCTTAAAGCAAAAATCAAATGTTGCTAAAACTGGGAAGCTGGTATGAGATCCTTAAAGTTGTTATAAATCATTTAAAACAGAGTATGCATTCACCATATTGACAGAAAAATGATCACACTATATTGATTATATATTACACAAAGGCAATAAATAATAATATGGGATGAACCTGTGGGTCATTGGCTGTGAGAATAACAGGGGATGCAGTATGAAAAACACCTTGGCATCCATCAACTGCAGAATCAAAAGATCCTTCTTTTAGTAAATCCGCTTTGAATAACTGAAGTCTTTCTTTAGCTCCATCAAGTGAAAGTAAATGCTCTGTTTTCTTGGGATCATCTGTGGAACATAAATGCATAAATTTCAATTGGAAGGCTGAATTATTAGTAGCAAACACTGCATGAAAAATAAAGGTGAGAAAAAAAGGGAAGTTAAGAGCACTATGTGCCTGCTATAGGGAATTTTATAACTATGCCTAAAACAGAGGCTTTTCCTTGGGATGGGGTATTTCAACAAAAGTTTTTAATAAAAAAGCTTAAGCAGGGAATTAATCATTGATTTGTTTTGAAGAAGTTCTATTCTCTTATGTTACAGAACTTGAGTGTTTTTGCAGATGGTGAGTGGGGTAGCACTCTCTCATTGATATTTGTGTGTGTTTTTGTAAAGATTAAAGTTAGCCTTTGGTTATTGCTGTCCTGAGGCTATGAAGGGGTGATTAGAAATCTTTCGCTGTGTGGTTTTGTACTTTGTTACTTGTTAAGAATATATTTTGTCGATAACAAATAATAAGAGAATAACAATGCACTACATATGCAATACTCTTCAGAGTCCGTAAATCTACTATTAGATCCTATATCAAAATTCTTCTATTTGTGACATAACTTACTGCAACTTGGACGTGGTCGATTGTGAGTGATAGAAAATCATTTCACATGGATCTACTACTTTTTCTCAGCCACTTATAGTCGATCTCACATCTGTGTTGTGGCAAAAATTATGTCCATAAAACCGTCTATATCCTATCATTTGGGATGACAATTCGCTTATTCAACACACAATTTTTTGGGGGTAAAAACATGTTTATCCAGTTTATGTTCCACCACTTTTGTGTACTTCATGTGCACAGAGTCTATATGGTCACATGATAAGCAATTTACAGGTTTTTGAAAAAGTTCATGTCCAAGGTAGTAAAGACTTCAGTGTATCATTTTTCACAGTGGATCTTTGTAGAAAAAAATTTACTCACTTTTGATCAACAAAATGAAGTGGGTGGGTCTATCACTCTATTGCGAATAAAACCTATCCAAACCAAATGGAGTATAAGTCAATTCGGTTTTTTTCTTAAATAGTATTCCATACATCAATTTCATGTCGGGGATGAGTCAAACCAAGCCTAGTTGGATTCATGCTAAGAAAGTAAGAACCAAACTATATACTATTTTCCATTTCTCCTAAAGTCAACTACAACATAATCATATTGATGGGTATATGCATAGACCATTTCGCCCATTTCATGGTAAAGATTATATTTTACAAATTCAATCCAAAATAATAAAATCTGAAAGAATGAATTTGAAATGGCTACACAATACATAGTAACAGGATGATATAATTTAGAGAGAGAGAGAGAGAGAGAGAGAGAGAGAGAAAACACTGACTTGTGTCACGAACTGTAGCTTTTACAGTATACCCACGTTGGAGTAGAAGCTTCACAAGCCATGAAGCTATGTATCCCGAAGCTCCAGTCACGCACACCACCTTCTCCTCTCTACTCATCCTCTCTCTCTCTCTCTCTCTCTCTCTGAAGTTGTGTGTGAAGAAGTGAGAAAGCTCTGACTTTGCTTTGCTTTGTGTGAGAGATGGTGATTTTCTAGTGTGCAGATACGGTACGGCCGCCGATATGGCAATTTATAAAAAATTTAGGGCAAGAGTATGGCGGCATACGCGTGTGTGAAGCTTTGACTTTGCTCTGTGTGAGTTGGTGATTTTCTAGTGTGCAGTCTGCAGATACGGTACGCCATATGGCGGCGGGATACCTATAATTATATATATATATATATATAATTTCAAAGCTTACAAAATTTTTTTATAATAAAAATATTATTTAATTTTTGAATAAAAATAATAATAGAAATAAACTAATTCAGCCTAATTCATTCAATCTATTTTTGTCCAATTCAGTCCATTCTATCTAACTAGTTTGGTTTATTTAGTGAGAAGCTTTGACTTTGTTTTGCTTTGTGAACAGATACGAATCATACGATACAACAATATTGCAATTTAAAAAAAAAAAATTAGGCCCAGAGTATGGCGTATATTAATTATATATATGTGTATATATGTATATATATATATATATCTAATTTCATAGCTTATAAAAATTTATAATAAAAATTTTATTTAATTTTTAAATAAAAATAATAATAGAAATAAACTAATTCGATCTAATTCAGTCAGTCTATTTTTGTCCAATTCGGTCTATTTTGTCTAGTTTGATCTATTCAATGAGAAGCTTTGACTTTGCTTTGCTTGATGTGCAAATACGATATGGTGGCAATATTACAAATTTAAAAAAAAAAAAATTAGGTCAGAAGTATGGCAGCATATGTATAATAATTATATATATATATATATATATATATAAAATTTCATAGCTTACAAAATTTTTTTTATAACAAAAATATTATTTAATTTTTAAATAAAAATAATAATAGAAATAAACTAATTCGATCTAATTCAGTTAGTCTATTTTTGTCCAATTTGGTCCATTTTGTCTAGTTCAGTCTATTCAATGTTTGGTTTATTTTGGTGCACTTATTTTTTTTTTTTAAAAAGAAAAAAAAAAGACATGTTTTGGATGAGACTTGAGAGTACTTATTATAAATCTGAATTTATTAAAAAATATTGATTTTAAACTTGTTCTAACTTCTATTAAAGTTTAACACTTTAATCTTAAATTAGTTGCGGATCCACGCATTGCGCGTGATAATATTTTTAGGATAATCTTATTAATTTTTTTTTTTAGTTTGGACTAATTTAATAAATAGTAATGTATTTCATAATCATATTTTTATTTATTATAGGAACAATCACATATGTAATATATATAATTTTTGTCGTACTAAAATGAAAACAATACAGTTTTTCACAAGAATTCAAAAGGTAGCTGTGGGGCCAGTTGCTCAAAAAGATAACAGAGAATTCATAGGATGTGGGCTTGTGGCCCACCGGCCCAATCCGAGGACATTTATATATCCGAGGATGGTTAAAGAGAGTTATTTTGAGAGTAGTATAAGACAAAGAGGTGTAAGTCGTATATAGCGGCCCAAATCGCATCCGAGGATGAGATCCGCCTCTGATACCAAGATCCGAGGTGGATGTAACTATTTTAGTATTGAAGGTACTTCATCAAGTCACGTATGAACTAAAAGGTGAATTTAGAACAAAGGAGGAACCGGAAAAGATGGCAAATATTTTCTAAAGCTGCAACCTTCACATTAAATGCTTCCCACCTAACTCTCTAGCCGCATTAATGTGGAGGTGATACCTGAACAGTGACCAAGCAGCCTTATGGCCACCAAGCAAAGGTTCTAAGAAGTGCTAGATGGGACAGAAAGAAGCTCCCAAATCAAAACTTATACGTGGACGGCGAGAATGAAAAAAGAATGCAGTATAAAATAGGAAAGAATATGACATTGGAGAGGACGAAAAAAAGAAAAAGAAAAAGAGAAAAAGAAACACTACAGTATACATTAAGATATCCCCTGAAAACCTAGTTGAGAAGAGGAGATATTGTTGAAACTAGTTTAAGGCTTCCTTCGTTGCAGAATGGTCATGTCTCTTTTCTACCCATTGGACTTAGCTCTTATGCCCACTCTCTAAAAATTTTATTATTTGAGTCCAATTCAATTTGAGTCCTTACAGTAGCAAAAATATTATTTTTTTAATAAAAATTATTTATAACATTTTGTGAATCATTAAAAAGTATATAAAATTTAGAAATGATTTTTTTTTTTTTAGTTTTAAAAAAAACATTTTCAAATCCAATTGTATTTACTGTACAATCAAAAACACCAAAAAATGTATCAAAAAAAAAAAAAAAACCAACAAAAACTACAATTCAAAAAAAAGAAAGGGAAAAATAAAAATCACATCAAAGTCAACTTCTTCTTCCAAATATGTAAAAAATTTCAAACGCACTGTGATCAAGCTAAATATCCAATTCATAATCAAATTCAAAATTTATATAAAATTTAGAACTGATTTTTTTTTTTTTAGTTTTAAAAAACATATTCAAATCCAATTGTATCTATTGTACAATCAAAAACACCAAAAAATGTATTAAAAAAAATCAACAAAAACTACAATTCAAAAAAAAGAAAGGGAAAAATAAAAATCACATCAAAGTTAACTTCTTCTTCCGAATATGTAAAAAATTTCAAACGTATTGCGATCAAGCTAAATATCCAATGCATAATCAAATTCAAAATTTTTAATAAGTTATAACTTTATATATAATGAATTTACTAAAAGTACAAAGGGGAAATTTAAAGAAATTGTTTTGTAAAAATAAGAAGTATTGTGTTAATACTATCATAATCTAATCTACACCTAATCCAACATATGAAAAATGAATATATAAATAAATAATTTTAGAAATTGAATTTTTTTCTTAAAAATATCAAAAAATACATAAATGAGATAAGATTATGAGAATACAAAATTTTTGTAAATGCTTAAAACAGTTACTCAAGCATCTAAAAATATCATATAATAAAGACATGACAATTTACAGCTAATTTGTTAAACAAAATATTTACAAATAATGAAATGAAACTACACAAATACCATCTTCTTCAACCGCATTAACTGTTCTTCATCATATTATCCAAATAAACTAAAACCTGATAACAATACAGAATATGGACATATTATAATATGATTTTTCCCTAAATTTGGTCAATAACATTAAAACTATTTTGTATTGTAAATAAAATGATAAAAAAAAATACTTGCATCAAGTAACACATATAAATTAGTCAATAATAAGACAATGGGATTACAAACCTCATAAAAAAATCCAACAAAAAATGAGAGAGAGAGAGAGAGAGAGGGCAAGAAACAACCTTTTTGTGTGGGAAAAATATGCATAAAATGGAAGAGAGTGACAAATTTATAGTAAGAAGATGAGAATAAAAAAAGTCAAAATAAAGGAAGTCAAAGGGACAAAATTATATGTAAAGTTAAAACTGTCTAAGAGGAATATGTATAGACAATACTTAGTTATAACATCAAAATTAAAGTAAGTGAATATGTAAAGTTAAACCCTAACGAATTTGTAAAGCCAATGTATTTATATATTTAATATTGTCAACAAAATTAAAGGTAAAAAATAAATATGAAAAAAAATAATGATGTGGCAATGACTTGGAGAATGAGGTGGCTTAATAGGAGCGTAGTAACAATAAATGTTATGTTTCAGCTTTTAGTAATATATAGATATAGATTATATGTAAAGTTAAAACCGTCTAAGAGAAATATGTATAGACAATAAACTTAGTTATAACATCAAAATTAAAGTAAGTGAATATGTAAAGTTAAACCCTGACGAATTTGTAAAGCCAATGTATTTATATATTTAATATTGTCAACAAAATTAAAGGTAAAAAATAAATATGAAAAAAAATAATGATGTGGCAATGACTTGGAGAATGAGGTGGCTTAATAGGAACGTAGTAACAATAAATGCTACGTTTTAGCTTTTAGTAATATATAGATATAGATATAGATATATATATATATAGATTTGTTCCATATATATTTAATGAATTCAATTTTAAAAACATCTATTTTTTTTTCTTAAAAAGAGATAATTTAACATTATTTATTATTATGAGTTCTAGTTAGCGTAACATTATTAATTAGTCTAATGATAAAAAGTAATCATAAAGAGCAGTTATTTATTGTGAAGTTCTAAAATACTTTGAATTGTCCACTTATCACTTCCTATATACTTTACTTCTCTAGCAACAGATAATTCAAGTTTCAAATTCTTAACTTTATCAAGCAAAAGCATGTTCTCAATCTTCACATTATTTAATAATTCATTAGCATCAAACAGTTTCACAAGCAAATTCTTCTTATCAACTTCAAGAAATGCAATTTTCTTTAAGCCTAAATCAATACTTATAGGATCCTTTGCAACAACTTTGCAAAGTTTATTATAGGCTTCTTGCAAATTTGCATTCTCAGAGAGTTCCCCATTAGAAAGTTTTCTTCAACAGCAATACTTTCATCAACTACAACAGTAGCAGTGAAAACAATGAAGTTCCCATCCTCATCACTACCAAACTCATTGTCAGAAATTTCATCATCACTAAGGGTTACAGTCATAGCCTTACCCTTAGACCTCAAGAATGTATGACATTCTGAATTCACATGACCATACCCTTGACAACCAAAAGATTGTTGACCCATAGAATTATTAAAAGGTTGACCAATTTTCTCTTTAGGTTTTTTAGTGTTATTCACCTTAGTGGGATCATTCCTCCTAAAATTTCTAAGTTCAGCATTGTTTTTACCTCTTACCCTTTTGTTGTTGTTCCTAAGAAAGTATCTAAAGTTCTTGACAAGATAAGCAATCTCTGTAGCAGAGAGCTCATCATCAAATCCATTTACATCAACATCATCAACAGACTTAAGAGCCATTGATTTGGATTTACTTGTCTTAAGTAGGTCTAACTCATAGGACTGAAGAGATCCTACAAGTTCATCAACAAGGATGGAGTCCACATCATTACTTTCAGTGATGGCAATTACTTTAGATCTAAAATCCTCAGTCAAAGATCTAAGTATCTTCCTAACAATTTTAAGTTGATCATATATTATATTTGATTCAAATCACAAACAAAATTAACAATATCATTAAGCTTAGCATAAAATTCATCAAAATTTTCATCATCAGACATTCTAATGCTTTCATATCTAGTTGTTAACTGCTACAACTTCTTTATCTTAATTGCCTTTGTGCCTTCATGCACAATTTGGAGAATATTCCATGCAGTGTGAGCAATCTCAACATTAGAGATTCTCTTGAATTCCTCCATAGAAACAGTATTAAAAATAGCATTCATGACTTTGTTATTAAAAGTGGCTGCTTCTTTCTGAGAAGTTTGCCTCACTAACAGGAGTAGTGGGTTTCTCCCATCCGTATTCAACGGAATTCCAAACTCTCTCATCAATTGATTTTAAGAATGTTTTCATCCTTACTTTCCAATAAGTATAATTATTTCCATCAAAGTGAGGTGGAATAACAAGAGAGTGACCGTGTTCCATGACAACTGGGGTCAAGGATGCAATTCTTAAATCAAAGGATTTAAACACTAGAGCTAACCAGCTCCGATACCGCTTGTACGTTTTTAGACCCTTTAAAACATAAACAGATTAACCTAATTATTTAGCCAAGTGATTAACTTAGATAAATTATGCAGATCTAGGTTAACACAGATATATCATATCATGTAAAGCAGCGGAAAATAAATAACACAAAGATATGATGACCCAGAAAGACCAAACAGGTAAAAACCTGGGGAGGATTTAATTTAGCTATCCTTAAGGTAAAACAAATCCACTATGAAAGAATTAAAGTTTACACAATAGCGACTTAGACTACTAACATCTCATTGCTACCTTGAGTAGGAAACTTACTACCACGACCACGTGACAGCTCCGAGTTCACGGACTACTTCTTTTTTGGATTCACAGCAAGCACAAGTACTCCCACTTGTGTATTTTTAAGCTCTTTATGTAGCAACCGAACTGATCATCAATTTCTTGACATAATATTGATTCTTGATAACCCTAAGTATATGTGAAGGCAAACACATTTAGATCTCACAAGAAATTCACATACACAGCATAAATAATAACTGCAACAACATAAAAATGTGGCTAGAGTTTTTCCTTTTATACCTAAAGCAAAACATAAAACCCTACACGTCAAACGAGTTTGAGTTGAGTTGAAAAATTCTACAGAAAAATAATCTGCATGAACTTCGATCGATCAAGTCTAATTTTCGATCGATCGAGTGAGGCAGATTTACACAGTAAATCCTGCAGTACACTGAATTCTAACTTTTCATATAAACATACTTTGAGCAAGTCTAAAACAAGACTAAACGTTTTGATCATGGTTTGCCAATGTTACAAAATGAAGTTCTAATACATTTAAACCTAAAGTCTTAGAACCAAACAAGTTCGTTAGCAACATATCTCAAAGATCAACCTACTCAAAGCATACGTTGAGAGAGAGAGAGAGAGGGAGAGGGAAAGAGCAACTAGGAATGAAAAAAACAATGATCAAAGATAAAACTTACAAGTAACAAAGAAAAATAACCCAAAATAGAAGCAGCACTTTCTAATATAAACAAATGCTTGCTCTTTAAATAGAAAAAAATAGATTGGTCAAAGACATAACTATGAAGAGATTCAAGAGAACTAGAGAGGTATATGGAAGATAGCAAACAAATGAAGGTGAAGATAGCACTGGTTAGTCATTTTAAAAATCTGTTTTTTTCACTTGAAAACAAAATGTAGTCGGCTCATTAAAGTGGGAAAAAAAAATTTTTAGGTGAATTGTTTTCTAAAAACCAAACTTAAAAATGGCTATTAAATTTACTGTGTAAACATAATTCAAAATTGAATACTTCTTCTTCTTCTTCTTCTTCTTTTTTTTTTTACTTGATTGAAGACATGTTTTAGATGTTTTTAAAATTGATTTTAGTTTTTTTTAACAAACAACTTAAATTAAAATATATTCGGGAAACAAATTTAAAATTTATCTTTTACAATTAAAATCTATACAAAATCATATTTTTGGAAGCTTATTTCAATATCAGCCTGTTGGGCATCTTTTTCTTCAACTTGGGGAACCCAATCCATCTCTTCCATTTTTCAAAGGGTATTTTGTACAAAAGTTAATGGGCTGGCCCTCCCCCTCTGAATAATATTGTGAATTACCAACATAAAAAAGGTTTTTACCCTTAATGAAAACACATTTTAAATATGACGAACTAGTAGTTGTTTGTGATTTGGAGAAAGATCATGTCCATTTTAAGGTTAATGTTATATTTTTTTGAGTTCAATAGTGTATGTAAAATCATTTCGCTTTAAAATTTTAATTGATGTGATACTTGATTTTTAGATTTGTAATATTTAATCTGAATCATCAAAACGATCATTTCAAATGAAGATTCTCCAAATAAGGGAATGAGGTTTGAAAGAAGTGTAATAAAAAAAATGGCTAAAAAGATTAGCTAGACTATTTTAAGACAATGACATATCTCTACAGATTTTGAATAAGGTTCAAAATCTGTTGCAGAAGATCATATCAAGACTGGATGAAACAATGCTAGAAAAGATGGTCAAGAAACAGCTAATGATGCAAGAGGTAGAGAAACTTCTAAAAACACTTAACAAAAGAGAAGACCATATATTGAGACTACGTTTTGGACTCAATGGAGAGCCACCTAGGTCCTGCGAAGAGATAGGAAGACAGTTAATGCTGTCGAGGGAGAGGGTTTGCCAGATCTATGTCATTGTATTATCAAATTTATGACAAAGAAGTATGAAAGACAATCTAGTAGAATTTTATGATGTATAGATGTTCTTGATTTGATTAATAGAATTAGAAGATAAGAAACAAAAGGAATACGGCAACTAAGATTTGTACATTTTTATCATATCATGTTTTTGAGCTATCATATCATTTTCTTTGGTTATTTCCCATTTTAGGGTTCATTTGATTGAGAGGGTGGAAAAGTGGAAGATAGACAATGAGGAGGGGTGGAAAAGTGAGTAGATAGAAAAGATTTAGTTTTCTCTCCGTGTGTTTGGTTGAAATAGTGGGGTGCGATCATACCAGATCTCATAAGAACTCTGTAGTTAAGCATGTTTGGGTGAGAGTAGTATTAGGATGGGTGACCTCTTGGAAAGTCCCCATGTTGCACCCCTTTCTTTTAGGCCATTTTGAATATACACCACTGTAAGTTTCTTTAAAAAACATTCTCCCCTCTCCCCATGTGTGTGTGTTAAAAATATTTAGTATTCTAAAAAAAAAAATTAGTTTGGTTGAGAGAGTGGAAAAATGGAGAGAAAGAAAACTCTTTTATTTAGTTGAGTAGAAAAATAAGAAGATAAAAAATTTAGTTTGTAAAAATTTGCTCTTATGTCCCTAGTACATAAAAAAATATTTTTTTAATAGTTTATAAAAATTAATTTTTTTAATTATTACAAACTAACACAACTAATAAAACATCTAGCAAAAGAAAAACTAATAATAATAATAATAAGTTTCAGTTTGATGTGAAGAAAAATAGGGAAGCAAAACATTAAAACAAAGTCAAGTTCAACGCTAGCCAAAAACAAAAAGAAGAAAAAGGAAGTAAAAAAAGAAAAGAAAAGAAAAGAAAAAAGGCAACATTAAATAAGGGGAGAGCAAATGGGTAATTTCCAATCAAACCCACTTCCTCTCCACTTTTTTGTCTAGTCTTCTCCCCAAATTAAGGAAAAAACTTTTTCCTCTTAAATGGTGGACTTGGGGAGAAAACTGCCCCACCCCCATCTTCCCCCCCCCCCCCCCCCCCCCCCCAACCAGACACCCCCCAAAAACCCAAACTCAAAAAACCTTCAATTCCACACACAAACACATTACTTGGAATTTGAAGCTTAGCAATGGAGGTGGGAGAAGAGTAAAAAGAGAAATGACTACCAACAAGGTGACGTGTCTTTTGACGTTGGGCTTCCTCAAAACACTGGGCTTCAAGAGCTTCAACAAATGGTCAATAAAGCTTCTCAACAATATAAGTTTTTGCATCTGGTTCTTGGTTTTTATTGGTGGTGGTCTGTTTGGTTGTTGAGAAAGTGTGGGAAAAGAGAATTGAACTTTTAAAAAATGGAACTTTTTTCTTATTCAACTTGTCAAGTTTGAATTTTTGACATTGAAAGTGCATTGTTTGGTAGTTGAGAAGCTTGTGTGAAGAGTTTTATTTTGAGTTGTTTAATAGTTTAGAGGCTGAAGTATGAGGGTTTGCAGTTTCTGTGGAGAAGGCACTCTCTCTCAATCTAGGATGTAACACTTCATTTAGGTTGTCATACCCGTGTCGTATCCATATCATACTAGTGTTGTACCTGCAATTTTATGTTATAATTTTTCAAAAATTGCTTGTATCACATGGTTGAATTTCTTTGATGTCTTTGTGAATGATTTCTAGAAACAATCTAGCATTAACTTACATTACATCCAACCTAAGAGCAGTACTTTCAACAATTTCTTGTTGCAAAAATGTGGGAAAACAAATGCAATTGTAAATGATAATGTTGAATGCATGAAACATCCAGTTTCTTTGAGCTACAATGAGAATAAAAATTGATTATTTTTTGTTAAGGCATTGACTAATGTATTCTTCTTACAATTGTATTTGTCCTCTAGAAGATGTGGTTCATTGACCAAAAAAAAAAAAGGCTGAACCCGCGCTTGAGAACTCTACGCTGAAAACAATTCTCTTCAATGACTCTACTAGGCTTGAGAATGCTTCTCTAAAATGTTTTAAGTTTTTGTTACCCAATTTTCCACATTTCACTATGTTGAATTAACGTATTGAACATGTAAGAGGATTGAAATGGCCATGACACATACTCAAAGCAAGAATCAAATGTTGCTAAAACTGGCAAGCTGGTATGAGATCCTTAAAGTTCATTATAAATCATTTAAAAATGCATATTTTGTTTTTGACGGAAAGATGATCACATTATATATGACTGTATTGATTATATATTACACAATGGCAATAAATAATAATACAGGATGAACACGTGGGTCACAGGTCACTGGCCGTGAGAATAACAGCGGATGCAGAGTGAAAAAGCCTGACATTTGGTTTTTTTACATTTTGCAGGGGTTTGGTTTGGGAAAATTTTCACAATTTTGTGTTTTTTTAATTATAAAAAATGCTATTGTCTCTCCAAGCTGTGAAGTATGGGATTTTTTTTTTTTGTTTAATCTTTTTTATATGGGAAACCAAATTTCTTTTTGTTTCTTGTTTCTTTTCTTAATACATGTGGACAGTCAAACAGTAATCTATTATAAAATTATGTACAATACAATTTCTTTAAGACGACAAAAAAAACACACACACAATACTGTAAAATAATCTGACGCAAAAAAAAAAAAAAAAAAAAAACAATAATAAACATAAAAATATAACCACAAAGTCAATTTATTCAAGGGGAAAAGAAAAGAAATACAACCATAAAGATTCAAGAAAAAAAAAAAAAAATATATATATATATATATATATACACAACCATATAGCTCTATCACCATGGATTAGGAGTAATCCAAAAAGGTGGGGGATCAAACTTCTCCAAATCAGAATGGTAAATTGGCCTAATCTCTTCATCATCTAAAGTGAACAATCCAAAATCATGGCCACCATACAAGTAGTCCACGTCCATCTCAAACCATCGATCATCCGTGAAATAAATTGAATTTGATATGCACTCTGAAAAATCATGACTAGACAACGACATCGACTGATTTCCGCCCAAAAACACAACTTGATCCTTCAAAGACTCCACCTGTACCAACATTTTCTTGCTCAAATCTAACTTGTAGACACACAACAACTTTGTACGGTATTGACAAACCAGAGGTTGTGTGTCACTTGAACTGAGTAAGTAAGATTCATCAACAACGTCTCCTTCAGCATTTACAAAATTTCCAATGGTGCGTTGGATGATCAAGAAGTCACTTGATGTCTTCACCAAATACTACTGAGTTGAAACTTTGTCTCTGGGAAGTTTACCATCAACATGTTTCAGTGTTGTTGTAGGTTCAATGCTCAAGATTTTCGTTGGAAGAGCACTCTGAAACTCCCACACTTCCACTGAACAATTGTATCTTAATACGTAAAGCCGATTATCATGGCATATAATGTCATAGTAGCCTCGATTTTCACCTGCAAAGTTGGTCCATGTTGTGTCTCCTTGCTTACAGAATGCAAGGCTTGAGAGAGTGCCATAGATCACCACCACCGCCCCAGAGTTGTTGGAATGTGATGGGTCTGCAAGCAAGATAGCTTTGCTGATAAAATCCTTCTTAATTTCGGCAAATTTGGACCTATCAATGGGAGTTGGATGTGAACTCTGGAGAAGGGATTAAAGAGAAGTAGAGAACTGAGTTGGCTTCATCATCCAACATTAACAGCCAGCCGTGACAAGAACCCACACTCCAAACATCATCACCAAAAGCCCCAAACGCATCCTTCATCTTGTAAACCTTCTTTTCTGCAAAATTAAAGAAGCGGCTTGTTGTAAAGTCAACTTCTTGGTCGCTAGGAAGCATAAGCCATGGAGTACTTTGAACGGAATGAGACTCTGCTTGTGCTTGCGTAGCTGCGGATCTCCAGGAAGAACAGACAGCTTTGCAGCGAATAGTGTCAACAAAGGGAACCTTTCTTAGGATGAGTTCTAAGAGTTCAGCAGGGAGATCTGACCATGAATATGATGAGTACTTTGCTTCAGTTTCAGCCTTCCATGCTTTGCTTGAAATTTTTCTTCTTTTTCTAAACCTCTCACCCAAAATTTTTCTTCTTTTTCTAAAGCTCTCACCCATGATTGATTTTGCTTTTAATTTTCACTCAAGACTGACTTATTTATATTTGAAAGAGCACCGACTTTGTTTTTGGTGTTTTGATACACCGACTTTGTTTTTTTTTTTTTTTACCAGTCTTTCCTAATCCTTTTAGGACTAGGATTGGGACTAATTTACTACTCCTTCCTAGGAGTAGTAATACTACTCCTTGTTAGTTGATAGGTTCTATTTTTTTAATAATTACCCACTGTTTTGTATTTTCAAAACAGAGCATTAGTTCATGATAGGTGATTATCTTATCTCTTTGTTTTAGCTTTGCTTAAGTTTATCTCTATCTCATTGTTACTATGGAATTTCTATCATGTAAAGGTACTATTCTGTGTGTTTTTCTAGGATTAATGGGTGACATAATACACGATACAAGTGAAAATTTACGTGGAAAGTGTTCAAATAAAATAAAAGAACTAGTCCTATAGCAGTCATGTATGGTGCTGCCGGTTTAATTTGACAGTGTGTGTCCTGTCCTTGAATGGGTTTCCTAATCTTGTTTATCACCACACACAGTATCATGTGATTGAAAAAGGCTTCACAGTGGCATCTTGTTGCCCTTAAGTGGGTTAGCTATTTGTGTTGGTCTAGTTGTTTGCTTCTGACTTCTTGTTGTCCAGAAAACTACTTGTACATTTGTATTATTTTGGGTAAAGTCAAGGATTTGTTACTTTTCACCAGTTTTTACTTTTATCTGATTGTGATAAATGAAAATGCAGTGGCTTTCTTTTCTGAAAATAAAAAATTTGACTACTTTTTAGCCCAATGACTATTTTATTTATGTAATGTTCATACTTAAAGATCACTTAATTGAAATGAAATGGAAGTACATTTGCTTGCATCAAATTAGAATAATCAATTTGCATTATTCGGTCCACCTAGGTCTATTCTGTGCAATTTGGCCAATTCGGTCCAGTTAAGTCTATTCGGTCCAATTTAGTCCATACGGTCCACTTAGGTCTATTCGGTCCAATTTGGTTTATACGGTCCACTAGGCCTATTCGGTCCAATTTAGTCCATACGGTCCACATAGGTCTTTTAGGTTCATACGGTCCAGTTAGGCCATTCGATCTAATTTGGTCCATTCAGTCCATTTAGGTCAATTCGGTCCAATTTGGTTCATAGGGTCCACTTAGGTCTATTCGGTTCATACGGTCCAGTTAGGCCTATTCCGTCTAATTTGGTCCATTCAGTTTATTTTAGTTCATTCGGTCTAATTTGGTTCATACAGTCCAATTTGGTCCATTTCAGATCACATCGGTCCAATTTGAATTTGAAGGTAAACTTTGTCCATGTAATTGACAATTAGTATTATAGTTGTGTTAAAAATTAAATACCACATTTTCAACACACCAATAAATAGAGGCCTAAGTATCATACCTCATGTAAGCCCATTAAATATAGGGGAATGAGCTTATTGTCCTTCATAAGAAGTAAGAACTAGGTCAAAAAAACATATAAATAAAACTGAGTATCAAGGGTTCTAAAGGATGTAAAAGGTAAAATGAAAATAACATAGTGAAATTTGGACTGTGATCAAGCAATACCAAGCTTGAAAATTTCCATAACTAATTTGCCTTGTGCTTGATTTCCTAAAAGGGAAAATAGGCCAAATGTTAGGCTTGGCTTTAAGTAGGGCAAAACTATGTTGTCTTAGTTTCCTAAATTAAATCTTTTAGTTTTGGATAATGAATTATTTTATGAAAAAAAAAACTATATTAATTAAGTTAAATGTCTTTTATTAATATTGAGAATGTGACAATAAGTATTTTTAACAAGAAAAATTAAAAAAAAAAAAGGAATATATCCATTTTTTATGGCCATAAGGAGGATCTCTTGTAGTGCCTTTATCCTTTATGACTGGCCTCCATATGTATACATATATTTTTTTTTCTTGGGCATCTTGGAAATGAGGGCCCATAAGTAGTTGTGAGAATGAGGGCCCAAAAGTAATTTAATGGGCCTCAAGGTTGATACTATAAACCCAAATGTTTACTGATAACAAGGGGAAAAAAAACTTATATTTTAGAGAGGTTAGGATGTCATACATTTTAAAATTCATATAAAAATACTGGTGTTTAAAAAATTATAAATCGTTAAGAGTTTTGCAGCTTAATTGATATTTATTGGTGTTTTTAATAGAAACGGGTAGGGTTCAAATTCATTCACCAACTACCAATTTATCAAAAAAAATGTATCTTTAGGTTATAAAAGTTTTAAGTGAGAGGGTTTTAAAGGAAGGGATAGAATTATATTGCCCATAAACCTCCAATGACCCACCCCCCCCCCCCCCCCCCAACCAAAAAAAAAAAAAAAGCATCCAAATGAGTTAGTACTAAATATAATATTAGAAATTATGTCTTCTTTTTTTTTTTTTTTTTAAGTAAAGAGTTAAGTATTAGTACCAAATATAATATTATATATTATATCTTAATTTTACTTGAATCAATTGTCACTATTTTGAGTATTTATTTAGATAGCATTAATTTAATAATAAAAATTATTAAATGGAGTATGATTTAGAGTTCAACAAAATTCCTTTTACAATATCACTCCCTAGGTAGATACTTTCATAAGTTCATGGAAAGAAATAAGAAGCCTTGAACTATCCATTTCCTCTATTTATTTTTTGTTTTTAATTTGCATATTAGTTAGTCAATATTGCCTGTTTGTTCTATTTTTTGGCGTTATATAATAAATTAGATAGTGTCCTATTAACGATGAGGTTTTGTTCACTAAAATAGAAAAATAGAAGAAGAAAAAGGTTTATATAAGAGGTTGAAACTTGAAAGACACAATTTCTGTACATTATAAACATATGGAAAAGTTTCTCAAAAAAAAAAAAAACATATGGACAATAACTGTATAGAATATGTTAGATTTTGTACAATTTTCTATGTGAATTCCAAAAAATACTTTACCACAAATGAATTCCTTAAAATAGTGTATAAAAATAAAAATATATATAAAGTGTCCAGGTGACTTTGGTATTTTAAAGAAAACTCTAACTCGTAAAACAAAAATGGTTCTCATTTTTTCTCTTGAATAAGTGAAAAAGAAAAGACTAATTATAAAATCTTGTTGTTCCTTCATCCTTAATGTCAAAGTGTGCGTATAGATGTAATCAAACACAGTTGAAATTAATGTCAGTGAACTTCTCTTCTTATGATTTTTGCCTATACCAAGGATTTAATTGTCATTGATATTTCAGGTTACCACTTACTACATGAATGATTTGGAACCCAACAACAATTTCCAAAAAGAAAAAGAAACTAAAGTTGATTTTGATAAGTAGAAGTTAAAATCAAGCTGATTGAACTCAAAGATTCAATTGATGAATTTAAAATTAAATAGATTTTAATTTTCCTCATGATTTAATAAAACAATCACAATAAAAATAAATATGAATAATATAAACTAAAGAAGAAATAATTAACTTCTGAATGCTCATGGTCTTGCTTACAATTTAACAAATTTAGAGAAAAAAGAAAAGAAAGTCAGGATTGCAAGTTTAGCTCCTGAAATATAACAAAAATTTGGTATAGGAAATTTTTTGCAGATGACTTTAGTAAGAAAGGATCAGGTCGTAATATTATATTATACAGCAAAAAAACACACGGCCTTCTTGCATTGTCAAGGTGGCAAATTCACAATCAAATTCTCAAGACCTCCTTTCTCTTTGATAATTCTATTTTGATCACCATGCAGATAATGGACAGATCACGACAGTTGTAGCCTGGTTCACCATCACGCAATTCAGTGCCAAATGATAAGCAATTAGAACAATAGTTTGCGTACATTCATGTCCAATGCCTCTTGTGCTATATTCTCAAAACTAGCATTAAATGCACTTTCAGCTGCATTTAAAAGTTAGAATCCATTGGTGTAAGCAGTTTACTTCTGTCCACAAGACAAATAAGTCTTGTGCTTCACCACCCATGGATTCCACTCAGCTGCAAATTTCAAATTTCCAAAATATATTAACAACTTAGATGATTATCATGATGAAAGGATCATCTATAGTACAGTCATGATCATCTATAAAAGACCAGCATAGGCAAGTTCAAGTGCAGCTCATATTTCTTCAATTCTTGCACCACCTTTCCATATGCAATATTATATTTGATGGTGGATGAAAAGAACAAGGGTTCTTGGATGACAAGACCAAATTTTCCCTACTCCATTTAATCTGAAATTTTTGAGATTAATATTATTCATAAGAACTTTGCCCACCTGAAGATCACTGTATCACTTTGAAGAACCAATAACTGCTGACTTCCCGTGCTTTTGCTTTGTCCAATCAAAGCTCAAGTTTTGCCATCTGGAATATAGAAATAGAATCAATTAAATATATTTGCACATATTCAAGCACGTTGTAGAATCCTCCTTGATTTCCACACCCCTCTCATAGATTGCTGCTTTTTTCTACATTTCACAACTGACCATGTGCTGCATTTAGGTTGTGCCTATCTACTACGTATCTGCCTGAACCAAAATGTTTGCTGAATGCCTGCATATAAAAGGTAATCATGGGAGAAATTGGTCATCTAAAGAGAAACAAGAAGTTGATAAAGTTAGATAGTTAGTATCCATCTAACATTTATTTGCCACTCTACTATAGGAATAAATAAATAAATAAATGAGGCCTTCTACTGTTGGGGTGGCAAGCTCACAGCTCTAGGGGATGATATTGATTGCTAGTTATCCAACATGAGAAAGTTTAGAACTCAAAATAACTTTGTAAACTAACAAACTGAATTGTGGCCCCCAACCTTTTTATGGAGTACTGATGGATCCTTTTAAATTCAATTCAGCCTCATGGTGATATAAGCTGTCTCAGGTCATACCGGAGCATTTTCACCTGGCATCATTCAGAATCTAAGCTCCTCTTTTCGAATATGAATTCAGTAGGATGCTTATCAATTTTGGCTTAAAAGAATAAAAATAGAAGTTAGGATTTTATAATCGTTGTCTTCCCAAAGTTTCTCACTGACCAGGGGCATAAAATGAATACCATCCCTGAAATATATCATTTCTAGAAAAAAATCTAAGCTGTGTTTTGATGCAAACTATTCTATCAAATAAAAGTTACTGACAGTAAATTTCATATACTTAAATATGCATAATCATTAATTAAACCATTAAGTTATTAAAATCTTTGGGCTCACCTCTCTCTCCATCTGACCACCATGACAATGGCGGCGGAGGAGTCTCAAGACTGCTCGATCTGTTTGGAACAGTTTGAGGTCGGTAGTGAGGCTAGAGAGATGCCATGTAAGCATAAGTTTCATTCTGCGTGTATCGAAAATTGGCTCCGCGTTCGTAGATCGTGTCCTCTTTGCCAATTATGCCTCTAGAGGAAGAAGAAGAAGAAGATGAGCACCATCAACAAGATCAACCCATCTGGGTCTGCGTAGACCGGTCCATTTTAATTTGTCATATACTGGTTGTTCATCTCGGTCCGTATCGCATTCAAATTTTTAAATCGGGCTCAAATCGTTTTCGTCGAGTTGATTCGAGTTTGAATTTGGGCTCGGATGTTGATTCGGTTACGGATATGAATTTGGATTCGGATTCAGATACGGCTATGGATATGGATATTGATTAAGTTTGATGACTCGTCAACTCGATCTACAAGACATGGAGTTCTAAAGACATGAATAGAAACACTAGTTATTTAAACGAAAGATTCATAATTTGTACACAACTGTTCTTAGTCAAACAAATAATCAAAATTAAACTTTTCTTTTTTCCTTTCCAAAGAGTATATGCTTGTTTATCTATTTTAATTAGTTCCTTTTTGTTTTTTAAATAAATAATTTTGGGTTTTTTTTTTCAATGACTTTTGTATTTTATTGCATTATCTTTCAAGGTCGAAAGAGTGGAATTTGTGAATTAAATTAATTGGTGGCATTCCCATAAAAATAAAAATTAAGTGTCAAGTTCTCTGTTTGTGAGTGCTATTACTCTTCCTACAATTTGACACTTTATGAGTTTATTTTTTCAACTTTTCCTCCTAACTATTATTGAACCCAAACAATTTTTGTGTTTCAACATAGCCAACCACTAAAGACCCCATGAATTGATATTTCTAAGCAAATGAATTAAGATTTTTAGCAAATCTAAATATCATCCAAAACAGTGTATTAATTTCCAAAAAGATTGCCTACACCAGCAAAAAAGGACAAAAAATTTGATAGCGTTTTTTAATTGGAAGAAATTTGTAATGAGGTGGGAAGAAAATATGGAAAACTAAATAAAAGCCATATGCTAACCCCCATGACCATCATAAACACCAAAGAAAAGAGTGGAATTGTCCAAATTTAGATAAGTCATGCTACCCAAAAAAAAAAAGAAGGCAAAATAGCATAATCTATAGAAAATAATTGAGATTATGAGTCCACTTAATAAGCCCATTGAAAAGGACCTAGAGAAAGGCCAAAATGGCCATATACCACTTTTTAAGATTCAAATCCCTCCTCCTTATTATATTATGAAATTATCAACAAAAAAAGAAATCAAATGTTTTATTTAAAATTTCAAATTAGTAAATATAAATGAAAAGAAAGGAAAATTTTCCAATTTGTCCCTTGCCATTTTTTTTTGAATTTTTTTGTTAAATTACAAATTACACCCTCTAATTTTGTCCAAAAAATAAAATTCTTAATTTTTTTGTGAAATGCGCACGTGTAAAAATTATAAGATTGAAATGAATAAATTAAAAGTACTAAATTAAATTTGGAGCAAAGTTAGAGGGTGTAATTTGTATTAACTTCTTCCTCTTCTTCTTTTTTTCTTTTAGTTTTGTGCTTTTCTAATTTTCTCATTCAAGACATAAATGGCATCAAATTTTACTATTTTGAGTATTATAGCTTTAATTTAAGGGGAGGAAATTACCAAATGAAGTGTGGGTTTAAACTTTAAACTTCAATAACATTCCTGTACAATATTGCTTCAAAGATTTATAATTTAAGAATGATATGATTATTTATTTATTTTTTTTAATAATACAATTTGATTGGTTCATGTGACATAAAGCATATGTTGATGGCAAGGTTGTCAAAATTGGGATCTTACGTAGGATCGTGGGAGGTAGGTAAGATCGTGGATCGTAGGATCGGATCGTAAATCGTAAGATCCTACCTATTTTCAGATTTTAAGTAAAAAACCTATTGATAGTGACTTTGTATGTTAAATAATCACTTAAAATATAAATCCATCCATTAAAAAAAAAAAATTGCATCATAAAATGTAATTTCCACACACTACATCATTCTTATGTCATTCTAACGAAACAAAATATATTTAACTTTTGACATAATGTATCTAAAAAGTTCAGTATATGTTTAATTAGCAACTAAGTACCGAAATATTATCTATACATATGGAAAATGTTTTCCAAATTCTAAGTTCCAAATCCAAAATAAGTTAGGCTAGTTAGCATATAAAAACTAGCTAACTACAAATTTACAATATGTAATTCAAAAGAGAATTCACAATCTAAGGTAAACTAGCTAATTACAAATATGAAATCCAAAAGAGAATTCTCATTCTATAGTTCTTCTAATCTAATCACTGTCATTGTCATATCTCATTTCATCGTCTATATCCTTCCTACTATCAACATCCAAAACGTTAAACTTAAGTACTATGGGTTTTTTTTGAGATTTTATGTTGACATAGGGGTAAATTTGGGACTTCAATCCATTATTGGGCTTCTGATAACCCATTGGGCTTGTGAGTTTAGGTGGATTATCTTACCCAAATGAATCCCACTTAAAAATTATAAAAAAAAAAAAAAAAAAATCAAGCCAAATGGTAGGATCGGTAGGATCCCATACAATCCTACGATCCTATACGATTCTACACGATCCTACATACGATCTTACCATTTTTGCAATCCTGCTACGATTTTAAACTTTTTGGTGAGGTGAGGTCGTAAAATCGTACGATCGCACGATTTTACGATCCGGATCGCGATTTTGACAACCATGGTTGATGGTTTTACTTACCGTCATGCAACGAATTGGAGAAATTTTCCAACAAAATGGTTTGGAGGTAAATTTCTTTCCAAACAAAATATAGAATATATATATATATATATATATATAATAACCTGAGCAAGTTTAGACTATTTCACCGTCTACTCCAATGAGTGAAACCCGTTGTCAAGTACATGGTGACTTTGACTGGTGATCGTAAGATGCGAAATTATGAAAACAATGGTTTAGAGTGCACTTATTACAACTTGTTGCACAAATTGTTGTACAAAAAGTTGCCGAATCTAAATCTCAAAACATAGTAAACAAACAATACTTTTTTTTTTAATAAGAACAAACAATACTTTTTGGCACAACAGTTCTATATGCCCATTTGGCCATGTATGAGTCATAACATGTGAAAGTACAAAGAAGTTGTCAAATACATTTCTTATTTCTTTTTCCTTAGTGCATTTCACCTTGAAGATTTAGAGTGTTTTTCTAAGATTATGTGCAGGGGCGGAACTATCTGGAAAGCCCCCCAAACTTTTCAAGAATTAAATTTTCACCCTGTAATTAACAAATATATGTTTCCCTCCTCCCTAGAACTCTTCATATTTCTTTTATGAATACCTTAAATTAAATTGGTTAAATTCAAAATTTTGTTTATTATTTTGACCCCTCATTTTTAAAATTTTAGTTTCGCCCCTAATGATGAAAATGGATAACTTCACATTATAAAAAGAGCAAAATCTTGACTTTTTATCAAGAGATTTCTAATTAAGTATAAATATTTTATTATATTGAATTAGTCTATATTGATTCTCTATAATTTTGAGGGAACACATTTTTTTAGTTAAAAATATTTTTATTTACTTAAAAAAAATATATGAAACAAAAGAGTGCCCCAATTAAGTATAAATATTTTATTTTATTTTTTAAAATTAGTAAAAATGAAATAAGATGAAAAGAAAAACCCTTCAAATCTCTATCTGTGTCTCTTTCTCTCTCATTGGATTTGCTAGCTATTGCAAAACAAAAATCATGCATGGAAGACAAGGCGACCAAAGGGATTTTTGGGCATCAGGCAACATTAAAATTGAAGCTTTTATATATTTAATTTAAAAAAAATTCTTCTAATTTTTTTAGATGCAAAATTTTTTAATTTTTGTTGTTGAATTTCTTATTCATTTGTGATTTGTTGATCTAAATTTTTTTGTAACTTTTTTTAAAAAATTTCTTATTTGTTTGCAAGATTTCACCTAATTTTTATTTATATTTTTTTATCATATTGTGTTCGATGCTAGTAACAAATTATCTAGAGAACCCTTTTGAGACTTGATTAATTTTCACAAAACTTAATTCTTGTTGTTGTTAACAACTAGTATATATATAATAACTACAAAGATAAATTAAAAAAACAAATAAAGAACAAAGAAATGACTGGATGGTGGTCCATTGTCCACCTAAGCTTAGGTTTTTTTTTTCTTTTGTTGTCGCCATCTTTAAAAAACAATTTATTTTAAGGAATGTTAGGGATTCAACAAAATGTCACAACATTCTTAAATTAGCATAAGGCGAGAAATTTAAATTAGAGATTTGTGGTGGCCTATGAATGGGTTGACATGTTCATTTAGGAATATTGTAAAATTATTGTGACATTTTATTGTGTCCACATTACTTTTCTTTTTTTTTTTTTTTAATTTATTACTCTTTCCATCCCACTTTGTTTGTCCTCTATTCCATTTTGGGATGTCCCAAAATATTGTCATGTTTCTAAAAATAAAAATCATTAATTTACTAATGTTCCTATTATACCCCTATTAATTTACTAATTCAATTTTTTGATAAATTTATTTAAGGATAGTTTGGAAATTTATACATTTTTAAAAAGGTAGACAAGACAATAAATGATGTTCCCTTAAAAAGTTTGACTTTTCAAACAGGACAAACAAAGTGGGATGGAGGGAGTAGCTAATATTTTGGGCCTAATTTATACTCTTATTGGTATAGAGATTTTCCTATTAATTCAAATTTAGGGGTCTTGTTCCACTTAGGGAGGTTGGACGACTACCTAATTAGCCTAGTGGTAGGGCCGACGCTAGTGGAAGAAACATAATTTATATTGGAAATATTTAGTACAAAGTTATGATAGGCGTAAGTTTTACTATATTGAACTTATAAATTGATATGCTAAAAATTACATAAAAAATAATTCAAACATTTATTTATTGGGTGGCTGATGAAGCTCACTAATTACATTTATTGTTACATCAATTTGTAAGTTTTTTTTATTTATTTCAATTTTTTTTAGAGATATTTTCAACTTATGACATCTACCCCTAGTGATAAAATAAAATTACTCATTTCTTTAGCATTTTCCATTAGGAAAACCATGTGCAAATTACCTATTCAAGTTGATTTAATCATATGCTTTCGGTGTTTCCCAGTTAGCATCATTTTCAAGATGTAGTGAAGTGCAATTGGGACATGAAGGCTCATTTATAAAAGCCTAGTTTATCACTCAAGCTGCCATAAGGCCCATGACAATACCAATACTGCACCATGTAACCACTTGTCCTAACTACTAAGGCCTCTGAACATAGAGCCCATAATATATAGAGTTTGTCCATTAATATTGCAAAAGGCAAAAGTTACAAACTCTTGCATTAAAAACTAAGTAATGGCTTATTTAGCTAAAACAGAAATTTTTTTAGTGAAAGTACTATAGATAAAAAGTAGCTGAAATAGTACAGTATGACTCATGAATAGTATAAAAAAGTGCAATGAAACCCATGAATAGTAGCAAAAATAAGCTAAAAGTAAAAAAAAAAAAAAAAAAAAAGAAAAGAAAAAAAGAAAACTGGCTTTTTAAGCCAATGCCAAACGCATACTAAGAATTTCTCTCTCTCTCTCTCTCTCTCTCTCTCTCTCTCTCTCTGTGAAGTAGTGAAGTGCAATATCATTGGCAATAAATGATATTTTGGAAGGCCAAGTCATCAACCTGTTAAGCCAGAGATTGTTAGAGAAGTTGTAATTGTAATTGAAGATGATCAAAGCCTAAAGCTTACAAATAAAAATGTGTTATCAAGGTCCATTGTCAATACTTGCTAATATGAACATCAACCTATGGTTTTAATCCAACGCAATCTACCATATAAGTACAAATATTTTATTTTATTTTTTAAAAGTAGTAAAAATGAAATAAGATGAAAAGAAAAACCCTTCAAATCTCTATCTCTGCCTCTTTCTCTCTCATTGGATTTGCTAGCTATTGCAAAACAAAAATCATGCATGGAAGACAGGGCAACCAAAGGGATTTTGGGGCCTCAAGCAACATGTAAGTTGAAGCTTTTATATATTTAATTTTTTTTTAAAAAAAATTCTTCTAATTTGTTTAGATGCAAAATTTTTTAGTTTTTGTTGTTGAATTTCTTATTCATTTGTGAGTTGTTCATCTAAAGTTTTTTGAAAAATTTCTTATTCGTTTGTGAGATTTCACCTTATATATATATATATATATATATATTATCATATTGTGTTCAATGCTAGCAACAAATTATTTAGAGAACCCTTTTGAGACTTGATTAATTTTCACAAAACTAAATTTTTGTTGTTGTTAACAACTAGTGTGTGTGTGTATAACTACAAAGATAAATTAAAAAAAAATAAACAAAGAACAAAGAAATGAGTGGATGGTGGTTCATCGTCCACCTAGGCTTAGGTTTTTCTTTTTCTTTTGTTGTTGCCATCTTTAAAAAACAATTTCTTTTGAGGAATGTTAGGGACTCAACAAAATGTCACAACATTCTTAAATTAGTATAGCGAGAAATTTTAATTAGAGATTTGTGGTGGCCCATGAATGGGTTGACATGTTAATTTAGGCATGTTGTAAAATTATTGTAACATTTTGTTGGGTCCACATCATTACTTTTTTTTAATCTATTATCTAATTTTTTGGGCCTAATTAATACTCTTATTGGTATAGAAATTTTCCTATTGATTCAAATTTGGGGGCCTTGTTCCACTTAGGGAGGAAGGGTGGCTGCCTAATTGGCTTAGTGGTAGGACTGACCCCAATGGAAGAAACATAATTCATATTGGCAATATTTAGGACAAAGTTATGCTAGGGGTATTACAATCTTTACTATATTGAACTTATAAATTTTTTTTTGAGAATCGAACTTATAAATTGATATGTCAAAAACTATAAAAAATAATTTAAAAATTCATTTATTGGGTACTTGATGAAGCTTACTAATTACGCTTATTGTTACATCAATTTGTAAGTTTTATTTATTTATTTTAATTCTTTTTAGAAATATTTTCAACCTATAGCATACACTCCTAGTGATAAAATAAAATTACTCATTCCTTTAGCATTTTCCATTAGGACAACCATGTACAAATTACCTATTCAAGTTGATCTAATCATATGCTTTCGATGTTTCCCAGTTAGCATCACTTTTAAGATGTAGTGAAGTGCAATTAGGACGTGAAGGCCCATTTATAAAAGCCTAGTTCATTACTCAAGCTGCCGTAAGGCCCATGACAATACCAATACCGCACCGTGTAACCATTAGTCCTAACTCCTAAGGCCTCTAAACATGGAGCCCTTAATATATAGAGTCCGTCCATTAATATTGCAAAAAGCAAAAGCTACAAATTCTTGCATTCAAAACTAAATTAAAAATTTCTCTCTCTCTGTGAAGTAGTGAAGTGCAATATCATTGGCAATAGATGATATTTTTGGAAGGCCAAGTCATCAACCTGTTAAGCTAGAGATATTTAGAGAAGTTGCAATTGTAATTGAAGATGATCAAAGCCTAAAGCTTACAAGTAAAAATGAGTTATCAAGGTCCATTGTCAGTACTTCATAATATGAACATCAATTGATTAAAAAAATTAAGAAGAAAGTGCTCTACATTCTGTTTTCAACGCAAACTGAAGATAGGACAGAAACATTAGCAATTCAGTATGAGACAACTCAAACCTACACTAGCAGGAAAAAAAAAAAGGGCCCCGTTTAATATTAGGAGTTGCTTGCACCGGTTCTTACTATAGGTAGGTGAAAGAAAAAAAAAATGTATTGGGCTCTATTTTAGATGAATTTGAGAAATGGGCTGAATAAACGGCCCAATTTCCAATTTTTGGTTTTTTGTTTTTTGTTTTTTCTTAAAAGATAATAATTTGATAATTACGTCAAGAGATAAGAGATTTGAAACTTAAATATTTCAGATGAAAAGACCAAAAAGTATCAATTAAACTAAGATCAAGAAATTCCAAATCAACAACAGATCAAATAATTCGAAATAACATTAGAATTTGCTCTTTAACTTTTTTTTTTTTTTTTTTTTTGTCTGTAATATCAAGAAACTCTAAATCAACTAAAGATCAAACAATGAGAATTAGCTTCGTTAATTTAATATATGTTTTTTGGGGATTTAATTTAATATGTGCCTTTTTAGGGATTTAATGGTTCAGAAAAAAGTTGATTTTGGCAACTAGAAGTTGATTTGTAATACACTCTCATATGTTGAAAATGTAGCCATTAACCTAAACCACGTAATACTTGTATATTCTTGTGTTCTCTATTTTTTGCTTCCACTTCTGTATTTATTCTAGTTTATTCAACATTGTATATCAATGCTAACATTTAAAATAAATAGTTAAAAGTTTCTGTTATAAATGCTAGGAAGTACCAGTTAACTTCATAAGCTCACAACTAATTGCAATAATAATAAAATGGTTGAAGATCAAATGTAAGAATTAAGACACACAGTTAGGATGTGGTGGGCTGGTGATTTCTGATTTGTCGAACTTATTGGTTTGGTGTTAAATCCTGGAATGGCTCTCATTTAGTTGGTAGCTTTCATTTAGTTAACCAACCATAACATAGAGCCAATTCCTATCCTTCTACGTGTGCAAACTAAGACTCTTGTACAAAAAGTCTATTAATTAGTCTAGTGTTTAGTCTACTGTATATAGTCATGTTATGGTTTATTGTAACACAAGATTTGTACTACACTTTCATAGGTTAAAAATGTAACCCTTAAGATATATTTCAAATGCATGCAATTTTATTTCTGAAAGTGAAGGAGCAAAGTAATTTGGTGAAGCATCACTTGTGCTGATCATTATCACCAATTGCATGCTTAGGAGTCCTTTAAGAACACTCTACCTATCCATTTTGCCTCTGTTCTTTTTTGGGGGTACTCGTATGATTTTTCTCTTAATTGTAGTAAATTCAGTCAAGCAAAACTTGCCTTTCTATTAAGTAACAAACTCCTCATTATATTTATGGCAAAATTTAGGTGTAATATATTAAGTTTTTCAATCAAATTCAAATACATGGTTTCATTAACCAATAAAATATAAACAATTATATCTTTTCTAAGAATAATTAAATTTAATACAAATATATATTTGAATTTAATTGAATAACATAATATACCCCTGTGTCTAAGGACAGTAAATTCAGTGAAGCAAAACTTGCCTTTCTTCTTATTGAAAACGTCGTCGTTATATTTATACTTCTAAAATATATTTTAGTCCATATAAAGAGCTTGAAGTTTGATTTTAGTTCCTAAACTTTAAATTTTTTGGGTAAATTACATAGTTAGTCCCTATCCTTTACATCATATTTTAATTTGGTTCCTAACCTTTCAATTGTGTCAATTTGGTCCCTAACCTTTTAGTGCTATGCCAATTTGGTCCCTACTGTTAAGTGTTGGATGGAAATTACTGATGTGTCTAACAGACTAATTAAATTATTATTTTCTTGCCATGTTGGTGGACACGTGAATGCCACATAATATTACATTAAAAAAAAGGGTTGATTCACTGACTCACGTTTGCACGTGAGTGTGTCTATTTGGGATTAAAATCCCTAAAATCTGAGGAGCAACTAGCACTTGGTCCAGAAAGAAAGGGTGAGGCTATGAGGTTTCGGCAATGACTTGTAATTTACCCAAATTTTTTTATTGTCCTTAAATTATAGAAAACATTATACTTTTTGTTCTAGCTACTGTCGAATTTTGCTAACTTTAATCCTACATGTCTAATTAAGTAGCATTATCTTTAGCATTAGAGATTTTAACATGTTTTTCCTACATGATCCCTTCATTACATTACATTAAAAAAAAAAAAAAAAAAAGACACAGGAGGTGAACTAGTAGCACGAAACCATATACTAGTGAGTCAATGACATATGGTATGAAAGCTTAAGGAGAAAATGTGTAACGTTTTCAACAATTTATAAACAAAAAATAAAAAATAGGCGTAAATGCACTTTTAATCCCTACATTTTGACACTTTTTTCTATTTTAGTCCCTACATTTTATTTTTACTACTTTTAGTCCCTAAACCAATTAATGCGGGATGTTTAAGTCCTTGAAGCACTATTCCGTCACCAAACTAACGGAAAATCTGGACATGGCTGACGTGGGCATTAAAATATTATTAAAAAAATTATTTTGCATTTTTTAAATGCCAAAATTAAAAAAAAAAAAAAAATTAACTTGTTCTTCCCTGTAACCAATCTCCAGCAAAAAACAATTCCTAAACCCAAATCCTAACCAAACCCCAAACCCATATCCCCAGTAAAGCAAATCTTAGCCTTCAAACCCATAAATTTTCTTGGCAAACAAACCCAAAAACATCCACTGGAAAAAAAAAACCCCAAATCACTACCACCGAATAAAAGAACATGAAGATCAAACCCAAGCAAAAGAATAGAAACCCAAAAACCAAACCTTCTCTACAACATGAAAAATCTTTGACTAAGAATCGAAGTAATCCATTTCAGTGAGCAAGTAGAATGTCATTACTGACCGAATTGGGCGAGTCCTGGACTGAGTTAGGGATCGGGTTGAGGAAAAGCACAGACTTGGCCGCCACGAGCTTCTTCCTCTAGGGACAACGCGAGCTGTAGAACCTGCCAGAGAGGCAAGGGATACCGTCAGTAAAGGCGTTGACCGAAGTTTGTTGAGTGACAGCGTTGGAGGACGGTGGAGATGACGTGCAGTGGAGAGAGATCGAGGAGGAGAGGAGGTAGAGCGAGTTGACTCGGTGAGTCCGGTGGGTGTTGATTTGGGAGTTGCGGATTTGGGCTAGGGTGCCGGGTTTATAGTACTTGTGGAAAGGCTCGGATCTGGTTGGTGAGGAAGAGGAGAAGGGTTTGGTAGATGCTCTGATTCTATGGTTCTGATTCTACGTCTCTCTCTCTCTCTCTCGCTCTCTCTGTGCGTTTGAGATATTTTTAAAAATTTTGAAATTTTTAGATCGATAAAAAAATATCTTGGATGGTGTAAAAATGTCGTCCACCAGACTTATTATTATTTTTTGCCATTTGGTTGCTGGGTTTCTATTCTTTTGCTTGGGTTTGATCTACATGTTCTTTGATTCGGTGGTGGTGATTTGGGGTTTTTTTTTTTCTTTTTCCCGTGGGTTTTTTTTTTTTTTTTTGTTTGTTTGCCAAGAAAATTTATGGGTTTGAAGGCTAAGGTTTGCTTTACTAGGGATATGGGTTTGGGGTTTGGTTAGGATCTGGGTTTAGGGATTGATTTTTGTTGGAGATTGGTTACAAGGAAGAACACAGGAAGAACACGTTAATTTTTTTTTTTTTTTTAATTTTGACATTTAAAAATTGCCAAATTATTTTTTTAATTATATTTTAATGTCCACGTCAGCCACATCCAGATTTTCCAATAGTTTGGTGACGGAATAGTACTTTAAGGACTTAAACATCCCGCATTAATTGGTTTATGGACTAAAAGTGGTAAAAACAAAATGTAGAGACTAAAATAAAAAAAAGTGTCAAAATGTAGGAACTAAAAGTGCAATTACGCCTAAAAAATAACTATCTAAAGTTTAGGAACAAAAGAAAAATGATATGAAAACTTTAGGGATGAAAACAATATTTTTTTTCCTATTTATATATACGCAAAAGTAAAAAGAAGTTGACAAATATATTCCTCATTTAATATAGCATTTAGCCAAACCTATTTTTTGAGAAAATAATTTGATTCCCTATAATTTTGAGAATATGTATATATATATATATATATATATTTTTTTTTTTGAGGAAAAGCTTTCAGTTAAAAGAGATATTTGTTAATTTTTTTAGAGAGTTTCAACTTATAGCGTCCGCTCCTGATGAGCGATCTTTATCTTCAAACCAAGACACCAATCAGTTTTTGGTGTAGGCAGTGATTGAACCTCAAATCTCTTATACAACTATCAGAGACTTTACTAGTTGAGCTAACTGGAATCCGCTATTTGTTAATTAACTTTTACAACATTCCAATAAAGATGGACTCACTTGATTCATTTTTTTACGAGTGCAATGGAATATTTATTAACAAAAGCCTTCAATTAATTATTTGTTATTTTTTGGGCTACTTAGAAAATGTTCTATGATTTTGTACTGCTTTCAGTGTTTCCTACTTATCATCATTTTCAAGATGCTTGCATTCATTATTTCAATTACTCAACTAAAGTTCAATTGCTTATTGAAGAGGTAGTGCAACTGTGACGTGAAGGCCCATTTATAAAGCCCAAGTCAATTACTCAAGCTGCCATAAGGTCCATGATAACACAAAAATCACTTCGTGTAGCCATTCAACTTGGGTCCTCTGAACTTAAAGGCCATTATTTTAAAGTGCAAAAGTTACAACATCATATATCATATCATATCATATCCATATCCGTATTCGCATCTATGTTTCTTTCCCTCTTGTTACTTATTAGAGCCATTGTTAATATTGTCTAATCTCTAAGAGACTAATTTTAAATTGTACAGATATCATTCTCTACTCTCCTCGCGATTTGATAATACAATAACACATATACTAATAATAGAATATAATAAAATACAAAAAACAAATTAAACAAAATCTGAATGATTTAAATTAAAGAAGAAATAAACAACTTATTATGAATGCTCATGGTCTAGCTTACGGTTGAACACGCTTTAAAATGGAAAATCAACCAGAGAAAAAGAAAAATTATGACTACAGGAATCAATATTATATTGTAGTCTTATAATGTTTTTTTGCTAGCTTTTGGATTAAAAACTTCTCTAGTGCCACGCTAGTGGAATAACAGGTTGCAGCTACAGCAATTATCCAATCATCTCTAATCATCGAGTTGTTCAAGCTATTAATATGTGAGGAATTTTCAATTTGCCTATGTTGTGTACAAAAATCTGAGGTGAATTTATAAATTATAAAAGACCACCTGTTAGAAACCTTAGCTTCTACAATACATATATATATATATATATATGTATATATTCTTTTCAAGATAACTCTTTTTAAGATAACAAACTATATATTTTAATTGATTTTTCTATTTGACAATTAGGAAAGATACACTATTGTAAGGTGACTCTAGAATTGCATATTCAAAATTTGCTTATGATGCCCAAAACACTGCAGTCTGCTGTGTATTTTATTTGCAACCTGAAGAACAAAAAGCAAAAGGAGTAGGAGGAATCACTCTTTTTGAGTTATTTATCAAACATACTCTTTTCGTTATTACTTTAATTTATAAAAATTTTAAATAATTGCGATTTTTGAAAGAAAAAAAAAAGTAATTGAGAGGCCCCTCAGTCATTAATATGTTCAACTAGTAATTGATGGTGGATACTACACTATGCTGAACACAAAATCTATTTTTGTCATTTAAGTTATTAGAATAACACCAATAAATCAAGTTGAGACAAAAATACTTCAATTGGATTCATTATTTTATTTGATTTTTTTTAGCAAGAATTGGATCCATTATTGGTCATATTTTGAAAATGAAATAACTATTCATTCTAGAAATACTTAATAATTTTCATTGAAAAATGACAAAATGCATAAATTGTTTATTTGGAGGGAAAAATACAAAAATTTCATCTCCAACTCTATTGGAAACACTAAGAGATGCTAGGACTAGGAATATAAACTAATCTACCTTATACTCCACCAATCATAACTTACAATGAAAGAAAAAAAATTATATATAACAAACTATGATTGTTGGTGCATAAAGTAGAACAAAAAAAATGAGACAAATATTTTATTGCTTTTGGAAACTATTGTACAATTAATAAAACAAAAAAGGTATCAATTGAACTAAGATTGAGGCTATCACCAAAAAAAAAAAAAAAAATCTAAGATTGAGAAACTCCAAATTAACGACATATCAAATAATTTAAAATAACATTAGAATTTTTCTTTTTTAATTTTTTGCAATATCAAGAAACTCTAAATCAACTAAAGATCAAACAATGAAAATTTTCTTCGTTAATTTAATATATTTATTTTGGGGATTTAATTTAATATGTGCCTTTTTAAGGGATTTAATGGTTCAGAGAAATAGTAGACTTTGGCAACTAGAAGTTGGAATCAAGCCGACTGGAAATAAAGATTCTTAGATGAAGTAAAAAATGGTACAAAGCGTAAATCACAACTCATAACTGTGGATTTCATATTCTCTTGAACACGACTAAAATATTGTTTGCTAAAAATCCCTGGACCAAAATGACAATCATGAGACAAGTTGCACATTAGGTACAATAATCACTTATCTAAATAATAATAAGTATTTAATTAATAATCACATTACCATTATTTGCCACTACTGTAGAGAGACACTATTTTGTAGCATAATCAAAGTCTCAAGCTTCCCTTTCTATATTTTGTAACACTATTTTTAACCACCGTGATTAAAATTGAGTGATTTATTGCATTTGTAGCATTATATAGCAATGTCTTGGACGTCCAAATTCCAATGGCTTGTAGTAGAATGCTAAGTAACAAGAAAAATAAACGAAAAACGAAGGAAAACAAGAGCAACCAACAATTTTTTACGTGGAAAACTCTCTATGAAAAGGAACACAGAGAGAAAAACCACGGGCTCAAGCCAGTCTTCTTGTGCACTATTTTCTTAAGGTATGTCTTAATACAAGTTTTCCTTCCTCTTATATAAAGGGAAGGCGAAGAGTGTACACCACATCGGGTAAAATTCTATTGGCCAAGGCCATTGTTACATGCGAACGAAACATTTTGCTCCCTCAATGTCCTCTCTCCTCTGCCTGCGTTGTGCTACAATGCTATGTAGACAAGGCACACCTACTGTTACCCCTGAAAGGCTAAGACATTTTTTCAGGTTTAGCTCTGCACTTGGTCGTGGGAAGGTGCCTCTGCAGAGTGTACTAGGAGCTTTTCTTTTGTTGAACACATGCAAGACTCTATGAGATCTAATTTCTGGTTGTTCCTCATTAGCTTTTAGATTAATAACTAGGTATATAGTTTCCCTCTCTTACAGAATTGAAGTGCAGGAACATTGATAGTAGATGAATTTCCATTAAGCTAGTATTAGATTTGTCAGAATCCGATTGCACCACTAGGTGATAGCAATTAACTTCATATCCGCTTGACATGTGACCTAAATGTTTGTGAAATGCCTGGACCTGAAATTCAACCATGAGACAAGTTGCAGTGTTACATAGGATCAATCATTTAAAAAGTACTTGATAGAGTTGTTTCTAATTAATTTCTACCTTATTATTATTTGCAACTCTGCAACAGAAAACACTGGCCCTTCTCAGTTTGTCAAGTAGCAGATTCACAATCAAAATCTCAAGCTCTCCTTTCTCTCTGATGGACAGGTTATGACAGTTGTAGCCTGGTTTACCATCACTTGGTTCAATACGTCTTGATTTATTTGTTCAGATTCAGCTTTGAGAGTATTTGTAGCCTAGTTTAAAGCAGTATCTTGGACATCTAGTGCTACCCATTTCTTCCGCCCGCTGGATAATTAGAATCCTCATAGTATTAACATGATATGATAGTCCTGCATTTTATTTGATAGAAACTAAATGAAGCAGTATGGTCCAATGAGTCTGTAAGACTAACAAGAAAATGCTAAACTCCTAAAAAAAAAAATTTATAATCCTACATTTATCAATTGTAGAGAGGAACAAGATTGAAGTAATAATGCTTCCACTTTTGCTTTATCCATTGAAAGCTATTTAATGTTATTTTACTCTAAAGTAGCTCAATTGACTTAGTAACTTGGATCATTAAGAACTATTGAATGATGAGTTTAGGAGAATATTTTACTGTACTAACCTGTCGGAAGCTACTAACAAACCTTTGCGCACTTGTAACTTTGATGCAGCTTTGCTTTCCACCTCATTTGCATTTCCTTCTTTCTCATATGCAGTGTTGGCATGGATGTGTCATTGAACAAAAATTATTCTTGACTGACAAGACCAATCTACCAACTCATCTACTTCAATTTAACCTTTCAATTTTCAATTCCATCAAGAGACCTGATTTAGGATCAAAAGATCTTTGAAATATTGTAGTCACTATGCAATATGCATTCCCCATTTCCATTGTTTCCAACAATTGTGACTTTCTGAAGGAAGAGAGTGCAACAATAAAATTATGACTTAATTAATCTTTTTTTTTTCAATTATGACTTGATCATTTAAAAAAAAGATCTAACACTGCTTTGGTGCTAAAGCTGTATAGAAGTAAAAAGGAGGTAAAACACAATTTGAAAATAAAATTTAACTTTACCAAAATGAATTGCAGAGCTGAGGCCTTGGAAAACTTAAATATCCAGCCTAGTTGGATATCTAAAGCTTACATGATGAAGCTCATCCTGTACTCATTACTTAGGTCAATGTTTAACTGAATCTGTCATTGCTAATAAGGAAGCATCAAAAGCTTTGTCTTTTGCTACTTAGGTCTATGTTTTCAGAAAAGGTCAAACAGTAATGCTGAAAGTATTAACATTGTCTTTTGAACTTTTAGTCAATTGGCTGACAAGACCAAATTTCCCCAACTCCATTTAATCTGAAAATTTTTGAGATTTATATTATCCATAAGAGCTTTGCCCACCTGAAGATCATTGTATCAATTTGGATAACTGACAACTGTTGGCTTCCCACTTTTGATTTGTCCAACCAAAGCTCAAGTTTTGCCAGCTGGGATATACAATTAGAATCAATTAAATATATTTGCTGATTCAATAAAGTTAATTGATTGAAATAAACATAATTAACTTCTGTATCTACATTTAGGTCATCTAATATCTTTCCTATTGTGTCATAGGCATCAATGTCTGACTTCCTCTTTAATGGTTTCATACATCTTAAAGTCTGTAGTTTCATCTAGAAGAAAATAAACTTGTGTAGGAAGCCTCCAGGCCAAAGACGTGAAACATCCATGTGGTAAGAAAAAGAGGAAACAAGGCATAATACTTGCACACATACATTCATATGTTGTGCATTAACACATCTTCATTAAGGAACTTAAGCCACTAAAGTATCAGGCACTTCTTTTTCAATTTTTTTCTATTTCTGCATGTATAACTGTGGAACCAACCCAGTTGGAAGAATAGGCATAATCAGATATAATAAAAATCAGCAATACTTGAAACAAGAAACAGCAGTGAAGTTGTGCAATTATAATTGAGAAATTTATAGAGGACTGAGTTTAAAATGATATGAATGAACCTATAGAAGTATTAGAAGTTTTAGATGCTTATGGTCTTAGTTTCTATGTCTAGGATTTGAACAGTCACATGGATTCATATAACGTATGAACCTTGCCCATTAATGCCTAGCATTTGCCTGATAAGTGAGAGAAAGAAATGTACAATGATGTTTTGTTGACTAAAAGAAAATGAACTCATCATTACAAGTGAGTACTCACTATAGTTTCTTGTTCCCAATGATAAAGAATTTAAGACTTTCTTATTTCAATTTTTTTCTCTTCTCTTTCCTCCTACTTTTTTTCCTGTAACCTAATGGAGAATGAGTTTAAATAATACATCACTAAATTTTTTTTTTTTTTTTTTGTCTAACTTGAAATGTCAAAATAGTGCATTAATTTAATCTAAATGAGGCTCATTGGGGTGTCTAGTGGAAAGGGGATGATTACTCAAATACCTCATTAAGGGGCACCTCTTCCAGCTTTGCCTCTTTCCTTGGTATCCTCAATGAGGCTCAAAACTAGATGCAGTTTAGAACTCCCACATTGGACTCTGTTGCTGAATAAGATTTTTTTAGCAGGGAGGGGGTCCAGAGAAAAGAGGATGATCTCAATGCACAATGGAAGTAGAAGCACATGGGAAAATTGAATCTAGAAGCCAAAATTTAAAATCAAGACAAAAAGGAATTAGGATGACATAGGAGCAATTGAGTCCTTTTCAACAACAATGTGATAGGAGCATTTCTTTCACAAAAATCTATAGATCCTCCCCTTACCTGTGTACTGCCATTTGAACTCTCAGTGCATTTTGATCTTTGAGATCATTACAAGCCCATTGTTTAAGATACTGATTCCAAGAGTACTCTATGCTATAGTTGCCAGCTTTGAATTTCCAACCATATTATCATTATACCTTTGAAAAGATCAACAAAGTAAGCCAAATACATCACCTCCTTGGCACACTTTTGAATAAAAACTCAAGTAACATTTTTTTCTTTATTAAGTAAAAGGAAATTGGCAAAACCAAAAAATAAGTACTAATACATTTTACATATTATTTCATCTCATATAAATGCGAAAAGGACATATTATGATAATGAAAGTAATGAGACACAATTTCCAACTTGTCATCTTACAGCATGTTGCAGGAGAATCCTTTGAACATTGAAAAGAAAGAATAGCATTGACATTTTAATTTTTTTATTAACATAATAAACAAGATTGCTACATATCTTTTTATGAAGGATCTAGGTTAATGATTGACATGCATACCTATAAAAGTCAAAGTGGCAGTAAATTCTGAATCTGGTTCTCATTAATTCAGTTCCACTGTCAAATAAAAGGGAACAGGTTTATGCCACGTCTTTCTTGTTTGTCTCTACCATCTTAGCAACAACTTGATTCCGTCAATAATACCCGATCTCTTTAAAGAAGTAAGGTTATCATAATCAAGCATATTGCAGAATCCCCTCTGATTTCCCCAACCATCTCCTGAATTGCTACTTGTCTCTACATTTCCCTTTGATAATCAAAGAACCAAGTGAATAAACTTGAAAACAGCTCAAAACTTTCCAATAAACACGCTGAATTTATATCCATGAACGCAAGCACTCGTAGTAAGAACCCAACTAGACCACAATAATGTCCATATAGGTCAATGTGACCTAAATTTGAAAGTTATAAAATCCTAACATAGTAAAGCAAGATTTGTATTGAATACTTATGAGAATGAGGTTGGAATTATAGTGCAGGAATATTGTGGTCTATTATAAATAAATCTTAATTATTCTTTTATTTAATATGTGATGATGCAACCATTTGTAGAATTTAAAAAAAAAAAAAAAAAAGAAGGTAAAAGAAGATATGAAACATGCAGGTAACAGTGCTGGAGATGTCAGAGCTTCAATGGCTAATATTTTGAAAAGCACCACAGCAATTAAGTAGAGATATTTGCCACCACTGGTGTCATTAACTGCTGCACGAACTAACATTGAACTTGTTTCAGATTGGATAAGCCAACAAAAGATAAACAAAAACCAGGATTTAAACACAACAAAAATCTGAGATAGGCAATAAGTATAGATTACACCCAATAAGAGAAAGATCATGCAGCAAAGATCATTTTGTAATCCAAATAATAAGTAGTCAGGTATTAATTCAGCCAGCATATTTTTCCAAATCATGTGTTAAGAAACCAAATTCAGGATGAATAATTATCATATGAAAGTAAAGAAACGTAATTTCAATGTATTGCAAAGTTGCAGGGTAACAAATTGGGAAATACAGCATATGAAATCAGAGAAGTTTAAAATACTCAAAATATCAGAATGCTTATAAAGAATACGAAAAAGAAAGCATAGAATTGAGATTTCATTCTTGTGTTTTATCCTTGAAAAATAATACTAGAATATATGTGTTTATGAAGGATCTCGGTTCATGATTGACATACGTACTAAAAGAAGTCGAAGATGCAACTAATTCTGAATATTGTTCTCACAAATACAGTTCCACTATCAATTATAAGAGAAAAGACTTATGCCAACTTTTTCTTGTTTGGCTCTGTCATCGTAGCCAAAAGTGGGATAGCCACTGACACTCAAGGAAGGCTATCATATCCAAGCACATTGTAGAATTCTCCTTCATTTCCACACCCCTCTCATGAATTGCTACTTTTTTCTACATTTCACAAGTGACCATGTGTTGCATTTAGGTTGTACCTATCTACTACGTAACTTCCTAAACCAAAATGTTTGCTGAATGCCTGCATATAAAAGGTAATCATGTGAGAAGTTGGTCATCTAAAGAGAAACAAGAAGTTGATAAAGTTAGATAGTAAGTGTTTACCTAACATTTATTTGTCACTCTACTACAGGGAAAAAAAAAAAAAATGAGCCCTTCTACTGTTGGGTTGGCTAGCTCACAGCTCTTAGGGATGATATTGATTGCTCATTATCCAACATGAGAAAGTTAGTAGAACTCAAAAATCAAAATAGCTTGTAAATTAACAAACTGAATTGTGGCCCTCAACCTTTTTATGGAGTACTGATGGAGCCTTTTAAATTCAATTCAGCCTCATGGTGATATATGCTGTCTCAAGTCATACTGGAGCATTTTCACCTGGTATCATTCAATAAGTACCACTATGGATTTCAGAATTTAAGCTCCTCTTTTTGAATATGAATTCAGTAGGATGCTTATCAATTTTGGCTTAAAAGAAAAAATAGAAGTTAAGATTTTATAATCATTGTCTTCCCAAAGTTTCTCACTGACCAGGGGCATAAAATGAATACCATCCCTAAAATATATCATTTCTAGAAAAAATCTAAGCTGTGTTTTGATGCAAAATATTCTATCAAATAAAAGTTACTGACAGTAAATTTCATATACTTAAATATGCATAATCATTAATTAAACCATTAAGTTATATAAATCTTTGGGCTCACCACTAACAAAAGTAGTGATAAGAACCACTGCCAAAGGCCACTTTTACACATTCGATCTTCATTTCATCTATTGTACAATAAAAAGAGAACTGCTTTTACAATGTAAGAAGATAGCCCTAGATACCCACATTGAAGTACAATTTTAATGTAAAGCAGGTTCTTGTTTGGAGAAGCAAGAAACATAGAAAACAGGAGAAAAATTGACTTTTGTAGAGCAGTTTACTAACTTGTTTGAGTTGTTTCAGATTCTTGGAAAGGTCAAGAAACCTTTATTTATTTTGGTCACTAGAAGACTTATAAGAGCCAAAGTAACCAAAATTCATTACAAGCCAGAGATTGTTATAGAAGTTGCAATTATAAATGAAGTTGATCAAAGCTTAAAGCATACATATAAAAATGAGGCATGTAGTTCTATTGTCACTATAGACTCAATACCTATATGGATAAGTATAGTGCTTGTATCTATATGGATAAGAGTAGTAATAAACAGACATTGATTCCCACTTTCATCATAACTACAGTAAGCATTATGAAGAATCTGCCATAATGAAAATCTTTTTCTTTATTTTTTTTCCCTTCAACAAATAATGATTACGTAAAGGTAAATAAAATACTAGTATTTGTTTACCTCTGTAACATTCGAATTCAAGGAGAAAGCCAATAAGCAACCACTTGGGACAAGTTCCTTCATCCAAGAATTGCTACCGTGAATATCAACTTATGGTCTTAATCCAATGCAATCTACCATACAAAAATTAATAATAATAAAAAGTAAGATGAAAGATGGTATATATTGTGTTTTCAATGCAAGCTTAGCAAGCCAAAAATGATAAGAAAGAAACATTAGCAATTCAGTATGAAACAACTCATACCTCCACAAGCCCAAAAAAACATAAACCATATTTTTATTCAATTGTAGAAATAAAAACATGGTGGAGTTTGTAATTGAATGATAAAAAATACCTGTGCAAGCTAATACTGCAGTGCTGTTGCCAGATATACTTCTCCCCACGAATATTATCTCATTATCACCAAGTGCTGATCCTTATCTGACAAGATGAGAAGTAAAACATCCAAAATACATCACCAAATCAACTTGATTAGAGATAAAAAAAGAAACAGAGAAAGATGTGAAGAAAGCATGTGAGGAATGAAAATTCTATTGGCAGAGAAAAAGAAAACTAGAAACCACTTCTAGATAATTGTTTACCACTGAGTTATTGACTTGTTGAACCATTTTTAGTATGTAAGAAGATAGCCCCAAATACCCAGATAAATTGACATGCAGTTTAATGTCAAGCAGGTTCTTGTTTGGAGAAGGAAGAAACATAGAAAACAGGAGAAAAATGGACTTCTGGAGAGTGATTTATTAACTAGTTTCAAAGTTCTTGGAATGGTCGAGAAACCTAATATATGATTAATGACTTACCCTTTATTTTGGTCACTAGAAGACTTCTAAGAACCAAAGTAACCAAAATTGATTACAAGCCAGAGATTGTTAGAGAAGTTGCAATTATAAATGAAGATGATCAGAGCCTAAAGCACACATTTGAAAATGAGGCATCTAGTTCTGTTGGCAATACTTGTATCTATATGAATAAGGGTAGTAATAAACAAACACTGGATCCCAACTTTGATCATAAACTATTAAGATCATAAACTATTAAGCGTTATGAAGAATCTGCCATAGTGAAAATCTTTTTCTTTATTTTTTTTCCCCTTCGAACAAAGAATGATAATGTAAAAGTAAATAAAAGACTATTATTTGTTTACCTCTGTAGCATTTGAATTCAAGGAGAAAGCCAAGAAGCAACCACTATTCCTTTATCCAAGTGTTGCTACCATGAATATCAACTTATGATCTAAATCCAACGCAAGCTAAGCAAGACAAAAAAGATAGGAAAGAAACATTAGTGATTCGGTATGAAACAACTCATACCTGCACAAGCCAGAAAAAAAAACATAAAACATATTTTTTTTTTATTCAATTGTGGGGAAAAAAAAACATGGTGGAGCTATAACCGAAGCATAAAAAACACCTGCACAAGCAAATTCTTCTGCCAGATATACTTCTCCCCACAAATATTATCTCCTTATCAGCAATTGATGATCCTCACCTGACAAGATGAGAAGAAAAACACCCAAAATACATCACCAAATCAACTTGGTTTGAGATACAAAAAGAAACAGAGGAAAGAATTCCATATTCTTTCTCCTAATATGTGAAGAAAGCATGCATGTGAGGAATGAAAATTCTATTGGCAAAGATAAATAAAGCAAGAACCCACCTCTAGATAATTATAATTATTCACCACTGTGCTATTGACTTGTTGAACCACTGCAACGCCCAAAAATTTTGGTAAAGCCCCGAGTTTTAAGTTCATATTCCTCATCCGTTTCAGATTGTTCTGCATAATGAAATTAAATAGCCAGGAAAATATTAACTATACAGTTAAAGATGGTGAAAGAAGAATTTTGTTTTGCATAATGAAATTCAATACCTGAATCTTCTTCTTCTGGCGGAGCTAGATCTCCTTCCAAGTTTTCGATGCTAGCAACCCAATCCTGGTTCTTGCAACTTTCTACTAAGATGGGACAGCTCCGAATCTTCAGTGTCTTCAAAGACGTTATGGCAGGCAATGACGTCAAATTGGGGCAATTTCGAATATGGAGTGATTGAAGAGATATGATTTCGCAGATCCACTCCGGCAATGTCGTCAAACTCGGACAATTCGAAATATCGAGATATCGCAAAGAGGTGGCCTGTTGAAGCCCCACCGGAAGAGAGGTCAATTTTGGATGATCGGATAATTTTAGATCCTGAAGCTTCCTCAGCCCTTGCCATTCCAATTCCATCTCGTCCCCATTATAATTATATAAACTAAGTTCCTCAAGTGCAGTCAGATGTTGAAGGAAATGATAATCGCTGCCTTCTATCATATCAATACCCAAAGATTTTAATTTGGAGAGAGGGGTGAATGAGGCGGCAAGTTTTGAAGAAGAATAAGAACGAGCAGACAAGGTTGACTCTGCTACTGCTGCTGCTATTGGGTTTTCCTGAGATGCCGTACTTATCATTCCCATCGATATTGTTCGCTCCAATGGCCTCAAATTAGATTCCTCCAGCCTTAGTTTTTTAAGATAAGGAAATAAAGGCATGGAAGATAGTTTAGGGCAACCATAAATGGTTAGGGCGGAAAGACGATTAAATGAAGGCAGAGAATGATTCTTTGCTGTTATCGTCGATATTTCACCGTAATTATCGGCGTAATCTTCGTCCTCCTCGATGGAGTCGCTCCTGCTCTTCCACCATCCCTTTAGATTAGGGCAAACCCCAATAGAGAGGAGTTCTAGGGGTGGAAGTTTAGAACTCTCTGATACCAGAGATACGTACTCAAGAGAAGGAACATCTCTCAAATAGAGAGTTTTGAGAGAAGAAAATTGATCCAATGGTAGCACATCTTGGCTCTTCTTCATTGAAACTAACGTAAGGAGCACAAGATTTTTAAGTGAAGAAAGCCAGCTTGGATATTTCACGCCCCTGTAGCCCTTTAATTCCAAACTTTTAAGATTTTGGTTTGGTTCCAAAACTTCGACTGACATCTCATCGTACCCCATATCCACTTCTCTTACTATCCACTCTAACGCCAAGCCATTAAGGTGTTGTTTCTCTTTCAAATTTACAGCCTTATATTCTAATTCAGCATCTTTCTCGTGTCTCAGATTTTTAATCCTTAGATTTTCTCTCAGCTGGTTTAATCCGTGAAGTTCCTTCAACTCACCACCACACCTAGAGTCCGTAAACACATACTGAGCTAGTGAGTGGAGATTAGTCAATTGCCCAAATCCACGTGGCATATGAGTCAAACTATCGCACCCACCAATGTTAAGATGCCTAAGATTGACTAATTTACTAATATTTTTTGGCAATTCTAGAAGTTTACTACAACAAAAAAGATTCAGTGTCTCCAAATTCTGCAACCTTGTAATGGAATTAGGAAGCATCTTAATGTGTTTGTTGTATGAGAGATCGAGATACCTTAAATGCTTCAACTTTCTGATAGAATGTGGCACATTCTTAATGCCAGTTTCATGCAAATCTAACAAGCGCAAGAACTTGAAATTGGAAACAAATGCATCACAAGTTAACTGGTTCCATACCATTTGATTTGGACACCAATTTTGACATGGCAAAAGAAATGTTCTCATCCTATTTGCTTTAAACAACAAAGTTGGAATTTGTGTTGATGAGCCTAAATTTAAACCAAATGACACGTGATGGGTTTTTTCATCCATTTTTTTCTCATTTATCCCAAAAGTGATGCTCTCTTGCCCCACTACTAATATTGCCAGATCATGCATTAGGTCATGTATGTTAAATGTAGGTCCTATGCTCCAAAAAAAATTTTTAGCTACTTGAAAGAATGATCTCCAAAGTAATTCCCTAAAATACTCATGACCAACATCTTCTAAGCATTGGTTTTGACCTAATGGCTTAATGAAACCTTGTGCCATCCATAGCTTAACCAATATCTCTTTTTCAATCTCGTAATCCTTTGGAAATAAACTACAATAAGCAAAACATTGTTTCAAATGTGGTGGGAGATGATCATAACTCAACCTAAGTATTGGTTGGATATTAGTTTCATTTACCTTTGAAAATTCATTATTTTTGAAGGACAACCATTCCTCTTCAGATTTTTTAAAGTACAATAGGCTTCCTATAGTCTTTATGGCAAGTGGAACACCTTTGCACTTACTAACGATTTCCATTCCAATTTCCTTAAATTTTGAATTTTCTGGTTCTTGTCCTTTTTTAAATGCCTTTTGCTTAAATAAAGACCAAGAGTCCTCATCATTTAAACCCGTTAAACGGTATGTTTCAATAGTTTTTGAACTCTCTGCAACCTTTTCCTCACGTGTAGTCACCAATATTCTACTGCCTCTTGCACCAACCAGTAAAATTTCTTTTAACTTATCCCATTTTTCAGAATCATCATTCCACACATCGTCTAATACTAGTAAGAATCTCTTTCCATCAATTTCTTTTTGAAGATCATTTATTGATGCATTCCTTTCAAGGTTTTCTAGTTTCTTACCTTTTGCATATTCTAGGATTTTCTTAACAATTATTTTTACATCAAAATCATCAGAGATACACACCCACAATTTTCTCTCAAATTTTTTTTGGATATCTTCATCATTGAATACTAATTGAGCTAGTGTGGTCTTACCTAGTCCTCCGAGTCCAACTATTGAATAAACTGAAACATTTTCTTCATTATTGGAATCCAATAATCGTTCTATGATCACCTTCTTATCATGCTCCCTTCCAATAACATTTTCAGCACATACAAAATAATCAGTCTCCCTCATCAGATCCATGACTTGTGTCTCCCTATGACGTACCTCTATGTGGAACTTTTTATCTGCTGCAATGGCATCTAGTCTCTCCCTAATAGCCTTAATCTTATGACCCATTTTAAGACCATATGCAAGTTGGTTTGATTTGGAAAAGAAGATGCGTACCTCTTTCGCTTTCTTATTCTTGGTCATCACTTCTCGTCGTAAAACTTCGGTGGAAAAGTCATCCAGCAAGTCGTCAGCTTCAAAAAGTACATCTTTCAGCCTTCCCAGCCAATTCCTGATGATTCGATTCTGCGCCTGTTGCTGCTCTGCATCCAGAATCACAGCTTCAATTGTCGAAACCGTGTTCGTGAGCTTTTCAAGCTCACCCTTGACACCCCAGAGCAGGACAATCTCCTGGAGAGCAAGCTTTCCCAATTGGCCAATGATTCCCTCAGCAACTTTGATGAGAGCTCCTTCCGCCATTGCACACTAGTAGTAGAAGGTGAATGAATGCCAAACGGTTACAGTTAAAACAGTAAAAAGGTTGGCAAAATGAGAACAATTGCTTGGGAGGAGAATGGGCTTAGGTAGATTGGCCAATTTATGCAGTGTCTAAACGCGTATCAAAACATTGTAAACAATATTTTTTCATATGACGATGCCCATTTGGCCACGTATGACTAATGTTAAATTCTACCAAAAAAAAAAAAAAAGACTAATGTTAAAAAACTTACGCATAACATGGGTCGTTGTCAGTGGCTCTCGTTTAGTTCAATGTATTTGTATTAGTTTAAATTATTTTTGGGTTAATGCTCCTTTAAATAGTCTTACTTAGTCTGTGATTTCATAAATGGTGACTTTGACTGTTGATTGGAATTTCTGAAAATAAGAAAATGTAGGTGCACTTTGTCATTATCGCATGACAAATTATAAGTAGAGAGGTTTGCTAATATATATCTACATTTTTTTTTTAACTCAATATATATCTACATTTTATTGTGATCAAAGATTTATTCTTAATTCCTTATCATTTTATCATTTATTCTTATTTCTATAATTTTTTAATCTAAATTCGTTTCTCAAAAAAAAAAAAAAATATATATATATATATATATTTAGTCTATATTTATTCTTAATTCCTTATCATTTTAATGAAGAAAGATTTCTTTTTTGGGTAAGATTCTCTCTCTCTCTCTGAAAAAATCCCCAACAAAAGTGATAACTAAGCTTTTATGAAATAATTATTAATTTTTTATGTGGACATAATTATTAATTTAATGAATAACTAAAACATAAATAGAATAAATTCATAAGTAGCACTATTAAATTAAAAATAAATAAAAAAATTTAGGTAGTTGCAACTTGCAAGTGTATTATTACTATATATATTCTTCTAAAAAAATCACTATAAACATTGGCCGGGAGGAGAGAAGGGCCATGGCCCCCTTGTAAAAACCCCTTCTCCATTTCGTAGTTTCTATGAAAAATAAAAATTTTATATTAATTTTTACATAATAGTCCCATAAGAAAATAATAATTTGGCTTCGCTATTGATTATAAATATAATATAATGGGAATAATAGAACATAAATAAATAAATTCATACCAAAATTATAACTAATCTAAGAAGTATATTAAAAAGAAAAACAAATTCTACATGAATGGCACTTTTCCATATTTACAGCCAGGTGTTATCCGTGCGCATTCATGTGCCTTTCACCTTACACGACTCATATATGTAAAAATAAATTTTATTGCTATTGTTGTTAATAGTTTTTTTTTTTTGGTTGCGATTAGGCCATTAAACTATGAAGTGCTTTATTATTATTATTTTTTTAAGAATCTAACCTTTAAATTACTTGCAAAACTATTTGTATGTGTGTATGTGTTTGTTTCTCTACCAGATAGATTGGGAGAGGAAGTGTGACTCTACCATGGCTTTTGAGTAGAGTTGTGGTGTGCATTTGTGTTAGAACTAAAATTATATAATATAATGAAATAAAATAATCATGTGATCAACTCAATCTAATTTGTCAAGAATCAGTTGACTCAAATTTTAATTAGGACTAAAACTTTGTTGTCATTTTTTAATAAAAAATAAATTTATCCAAAAAAAAAACTAGATAAATCAATACATGCCATATACGCCTCAAGGGAATCACAAACTAAAAACTAGTCTCCTAAATGACAAAACGAACAAACACAATAACCATATTCAATACCAAATACAAAATAACTTGCTGCATTAAGTAACGATCAAACTTAACTATTAAACTTTGAAAACACATGATATCTTTTATAGTGTGCTTAGACCTACTGGTTTTTATTTAATTTTGGATAAAAATGATGTAACTTTACAATTTTCTACTATCATTTTGGTAAGAACAGGGTATTAAAAAAAAAAATGAAAACAAAATCATAACTGTGCTATGGACTTTGATTGGGCACTTCAAAAAGCAAATGTAATCGAAAACATGAGACCTTAGGCCTAATATAAGAACCATAGCTGGTGCTCTGACCTAGTAACACACCATTTAGGTTTCTTGTGAACAATTATGAAGTATTATTATATTTATTTTAAATTTATATTATTTATAATTTTTCAACTTATTCTATTATCTTTCTCTCAATTTATTAAATATTACTAAATTTTTTTTCTTTGATAAATTTACTTGTGATTTAAGAATAATGCCTTTGCATGAAAATTTACTAAAATAATTAAAAGTGATTTTTTTATTTAATCAAAATGATTTAGACTTGATGGACTATTATACAATTTTTTTTCATGCTCATTATGTTGTATTATTTTATATTAACCTTATAATATCCTGAAATTTTATTATAAATTTTGTTTCAATTATTTTTAGTATATTCATCTAGTATTTATAAATTTAATATACCTCTATTTGCATTTTAATTAATTACTAAATTAATTATAACATAATCACAGTTCAACCTCGGCCAAATCTTGGTCAAACCTTAAAAATCTTAAACCTTTTTCTTTTTCGATTCTTTGAACAAGCTGGGTCTGAAAACCATACTCTTCGCAACATGTGAAGATTTTTCCCCGTGCTATGCTTACAGGTTGAACTTGCCCGGTTCTCTTCTGATAATAATAAACAAACATTAGTGTTCTTTGGACATAAAGGCTAGATGATTGAATTCCATGTACGACAGTGGCCAAAGTAACAAAAGCATTGCTATCTAGGATTATCATTCAAATTAATAAGGGAAATATAAAATAATAATAAGAAAAAAATCCTCAGGGATATTTTTAATAACAGCATATAATTATTTTTTTTTTCGAATTCAACAAAAAAGTAGATCACCAACTCTAGGGATATGATTAATAAATAGGAAGGCCCTAACCACTTTCCGTAAGATTTCATTAAAAAAAAAAAAAAAAGGACCACTTGCATTATGGGATGGTTACACTTAGGAACAGAACCAAGATTCATACCTGGAGGGGGGGGGGGGGGGGGGCAAAGCTTAATACTAAATTTTTTTTATTTTTTATTTTTTATGAAAATAAAAACTAATATCTATTTCATATTCAACAAAATACTATATACAAAATAAGTATTTCTTAAACATTTCATATTATAAAACACATCAACAAAGTAAAACATACAAAATAAGTGTTTCTTATTTTGTACGCGATTTTTGTTTAATCCATATTTATTTATTTTATTTTGTTTTTGTAGTTAAAGGGGCATGAATTTTATTTATTTATTTCTTTTTCTTGTAGGTCAATATCTTAATAGTTTAGAGGAGGAGAGACAAATATATATATATATATATATATAAGGTCAAATCTTAATTTTTTGTATACCATTTTTTTTTTGGTTGGGGGGGGGGGGGGGGTGTGTAGGTCTGTCCCTGGTTACACTTTGTCCATTATCCTTATGTACATATGATAGAGTTTATTCAATATTCAATATGAGATATATAAATTCACATATTATCTATTTGAGAGCTACTAGATGTGATATTCCTTGCCGGCCAGGAGCAGTGGATGCTTTTTGGTTCGTAATTGATATAACCAATAAAGACTATTTAAGTTACAAATAATGAGAATTAAGAACTATTGAAATTAAGGAAAACGAACCTAGTTAATTTCTTGAACTCGTAAACCAAGTGAGGTATTAAAACGATTGGAGATTATATGTGGAGATTAAGCTACAGGTGGGAGATGTGATGGTGTGAAATGTGCTCCCCCCTAGATCGAGGGTTTTACATGGAGTCGCCACTTACTTAATTTAAAAGGGAAAATAAGAAAACCTTTAATAAAAAATACTTCTGTTGTATTAATGTATATTGCAATTTACATCAAATTTTGTAACAAAGATTTACAATGCTTTTTGTCCTAGATACAATCTAAGAAAAGTAAATTACATTGCTTTATTTCCTAGTTACATTCTAAAAAAAATGTAAAATTACATGTGCAAAAGCATAGTCTAGAACCCTTGATCTTGGTTCGGAGGCTAATTTACGAGATGGGAAGGGATTAAGCACCCATCTCGCCCGGTAAAACCGGTCTCCTAGGTTAAGGTGGCCAATGTCATGTCATGTCAAACAAATACAAACAATATGTCATATAAACATGGTAATTTTGTAAGAATTGAAAACAAATATGTGTTAAGAGAATCAAATATAGAAAAAGACACAAAAAAAAATGAAACTTGTTAGATAACAATTTTAATGTAAAGAAAACTTTAAAGCAATGGCATGTTCATCCAAGAAATCAAAGTAAGCAAAGAATCCCTAGCCTAGACATGTTTATCTAAGCAGTGAGAAAAAGAAAATAATGTTGTCATGTTATTTGTAATCAACATAATTGTAGAGAGAACCAAATAAAAATAAGACCTTTGAGCATATTTGATCATCCAAACAATTACGAAAAGAAGTAAAAGAAAATCCCTAAACATGTTTATCTAGAGAAACTCAAAATACTTAGACATGTTCGTTCAAGCATTTTTTATTAAAAAAAGTAAAACAATTACCTAGACATGTTCATCTAAGTATTGAAGAGAAAGTTGTGTTTTAGCCTAGAAGTGCTCATCTAAGCATTCAAGAGAAAAATTGTGTATTAGCCTAGAAGTGTTCATCTAAGCATGTAAAATGAATGATAATAAGAAATATAGGCATGTTCATCCAAAAAAAACAAATAATGACATGTTAACATTTATTCAAGCATGTGTAGAAAGATAAGAACATGATTAATTACTTACCAGCATAGAACATAAATTAAAAAAGGGGGAAGTGATCACTTAAAGGGCTAGAGAGAAAGCAAGGAAGTACTAAACTACAACCAAAGTAGGAACAATGGTTGCACAACAGCGTTTCTTTTCTGCTTTCTCACTAGCTCTCTAGAGGGAATTCGGGGTCCAGAAAATGGAAGAAGTCTTCTCTATTTATAGGAGAAGGGATGGCTTAGCTTTAAAGCTAAGTTGTTAGCTTTCTTCTGAAGCTAAGGGGAGAAATGAGCTGAAACGGATTTGGTTTTGGATCTCCATTTGAATTTTGAAATGATGCTGCACCTGCTTCGTATTTTGGCTCTAACTTTCCGCTCAAAATTCCAATTGATTCAAGATGGGTGTTTTTTGAAAGGAAATTCAATTATCTACAACTTTGTCAAATATAGAGAAAGCCAAATTCCAACGTTATCTAGGCCAAAAATGTGTTTCAAATTGCTGCTGAAACTAGTAACGTTTTTTGAGCATTTTTTTGAAAATTTTCCCAGGATGTATCTGTTTCTTATCCTATTTATTTTTCAAAAACCTTTCTTCTGAAGCTAAAGGAAGGGATCAGTCTATTAGACAAGCTTGAACAAATTTGAGTTTGATCCCCATTTGAAATTTTGAAAGATGAGTGAAGATAATGCTGAATTTGTGTTATCTTCTGCACTCATTTCGTATTTTGGCCATAACTTTCCGCTCAAAATTCCAATTGATTCGAGATAAATGTTTTCTGAAAGGAAATTCAATTATCTACAACTTTATCAGAAATAGAGAAAGCCAAATTCCAACGTTATCTAGGCCAAAAATGTGTTCCAATTTGCTGCTGAAGATAATGACGTTCCTGAGCTTTTTTTTTTTGAATTTTTCCTATCTCCAAATTTTTTCAAAAGAGCAGATGAGATGCCCTAAAGGAAAACTTTTTTTTTTTTTTAATTTTAAAAATGAAATAAAAATGAAATCCAATCAAAAATTACACTTAATTAATTTTAAATTAATTCTTGTGAGAACCAATCAAAATTAAGTGTTTAAGATAGGACGTGACTAGACCCATCGTGTAGGTGAGCCATGATCATTGAAAATTGTTTGTATGATAACTTTTGATCAGGTGGTCCGATCAAAACCCATGACATACCATTATGATCGTTAGAGCATCAAGATTTGTTTTGTATCACAAATTTGAAGATCTACCGGTTGGTTAAATGCAAGTTGTAAAATGGGGTGTTTACAGATGGCTGCTTGTTTGTCCAACTTTGTTTGCTGTAAATCTCATTTAAATAAAGAATATAGGATTCTCACCAAAAAAAAAAAAAACCCCGAACTAGGTGATATGTGCATGCTTGACTCATTCAATTTAATTAAAGGTCCAGTTAATAAACGTGGTTAAAGTTGATTTTTTTTTTTTGGCAATCAATTTTTTTTTTTTTTTTTTAATAAGGATGTTGCACAACATTAAAAAAAAATAATAAAATAAAAATGCAAGGCCTTCTTTCTAAGCAGTTTAAAGATCTGCGGAGAAGCATGTTTGATATAGATACTTCTGATCTATACGGATGTTCTAGCTTTCAATTAAAAGGATGTATTTATTGATTAGCTTTTATTACTTTCCAATATAATTGGAATTGCTTGATTGTTCCTTAAGGAGTGCAATTAAATATCTATAATCAAAAGCCTTCAATTAATTATTTGTTATTTTTTTTGGGGTTACTTGGAAAATGGCCTATGATTTTATACTAGTCATCACTTTAGAAATTGTCTATGATTTCCGGACCTTGCAAAAATGTGAAGTTTGTGCAATGGACAGCCATGTACAAATAACCTATTCAAGTAGATCTGCTTTCAGTGTTTCCTACTTAACGTTCAATTACTCAACTCAGGCTCCGTTTGTTTTGGCTTCAAATTGATTCTGAAAATGATTTTTCGGAAAAGTGGGTGTTTGGTTGTTACTTCAAATTGGGTCAAACTGAAAAGCATTTCCGGGTTGACCGAAAATGATGCCAAAACGGTGGAAAATGATTTCCTTTTTCATTTTCACTTCAAATGATTTCCAGCCTTGGAAAATAGAAGAGAGAGAGAGAGAGCAAGAAGATCGCCTCGTCAGAGTAAGACGATCGCACCGCTCTGATCGTTCAAACCCACCCTCGTCGAACCCAGTCACCGATTATCGAGATCGTCTCGCCATTTTCGGACCACGGCCAAAGAGAGAGATAGAGAGAGAAAGAAGAGAGAGTAGAGAGATCGTCGCACCACCGGCAAGATCGCGCTCGAACCCACTCGCACCAGATCGTCGATGAACCCACTCACACCGTGCCTATCGCACCAGATCGCACCGCACCGACGAACCCACCACTCCGACGAACCCATTCATCAAACCCACCACTCCGACAAATGGGTTTTCTTTCACTCAGATCGCATCATTGATGAATTTTTTTTGGTTGGGTTTTGTTTCTTTCACTACTCAGATTGCGCCATTGATGAGTTTTTTTTTGTTGGGTTTTGTTTCTTTCACTCAGATCTCGCCATTGATGAGTTTTTTTTTGTTGGGTTTTGTTTGGAAGCTGAGAAAATGTCAGCATCAAGTAGAAAATGTGTTTTCTCTATTATTTTCAAGAATACAACCAAACACCAGAAAATATTTTCTAAAATATTTTTCACAATGCAATCAAATACTTGAAAATATTTTCTTTTCCCGAAAATAGCATTTTTGAAAAATAAATATTTTCCAGAAAATATTTTATGGGAACCAAACACAGCCTAAAGCTCAATTACTTGAAGAGGTAGTGCTGGACAACTTGTCCAACTACTCCGTAAGTTAAATAATAATAATAATAATAAAATAAAACAAAAATAGAGAGAAAGCTCTTGACAAACGAATATGACAAATTTGGGGCTGCTGTAAATAATTTATATATTTTTTTAAAATAAAAAATTTATTTAGTTAGACAAATTTGCAAAATACAAGACTTGTTCTTCCTATTTTATTTTTGTTCATTAAAATAGTATATAATATTTTCATAGAAATCTAAATAATGATTGTTCTTGTGGTTCAAACAAACCATATAAAAACAAAAGAGCAATGATAAAAGCATGATTTTAAAGTTTTATATTAAAACACAATTTCACATTTTTAATTGAAATCGTGCTTAAAAATTAAAAAATAAATAAAGATTTCAATATAAGGAGGGTGCTATAAAGAGTGTTGAATTGAAATCATGTTTAAAAATTAAAAAATAAATAAAGATTTCAATATTTGGAGGTTGCTATAAAGAGTGTTTATTAAAATTTTCCTAAAAAAGAAAATTTCTATTTGAGTTTTTCTTAAAAAAATTTAACACATTTGGTTAAAAAACAGACTAAATAAATTTAGTGTATGTTTTGTAGGGTGTAAAAGTAAGAGAATAGAAGATGGTGGAAAGAAAACAAAAGATGAATAGCTATTTTCTCTTATTTTCTAGAGTAAAAGATGGAAGAAAGGAAAAAGAAAATGGAAGGATGATTATTCTATTTGAACTTGCTACCTTTTATCTTCCCAAAATTGGAGGAAAGTAGGGGGAAAATGTTTCAAGCCAAAGTGTTTGATTAATGAATAATCTCACTCTCATAATATTTAATAGGGAAGTTGTATGGTTGAAGAATACAATGAAGATAACATTTGGGTTGGTGTATATCTCTTCCTATTTTGTAGTTAAATGAACATAATCCAGAAATAAGGTTGATCTTGTATCTAGATACACTTGATTATTTTTTTTGATATCTTGATTTGGTTTGCTCTTGTTTGAAGTTTATTATTATCATCTGGTCCAATTTGTTGAGGATAAACTAAAATCGAAAAAAAATCAATGGAGTCGTGAAGATGTGAGTGATTTAATTCTTGTAAGAAAGATAAACATGTAATCCAATAGAAGAATATAATAAGAAATAAAATATGTTTTATTTTTCTCTCCACTTTTATATCCCTGTGTCAAACACATACAAAGCTATGATTTACCAAACGCCAGTATTTTATTTCCCCATGTTAGATTCCTCCCCATATTGCTTGCAGGTTGAACCTGCCCGGTTCTGTTCTTTTAATAATAAGCAAACAATAGTTTTTTTTTGGACATAAATAAAGGTTAGATGACTGTATGCCATGTATGACTGTGGCCAAAATAACAAAGCATCGCTATCTAGGATTATCATTCAAATTTCAGTTAGTAAGGGAAATATAAAATAATAGTAAGAAAAAACACTCAAAGATGCAAGACTTGACATTTTAGGTTTTTAATAACTACATAATTAATTAATTTTTTGAATTCGACAAACAAGTAGATCACCAACTCTAGGAATATGATTGATATAGAGGAAATGCCCAAACCACTTTCCGTAAATTTTCATTAAAAAAAAAGTACCACTTGCATTATGGGATGGCTACACTTTGTGCATTATCCTTAAGTGCACATGATGGAGTTTATTCTGTCAATATGAGGTATATAAGTTCGCATAATATCTAATTGAGAGCCATCATTCAGTGTGATATTCTCTGCCCAGAGCTGTGGATGCTTTTTGGTTAATAATTAATATAAGCAATAAAACTATTTAAGTTACCTATAATAAGAACTATTGAAATTATTAATGAAAACGAACCTAGTAACTTCTAGAGCTCATAACCAAGTGAGGTAGTAAAATGATTGAAGATTATATGTGGAAATTAAGCTACAGGTGGGATGTGGTGGCTGGCTTTGGTTTGGTGTAAATCTCATTTAAATAACGAATATAGGATTCAAAAAAAAAAAAGAAAAAAAGAAAAAAAAGGAACCTAGGTGGTAGGTACATGCTTGACTCATTCAATTTAATTAAAGGTCTAATTAGTGGGTGTTAGTGTATTGGTTAAGGTTGAGTTTTTTTTTTTTTTTTGGGTAGCAATTGACTTGTTTTTCTAAGGAGTTGCACAACATTTTAATTAAAAAAAAAAAAGAGAAAAGAAAAAAAAAAAAAAAAAGGCAGGGTCTTCTTTCTAAGCAAATTAAAGATCAGTGGAGAATCATGAATGATATAGATACTCCTCTTTGTGGATGCTCTGGCTTTTAGTTAAAGGATGAGCCTTATTGCTAAATTAATAACTCTTCATGCTCAAAGTGCTTAGAGTCTAGTGGAAAAAAATATTCAAGCTACGAGATTCAATATATTGTAATTATCTCAACAACAAAAAAGTATTTGTTGATTAGTTTTTATTACTTTTTAATATAGTTGGACTTGTTCGATTCTTTAACGATTACAATAGTACATCCATTAACGAAAGCTTTCAATTAATTATTTGTATCTTTTTCAGGTTACTTGGAAAATGGTCTACAATTTCATACTACTCATCACTTTAAAAATGGCCTTTGATTTCCAGGTGTTGCAGAAATGTGAATCTTGTGCTTGGAGGCCCTGAACAACCAATATGCAAATAACCTATTCAAGTTGATCTTCTTTTGGTGTATCAATTTCAAAATGCTTGCGTTCAATTACTCAACGAAAGCTCAATTGCTTATTGAAGAGGTAGTGCAACTGTGTCGTGAAGGCCAATTTATAAAGCCCAAGCTGCTATAAGGCCCACGAGAATACGGAAACCTCTCTATACCCATTCGTACTAAGCCCATTGTATACATAATCTGTCCAAAAAATATCGCAAAAGGCAAAAAAATATTAACATTGACTAGGTACGAATTTAAAATTGTACAGATATTATTCCCAACTCTCCTCACGTCACGATTTGATAATAATAATAATAAATTAAAAAAAAAAAACACAAGTACTAATCATTGGATTTAATAAAATACAGGAAAAATAATAATAAAACGAAGTACAATGGCTAATATTTTGAAAAACACCACAACAATTAACAAGAGATATTTGCCACCACCATTGTCATTAACTGCTTTACAAACTAACATTGAACTTGTTTCAGATTGGATAAGCCAACAAAAGATAAACAAAAACCAGGATTTAAACACAACAAAAATCCGAGATAGGCAATAAGTATAGATTACCCCCAATAAGAGAAAGATCATGCAGCAAAGATCATTTTGTAATCCAAATAATAAGTAGTCAGGTATTAATTCAGCCAGCATACTTTCCATATCATGCGTGAAGAAACCAAATTTGGGATGAATAATTATCATACGAAAGTAAAGAAATGTAATTTCAATGTATTGCAGAGTTTCAAGGTAACAAATTGAGAAATTCAGCATATGAAATCAGACAAGTTTAAAATACTCAAAATGTCAGAACGCTTATAAAGAATAATAAAAAGAAAGCATAAAATTGAGATTTCATTCTTGTGTTTTATCCTTGACAAATAACACTAGAATATATGTGTTTATGAAGGATCTCGGTTAATGATTAACATATGTACTAAATGAAGTCAAAGATGCAACAAATTCTGAAACTTGTTCTCACAAATACAGTTCCACTATCAAATATAAGAGAACATACTTATGCCAACTCTTTCCTGTTTGCCTCTGCCATTGTAGCCATAACTGGGATAGCCACTGACACTCATTCTTTTTAAGAAGGAAGGCTATCATATCCAAGCACGTTGTAGCCATTTTGGATTTCAGAGTTTAGGCTCCTCTTTTCGAATATGAATTCAGTAGGATGCTTATCAATTTTGGCTTAAAAGAAAAAATAGAAGTTAGGATTTTATAATCATTGTCTTCCCAAAGTTTCTCACTGACCAGGGGCATAAAATGAATACCATCCCTGAAATATATCATTTTTAGAAAAAAAATCTAAGCTGTGTTTTGATGCAAACTATTCTATCAAATAAAAGTTACTGACAGTAAATTTCATATACTTAAATATGCATTATCATTAATTAAACCATTAAGTTATTAAAATCTTTGGGCTCACCTCTCTCTCCATCTGACTACCATGACAGTGACGGTGGAGGGGTCTCAAGACTGCTCGATTTGTTTGGAACAGTTTGAGGTCGGTAGTGAGGCTAGAGAGATGCCATGTAAGCATAAGTTTCATTCTGCGTGTATCGAAAATTGGCTCCGTGTTCGCCGATCGTGTCCTCTTTGCCGATTCGCAAAGAAGAAGATGCAAGACACCATCAACAGAAGGAAGAGGAATCCATCAACAAGATCAACCCATCTGGGTCCGCGTAAACCGGTCCATTTTAATTTGTCCTATACTTGTTGTTCGTCTCGGTCCGTATCGCGTTCAAGTTTTTAATTCGGGCTCAAATCGTTTTTGTCGAGTCGATTCGGGTTTGAATTTGGGCTCGAATGTTGATTCGGTTGTGGATATGGATTTGGATTCGGATTCGGATACGGTTACGGATATGAATATTGATTAAGTTTGATGACTTGTCAACTTGATCTACAACTACAAGACATGGAGTTCTGAAGACATGAATAGAAAAACTAGTTATTTAAAAGAAAGATTCATAGTTTGTAACATAGCTGTTCTTAGTCAAATAGTCAATCAAAATTAAAATTTTCCTTTTTCCTTTCCAAAGAGTATATGTTTGTTTATCTGTTTTAATTAGTTTTCTTCAATGACTTTTGTATTTTAATATTTTATTGCATTATCTTGCAAGGTCGAAAGGGTGTTTTTCTAAGATTATGTGCAGGGGTGGAACTATCTAGAAGCCCCCCCAAACTTTTCAAGAATTAAATTTTCACCCCTGTAATTAACAAATATATGTTTCCCTCCTCCCTAGAACTCTTCATATCTCTTTTATGAATACCTTAAATTAAATTGGTTAAATTTTTATATTTGTTTATTATTTTGACCCCTCATTTTAAAATTTTAGTTTCGCCCCTAATGATGAAAATGGATAACTTCACATTATAAAAAGAGCAAAATCTTGACTTTTTATCAAGAGATTTATAATTAAGTATAAATATTTTATTATATTGAATTAGTCTATATTGATTCTCTATAATTTTGAGGGAACACTTATTTTTTTAGTTAAAACCTTTTTATTTACTTAAAAATAATGAAACAAAAGAGTGCCCATTTAAGTATAAATATTTTATTTTATTTTTTAAAATTAGTAAAAATGAAATAAGATGAAAAGAAAAATCCTTCAAATCTCTATCTCTGCCTCTTTTTCTCTCATTGGATTTGCTAGCTATTGTAAAACAAAAATCATGCATGGTAATGGAAGACAAGGCGACCAAAAGGATTTTGGAGCCTCAGACAACATTTAAATTGAAGATTTTATATATTTATTTTTTTTTAAATTCTTCTAATTTGTAGTATAGTGAGAAATTTAAATTAGAGATTTATGGTGGCCCATGAATGAGTTGACATGTTAATTTAGGAATGTTGTAAAATTATTATGAAATTTTGTTGTGTTCACATCATTACTTTTTTTTTTTAAATATATTAGCTAATATTTTAGGCTTAAATTATACTCTTATTGGTATAGAAATTTTTCCATTGATTTAAATTTGGGGGCCTTAGGGAGGTTAGGCGACTGCCTAATTGGCCTAGTGGTAGGACCGACCCCAATGGAAGAAACATGATTCATATTGGAAATATTAAGGACAAAGTTATGTTAGGTGTATTACAAGCTTTACTATATTAAACTTATTAATTGATATGCCAAAAATTATAAAAAATAATTCAAACATTTATTTATTGGGTGGCTAATGAAGCCCATTAATTACATGCATTATTACATCAATTTTTAAGTTTTATTTATCTAATTTAATTTTTTTTGAAGATATTTTCAACTTATGGCATTTACTTATATAATAAAATTACTCATTCCTTTAGCTTCTTCCATTAGGACAACCATGTGCAAATTACATATTCAGGTTGATCTTATCATATGCTTTTGGTGTTTCCCAGTTAACATCATTGTGAAGTGCAATTGGGACCTAAAGGCCCATTTATAAAAGCCTAGTTCATTGCTCAAGCTGCCATAAGGCCCATGACAATGCCAATACCGCACCATGTAACCATTTGTCCTAACTCCTAAGGCCTTTGAACATAGAGCCCATAATATATAAATTACAGAGTCTGTCCATTAATATTGTAAAAGGCAAAAGCTACAAACTCTTGTATTCAAAACTTAAAAAACAATTTATTTTGTTGAAACTGAAAACTTTTTATTGAAAGTATTATAGATAAAACTAAAATGTAGAAGAGATAGTATAATGAGACTCATGAATATTATAGATAAAACTAAAATGTAGAAGAAATAGTATAATGAGATCCATGAATAGTACCAAAAAGTGCAATGAGACCCATGAATAGTACCAAAAATAAGTTGAATAGTAAAAAATCTAGCTTTTTAATCTAATGCCAAACGCATACTAAGAATTTCTCTTTCTCTCTGAAGTAGTGAAGTGCAATATCATTGGCAATAGATGATATTTTGGAAGGCCAAGTCATCAACCTGTTAAGCCAGAATTTGTCAGAGAAGTTGCAATTGTAATTGAAGATGATCAAAGCCTAAAGCTTACAAATAAAAATGAGTTATCAAGGTCCATCGTCAATACTTGCTAATATGACCATCAACCTATGGCTTAAGTCCAACGCAATCTACCATATAAGAATTGATTAAAAAAATTAAGATGAAAATGTTCTACATTCTATTTTCAACGCAAAGTGAAGATAGGACAGAAACATTAGCAATTCAGTATGAAACAACTCAAAACTGCACTAACAGCAAAAAAAAAAGGGCCCTGTTTAATATTAGGAGTTGCTTGCACCGTTTCTTATTATAGGTAAGTGAAAGAGTAAAACAAATAGGTTTTGGGCTTTGTTTTAGATGAATTTGGCAACCAAGTCTAAGCAACATTTTTCACATTTCAAACACACTTACACACATTTCCACACACTTTTTCACCTACACATATATCAAAAACACTCGAACAATATTACTCAAACTCCTCTACCAAACACCCCATTTCAAATAAAAACACCAAAAAATATCAATTAAATTAAGATCAAGAAACTCTAAATCAACGACAGATTAAATAATTCAAAATAACATTAGAATTTGCTTCTTTAATTTTTTTTTTTTTTTTGTCTGTAATATCAAGAAACTCTAAATCAACTAAAGATCAAACAATGAGAATTAGCTTCTTTAATTTAATATATGTTTTTTGGGGATTTAATTTAATATGTGCCTTTTTAGGGATTTAATGGTTTAGAGAAAAAGTTGATTTTGGCAACTAGAAGTTGATTTTGGCAACTAGAAGTTGATTTGTACTACACTCTCATAAGTTGAAAATTTAGCCATTAAGCTAAACCACGTAATCCTTATGTATTCTTGTGTTTTCTATTTTATGCTTCCACTTCTACATTTATTCTAGCTTATTCAACATTGTATATCAACGCTAATATTTAAAATAAATAATTAGAAGTTTTTGTTAGAAATGCTAGAAGTACCAGTTAACTTCATGAGCTCACAACTAATTGCAATAATAATAAAATGGTTGAAGATTAAATGTAAGAATTAAGACACACAGTTAGGGTGTGGTGGGCTAGTGATTTCTGATTTGTCCAACTTACTGGTTTGGTGTCAATCCTGGAATGGCTCTTATTTAGTTAACCAACCATAGTATAGAGCCAACTCCAATCCTTCTAGGTGTGCAAGCTAAGACTCCTATTTGTACTAAAAGTCTATTAATTAGTCTAGGGTTTAGTTTGCTATATAGTCATATTATGGGTTATTGTAACACAAGATTTGTACTACACTCTCATAGGTTAAAAATGTAACCCTTAAGATATATTTCAAATGCATGCAATTTTATTTTTGAAAGTGAAGGAGCAAAGTAATTTGGTGAAGCATCACCCGTGCTGATCATTATCACCAATTACCTTGGGAGTCCTTTAAGAACACTCTACCTAACCATTTTGCTTCTGTTCTTTTTTTGGGCATACTCGTATATTTTTTCTCTTAATTGCAGTAAATTTAGTCAAGTAAAACTTGCCTTTCTTTTAAGTAACAAATTCCTCATTATATTTATGGCAAAATTTAGGTGTAATATATTAAGTTTTTCAATCAAATTCAAATACATGGTTACATTAACCAATAAAATATTAGCAATTATATCTTTCCTAAGAATAATTAAATTTAATACAAATATATATTTGAATTTAATTGAATAACATAATATACCCTTGTATCTGAGGTTTAGTGACAGTAAATTCAGTGAAGCAAAACTTCGTTTCTTCTTATTGAAAATGTCATTGTTATATTTATACTTCTAAAATATATTTTAGTCCATATAAAGAGCTTGAAGTTTGATTTTAGTTCCTAAACTTAAAATTTTTTTTTATTGTTCTTAAATTATGGAAAACATTATACTTTTTGTCCTTTTGTCGAATTTCGTTAACTTTAATCCTACACGTCTAATTAAGTAGCATTATCTTCTTATAAAAAAAAAAAGAAAAGGAAAAAAAAGTAGCATTAGCTTTAGCATTAGAGAGTTTGACACGTTTTTCCTACATGATCCCATCATTACATTACATTAAAAAAAGAAAAGAAAAATAACAAAGACATAGGAGGTGAACTAGTAGCACCAAACCATATACTAGTGACATATGGTATGAAAGCTTAAGGAGAAAAAGTGTAATGTTTTCAACAATTTATAAACAAAAAATAAAAAATAACTATCTAAAGTTCAAGAACAAAAGAAAATGACATGAAAACTTTAGGGATGAAAACAATATTTTTTTTCCTATTTATATATACACAAAAGTAAAAAGAGGTTGACAAATATATTTCTTATTTATTATAGCTTTTCAACTTCAAAATCGATCATTGTGTTTTTCTTAGATTTTGGGAATGATATGGATAACTTTAGATTATAAAAATAGCCAAACCTATTTTTTGAGAAAATAATTTGATTCCCTATAATGTTGAGAATGTGTGTGTGTGAGGTCCGAGGATTGAAGAGGAATTGGAATACAAAGTGTCTTAAATGAATCCCACCCAAAGAAGCGTAGTAACCTTGAGGACTTGGACGACCCGAGGACAGAAGAGAAGATAGGGGGTAGTTAGTATTCCATGAAAAGCCCAAGGAGAATTGAAAAGACCATAAGGGGGGCAAATGTAGTGGAAGGAAGCTTCCTAAAAAGGTATACCTTCCCCCTCCATGTTGAATGTCCTATACCAACCTTATCAGTTGCATTAATGAAGAAATGACATCTGAATAGTGGCTTCACAGCTAGTAGCCCCTTCTACCACCTCCAGCAGAATCTTGATGCGACAAGTATCTTGAGAAGTGTCCTGAGGCATACAGGTGGAAGGCTGAGATGTAAGGAGGAAGGATATATAAGGGGAGGTGGCCTCCCAAAAAAGGGGTTGAGCATTTTTCCTAAAAAGAAAAGGAGATAGAACAGGAGATAAGATTAGAAGTATTACCAACTTCGAATATTTATGTATAAGAAACCAATCCTCTGACAAACCTGAGGAGAGCATTATTTGTAACAAATTCTTGAATTAAACCTCTATAATACTTAGAGCTCTTCGACCATAAGCTAAACTTAATCTTGAACTACTATTGAACTTTTTTCCTACTCTCTATAGAAATTCTATTGTTTTGGGCTTGAATTGAAGGACAAGGTATCACTATTCTTAGGGGGCTTGGGCCGTCAATTTTTGAGTACTTACAATATTTATTTTGAGGAAGAGCTTTCAGTTAAAAGAGATATTTGTTAATTAGCTTTTACTACATTCCAATAAAGTTGGACTCACCTGATTCGTTTTTTACGAGTGCAATGGAATATTCATTAACAAAAGCCTTCAATTAATTATTTGTTATTTTTTGGGCTACTTAGAAAATGACTATCATTTCATACTACTCATCAATTTAGAAATAGTCAATGATTTCCATACCTTGCAAAAATGTGAATTTTGTGCACATAGACAACCATGTGCAAATTACCCATTCAAGTTGATCTGCTTTTGGTGTTTCCTACTTACCATCATTTTCAAGATGCTTGCATTCATTATTTCAATTACTCAACTAAAGCTCAATTGCTTATTGAAGAGGTAGTGCAACTGTGACGTGAAGGCCCATTTATACCCAAGTCAATTACTCAAGCTGCCATAGGGTCCATGATAACACGAAAACCACTTCATGTAGCCATTCAACCTGGGTCCTCTGAACTTAAAGCCCATTATTTTAAAGTGCAAAAGTTATAGCATCGGATAATATGATATCCGTATCCGTATTCGTATTCATGTTTCTTTCACTTATTAGAGCCATTGTTAACATTGCCTGGTATCTAATAGACTAATTTTAAATTGTACATATATTATTCTCTACTCTCCTCACGATATGATAAAACAATAACACATATACTAATAATAGAATTTAATAAAATACATAAAACAAATTAAATGAAATTTGAATGATTTAAATTAAAGAAGAAATAAGCAACTTATTATGAATGCTCATGGTCTAGCATACAATTGAACATGCTTTAAAATGGAAAATCAACCAGAGAAAAAGAAAAATCAGGATTGCGGGAATCAATATTATATTGTAGTTTTATAATGCTTTTTTGCTAGCTTTTGGATTAAAAACTTCTCTAGTGCCACGCTGGTGGAATAACAGGTCGCAGCTACCGCAACTATCCAATCATCTCTAATCATCGAGTTGTTCAAGCTATTAACATGTGAGAAATTTTCAATTTTCCTATGTTGTGTACAAAAATCTGAGGTGAATTTATAAATTATAAAAGACCACCTGTTAGAAATTAGCTTCTACAATATATATATATATATATATTTATATATTCTTTTCAAGATAACTCTTTTTAAGATAACTAACTATAGATTTCAATTGATTTTTCTATTTGACAGTTAGGAAAGATACACTATTGTTTAGGGGACTCTAGAATTGCGTATTCAAAATTTGCTTATGATTCCCAAAACACTGCAGTCTGTTGTGTATTTTATTTGCAACCTGAAGAACAAAAAGCAAAAGGAGCAGGAGGAATCACTCTTCTTGAGTTATTTATCAAACATACTCTTTTCATCATTACTTTAATTTTAAAAAATTTAAAAAAATTGAGATTTAAAAAAAAAAAAAAAAAAAAAAAAAAACTAATTGAGAGGCTCCCCAGTCATTAATATGTTCAACTAATAATTGATGGTGGATACTATGCTGAACACCAAATCTATTTTTGTCATTTAAGTTATTAGAATAACACCAATAAATCAAGTTGAGACAAAAATACTCCAATTGGATTCATTATTTTATTTGATTTTTTTTTAGCAAGAATTGGATCCATTATTGGTCATATTTCGCAAATGAAATAACAATTCATTCTAGAAATACTTAATAATTTTCATTGAAAAATGACAAAATGCATAAATTGTTTATTTAGAGGAAAAAAGACAAATTTCATCTCCAACTCTATTGAAAACACTAAGAGATGCTAGGACCAGGGGTATAAACTAAGAGAGATGCTACGTCCACAATATTTTTACAACATTTTCATAATAAATCAAAGGTAGTTAGCTGTTATTGGCTCAAATTTGAACCTAACATTAAGATTACTATTTTGCCCCAATAATAACAACCAATAATAACCTGCCACTTATGATTTGTTGTAAAAATGTTGTGAAAATGTTATGGACATATCATTTCTCATAAACTAATCTACTTTATACTGCACCAATCACAACTTACAATGAAAGAAAAAAAAAAATGACTAACTGTAATTGGTAGTGCATAAAGTGGAACATAAAAAATGAGACAAATTTTCTATTGCTTTTGGAAACTATTGTACAATTAATAAAACATAAAAGGTATCGATTGAACTACGATCAAGAAACTTCAAATTAACAACATATCAAATAATTTAAAATAACATTAGAATTTTCTTTTTTAATTTTTTCCAATATCAAGAAACTCTAAATGAACTAAAGATCAAACAATGAGAATTTTCTTCTCTAATTTAATATATTTATTTTGTGGATTTAATTTAATATGTGCCTTTTTAGGGATTTAATGGTTCAGAGAAAGAGTTGATTTTGGGCAACTAGAAGTTGGAATCAAGCTGATTGGAAATAAAGCTTAGATGAAGTAAAAAATGGTACAAAGCGTAAATCACAACTCTTATTGATGACCAAAATTTAGAATAGGCAATTTTGTTAGATTTGCTCTATGCTACTAGCTCTTAGGATCAAAACTACATAACTGTGGATTTCATATTCTCTTGAACATGACTAAAATATTGTTTGCTAAAATGCCTGGACCAAAATGACAATCATGAGACAAGTTGCACAATAGGTACAATAATCACTTATCTAAAAAATAATAAGTATTTAATTAATAATCACATTACCCTTATTTGCCACTACTGTAGAGAAACACTATTTTGTAGCATAATCAAAGTCTCAAGCTTCCCTTTCTATATTATATGACACTATTTTTAATCACTGTGATTAAAATTGAGTGATTGATTGCATTTATAGCATTATATAGCAATGTCTTGGATGTCCAATTCCAATGGTTTGTAGGAGAATGGGAAGTAACATGAAAAAAAAATGAAAAACGAAGGAAAATGAGAGCCACCAACAATTTTTTACGTGGAAAACTCTCTGTGAAAAGGAACACAGGGAGAAAAACCACGGGCTCAAGCCAGTCTTCTTGTGCACTATTTTCTTAAGGTATGTCTAAATACAAGTTTTCCTTCCCCTTATATAAAGGGAAAGCGAAGAGTGTACACCACATCAGGTAAAATTCTATTGGCCAAGGCCATTGTTACATGCAAACGAAACATTTTGCTCCCTCAATGTCCTCTCTCCTCTGCCTGCATGGTACTACAATGCTATGTAGACGACGCACACCTACTGTTACCCTTGAAAGGCTGAGACAATGTTTCAGGTTTAGCTCTGCACTTGGTTGTGGGGGGTGCCTCTACAGAGTGTACTAGGAGTTTTTCTTTTGTTGAACACATGCAAGACTCTATGAGATCTAATCTCCAGTTGTTCCTCATTAGCTTTTAGATTAATAACTAGTTATATAGTTTCCCTCTCTTACAGAATTGAAGTGCAGGAACATTGATAGTAGATGAATCTCCATTAAGCTAGTAACAGATTTGTTTGCATCCGATTGCACCACTAGGTGATTAGCATTTAACTTCATATCCGCTTGACATGTGGCCTAAATGTTTGTGAAATGCCTGGACCTGAAATTCAACCATGAGACAAGTTGCATATTACATAGGATCAATCATTTAAAAAGTACTTAATAGAGTTGTTTCTAATTAATTTCTACCTTATTATTATTTGCAACTTTGCAATAGAAAACACTGGCCCTTCTCAGTTTGTCAAGGTGGCAAATTCACAATCAAAATCTCAAGCTCTCCTTTTTCTCTAATAATTGTATTTTGATTGCCTTCAGATAATGGACAGGTCATGACAATTGTAGCCTGGTTCACCATCACTTGGTTCAGTGCATCTTGATTTATTTGTTCAGATTCAGCTTTGAGAGTATTTGTAGCCTTGTTTAAAGTAGTATCTTGGACATCTAGTGGCTACCCGTTTCTTCTGCCCGCTGGATAATTGGAATCCTCATAGTATTACCATGATATGATAGTCTTGCATTTTATTTGACAGAAACTAAATGAAGCAATATGGTCCAATGAGTCTGTAAGACTCACAAGAAAATGCTAAAGTCCTAAAAAAATAAATAAATTATAATCCTACATTTATCAATTGTAGAGAGCAACAAGATTGAAGTAATAATGCTTCCACTTTGGCTTTATCCATTGAAAGCTATTTAATGTTATTTTACTCTAAAGTAGCTCAATTGACTTAGTAACTTGGATCATTAAGAACTATCGAATGATGAGTTTAGGAGAATATTTCACTGTACTAACTGGTTGGAATATTTTACTGTACTAACCTGTTGGAAGCTACTAACAAACCTTTGCGCACTTGTAACTTTGATGCAGCTTTGCTTTCCACCTCATTTGCATTTCCTTCTTTCTCATATGCAGTGTTGGCATGGCTGCATCATTGAACAAAAATTATTCTTGACTGATAAGACCAATCTACCAACTCATCCACTTCAATTTAACCTTTCAATTTTCAATTCCATCGTGTGACCTAATTTAGGATCAAAAGATCTTTGAAATATTGTAGCCACTATGCATTCCCCATTTCCACTGTTTCCAACAATTGTGACTTTCTGAAGGAAGAGAGTGATACAATTATGAATTAATTAATCTTTTTTTTTTTTTTCAATTATGACTTGATCATTTAAAAAAAAGATCTAGCACTGCTTTGGTGCTAAAGCTGTATAGAAATAAAAAGGTGGTAAACACAATTTGAAAATAAAATTTAACTTTGCCATAATGAATTGCAAAGCTGAGGCCTTGGAAAACTGAATATCCAGCCTTGTTGCATATCTAAAGTTGACATGATGAAGCTCATCTTGTACTCATTACTTAGGTCAATGTTTAACTGAATCTGTCACTGCTAATAAGGAAGCATCAAAAGCTTTGTCTTTTGCTACTTAGGTTTATGTTTTCAGACAAGGTCAAACAGTAATGCTGAAAGTATTAACATTGTCTTTTGAACTTTTAGTCAATTGGCTGACAAGACCAAATTTCCCCAACTCCATTTAATCTAAAATTTTTTGAGATTCATATTATCCATAATAGCTTTGCCCGCCTGAAGATCATTGTATCAATTTGGAGAACTAACAACTGTTGGCTTCCCACTTTTGATTTGTCCAACCAAAGCTCAAGTTTTGCCAACTGGGATATACAATTAGAATCAATTAAAAATATTTGCTGATTCAATAAAGTTAATTGATTGAAATAAACATAATTAACTTCTGTATCTACATTTCAGTCATCTAATATCTTTCCTATTGTGTCACAAGCATCAATGTCTGCCTTCCTCTTTAATGGTTTCATACGTCTTAAAGTCTGTAGTTTCATCTAGAAGAAAATGAACTTGTGTAGGAAGCTGCCAGGCCAGAGACCTGAAACTTCCATGTGGAAAGAAAAAGAGAAAAAAGGCATAATACTTGCACACATACATTCATATGTTGTGCATGCACACATCTTCATTAAGGAACCTAAGCCACTAAAGTATCAGATACTTCTTTTTCAATTTTTTTTTTTCTATTTCTGCATGTATAACTGTGGAACCAACCCGGTTGGAAGAATAGGCATAATCAGATATAATAAAAATCAGCAATACTTGAAACAAAAAACAACAGTGAAGTTTTTTTTTTTTTGATAAATAAAAAAAAAAAAAACAACAACAACAGTGAAGTTGTTCAATTATAATTGAGAAAATTTTAGAGGACTGAGTTTAAAATGATATGAATGAACCTGTACAAGTATTTGGAGTATTAGATCCTTATGGTCTTAGTATCTATGTCTAGGATTTGAACAGTCACATGGATTCATATAATGTATGAACCTTACCCATTAATGCCTGGCATTTGCCTGATAAGTGAGAGAAAGAGATGTACAATGATGTTTTGTTGACTAAAAGAAAATGAACTCATCATTACATGCGAGTATTCACCGTAGTTTCTTGTTCCCACTGATAAAGAATTTAAGACTTTCTTATTTCAATTTTTTTCTCTTCTTTTTCCTCCTTTTTTTCCTGTAACCAAATGGAGAATAAATTTAAATAATCCATCACTATTTTTTTTTTTTTTGTCTAACTTGAAATGTCAAAATAGTGCATTAATCCAATCTAAATGAGGCTCATTGGGGTGTCCAATGAAAAGGGGATGACTACACAAATACCTCATTAGGGGGCACCTCTTCTAGCTTTGCCTATTTCCTTGGTAACCTCAATGAGGCTCAAAACTAGATTCAGTTTAGAACTCCCTCATTGGAATTTGTTGCTGAATAAGATTTTTTTAGCAAGGAGCGGGTTCAGAGTTAAGGGGATGATCTCGATGCACGATCGAAGTAGAAGCATATGGGGAAATTGAATCTAGAAGCCAAAATTTAAAATCAAGACAGAAAGGAATTAGGATGACATAGGAACAATTGAGTCCTTTTCAGCAATAATGTGATAGGAGCATTTCTTTCACAAAAATCTATAGATCCTCCCCTTACCTGTGTACTGCCATTTGAACTCTGAGTGCATTTTGATCTTTGGGATCATTACAAGCCCATTGTTTAAGACGCTAATTCCAGGAGTACTATATGCTATAGTTGCCAGCTTTGAATTTCCAACCATATTATCATTGTACCTTTGAAAAGATCAACAAAGTAAGCCAAATACAGCACCTCCTTGGCACACTTTTGAATAAAAACTTGAGTAACATTTTTTTCTTTATTAAGTAAAAGGAAATTGGCAAAGCCAAAAAATAACTACTAATACATTTTACATATTATTTCATCTCATATAAATGTGGAAAGGACATATTATGATAATGAAAGTAATGAGACACAATTTCCAGCTTGTCATCTTACTGCATGTTGCAGGAGAATCCTTAGAACATTGAAAAGAAAGAATAGCATTGACATTTTATTTTATTTTTTTTCTGAACAAACAAGATTGCTATATATGTTTTTATGAAGGAGCTAGGTTAATGATTGACATACATACCTAAAGAAGTCAAAGTGGCAGTAAATTTTGAATCTGGTTCTCATTAATTCAGTTCCACTGTCAAATAAAAGGGACCAGGTTTATGCCACATCTTTCTTGTTTTACTCTGCCATCTTAGCAACAACTTAAGTCAGTCAATAATACTCGATCTCTTTATTGAAGTGAGGCTATCATAATCAAGCACATTGCAGAATCCCCCTTGATTTCCCCAACCATCTCCTTAATTGCTACTTGTCTCTACATTTCCCTCTGATAATCAAAGAAACAAGTGAATAAACTTGAAAAAAAGCTCAAAACTTTCCAATAAACACAGTGAATTTATATCCAAGAACACAACCACTCATAGTAAGAACCCAACTAGACCAAAATAATGTCCATATAGGTCAATATGATCTAAATTTGATAGTTATAAAATCCTAACATAGTAAAGCAAGACTTGTATTGAATACTTATGAGAATGAGGTTGGAATTATAGTGCAGGAACCTTGTGGTCTATTATAAATAAAACTTACTTATTCTTTTATTTAATATATGATGATGCAACCATTTGTAGAATAAAAAAAAAGGCAAAATAAGATACGGAACTTGCAGGTAACAGTGCTGGAGATGTCAGAACTTCAGTGGCTAATATTTTGAAAAACACCACAGCAATTAACAAGAGATATTTGCCACCACCGTTGTCATTAACTGCTGTACAAACTAACATTGAACTTGTTTCAGATTGGATAAGCCAACAAAAGATAAACAAAAACCAGGATTTAAACGCAACAAAAATCTGAGATAGGCAATAAGTATAGATTACACCCAATAAGAGAAAAATCATGCAGCAAAGATCATTTTGTAATCCAAATAATAAGTAGTCAGGTATTAATTCAGCCAGCATATTTTTCCAAATCATGCGTGAAGAAACCAAATTCAGGATGAATAATTATCATATGAAAGTAATGTAATTTCAATGTATTGCAAAGTTATAGGGTAACAAATTGGGAAATACAGCATATGAAATCAGACAAGTTTAAAATACTCAAAATATCAAAACGCTTATAAAGAATACAAAAAAGAAAGCATAGAATTGAGATTTCATTCTTGTGCTTTATCCTTGAAAAATAATACTAGAATATATGTGTTTATGAAGGATCTCGGTTAATGATTGACATACCTACTAAAAGAAGTTGAAGATGCAACGAATTCTGAATCTTGTTCTCACAAATACAGTTCCACTATCAAATATAAGAGAACAGACTAATGCCAACTTTTTCTTGTTTGCCTTTGCCATTGTAGCCATAAGTGGGATAGCCATTGACACTCATTCTTTTTAAGAAGTAAGGCTGTCATATCCAAGCACGTTGTAGAATCCTCCTTCATTGATGGCTCCTTTTAAATTCAATTCAGCCTCACGGTGATATATGTTGTCTTAGGTCATAACGGAGCATTTTCACCTGCCATCATTTAGTAAGTACCATTATGGATTTCAGAATCTAAGCTCCTCTTTTCAAATACGAATTTTGTAGGATGCTTATCAATTTTGGCTTAAAAGAAAAAATAGAAGTTAGGATTTTATAATCATTGTCTTCCCAAAGTTTCTTACTGACCAGGGGCATAAAATGAATACCATTCCTGAAATATATCATTTCTAGAAAAAATCTAAGCTGCGTTTTGATGCAAACTATTCTATCAAAGAAAAGTTACTGACAGTAAATTTCATATACTTAAATATGCATAATCATTAATTAACCATTAAATTATTAAAATCTTTGGGCTTACCTCTCACAAAAGAAGTGATAAGAACCACTGCCAAAGACCACTTTTACATATTCGATCTTCATTTCATCTATTGTACAATAAAAAGAGAACTGCTTTTACTACGTAAGAAGATAGCCTTGGATACCCACATTGAAATATAATTTTAATGTAACGCAGGTTCTTGTTTGGAGAAGCAAGAAACATAGAAAACAGGAGAAAAATTGACTTTTGTAGAGCGATTTACTAACTGGTTTCAGACTCTTGGAAAGGTCGAGAAACCTGTGATTAATGATGCACCTTTATTTATTTTGGTCACTAGAAGACTTATAAGAGCCAAAGTAACCAAAATTCATTACAAGCGAGAGATTGTTACAGAAGTTACAATTATAAATGAAGATGATCAAAGAGTAAGGCATACATATAAAAACGAGACATCTAGTTCTATTGTCAATATAGACTCAATACCTATATGGATAAGAGTAATACTTGTATCTATATGGACAAGAGTAGTAATAAACAGACACTGATCCATACTTTCATCGTAAACTACAGCAAGCATTATGAAGAATCTGCCATAATGAAAATCTTTTTCTGTATATTTTTTCCCTTCAAACAAACAATGATTATGTAAAAGTAAATAAAATACTAGTATTTGTTTACCTCTGTAACATTCGAATTGAAGAAAAAAGCCAATAAGCAACCACTTGGGACAAGTTCCTTCATCCAAGAATTGCTACCATGAATATCAACTTATGGTCTAAATCCAATGCAATCTACCATATAAAAATTAATTTTAAAAAAAAAAAAAAAAAAAAAGTAAGATGAAAGATGGTATATATTGTGTTTTCAATGCAAGCTTAGTAAGCCAAAACTGATAGGAAAGAAACATTAGCAATTTAGTTTGAAACAACTCATATCTCCACAAGCTGAAAAAAAACATAAACTATATTTTTCATTCAATTGTAGAAATAAAAACATGGTGGAGTTTGTAATTGAATGATAAAAAATACCTGTGCAAGCTAATACTGCAATGCTCTTGCCAGATATACTTCTCGCCACAAATATTATCTCATTATCACCAAGTGCTGATCCTTCCCTAACAAGATGAGAAGTAAAACACCCACAATACATAACCAAATCAACTTGGTTTGAGATAAAAAAGAAACGGGGAAAGAATTCCATATTCTTTCTCCTAATACGTGAAAAAAGCAAGCATGTGAGGAATGAAAATTACATTAGCAAAGAAAAAGAAAACAAGAAACCACTACTAGATAATTATTTACCACTGAGTTATTGACTCATTGAACCACTGCAACGCCCAAAAATTTTGGTAAAGCCCCAAATTTGTTCTGCATAATGAAATTCAATAATCAGGAAAAAATTAGCTATACAATTAAAGAGGGTGAAGAAGAAGAATTTTGTTTTGCATAATGAAATTCAATACCTGGATCTTTTTCTTCTGGCGGAGCTAGGTCTCCTTTCAAGTTTTCGATACGAGCAAGCCAATCCTGGCTCTTGCAACTTTCTACCAAGATGGGACACCTCCGAATATTCAGTGTCTTCAAATACGTTAGGGCAGGCAATGATTTCAAATTGGGGCAATCACAAATATCGAGTGATTGAAGAGATATCATTTCGCAGATCCACTCCGGCAATGTCGTCAAACTCGGACAATTCCAAATCACGAGATTTCGCAGAGGGGTAGCCTGTTGAAGCCCCACCGGAAGAGCGGCCAATTTTGGATGATTAGATAATGTTAGATGATGAAGCTTCCTCAGCCCTTGCCATTCCAATTTCATCCCATCCCCACTATAATTATATAACCTAAATTCCTCTAGTGCAGTCAAATGTTGTATAGATTGAAGGACATGACCATCACTGCCTTCTATCATATAAAAAACCAAAGATTTTAATTTGGAGAGAGGGGTGAATGTGGCGGCAAGTGTTGAAGAAGAATAAGAACGAGCAGACGAGGATGACTCTGCTACTGCTGCTGCTGCTGTTGGGTTTTCCTGAGATGCCGTACTTATCATTCCCATCGATATTGTTCGCTCCAATGGTCTCAAATTAGAGTTTCCGAGGTACAGTCTTTCAAGATAAGGAAATAAAGGCATGGAAGATAGTTTAGGGCAACCAGAAATGTATAGATTGGAAAGACGAGAAAATGAAGGCAGAGAATGATTCTTTGCTGTTATCGTTGATATATCACCGTAATTATTGGCGTCATCTTCGTCCTCCTCGATGGAGTCACTCCTCCTCTTCCACCATCCCTTTAGATTAGGGCAATTCCAAATATCGACAAATTCTAGGGGTGGAAGTTTAAAACTCTCTGATGCCAGAGATACGAACTCAAGAGAAGGAGCATTATACAAATAGAGAGTTTTGAGAAAAGGAAATTGATGCAATGGTAGCACATCTTGGTTATTCTTCATTGAAACCAACGTAAGGCTTACAAGATTTTTGAGTAAAGAAAGCCAGCCTGGATATTTCACTCCCCTATAGCCTTCTAATTCCAAACTTTTAAGATTTTGGTTTGGTTCCAAAGCTTCGACTGACCTCTCATCATACCCAACATCCACTTCTCTTTCTATCCACTCTAATGCCAAGCCTTTAAGGTGTCGTTTCTCTTTCAAATTTACAGCCTTATATTCTAATTCAGCATCTTTCTTGTGTCTCAGATTTTTAATCCTGAGATGTTCTCTTAGCTGGTTTAATCCGTGAAGTTCCTTCAACTCACCACCACACCTAAAGTCCGTACTCAACACATATTGAGCTAGTGAGTGGAGATTAGTCAATTGCCCAACTCCTCGTGGCATATGAGTCAAACTATAGCACCTATCAATGTCAAGATGCCTAAGATTGACTAATTTACTAATATTTTTTGGCAATTCTATAAGTCGTTCAGAATAATAAAGATTCAGTGTCTCCAAATTCTGCAACCTTGTAATGGAATTAGGAAGCATCTTAATGTGTCTGTTGTATGAGAGATCGAGATACCTTAAATGTTTCAACTTTCCAATAGAATGTGGCACATTCTTAATGCCAGTTTCATGCAAATCTAACAAGCGCAAGAACTTGAAACTTGAAACAAATGCATCACAAGATAATTGTTTCCATACCATTTGATTTGAATACCGCTCTTGACATGGCAAAAGAAATGTTCTCATCCTATTTGCTTTAAACAACAAAGTTGGAATTTGTGTTGATGAGCCTAAATTAAAACCAAATGACACGTGATGGGTTTTTTCATCAATATTTTTCCCATTTATTTCAAAAGTTGTGCTCTCTAGTCCTGCTACTAATATCGCTAGATCATGCATGAGGTCATGTATTTTGAAAATAGGTCTTTCAGCCCAAAAATTTTCTTCATCTTTCTGAAAGTATGATCTCCAAAGTAATTCCATAAAATACTCATGGCCAGCATCTTCTAAGCATTGGTTTTGACCTAATGACTTAATGAACCCTTGTGCCATCCATAGCTTAACCAATCTCTCCTTTTCAATCTTGTAATCCTTTGGAAATAAACTACAATAACCAAAACATTGTTTCAAATGTGGTGGGAGATGATCATAACTCAACCTAAGTATTGGTTGGATATTAGTTTCATATACCTTTGAAAATTCATTATTTTTGAAGGACAACCATTCCTCTTCAGATTTTTTAGTGTACAATAGGCTTCCTACAGTCTTTATGGCAAGTGGAACTCCTTTGCACTTACTAATGATTTCCATTCCAATTTCCTTAAATTTTGAATTTTCTGGTTCTTGTCCTTTTTTAAATGCCTTTTGCTTAAATAAAGACCAAGAGTCCTTATCGTTTAAACCCGTTAAACAGTGTGTTTCAATAGTTTTTGAACTCTCTGCAACCTTTTCCTCACGTGTAGTCACCAATATTCTACTGCCTCTTGCACCAGCCAGTAAAATTTCTTTTAACTTATCCCATTTTTCTGAATCATCATTCCACACATCATCTAATACAAGTAAGAATCTCTTTCCATCAATTTCTTTTTGAAGATCATTTATTGATGCATTCCTTTCAAGGTTTTCTAGTTTCTTACCTTTTGCATATTCTAGGATTTTCTTAACAATTATATTTACATCAAAATCATCAGAGATACACACCCAAAATTTTCTCTCAAATTCTTTTTGGATTTCTTCATCATTGAATACTAATTGGGCTAATGTGGTTTTGCCTAGCCCTCCGATTCCAACTATTGAATAAACTGAAACAATTTCTTCAATATTGGAATCCAACAAACGTTCTAAGATCACTTTCTTATCCAGCTCCCTTCCAATAACAGTTTCAGCACGTACAAAATAATCAGTCTCCCTAATCGGATTTGTGACTTGGGTCTCCCTAGGACGTTCCTCTAGGTGGAACTTCCTATCCGCTGCAATAGCATCTAGACTCTCCCTAATTGCCTTAATCTTATGACCCATCTTAAGACCATATGCAAGTTGGTTCGATTTGGAAAAGAAGATGCGTACCTCTTTTGCCTTCTTATTCCTAGTCATCACTTCCCGTCGTAAAACTTCAGTGGAAAAGTCATCCAGCAAGTCGTCCGCTTCAAAAAGTGCATCTTTCAGCTTTCCCAGCCAATTCTTGATGGTATGATTCTGCGCATGTTGCTCCTCTGCATCCAGAATCACAGCTTCAATTGTCGAAACCGTGTTCGTGAGCTTTTCAAGCTCACCCTTGACACCCCATAGCAGGACAATCTCTTTGAGAGCAAGCTTTCCCAATTGGCCAATGATTCCCTCAGCAACTTTGATGAGAGCTCCTTCCACCATTTCTCAACGAAGGTGAATGAAATGAATCCTTGAAATAGTTTAAAGGTAGGTAAGATGAGAGCAATGGTTTGTGAGGAGAATGGCTTAGGCAGAGTGATCAATATATACAAGAACAATAATTTGGACGCAACAGTTTAGATGGCTGTATGACTTTGTCAAAAAAGCATAACATGGGCTGCGGAGCTGGCCTGGCCCTCGGATGCTTCACACGTCAATGGTATTAATATTCAAATTATATTTGAGCTAATTCACCTTCAAGTAGTTTATTCTCTTGATTTCAAATTTATAAAGACTTTGACTTGTGATCATATGACGCAAAAAGTAAGAAATCATAAAAGTGTGAATCGATGGTAGAAGTTCTCATATCACCTCACTCGGTGAGCGGTTCTAGTGATGGTCCTATCAACGGTAGGACAGTACATGTGATATTATTCATTATTGTCACATAGCGTTAGGTCTTTAAATCCACACTGGATACCTCATTTTTTTTTGCCCTTAAAAAAGGGTAAGGTTTGCACAAATCATAATTGTCCGGGGACTCTAATTAATAAGATTATTTAAAAAATATTTTGTCTTGTTATATGGCCAGAATTGTCATTCTTCTCCCTATTAATCATGTAAAGGCTCTTATAGTCCCTTTTCCTTCTATCAGTATTATTTCTCCCTTTTTCCTTTTCACATTGTGTAACTGAAAACTACGTGACAAAAAGAAAAAGGGACCACAAATTTTTCCTTTCACATTGTGTAATTGAAAAGTATGTATCAAAAAGCAAAAGGGACCACACATTTTTCTTTTTCTCATTGTGTAATTGAAAAGCGAGTATCAAAAAGCAAAAAAGGACCACAAATTGGTCAAATTGGTGTAATCTAATAATAGAGGTTTGTCTTTTATAATAAGCCACTTCAAAAGGCTAAGGCTATCGCAATCTATAAATAAGCTATTTTGTCTTACAGAGCTTTCGTATTAAAAGCCACAACATTTTGTCAACAAATTTTGAGGGTTGTTCACATCGGAGAATCCCCACCATCACATGTGAGAAGAAATTGAGAGTTGGACAATTTGTCCCATTAAAATCATAGCAATAATGAAAAAAACTAGTTTCACCCAACTTGTTTTATAATGTGGAATTGATAAATTTAACTACCAAACGCACCTTTAAAAACCAACACAGCAGATTAATATGACATAAACCACAGATATCCAATAAACCAAATTAACAAAGCAAGAAAGAATATAATATGAAGCAATTTAGTTAAGTGGAAAACTAAAGGTGAATCTCTCCAATGAAACAATGCCATCTATATAAAGAACAATTACTATATTCAAGGAATTACAAACCCCTTTTGTAGGCTAGACTCTCTATAAAACCTCTATAGGCTCTATATACACTCTGCTTGCCTTTCTACCATAGTAGTCCCAAAATCTTTGAAATCCTTATGCAGTAGTCACAAAAATTGCTCATATTGTCGTGTCAAGTTACAAAAATAGATGACAATGAGAGTTAATTACTAGCCCCAGAATTTTGAAGGTCTTAGAGTAAAATTATTACTAAATAAAGATTATCAAGAACATATCTGATTATTTAATAATTTGCATCATCCTTTTGTCATATTTGACCTTAAAAAGAATCCCCCAAGTATGTAACATAAAATGTTTTCATACAAGGCTTTAGAAATGGCAAGTGCAATCCATTGACCTTCACTGGGTAAAGTGCAGTACCCGCTTGCCGCTTGTTTCAAAATGATACTTATTCTTTTTCCTATCCTTCTTACCAAAATATTTCTCATACAAGGCTTTAGAAATAGCAAGTGCATCTCCTTCAGTTGCCACCGGATAAAGCTCTTGGCTTGCTTGCCATTTGTTCGAAAATGAAATCCATTCTTTTCTCCATTCCTCCATCTTGAAGTTTTCTTTTTCTCTCAAGCTTCTTAACAAATGATCAAAATAGGTTGAAGCTCGAGGTAGATAGTAGCCTTCAAGTAGTCCACTCCAGAATTTGTTTGCTAATTAGGGCCAAGCAAAAATGTTACGTAACAAAATGATGAAGCATTACATAAGTAATATATGACGGTCTCTTCAGGGACATCCAATAAAAACCACTAAAAGTAGTAATATATGATGGAATATCAAGATTACCATAATCATGAAGTTTGCTCTGTATGGTTCCTGTGTTTTCAAACCACATTGTGACTTTGTGTTCTTGCATTCCACTCATACTGAAGGAGAGCATTAGAAAGTACATCCAATCAATCAAATCATCTTATGTACCAAGTGTTTCTAAAAAATGCTGGTATTACGAGAGATAAGACAGAACCACTTCTCTATTAGTCAAATAAAAGAAGCAACTAAGGATCTTGCGAATTGTCAATATGTATGAAGTTGAAACATGTTATTATTCCCAATTAAATTCAATTATGCTCTAGCTAAGTAATATGCCAATAAGGGTATCTTTTCTCACCAGCTTCAACTCATGAGGATTCTTTGCCAACTTGTTTGCACTTTTGAACCACGTTCCAAGTAAAAAATTGTCATCAGAAGCAAGAAGTATATCAATATCCTTTATGAGCTGAATAGATTTTTTGCTATGAAGATTTAAAGCTTTTAAATCCTTCTGTCGAAAAGCAGTCACAGCATCCAAATATACTTGGTTTGCTAGCTTCGACAGTACTTGCCGTGTTAAGTCCACCAAGTCATACCTGTCAAAATTCCATGGATAATTAAAATGGATTCTATTCTTTGCCGAATAATTATTTTCTGATGCTCTATCTAGTTCAAGAGTTGGCCTTTCAATCATCAGAGTCAACTAGAAAAATCCTGCCGCAGTTCCTTTATTATGGACACAACCTAGCATCAACATCTTACACTTGTAAAAGACAACAATACAACGCTGATTCTTAGATGCACATGACATTCAACATAACTTCTAACCATGTTAAATTCTAAGTGATTTCGCGTATGAAGGAAATTTCAGAAAAGAAAAAGATATATTGATCAAAGACACAAAAACCACAAACCCAATGGTATCCATGTAATTGAATCATTGTATCCATTAATGTACATATTGAAGAGGGACCTGACTTTAGCATGAAGGAAGAGAAAATTATTTCATGCATAACAATGATGCATGCTCACTCACAGCTTAATTGTAAAGACCACGTGGCATTATTCAGCACCTGAAGGGGCCCAATAGTATAGCTTAAGCTGCATAAAACCCCAATTATATAGCTTAGGCAGCTTGTGTTTGTGTAGTGGTTGCCTTCAAATTTGAGTGGTTTTTTAGAGGCTGCTTAAATTTGTGCAGATACACTTTACATAGATCCATACCTAAGTTTGAGAAACTTTGAGCAGTTTTTGCTGGGTCACTGATACCATAAAGGTTCACATATCAGATCCAATGTGCAAAGTGCTACTTAGTGAGTTAGAATTTCAGGTTTAAGTAGTATTTATGCACCAAAGCTCATTTATTCTGCTTATCTCTTCATTCCTCAAAAATGGGGGAAAATGAGACTATCACAAGTCAATAAAGGCAAGTTAAGATTAGTTACCATGTATTTTGTATCATAAGAATGTAGCATAATATAAAAAGAGTTGATCCAACTGAACCACATCACAAAGGCAAGTTAAAGCATTTGTGAGAAGAAAAAATTACTTCAGGGATAAGGCCTTAAGAGAAGAGAAGTAACTAACAGCAATCAACAAAGTTTTGATTATTGCAAATAAAATTAAGCTGTGAATGATCACCACATAAAGGTCACCTTTCTATACTGGTATTCATCTCTTGACAAGAAATATTATATTGTTCATTCCAACCTAGAATTTCTTCTTTTAAGGATTCATCACTACATTTCAGTCTATATGCTCTCAAAAGAAACTAAATATGGAATGGATATCCTTGACTAGAAGTTGTAAATTTAACAACAACCACCCTAGCTTTGGATAGAATAGAATGGCGAAAAAAATAAATGTGGCCTTGACTAATTTGTTGATGATCCATAGTCAACCCCAAAACTTTGGGACTATGGCTTGGTGGTTGTTGTTTGCAATACAAATTTGTTATGTTAAGAACCAAAATATTAAAGAACACTATATTATGTTTCCCTTTCTAGTCATCTTTTTCAAATTATTCTTGGTAATAAAAATGACATTAAGATATCCTATCCAATAAATTTAATTTAAAAAAAAAAAAAAAAAAAAAAAAAAAAAAACATACTTCTATTACATCCGTAAAATTGTAAATTGTGTGATAAAGAATTTCCCAAGCTGCCTCAACTTGATGAATTGCTTTGCCATAGCGTCTGTGGGTATAGGACTTCAACCACTCCTACAATAGTAATAACGTTAAATTACAACCATACAGCATTAAAATGTCAGCAATCATGAACCATCAGAGAAGCATTTCTTCTTTTTTGATAAGTATCGTAGAAGCATTTTTTTCACTCATCTGAATCTAGCATGCATTTTTCATGTGCACGTGTTTGCGAGTAATTAAAAATTAAAATTAAAATTTATAAAATTAAAAAAAAAATGCCAAGTAGCCACATAATCTAGCCCAATTATGTATACAAAAATAATTGTCAAAACAGTATACAAGGTAGAACACAAAAGTTAAATAAATCCTTACTCTATATCTGTTGATGGTAGGCTTGATAAAGATTTTCTTCTTACTTCCTAACAACCTAAGCTTTAAGATTTATGTTTTACCAATATGGTAAGCTTCCTTAGTCCTTCTAGTCTTGTTTACCAATTTTAGTGTCTCTCTTCTTGGTTATTTCTTTTGACTGCACGTGCAAGGCCCACAAATCAGTTGAGGGGTATTGGGTGGGCCTGCATGTGCAGGAGGGAGTAAGCATGTGGTATGAATAATTTACAATGTTGGCCCACTTCCTAACAACTTAAGCTTTTCGAATTGATAATGATCCAATATTAATCCTGCTATACATTCACAATTTGACATAACCTGGAGGATAGATTACTTCGTAGTAAAAAGAGAGGAAATAAAATTAGACTATTAGAGTAACATACAGAGAACCAATGGTGAAGCAAGGTAAGGGGGACAGAAGGTATAAAAACTTTTTTAATACATGTGTGTGAATGTTAAAAGTTTCTGCACCCTTCTATACTAATTACTGAATAGTCCTTGCTAAAATAAGTATTGAATAGAAGTCCTGCCCAAAACAAATAATAATTAGAAGTTGAAAATCTATAATTAATAGAAGTTGAACTTTTTCACTCCGAAAGGCCATTTCAGACATCAACTCGTAAACAACTGGATTTTGCTCTATCCCTTCCATGCACATACCAACACCAACCTGTTACAATAAGTTTTCAAGTCAACCTGCTCTAAAAAAGTCACAAAACTACAGTAACAAAAGAAACGAGTACCAAGGTTTATAATTTTCACAACCAAGTGTTCTTTTCAGTGGAAGTAAGTGCAGATTAAGAGTCTATTTGGAACAGCTTAATTTAACTGAAACTGAAAACTTTTTGTTGAAAGTACTATAGATAGAGCTAAAAGGTAGCTGAAATAGTAAAGTGGGATCCATGAATAGTACCAAAAAGTACAATAGGTCCCATAAATAGTAGCAAAACTAAGCTAAATAGTAAAAAAAACTAGCTTTTTAGGCAATGCCAAACGCACACTAAGCAAGAAGATAGCAAACGTTATGAATCAGATACTCTGTTGTATAAAATATGAACTAGCAATTGAACTGCTTTTCCAAATCTACTACAATGTTAGAAAGTCTAGATCAAAAAAAAAAAAATTCCTGGAGTTTAAGCTTTCAAATTATACATGCTAGGAACAATATTTGAATTTCACAATAGTAGAACATACCATGGTTGAAGTTTTACTGACACGGGCATCAACTAGACCTGAGGAGATCGCATCCAAGATGCCATACATTTCAATATTTCCACCAAAGTTATGCAACATACACCTGGAGCATATTATGAGTACACATATTTACTATAAAATTAAATCTCCAGGGTGAGATCTCATGAAGATTAAACATCTCCTTTGAGAATTAAATAACAGCTACTATGTTAAAGAGCTACTTACCCGACATAAGGAGTACCATAAAAGTGAGATGAATTTTTCCATATTGGTTTGACATCAGCATACAAATCAAGAACTATCATTTTCCCAAATGGAACAGAATGTAAAAGTGCCTGAAGATATCATCAAGTTGAAAGTTAATCACCATAACTGAAGTTATAGCACACACACAAAACTTGTGGCAGCAGAAAACATTAGCAACCACCCCAATGCAAAAGGAATCGAAGTTATAGCACAATATCAATTTTCTCTGGGATCAGTAAGTGTAATGTAAAAATCTAAGAAGTTGAGTGACAAATATATTTCAGAAACTGAAGGAAAATAGCATCATCAGATCCCGTTTTCAAAACCACTTTATACAAAACCTGAAGGTTTTTGATAACTTCTCTTTGGGTAGCTTTTCAACCTATCACCATAATTCTTTTAGAGGACAGCTGTTCTCCATTATTTTCACTAATACCAACGCCCTCTTTACTCTGGTGCTGCCATACCAAAGCCCTGTCGTATTCCATGGAAGTGCTGTTGAACACTTCGAGTGTTCATCAGCATTATTTTTTACTGGTCTCTCAGGCCATTGTACTTAGGTTGTGTAATTAGAAACTAGAAACACCCTTGAAGAAGTTAAATACCATTTTTGGTATTCATCTTAAATGACAGACAGTTTTGCAGGCCATTCTTTGGCATTATCACCTCGTATATGTACTTCTTAATCAAAGTTTTATCCCAAGTTCTTCAAACGGGGAACAATAGCATACTAGAGAATAAGATTATTAACTCTGATGATTTCAATCATGGGGCACTTTTATCATAGAGATTTGAGACAAAGATTACAAATATACAATGAACCTCCAAAAAATGAAATTCCTAAGATTATTGGACTGCCAAGTGATTCTAAATTGGAAGCTACATCCATTCTGTCAAAGAATATAATTATGCAATGTGAGAAGCAGGGTCACAGTAGGAGTAATATGGATAGAGTTTGAACCTTCAGCATGAATGCATGAAGTCGCTGCTCTAAAGAAGCAAACAAACTGGCACTTGGCAGAATAACAGTTTTTATATCCCCCAAAGAAGATGGGTCGGTACAGTAAACAAAATGTCACAATAACCTTTTATCTGTTGATACTTCTCAACTTGCCCAAGAGAGCTTAGACTCTCAATTAGCCATCTGGAAGGCTTTGCAACTTGATTTAGGAAACAATGTAAGACTGCCGTGGAAAAAGAGATAATCTTTACATACTACCAAATAATAAATCACACAATCACACATACTTTAGAAATAAAAATTATTTAAGTATTCTGTTTGCAGCACCCCATTTAATGAAAAAAACATCTTTATCACAACTAAGAAAAACAGAATGCTTAGAATATAGAACATCTTATGTACATACATACCTTCATTTGGGGTGGTTTCCAATATGCAGAGTCTGAAGAGAAGAGCCAACCCTGGACATTCATAAAACTGTCAACTATAAATATCTATGATTATACAATGTCAAGGTTCACATGAACCACTTCTTGAACCACCATATATATTCACTTTAGATTTTGTAGTTGATTTTTATGAATCAGCAAAAAGAAAACCACTGTTCAGTACAGCAACCGAGAGTGGGCATTTGGGTAGCACATTGAACAAGATGAAACTTCGAAATGATAAGCATCAGTATTTTAACTAAAGAGGGAATAATCATTTGAATTGATGTTCTTTTTTAGTTCCAAAGATATTCTACATTTGACCTCTATTTTCATGCTTTAACTATTTAATAGAAAAAGTTCTGATAAGCATGAGAGCGACACATTGATAAAATACACACAAATGTGCATATCCAATGCACATTCACATATTTTAGTAGGCAGGTAAAGGTGCAATAAAACTGAAAGTTATATAGAAGTCCTTAGTGCATCTAGTAAAGGGGTATTATTTTACAAACCAAGTTATCTATTTAAACGTATTATTACGACACATTACACAATAAGCAAACCAGGCAGAATGCATGATAGGAAAACAATGTCACCATCACAATCACTAATCATTCTGAACTTGCTACATCATTTGAACAATGAGGTTCTTAAGGTTTGAATATCAATTGAGTAAATGACTAAACATGACAAAGTAAATCACATAACATTCTCCAACAAAATTTCCAATAAGCCTTTTTGTGGGGAGGGTGGGTTGGTAACTTGAGGACCTTACCTGCATTAACCACACTGCATCCTTGTCACCTTTGGACATTGCTTTGTAGACAGAAGCTCCGAGCAACGATATATATGTTGGATCATTTGTAGGTGGGGAATTTTCATTGAATGTATCACTAAATAGAAGACATGGTAACAGGGGATTCAGTGACCCACATTGGCAAGTATGCTATAAACACACCAAAGAAGAAAAGGGCATAGAACAATCTAATAATTGCTAGTAAGATTATTCCCCCAATTGTTTGGGAAAAAATTGCGTTATTTTAAATAAAGCATAAAGAAGAAATAGGATGCACAACAGCTGCATAGAAGAACACAATAATGATCTGGATAGGAGGTCCACAACGAAACAGGTCTAAATATGAACTATAACTATGAAGCCAAAGCTGTGAAATGAAAATATCAAAGTGAAATTACATTTTTTCAAGTCCCATTAAAGCCATAGACATTTGGTAACTAAGATTAATTTGTTGGCCTAAAAAAACCATTGTAACAGTGAAAGGCCACAAAAAAAAAAAGAAAAAAAGCTTCTCTAAGAACTATATGAATCTTACTTCTAGTTAGATCACTGACTACATCATCTTTCAAACCTTAGGTTCCAGAGAACAAAATGTTACTATAAGAGATACTAGTTTTGTTCTTCTGGACATGGTTAATTCTAACTGACAAACTCTAAGAATGCAAGTTTCAAAGAACCCAATGATTAATCACTCTTAAACCCAACTTTTAAATGTCAACACTTAAGATTTGAAACCTTCAAGAAAAAGCATTGCCACTGGACTCACACCATCCAACAAGACACAAGATTGTTCATGTATATAATCACAAAAATAAGAAAGGCTCCTAATTCCTCAGTTTTTCATGATCCACACTGTGAGCATCAAACAACAATGATGTCATATTGAAAGGGGATTTTTAGTCATTTCATTCACCCTCTATAAAACTGGTTATATTAATTACAAATAAAAACTTTTGGAATGTCAGAATTTGATAACACAAATGCCCAAGCTTCAGTTTGACATAGTGATCATGAGAACAACTTGTGTGCATGTATCACAGGTTTGTCATTTATAGGAGCATAATGCTGCATAGAAAACCTCTGGCTTGATCAAACTTACTTATCAAATTATCTTTTTATATTTCTACCAATCCTAAAAAATTGGTCACATCTGTTTCATGTTCATAGATTTGCAATTCTGAAAAAGTTTCAGTAACAAGTGAGAGTGCTAAAGATGCATCAGATAAAAAATTAAAAAAAAGGGCTAAAACATTCTACTAAGAATCTGAATGAGAGAAATTACCAGTTGTAAATGTCTGTCACATCCCCATATTCTGTAATCAACCCATACAAACATGACCAACAAAATCAGTCACTAAATTAGAAACGAAAAAAAAATACGACTTTAGTCCATACAAGTCATCTTTTAAGAGTAACTCTTTGTATACAACTGAACCATTAAAATTAGGATTTTTTTTTTTAAATAATCATAAAAACCAAACAATATCATTAGTTAGGCAACGTTTCAAACATATTGCATTTCTAACAATTCGACTTTAGAGGAGTCGATTTTACTGTTCATATCTATTTCTTTGCGTAGAAATCGACTCCACTAGAGTCGTTTTCTATACATAGAAACCGACTCCACTGAAGTCGGTTTCTATGTATAGAAAACGACTTCAATGGAGTTGATTTCTTTGTATAGAAATTCAAACTAAGTTCCTACTGAATCAAGCTTTTCGTGTTCTTCCCTTTGCTTTTTTTTCCCCAAAATGCTGCCTGGGTTTCTCCACTTCCAAGCCCCAAAAACCCATGAAAAAATCAAATCCAAAACAAATCAAACCCGAGCGTGTCTTCTCCTCCACCGATCCGATCCGATCCGATTTTTTCGTGTAGCCTTTTCTTCGTTTGCTGGGTTGCGCCTAGGTTCTTCGTTTGCTCGTTGGTGTTGGGGTTTGTTGGGGTTTGGTTAGAATCGGCGCCTGAGTTTGTCGTTTGCTCGGTGTTGCTGGGTTCGTCGGGGTTTGGTCAGAATCGGCGCCTGGGTTCGTCGGCGCCTGGGTTCTTCATTTGTTGGGTGTGGTTTCAACCTCTAGCAAGAAAAATCAGCAACAAAAAGACCCACATGGTGCCGCAAATGTTTGTGTGGAGCATTTGAATTTCTATACAAAGAAATCGACTCTAGTGGAGTCGCTTTCTATACATAGAAAACGACTTCAGTGTAGTCTGTTTCTTTGTATAGAAAACGACTCCACTGGAGTCGATTTCTACACAAAGAAATAGACTTCGCTGAAGTCGATTTCTTTATCTACGTGACGCAAAAAAATAGGCGATATGAACAGTGAAATCGACTCCTCTGAAGTCGAATAGTTAGAACTGCAATATGTTTGAAACGTTGCCTAACTAATGATATTGTTTGAAGAATTTGGTTATAAACCAAATAATCCCTTAAAATTATATCATTGATGAAGCTAAAAGCATCTGTACTCAAAGGAAGGGGGGGGGAGGGGGGGCGGGCGGATAAGAGAGGAGATTAACTCTGGCATCATCCTTTAGTTACTAAAACAATTCTTTTCAACCATCATTATATTCATTTATAGAAAGGTTGATACACGTTCATAGAATCAATCAGTGTGAAACTGTAGCCCACTTCCAAGTTTCTACAGATAATCATTATACCAATGAAACTCAGTCCAATCCCAAGGTCTCCATACAATGCCAAAGGTTGAAAGACTATGCAAACCCGTTCATGTGCTACTTGGCAGCAAAAAAGTGAATCAACTGATGGTCCACTAAAAAGACTAGAAATTGAACTGAATTTGAAACTCATAGACTATGAATACATTCTCTCCAAAAAAAGAAAAATGGCCAGGGTAAGACTGCCTACCATGAACCAATTGCATCAGTCCCCTTTTGTGAGGTCTAGTTCCAGGGGTCCATTATTTACCCTTAGAAAAACAGGCTCCACCTTTTTGTGCTAATAGTAAAATCATCAGGAGGTATTCATGTTGTCAATGCTATTGGCGATTAATATTTTCTAATCCTGATATAATTTTATTGGCTGAATCTTTGATTGTGATGTTTAAGAAGCTCAAGAGTTCCCTTCCATTAATAAAATTCCTTATCCAAAAAAAAAAAAAAAAAAATGCTAGTAACTTATTTGGATTATATGAGACTTGTATGGCTGCCTTCTATATGGAGAGGAGTTTTTCACAAACATAGGGTTTTTGTGTGTGTCTAGAAATTGTACTCAAATGTTTCAAAATTTCTCTCTTCTTTTGCAATCTTGTGGTTGAAAGGTTTAGACTGGCAGAATGCATACAAGATGACTCTTGCTCCCCCCCACCCCAGCCTCACCCTCTCCACCCCCCTCCTCCACCCCACCCTCTCCCTCTCCCTCAACCATCACCTTCTTTCTTTCCCTTTTTGCCACCCTCACATTTTCCTTCTCCCTCCCCCATATGCTGTCCTCCATAGTTTGGGTATTTCCCATATCCTTATCCCCCTCCTCCACCACTGCATTTGCCCTCCCCTTCCCCACCACCTCAGGGGTCTAACCAAGTTTTGCCTAAACAGCCTACTCTTGTACCTGCACCTTTAACCATACTGAGTTTTCCCTCCATTGAAACCTCTCAAACAATCCCTCCTAAACCTCTATCCTCTGTCCTTGGAGGCAGCAAGAGGTCGTTTCATATTGATGCAGAACTTTTTTCTTTTTCTTTTGATGGGGGGCGGTCTGATTCGTATGCTTTACATGAGACACGTCGGAATGTTAAGAGCTCTATTTGAGTTGGATGTAAGGGCTTGGAGTGGATACTTACTTGTCTAGAAGATATACGAGATTGGCTGCCTGGCCATGTTTTACTTTGTAAGAGATTTAGGGAAAATGGGAAGTTGTTAGAGTTCTGTGGGAGATCTAACAAAGCTGGTCTGTTTGTTGTTATTGCAGTATATTTTGGAGGGTGTAGGAGAGGTTGTATAATGATACCAGCAAGCTCTAATAGAGCTGGCTAGTCTTTGTTTCAGAAAGAGCTTAGGAATTTTTGCTCTAGTGCTAAACTGGTATCTCTGGCCAAAATTTCTTTAAATAATGGTGGTGGAGGTGGTAAGCTTGCTGGTAGTGGCCGGAGTGGGAAGAGTATGTCTGTTTATGGTAATCAGCAGAAGAGTAGGAATTTTGGAAAAAATTGATCTAAATGGGGGCAGAACATGATTCATGGAGTTTGTTTTGAAAATGGTTCAGCCATAAATGGCAATGGTTCAGCTTTTTATGGCAGACCCATGCGGGCTTTCAAGTTTAAGTTGACTCCTGCTTTGTTGGCTTTGAGGGTGTGTAAGCCTGAGGGAGGGAGGCGTGTTGTGACTTGTCTGGGTGCTAAGGAGATCAGCTGGCCCAAGGATTTAAGTGTTGGGCCAGAAGTCACCGATCAAACAGGTGGGCTAGATGAAGCCCAACCCACGATGCAAGTTCCTTCACTTAAGAAGGGCAGTTTGGTCAAGCCGAGTTTTTTACAAGTGAAGTTTGATGCTCAGTCAACGTGGGTCATAGGCGAGAGCTCGAGAGGAAATTTGAGTGGAGATTCCGAGTCGCCGGAGAGCGCAGCAATGCTGGATCTGGAACTCAGTGCCTCTGCCCTCAACGTCGACCCAGTCCATGGTGCCTCCGTGGTCTCACCGTCAGTCAGTTTGGAGGGAGCTAATCCCGTTGCAGCGGTAAGTGTGACGGTGGCCCAACCCGTTGCAGATTCTAAAGGTAAGGATAAAGAGCTTTTAGCCCATGTTTATGAGCTGGAGTTTGATTGGTGCACGCCAATGGAAGACTCCGGTGCACCGGGGGCCGAAACAGGCATGGAGAGTGGGCGTAGCCTCTCCGTGTTGGATCCCCACTTCGGCAAGGTAGGTTCTTCAGACATGTTGGATTAGTGGGTGAAACATAATCGTTTTTCCCCTTTGTCTGAGCTGGGTAACAAGATGGGTATTGAGTTTGGGGAAGGGGAAGATCAAGATGAGGTTTTTAGTGGTGGTACAGCCGAGGTCAGTGGCTTCTGTTGGTTTTAGTCATAATGATTCTAGGCTTCTTTTCCTGCTATGGGACATCAGTGGAGCTGATAACTGTGGTGGTGGTAGTGGGGTGAATGATAACTGTCTTTTGGAGTGTAATCCTTTGACTCGGTGGGACCCCAATACACTTGGTGAGGTGGTGATGGTTCAGGATGATGCAGGAGGGGCTCAGGTGGCAGAAATTGAACCAAATTCAAGTTGGGTGTCCCAGCTGATGAAAGATTTTTGTAATATGGTGGGTTTTCCTGTTATGAAACATGAAGCTCATTGTTTGGCTTTGTTTCACCTTCTTGAACAGGAATGTCTCAAGGTGACCGATGTTGAGGTGCCTAAGCAACCTACAAACTCAGGGTCACGGGGTTATAGGGAGCTTAAGGGGCTTATTTCTAATGTTAATTACGATGGTGTCTCTTCTAGGAGGAGTAGAGCTCCTTCGAATGTTGTGGGGGTTGTTGGTAGTTTTAAATGAATTTATGCCTACTTTCTTGGAATATAAGGGGGCTTAACAATCCTCGAAAGAGACAGGATTGTAAGAATCTTCTAAAAAAGTGAAAATGTGATATTATTTGTTTTCAAGAAACGAAAGTAGCTTCTATCAACACTGCTTTTGTATGAAGTTTATGGTGAAGTCTTTTCATTGATTGGGATGCTTCGGATGCTGTCCAAACTTCGGAAGGGGTCTTGCTGGTTTGGGACGAGAGTTTTTGAAAAGATGGATGTTATTGTTGGACAATTTCCTGTCAGTGTCTTCTTGAGAGGGGGTGGTGAATGACCTTGTTTGGGCCTGTACAAGTGTATATGGCCCCAATGATGACGGACAGCGGCCTTTTTTGTGGGAGGAGTTGTTACGGGTGCACGCCAAGTGGCCCATGGCATGGTGTTTAGTAGGGGATTTTAATATTATCAGGTACCCAAGTGAAAGACTTGGCTATGAGTCGTTCAGCCTTACTATGTTTGCCTTCTCAGACTTTATAGAGAGTAATTCTTTAGTTGATCTACCATTAGAAGGGGTTTCATTTACATGGTTTAGAGATTCTGGTATCCCCTCTATGTCAAGAATTGACAGGGCTTTGGTTTCTCTAGATTGGGAGGAACATTTTGGGAATATATCATCATGAACAACTTGTACTTTTCCTTATTTTCTCATTAATAATAGTTTTCTGATTACCTATAAAAAAAAAAGACTGTCTACCATGACCTCTAGTGGAAGCTTTGTGCACAAGGTACAACCTTTTTTTTTTTTAAAGTGAATAAATTTTGATTAAAATCATCTTCTATCAAATGATTTGAGGTTTATGTCTAAAATCATTTTTCCATTGTAGTCATGAAGGACTAAAATGCATGGTTTTAAAAACCGAACCGGGCATCAAACCATTTTTAAAAAAATTTCCGGTTCAACCCTGGTTTTTGGTCGGTTGTTGACTGGTTTTGGGGGATTTTAACAAGACCGGACTAGCTCCGGTTGAACCGGCCGGTCCGGTCCGGTTTTTAAAACTATGCTATAATGAAGTGATTAAAGGACACATGCATATATATGGAAAACTTTGTTAATGCTACAGTGCGAATAATAGTGCTATTCCAAGTAAACGATCTACAGAAAAAAGGTGCACCTTTAACTTGTCGCCTAATGAAAGCCTCCCCAATCTCAACAAATAAAGGATCAGAGGGATCCAGAAGGTAAGTACAGCTCCAACGACACTTAGCATCAACAGAGTTCCTAATGACAAAAGATGGAAAACCTCAACATATTGAATAGTATGACATTTTCACACAAAAGGCTCCAAATCAGATGGAAGATATTCAGGAACCCCGAATATGATTTGTCTAATTCATGTTGTCTAATATAAAATACTTCAGACAATTGGAATTCATAGACCGCTAGTCATACAACGCATATCAAAGAACAAGAAATATGAATTACCAGTTTCCAAGTTTAGTTATGTTTGCTGAAGGAGATATCTTCTTCAAGGCTGCTTGAATGTTCCCAGAGAATGATGGCAGCACTGAAACAAAGAGACATTACATTTGATTAGCCACGTCATCACATTGAGAATGAATAATTTGTCACTTCAAAGAAACCTTTTTATCTAATTGAAAATCAAGAACTAAAAAACATCTCCCAAAAAATTTTAGTCAGGCAAAGTTGCTGTGGAATTCAATTATGGTAACAATACCAGGCGTCATTCCTAGCTCTAGCATCCGAGATAATATCCGTTTCTGTAGAGCTAATTGCTGATCTAACCAATTTTGAGTTAAGGGTCCACCCCACCTGTGATTGAATAAATATTAGATTTTATAAACTTAAGGAAGATGATAAAGACAACAAGCAGCATAACATCCAGCCTGTCCAGCAAAAGATGTTAAAATGCATTTCGCGAATCTCATGTACATGCATAATCTCAAAACATGTGACTTCATAACTTATATGCAAAAAAATTTACACCTCTAAAACCAATCAAGAAAAAATGGGAGCAATAATGATCTCTCTTATTTGGTTGAGAGCTGAGAGTATAACAATTAATCATCCTTCTTTAAGGGACTTCAAATAAACACTGCATGTTTCCTATACAGAATCTGATGCTTTGTACCTTTGTTGGACAAGAATTGCAACCATCACTCAACTAGGCAACCACACCTAGCTCTATGTTATAAGGCTCCACTCATCGCACAGTGGGATCACCCTTACCCGAGTCACATGTAGTGCCATCTTAATATGGCAAACTTATGAACGAGTCACGTGATACATGATTTACTGTCAGTCACCAGCTGGCAGTCTTATTGTCAAACTTCAAATGACAACATCATCGTTGATACTCATATACAGCATCCAACTGAGTAGAATTCAAAATTTCAAATTTGAGATACTATCCCAAGATTCATCACAGATCTATATGCTTCTCATCCACAGAATATATCATCCATAAGTGAAAATAACATTGTGTAAAATTTGAAACAGGTACAATTAATTTCCACTTGGCCCAAATGTATCACTTAATAATCAATTGGACTGCTGAACTAATCATGAACTCATGTCACAGCTACACAGCCACCTGTATAAGAGGACCATGAGCACGGGTGGAAGACCAATCAGAAGAATTGTATGCAAGGTTTTAAGTGAGATATGGTTATGATGTAAGCAGAACCCCAACGACAATTCTCCACATTTTTTTTTAATCATTTATCAACATCTTTCAGAGGTTTTTCACAGATGATTAAAAATGCACACCCATATATGTCAGTATGTCTATATATATGTGTTAAAACTAACTATTAATTAAATATCCTAATTAATCTCCCATAAGCATGATTCTAGAGGAAGGTATCCAAATGATTGACATAAATGTTTAAAATGTAATACAGGATTGTTGACCCAACAGCATCCTCTCGTCCACAGTTCAAGTACTTGCTAAGGAAACACCACTAGACAATCAATAGATATCATGCAAACCCACCCATGTAAATTTCCCATGCGAGCCCAAGCAAGGAAAGCAGGTCCACCAAAGAAATCATTCAAATCATCCTTGCTAATATTAAAATCCTACAATAAAAAATACAAGCCACATGGCAAAAATCAGAAGTAGAAGTCAAACTTAACATATATGGAAGTAACAAATACCAGTCAATATAACAACTCATGATATTAAAAAATTGAAAAATAGCAGTAATTAATTCATCTTTTACAAATAGAGACACTGCCTCTTTTATCTCAAAAACTTAAAGAGAAGACAAGACCAGATCCACAAGGCTTCTGTACTTATATAAAAAAGAAAGCACACTGGTTTGTATTTGTTAAATTATCAATTGTCCCAAAAGTTTAAACTATTAGGAAATGGTGAATTTAATCACTTAACTATAAATCTAACACTCCTCCTCACTTGTGGGCCTAAACTTCCTCTTAATAAGTAGGGGTCCAACAAGTGGGAATTTAATATTTTAAATGGGAGGTAGTGTAAAACTAGGATCGAACTCAACCATGTTAAATTTCTTGCTCTGATACTATGTTAAATTTCCGATTGTCCCAAAAGTTTAAGCTGTTAAGAAATGATAAATTTAATCATTTAACCATAAATCTAACAGTATTCATAATATAAAATTCTTAACAGAATATGGAATTAGTTCTCAGTTCATTGGCATCCTCAAAGCTAATACACATCGCATGTTCTTCAATGTGTGTCTATATATATAATACAGTGATTCTCCACATCATATAAGCAGAGGAAAATATTCGTTAAAGTTATTTAGTGATACATTTCACGAAGTAGAGCCTTCTGGGTTGAATTTCAATTTTCTGCGTCATGCTGTAGGCCTGAACGTCATATTCATATTTTCATAACAAAGATCATTTTTTTGGATAAATAAACTTTTTTTGGCAGCCAATTTGACACTTAGCCCCTTGAAGGTATTTTTATTTATTTATTTATTATTTTAAGGTTATTATGGCTGAAAATTTAATTTGAAAAAAATGTATCTTAACTCAATTTCCAATGACACAAAAATGGACGTAGGGGTTATTTGTTATATAAATCAAAACCTCAAATGTGGAGTGTTTTTTAATGAAAATAGGGGAGGGTTTCTGACATTTCTCCAAACCTCGAGGAAGTTTGGTGTAATTTACCCAAATAACTTAAACTCTTAACAGTCAAGCTATAAAATATATATGAATTCTATGTACAAGTTGCGACACAGTGGAAGGCTTATAACGTGGCACACAACAAATGGGTGAATACCATTGACACCTATAATGATGCATTTAATCATTCACCATGAAAACGTTCTGCCAAATGGCTTCTTGGCCGACAAATGCTAAAGGCAGGTTCACCCCATGAAGAGCCATCCAATCTATCTCTTTCTCCCATCTTTCCCAGTCCCACCAAACATAGGAATCTGCAAAGAAAAAATGTGAAATTACCTAAGGAATTCTCTACAATAAACTCTGGTTTTTGGATTGGTAAATTACATGCACACCCATTGGGTTTTTTAACCCATGACCTCACTCTTCACCCATTCTTGTGTGTAGAGGTATTGACATTTGAGTCAGAGCTCACCACCAAATTTACTACAACAAAGATTAGCTGAAGTAACAAAATAGTACACTATCATTCTTTAAAGTAGTCCACTTCATATCATTCTCTGAAGTGTATAGTAGGTGAATTCTTGAATTTCTAATTAATATATAATCTATTTTACAGTTCCTGTCCTCTCAATCACTTAAATCTGAAGAATAGCACATTTAGTTCCAAAATTTTGGTAGAACTGAAAAGGTAAGCAACGATTCAATACTCACAACTAGATGTAACAACATTCTGGTAATAGTTCCATGGGACTGGCTGCTGAATCATCACCCCATCGTCTTTTACTAGAGGCAGTGATCCTGGCTTGGGGATGGAAGCTATCTGAACTCCACCAGTCTTGTCCCATGAAACATGAGCACCACACCAATACTTTAAGTACCAATAGAGGCCAGATGCAATTTCTACAGCTGTGGTTCCTTTAATCCTGAAAGAGAAATGCAAAATTTATAATCACAGAATATATATATTGCTTTCTCTCATTTGGGGGAGAAGGGGGTAGCGGAAGATATGACTGAAAGAAAAACCAGAAGGAATCTTTCATGGCCAGATACCTACCTATCCTTTAGAAGGGGTTAAAAAATAACTCTTTCAATGGTGACATCTTCCGATGCACAAAACAATAAATTTAAAGGTTCAAAACTTTAAGTTCAAATCAGTTCATCCAATGAGCCCAAGAGGAGGGGGAATGGGAGGGATTAATGATATCAGCCATAACATTCATGAAGATGAAAATTGATAGAAATGGACAAATAAAGATCCTTAAATAACAAAACAAATAAATATTATAAAGGGATAAAATTTTCAGCAAGAATCATATCCAACGTACACGATCTCAGGCCCATTCTTGCTTGAGAAGTTGTAATTACTTATCAAAAAGCAACTTTGTCAACCACAAACATCCTGATATTTGAAATTGAAACTGTCAGCAAAATTATTATGATGATACTTTGCCAAGAATAATTTATAGAAATTAAGCCATACATTCATAAAGCAGTCCAATAGAGAAATGTAAAAGAGTTGAAGTTTTGAAGATAAAATCCTCAAAAGAGGCCAAATGGACTAATGAGCAATTGGTTGTACTTTTTCTTCTTCTTCTTTCTTTAAAGTCAAGGGAAAAACATAAAACAAAATCCCCCTTTCTATTCTCATAGCACTAGGATGCAAGGATAATTTTTGTAATATAAAAATAAAAATAAGGTACAGAAGGAGACCGTTTTAACCAAAAATGAACCATCAAGAGTTAAATAACTTAACTTTCTATTCTTTTCCGGGATTTTCCAATTCTAAGCATTAATGCATGCAAACAAAGACACAGAAAATTGAGGACACCCAGATGAAATAAGCAACAATCAAAACTTACATGAGAGTTTTAAGCAAAGCTTCGTCTTTTAGAACCAAAAGCAGTATATAAGAACACAGTACAGCATACAAGAATACAAAAATCGAAGAACACCCAGATGAAACAAAGCAATAATAAAGCATTCAAAGTATGAACAAAACGCCAAAAATGGGACATTACACGAGGGACAATCTTGAATTGGAAACTGGGTACATAGCACTCAGGAAGCAATCTCTTGAGAACAGCTTTGGCTGCAGCTTCTTGAACAGAAGGAGATGCCCTCTTTGAGTCCAAGTGTTTGAGCAAAGCCTGTATTGGTTTTGGCTGTGATGGAGTTAAAGCTGTTGGTAGTAGCAATGTGAGTGTGAGTGTGAGAATCAAAAGTAGAAAGATGGAGTTGGAATTAGACATAGGTTTGGTTTGGTTTGATTGTGTTCTTCAGAAGATTGAGTTTTGTGGTCAACGAAACTCAGTTCTGTAATAACTCCATTTTAGATGGTAGAACCAAACGAGGAAGGAGTTTTGTTTATTTTGTACTCAGTTTTTTTTTTTTTTTTTTTATTTGTCATGTAAAATTTTAAAAATTTACTATTTCTGAGTGCAAATTAATTTTTAAATAAAAATAATAATAGAAATAAACTAATTCAGTATAATTTGGTCCTATTTGATTTATTTCGATTTATTTTGGTTCACTTCAATCAATATTATCTCATTCAATCCATTCAGTTTGGTTTGGTTCATTTGGATCAATTTTGAACCATTCGATCAATTTCGGTGTACTTATTTAAGAATGAAAAAAGACATGTTTATGTTGAGGGCACTTATTGTAAATCCAAATTTATTTAAAAATATAGATCTCAAACTTGTCATATTCAGTTAATCCAAACACATTTTAAACCCATCTATTTATTTAATTTATTTTACAATACTTAAAAGGAAACAATATAACATTATTTATTTGTATGGCTTCCAGTATTACTTATTGGTCTAATGATAAAATAAAATAAAATAAACAATTATAAGAAGCACATGTTAAAATCTCTTTAAAAAAACATACATTACTTTTTTTTTTAAGAAAAAAAATTACTTATTGTTAAGTTCTAAAATACTATTGTTGAATTGCTCAATTATTACTTCCTATATACTTTTATTCTCTAAAAAGTAAAAAATACTAATTTTTTTTGTACAAAACTAAATAAATTTTTTTTTGTCCAAAATTCCTAGAAACCAATTATTATCCACCTTTAATTATTTGATTCTGGTTTTCCAATTTTTTTTTTTTTTTTTTAAGTTTTCAACTTTATCATTTTTATTCCATTCCATAGATGACATGAACAACAACAAAAACAACAAGCAAATCAAACTCTAAATGGCAAACCCGTAAAACCCTTTCTTTCACTTTGAAACCCAAAAACCCTTCAATTCCACACACAAACACATACGTGGAATTTGAGGCTTAGCAATGGAGGTGGAGGAAGAGCAGAGAGAAATGACTACCAATAAGGTGATGTGTCTTTCGACCCTGGGCTTCCTCAAAACACTGGGCTTCAATAGCTTCAACAAATGGACATCGGTCAATAAAGCTTCTCAACATTGTAATTTTTTACATTTGGGTCTTGGCATTTATTGGTGACGGTCTGTTTGGTCAACTATTGGTTTTCACATAAATGGAGACAAGTGACTTGAGTTCCATTTATCTAATGATATGCCATGTTGTTTTTTTTTTTTTTTTTTTTTTTTTTTTTTTTTAGGTAAGAAAAAATATTATTAAAAATGGAGTGGCTGGAAATATACACAAGGTTCACGATAGCAAACAAAGAGTAAAAAGAAAGCAAAAAGTAACAAAAAGTCACTGAGCTATTCTAGGGGACAAAAGAAAATCCATAAGTGCAAAACAATTCAAGAGACCTCAACACCAAGACCAATCAAAAAGGGTTCGTTGGCATAAATCTAACAACTGAGCCAAAGATTTCCTTATAGTAACATATTGTGAATACTATGAATGTTATAAGCAATCTTTCCTTATAGTACATATTGTGAATACTATGAATGTTATAAGCAATCCATAAGAAACAGTAATAAGAGCAATGAAGAAGAATAATTTTTGAGGACCTATATTTAAAATCTACATATAAAATTCCCTTAGGTACTCCTTATGCCTTCCCAATCATATTTCAAAGCCACTCATCTTCAAGGACTGACACAGTTCTTGTACTGAAAAAATTCTTAAAGGTTGCATTGGACAAACAAGTAGGTCCATCAACTCCAATCTATGGGGCTTAATCATTACTAGAAATATATTTAGATAATACCTCCCATCATTTTCTTCTTTATTTTATGTCATGTGAGGCATTTGTCCTTGTCTCTTTTTAAAAAATTCTTAAAGGTTGTTGATTTTCTTGCATACTCTCCTTGTTTGGAGTGGTTTTGTCGCATTTTTCTTATTTTTCCCTTCCTGCTTTACTTGATCATTATAATTTTGGTTATTGATTCTTGCCTCCATATTACATCCTCAATGTACTCGGGTTGGCTACTTTTTTTTAATTAATAATATTTTTTTGTTACCTATTAAAAAAAATTCTTAAAGGTTGTTGTATTGGACAAACAAGTAGATTCATCAACTCCAATTATGGGGTTACTCAGTGTTGGAAATATAATTAGATAGATTATACCTCCATCATTTTCTTCTTTTATTTTATCTATATGAGGTATTCGCCTTTGTTTTTTTTTTTTTTTTTTTGGGTTAAAGTACAATTTACACCCATAAGTTTGGTGCATTTTGCTTTTTTTTTTTTTTTTTTTCCCCCTTAATTCCATATCCACAGAAATCATCTTAATAAATCCCACTAGTTCTGGTATTGGATGATGCATCCGAATAAGATAGCAAAATTGTTAGGTTGTCATAGATCAAATAAATTCAAAGGCAAAAAATGATGCAATTCAAGGGTATTAATAATTTCTGTCAAAGATGGCTTGCTTTCATCATATTTTTCTTAAAGCTTATAAGGAATTACATAATCTGATTTGTAATAGACACACAATAAAAGCTAGATAGTTTCTAACACAACTTATGAAGTAGCTTAAGACATTCCTAGGACACAAGTTTCAAAGTCATATTCTCATATACTCCACGTCTTACTAGACAGTTGGATACCATTTTCAAAATAGAACTTCGAAATCAATTCTAACACCACAAAGAACCAATTTAGGCTCTTCAAACTGCAGCTTTGCATCACAATATATTTATATTCACGAATGTGCGCATTTTTGTAGAGAAATTGTATTATATGATCTACAAGTGTACTGAGTCATAACCATTCTTTGGCAGAAATTGGGGGTAGAAGATTCAATTTTATAATAGAAAAAGTTACTGGAGGATTGGAATGTATGAGAATTTTTGCAAATTACATCCAACCCTTTGAAGTTTTGAAGTCAAAAATCTTACCATACCAGGGAAGTGAGCAATTTGGAAACCACCAAGCACTAGTTGGACCGACACTATCCATATATTCAAGACATTTCCCAAAGGACTTGAGTTTTTAGCTCAATGTCTGTAGAAAACTTGGACTTTAAATTCAACATCTCATTTCTAATTGAGTGAAACTTGATTTAGAAGTTCTGCAGCTAAACTATTTCCAAAAGCATTACAATATATATATCTTAACACAATGAGAATCTTCAAGTCCAGCAAACATTAGCCAAGATGGGTAATACACAAATTATTTGTACTTATTTGAATCACTTCCCTTTTAATAACATAATTCAGACAGTGAGGATGCCATTCTCCTTAAAGCTTTCAACAGTGTCCCTAACACTCACTTCCACAGGAATGAAGCTAATACCCAAACTTTTGGCCTTGTCCTGGGATATCTTGTATACTGGTTGCAAAGGCTTGTCATCTTCACTTCTACCAAAAATGAAAAATACATTTGACTCTTCTTCAAAAATGGAAAATATAATTGACTCCTCTTCAACTTGTTTTTATGTGTCAAAACAATTGCTTTCAGTGATAAAAGCAAATTATAGTTATTATTATTATTATTATTATTATTATTAAAAGAAAATTCTTAATTAAACTGATCGTTTAGTTAAATGAAGCATTTATTCCAAGTGAGTCATACTTTGTCAGTTACAAAAATAGCACCAATGGCAATAAGGGACATTTAGTATCATGCAAAAAAATAACTCACTTTTCAGGTAGGCGCAAACTGGGGTGAAATTTGTGTAACATATTAAAAAGTTCGGAATGTTGTGTAACTCCTCCAACTAAACAATATCTCCCACTAGCAGCAGGAATCTGAAATGCCTGAATATGTGCATTTGCAACATCTCTAACATCAACAAATTTATATATTCCATTAGGGACAACTTGGGTTCCTACACATAGGAAAGAGAGAACAAGTTAATCAATAGCATTATATGGATGATGTAGCTAGAGAGAGTAAATTTCAATAGGCCAATATAGTTAAATACACAATTTCCATTTTGATAAGTTAATCATTTTATAAAATAAAAATAAAAAAAGCTTGGAGACCATTGTTGAAATAGTTCACCTTATATAGCAGGTATACCCTGCTTTCAGCAGATGCTGATTATCGTCCTCAAATTGTACAAGATAAATATAAGTTTTAAAGCATATTCCCAAGCTGTGTATATTGAGATGGAGGATTTCTTGTACACAGAATATAGGTTGAACCACAACCTATACATTTCAAGTGGCATTAGGTGGGTTGGCACTTGCAGATCAAGGTCATGTTTAAAACCTCCTTGTTTTCCAATGAACTCTAAATAACAGAGAAATTTTTACATTCCATGTTAAGAGGACTAGAATTAAGTAAAGCCTCGTGTGCAAGAGAACAAGGAATTTCCAAAGATGGAGTAAGTCTCATAAAACAGTCACTTATCACAAAACAAAACATACCCAGTAAATTCTAAGGTTAGATTCATGCTCATAGTAATCTAAAGAGTGGTAGCGCTCACAATTTACTGGAATAGGCCTATATACACCTATCATGCTTCATCCACTAAACCAGTTATGGCTTTAACTTGTCATATGAAATGCTAATCAGACTTGAATATTTAGAATTTATGTAGAAAGAAACACAATACATGTAGTCCTCATTGGTTGCAATAGAGTACCATTTATGATCGCCAGAAACGCCTCAATACTAGGAGTAAGAGTTGGCTGTATGAGTGGACCAATTACAAAGCCTGGACTTATTGTTACCAAGTCAATGCCATTTTCTTTGGCAGATGTCCAAGCAGCCTCCTCAGCCAAGGTCTTTGCAAGCATATACCATTGCTGAGAAAACCCAAAACTATTAAATGGGAACCTTTCTTGGTCAGAAACGAATGAAATATAGGACAAAAAAAAAGTGTAATATGTCTCTGATTTGATTAAGAGCAGCATCGGAATCTATATAATTTAGGTTTGGAAACATTGAAACCTATAAATTCAACATATATCTGATTCTAGAACACAAAAATAATTACTAGGTGCTTTAATTACATTACAAAATATTGAGAAAAATATGATTACAAGAAATAGTAAAAAGAGCCTAGACACTGACATGGATATGCTCACTGAGAAAGCAAGTTAACAAACCTTGTGATGATATTCTCTCTAATGTTTTTCAGAAAACAACTATACTTATAGAACTAGATATATAAAGTCAAAATATTATAGCTCTGTGTTTCTACTTTCTAGTAACATCATCAAAACATTACCTTAGATCTTTCATTAAATGTATTTTAAGAAATGCTATATTTTAATAGTCCTACTAAAGATACAGTTAAAATGATATAATAACTACTGCAATACACACACCTTCAACTCCTCACAAGCAACTGGATCCCAAAACCAACTCTCATCGATAACCACATCAGGAGTCAGGGGTTTTTTGTTGAACATAACTGAAGCCATGGAAGATGTTACAATCACTCTCTTAATAGAAGGAACTTTTGCACATGATTGAAGAACATTAAGTGTGCCCTTCACTGCTGGATCAATTATCTGTGACTGAAATATAAGAAATGCGAAAGTTGGTTCAATAAGAATAAATTTATGAAACTAAGCTATCAAAAGTATAATAGTATTGGACAAACTGAATATATTTCATTCGATAAGTTTATCACGTACCACATGGTAGAATTTCTTTGATGTCTTTGTGAATGATTTCTTGAAACAACATTACTTTAAACCTAACAGAAGTACTTTCAACAATTTCCTGTTGCAAAAATGTGGGAAAACAAATGCAATTGCAGATGATAAGGCTGAATGCATGAAACATCCAGTTTCTTTGAGCTACAATTAGAATAAAAATTGATTGTTTTTTGGGAAGGCATTGACTTATGTATCCTTCTTAAGATTGGATTTGTCCTCTAGAAGATGTAGTTCGTTCACCAAAAAAAAAAAAAAAGAAGAAAGAAAGAAAGAAAAAGAAAAGGCTGAACCTGCGCTTGAGAACTCTACACTGAAAACAATTCTCTTCAATGTCCTCTCTACTTCTGGATTAAGGCTTGAGAATGCTTCTCTAAAATGTTTTAAGTTTTTGTTACCCAATTTTCCACATTTCACTATGTTGAATTAATGTATCGAACATGTAAGAGGATTGAATTGGCCAAGACACATGCTTAAAGCAAGAATCAAATGTTGCTAAAACTGGCAAGCTGGTATGAGGTCCTTAAAGTTGTTATAAATCATTTAAAACAGAGTATGCATTCACCATATTGACAGAAAAATGATCACACTATATTGATTATATATTACGCAAAGGAAATAAATAATAATATGGGATGAACCTGTGGGTCATTGGCTGTGAGAATAACAGGGGATGCAGTGTGAAAAACACCTTGGCATCCATCAACTGCAGAATCAAAAGATCCTTCTTTTAGCAAATCCGCTTTGAATAACTGAAGTCTTTCTTTAGCTCCATCAAGTGAAAGTAAATGCTCTGTTTTCTTGGGATCATCTGTGGAATATAAATGCATAAATTTCAATTGGAAGGCTGAATTATTAGTAGCAAACACTGCATGAAAAATAAAGGTGAGAAAAAAAAAGGGAAGTTAAGAGCACTATATACCTGCTATAGGGAATTTTATAACTATGCCTTAAACAGAGGCTTTTCCTTGGGATGGGGTATTTCAACAAAAGTTTTTAATAAAAAAGCTTAAGCAGGGAATTAATCATTGATTTGTTTTGAAGAAGTTCTATTTTCTTATGTTACAGAACTTGAGTGTTTTTGCAGTTGGTGGAGTGGTGTAGTACTCTCTCATTGATATTTGTGCGTGTTTTTGTAAAGATTAAAGTTAGCCTTTGGTTATTGCTGTCCTGAGGCTATGAAGGGGTGATTAGAAATCTTTAGCTGTGTGGTTTTGTACTTTGCTACTTGTTAAGAATATATTTCGTTGATAATAAATAATAAGTAGAGAAGGAGGAGATTATTGAGGCTCTCATGGAGGTGGAAGGGGATAAGGCCCCTAGGCCAGATGGGTTTTCTATGGCTTTCTTTCAGAAATGCTGGAGTGTTTTGGAAGGGGATGTCATGGCATTTTTCAAGGATTTTCATAGCCAGTGCGTTTTTGAGAAATCTCTTAATGCCACCTTTTTGTGTTTGATCCCCAAGAAGTCTAATGCAGTCAATATTAAAGACTTTCGCCCTATTAGTCTTGTGGGCAGCCTTTACAAGCTATTGGCTAAGGTATTAGCTCATAGACTCCGTGGGGTGTTGGATAAACTGATATCTAACTCTCAGAATTCTTTTGTGGGAGGAAGACAGATTCTTGATTCGGTTCTAATTGCTAATGAATGTTTGGATAGCAGGTTGAAGAGTGGCATCTTGGGTGTCATAGTTAAATTGGACATAGAAGGCTTATGATCATGTGAGTTGGAATGCCTTATTCTACCTTATGGAAAGGATGGGCTTTGGGGCAAGGTGGAGGGGTTGGATTAAGGCATGTATTTCTACAGTTAAATTCTCAGTTTTGGTCAATGGGTCTCCTACTGGTTTCTTTGGTAGTTCTCATGGACTGCGCCAAGGGGATCCTTTGTCTCCCCTTTTATTCCTATTAGTTATGGAAGTACTGAGTAGACTACTGAAGAGAACAGAAAATGGTGGTTTTCTTTGTGATTTTCAAGCGGGATCCCATAGACAAAGGGGTGTGCATATCTCTCATCTTCTTTTTGCTGATGATACTATTTTGTTCTGCAATGCTTCTAGGAACCAGTTATTATACATTCGGATGGTGCTGATCTTCTTTGAAGCTATTACAAGCTTGAAAGTTAATGTAGGTAAGAGTGAGATTGTTCCTGTTAGGGATGTTGGGGATTTAAATGCTTTGGCTTGTACCCTATGTTGCAAGGTGGGCACATTGCCTATGAGATATCTGGGCATGCCACTTGGGGCCCATTATAAGGATGTGTTGATATGGAATCCTATTATAGAAAAGATGGAGAAACGGTTGTCTGGCTGGAAAAGATTTTATTTGTCAAAAGGTGGCAGGCTTACTTTGTTAAAAAGTACTCTCTCAAGCCTTCCCACCTACTTTTTATCTGTGTTTATTATCCCTCAGGTGGTGGCAGCTAGGATAGAAAGAATTCAAATGAATTTCCTTTGGGGGGCCTCGGAGGATATTTTTAAATACCCTTTAGTTGCTTGGGATAAAGTCTGTTTGCCTATTGAGAGTGGTGGCTTGGGGATCCGGAGGATTGGGTTGTTTAACAAGGCCTTACTCGGGAAGTGGTTGTGGCGTTTTGGGAATGAAAGCAACAGTTTATGGCGTCAAGTTATAGCAGCCAAATATGGTGAAGGGAGAGGAGGTTGGTGCACTAGAGGGGTAAGAGGTTCTCACGGGTGTGGGATGTGGAGGAGTATTAAGGAAGGCACAGAGAAGTTCTTTAGCCAAATTCAGTTTATTATGGGGGAGGGTTGCCGTGTTAGTTTTTGGCATGACCCTTGGTGTGGACCTATTCCTTTAAAGGAGCTTTTTCCTGCTATGTTTCATGCTCTCTTTCTAAAGAAGCATGGGTCTCCAACTTGGTTATATCTAATTTTGAAGGAAATAGGAGCTGGAATTTACTTTTTTGTCATGGTCCTCAGGATTGGGAGGCAGACACTGTTTATTCCTTTTTTGAGCTTATTTATTCCTTCTTGCCGAGGGGTGAGGGGGAGGATCACTGGGTTTGGAGATTGACCATGTCTGGGGCTTTTGATGTGCGCTCTTTTTATAAGCTGTTATCTAGTCCTAACACTAATGATTTTCCTTGGAAGGGCATTTGGTGTGCAAAGGTGCCTAAACGAGTGTCTTTCTTCCTATGGACAGCAGCTAATAATGGGATTCTCACCATTGACAATCTTGTCAACAAAGGTCGGTTTCTGGTTAATAGGTGCTGTTTATGCTACTGTGATGGGGAATTAGTGGATCACCTCTTGCTTCATTGTAAGTTTTCTCATGTCTTATGGAGAGAAACTTTTGCAGTGTTTGGGATCCAATGGGTAATGCCTAGGTCGGTCAGCTCTTTTTTCTTTATGTAGAGAAACTGGTTTGGAAGGCACCATTCAACCATTTGGAATATGGTCCCGGCATGTTTAATGTGGTTAGTTAGGCAGGAACACAATACCTGCATTTTTGAAGACAATGAGAGAACATTAGATCATCTAAAATCTCTCCTTTTTGGTACTCTGTTTCTTTGGGCTTGTATTTAGGGGTGTACGAATTGTATTTCTTTATCTAAGTTTTTAGCCTCTAGTTCTTTTAGTTCTTGATTTTTTTGTATCTGTTTCTTGTTCATTGTGTTCACTATCGTGAGCATGATGTTCAATTTTTTCAATGTAAAGTCTAGTTACCTATAAAAAAAAAAAAAAAAAAACAATGCACTACATATAGTCGATTGTGAGTGATAGACAATCATTTCACATGGATCTACTACTTTTTCTCAGCCACTTATAGTCGATCTCACATCTGTGTTGTGGCAAAAATTATGTCCATAAACCACCTATATCCTATCATTTGGGACGACAATTCTCTTATTCAACACACAATTTTTTGGGGGTAAAAACATGTTTATCCAGTTTATGTTCCACCACTTTTGTGTACTTCATGTGCACAGAGTCTATATGGTCACATGATAAGCAATTTACAGGTTTTTGAAAAAGTTCACGTCCAAGGTAGTAAAGACTTTAGCGTATCATCTTTCACAGTGGATCTTTGTAGAAAAAAATTTACTCACTTTTGATGAACAAAATGAAGTGGGTGGGTATATCACTCTATTGTGTATAAAACCTATCCAAACCAAATGGAGTATAAGTCAATTCGGTTTTTTTCTTAAATAGTATTCCATACATCAATTTCATGTCGGGGATGAGTGAATCCAAGCCTAGTTGGATTCATGCTAAGAAAGTAAGAACCAAACTATATACTATTTTCCATTTCTCCTAAAGTCAACTACAACATAAGAGCATCAGCAATGGAAAGGCTAAATGCCAAATGTAAGCTCTTTTTACCAATCAAGCCCAAAACATGCTCAACAACGGCAAGGCCATATGGGAAATGCTAAATTTTTTTTGGCATATAGCTACAGTACCATCTTAAATGTAAGATGGTACTGTAGCTTAATGTTATAAAAAAAAATAATTTTTTAATACTCTCACCTGCTTTTTAACCCGGGAATTTCTCTCTCCTCTCTCATTATTTCTCTTCATTTCTCTCTCTTCTTTCTCTCTTTCTCATTTGCACTCTGCTCTCTTCAGACCCAAAACCCCTCAACGGCGGATCGGATGGGTCGGCATGAGGGCTTTGATGTCTCCGATGAGTTTGAATCGGAGCTCCGATGGCTCCGATAGTGATTCCGACGAGGGCTCCGATGGGTTTGACTGGGTTTGAATTGGTGTGAGAACGTGGTTTTTGAATCGGTGTGAGATCGTGGGTTTGAATCGGTTTGACTGGGTTTGCATGTTTGATCAGTCTTTTTTTTTTTTTTTTTTTTAGGTTTGAAACTCTTGGATTGTGTTCTGTTTTTGTTTGGTGTGAAGGGTTTGAATCGGTGTGAGATCGTGGGTTTTGAATCGGTGTGAGATCGTGGGTTTGAATCGGTTTGACTAGGTTTGCATGTTTGATTAGTCTTTTTTTTTTTTTTTTTTTTTTTGGGTTTGAAACTCTTGGATTGTGTTCTGTTTTTGTTTGGTGTGAAGGGTTTGAATCGGTGTGAGATCATGGGTTTGAATCGGTTTGACTGGGTTTGCATGTTTAGTTAGTCTTTTTTTTTTTTTTTTTGGGTTTGAAACTCTTGGATTGTTTTCTGTTTTTGTTTGGTGTGAAGATGAAAGAAAATAAGAGAGAAAATGAAAGAAAGTTGAGGAAGAACAGAGAGAAAATGAAACTTATGAATCTTGATTCTTAATCTTTTTTGTTGTGATTTTTCAAGAATGAAACAGTTTGTTTCAAAAGAGTGATTACCTGTGTTTGTGTGAGTGTGGCTCTGTGTTGAAACCGATGCTAGTTTGCTAGAGGTTGAGGGAGAAAGAGAGGAAAAGGAAAAGAAAAAGTGAAATAGTAAAAATAGAATAAAATAGAATATTTAAATAAAATGGGGGAAAATATAGAATTTTGGGATGTTGGGTGTATTGTAAAATGGTATGGTATAATTGGTAAAATAGCTTTTTGAGATGGTAAAATAAGACGAGATAGCATAACCGGCTGCGGATGCTCTAAACCATATTGATAGGTATATGCATAGACCATTTCGCCCAGTTCATGGTAAAGATTATATTTTACAAATTCAATCCAAAATAATAAAATCTGAAAGAATGAATTTGAAATGGATACACAATACATAGTAACAGGATGATATAATTTAGAGAGAGAGAGAGAGAGAGAGAAAACACTGACTTGTGTCACGAACTGTAGCTTTTACAGTATACCCACGTTGGAGTAGTAGCTTCACAAGCCATGAAGCTATGTATCCCGAAGCTCCAGTCACGCACACCACCTTCTCCTCTCTACTCATCCTCTCTCTCTCTCTCTGAAGTTGTGTGTGAAGAAGTGAGAAAGCTCTGACTTTGCTTTGCTTTGCTTTGTGTGAGAGATGGTGATTTTCTAGTATGCAGATACGGTACGGCCGCCGATATGGCAATTTATAAAAAATTTAGGGCAAGAGTATGGCGGCATTCGTGTGTGTGTGAAGCTTTGACTTTGCTTTGTGTAAGTTGGTGATTTTCTAGCGTGCAGATATGGTACGCCATATGGCGGCGGGATACCTATAATAATTATATATATATAATTTCAAAGCTTACAAAATTTTTTTATAATAAAAATATTATTTAATTTTTGAATAAAAATGATAATATAAATAAACTAAATCGGCCTAATTCATTCAATCCATTTTTGTCCAATTCAGTCCATTCTATCTAACTAGTTTGGTCTATTTAATGAGAAGCTTTGACTTTGCTTTGCTTTGTGAGCAAATACGAATCATTCGATACAACAATATCACAAATTAAAAAAAAAAAAAATTAGGCCAAGAGTATGGCATATAATAATTATATATATGCATATATATATATATATATATATCTAATTTCATAGCTTAAAAAAATTTATAATAAAAATTTTATTTAATTTTTAAATAAAAATAATAATAGAAATAAACTAATTCGATCTAATTCAGTCAGTCTATTTTTGTCCAATTCAGTCTATTTTGTCTAGTTCGATCTATTCAATGAGAAGCTTTGACTTTGCTTTGCTTGATGTGCAAATACGATATGGTGGCAATATTGCAAATTAAAAAAAAAAAAAATTAGGCCAGAAGTATGGCGGCATATGTATAATAATTATATATATATATATAATTCCATAGCTTCCAAAAAAAATTTTTATAACAAAAATATTATTTAATTTTCATATAAAAATAATAATAGAAATAAACTAATTCAATCTAATTCAGTTAGTCTATTTTTGTCGAATTTAGTCCATTTTGTCTAGTTCAGTCTATTCAATGTTTGGTCTATTTTGGTGCACTTATTTTTAAAAAAAAAAAAGACATGTTTTAGATGAGACTTGAGAGTACTTATTATAAATCTGAATTATTAAAAAAATATTGATTTTAAACTTGTTCTAACTTCTATTAAAGTTTAGCACTTTAATCTTAAACTAGTTGCAGATCCACGCATTGCGCATGATAATATTTTTAGGATAATCTCATTAAATTTTTTTTTTTTTAGTTTGGACTAATTTAATAAATAGTAATGTATTTCACAATCATATTTTTATTTATTATAGGAACAATCACATATGTAATATATATAATGTTTGTCGTACTAAAATGAAAACAATACAATTTTTCTCAAGAATTCAAAAGGTAGCAAAAATATTATTTTTTTAATAAAAATTATTTATAACATTTTGTGTATCATTAAAAAGTATATAAAATTTAGAAATGATTTTTTTTTTTTTAGTTTTAAAAAAACATTTTCAAATCCAATTGTATCTACTGTACAATCAAAAACACCAAAAAAACGTATCCAAAAAACAAAAAATCAACAAAAACTACAATTCAAAAAAAAAAAAAGGGAAAAATAAAAATCACATCAAAGTCAACTTCTTCTTCCGAATATGTAAAAAATTTCAAACGTATTGTGATCAAGCTAAATATCCAATGCATAATCAAATTCAAAATTTATATAAAATTTAGAAATGATTTTTTTTTTTTAGTTTAAAAAAAACATTTTCAAATCCAATTGTATCTACTATACAATCAAAAACACCAAAAAATGTATCCAAAAAAAAAAAAAATCAACAAAAACTACAATTCAAAAAAAAAGAAAGGGAAAAATAAAAATCACATCAAAGTCAACTTCTTCTTCCGAATATGTAAAAAATTTCAAATGTATTGTGATCATATAATAAAGACATGACAATTTGCAGCTAATTTGTTAAACAAAATATTTACAAATAATGAAATGAAACTACACAAATACCATATTCTTCAACCGCGTTAACTGTTCTTCATCGTATTTTCCAAATAAATTAAAACCTGATAACAACACAGAATATGGACATATTATAATATGATTTTTCCCTAAATCTGGTCAATAACATTAAAACTATTTTGTATTGTAAATAAAATGATAAAAAAAAAAAAATACTTGTATCAAGTAACACATATAAATTAGTCAATAATAAGACAATGGGATTACAAACCTCATAAAAAAATCCAACAAAAAATGAAAAAGAGAGAGAGAGAGAGAGAGAGAGAGAGAGAGAAGGCGAGAAATAACCTTTTTGTGTGGGAAGAATATGCATAAAATGGAAGAGAGTGACAAATTTATAGTAAGAGGATGAGAATAAGAAAAGTCAAAATAAAAGAAGTCAAAGGGACAAAATTATATGTAAAGTTAAAACCGTCTAAGAGAAATATGTATAGACAATACTTAGTTATAACATCAAAATTAAAGTAAGTGAATATGTAAAGTTAAACCTTGACGAATTTGTAAAGCCAATGTATTTATATATTTAATATTGTCAAAAAAATTAACGGTAAAAAATATATATGAAAAAAATAATGATATAGCAATGACTTGGAGAATGAGGTGGCTTAACAGGAGTGTAGCAACAATAAATACTACGTTTCAGCTTTTAGTAATATATAAATATAAATATATATAGATTTGTTCCACATATATTTAATGAATTCAATTTTAAAAACATCTATTTTTTTTTCTTAAAAAGAGATAATTTAACATTATTTATTATTATGGGTGCTAGTTAGCGTAACATTATTTATTAGTCTAATGATAAAAAGTAATCATAAAGAACAATTATTTATTGTGAAGTTCTAAAATACTTTGAATTGTTCACTTATCACTTCCTATATACTTTAATTCTCTAGCAACGGATAATTCAAGTTTCAAATTCTTAACTTTATCAAGCAAAAGCATGTTCTCAGTCTTCACATTATTAAACAATTCATTAGCATCAAACAGTTTCACAAGCAAATTCTTCTTATCAAATTCAAGAGATGCAATTTTCTTTAAGCCTAAATCAATACTCATAGCATCATTTGCAGAACTTTGCAAAGTTTATTATAGACTTCTTGCAAATCTGTATTCTCAGAGAGTTCCCCATCAGAAGGGTTCTCTTCAACAGCAACACTTTTATCAACTAGAGCAGTAGTAGTGAAAGTAATGAAGTTCCCATCCTCATCACTACCAAACTCATTATCAGAAACATCATCATCACTAAAGGTTACAGCCATAGCCTTACCCTTAGACCTCAAGAATGTATGACATTCTGAATTCACATGACCATACCCTTGACAACTAAAAGATTGTTGACCCATAGAATTATTAGAAGGTTGACCAACTTTTTCTTTAGGTTTTTCAATGTTATTCACCTTAATGGGATCATTCCTCCTAAAATTTCTAAGTTCAGCATTGTTTTTACCTCTTGCCTTTCTGTTGTTATTCCTAAGAAAGTTTCTAAAGTTCTTGGCAAGATATGCAATCTCTGTAGCAGAGAGCTCATCATCAAATCCATTCACATCAACATCATTAACAGACTTAAGAGCCATTGATTTGGATTTGCTTGTCTTAGGTAAGTCCAACTCATATGACTGAAGAGATCCTACAAGTTCATCAACAGGGATGGAGTCCACATCCTTGCTTTTAGTGATGACAATTACTTTGGGTCTAAATCCTCAGTCAAAGATCTAAGTATCTTCCTAACAATCTTAAGTTGATCATATATTTCACCAAAATTACAAGCAGAATTAACAATATCATTAAGCTTAGCATAGAATTCATCAAAATTTTCATCATCAGACATTCTAATGCTTTCAAATTTAGTTGTTAACTGCTGCAACTTCTTTATCTTAACTGCCTTTGTGCCTTCATGCACAGTTTGGAGAATATTCCATGCAGTGTGAGCAATCTCAACATTAGAGATTCTCTTGAATTCCTCTATAGAAACAATATTAAAAACAGCATTCATGACTTTGCTATTAAAAGCGGCTGCTTCTTTCTGAGAAGTTTGCCACTCACTCACAGGAGTAGTGGGTTTCTCCCATCCGTATCCAACGGAATTCCAAACTCTCTCATCAATTGATTTTAAGAATGCTTTCATCCTTACTTTCCAATAAGCATAATTATTCCCATCAAAGTGAGGTGGAATAATAAGAGAGTGACCGTGTTCCATGACAACTGGGGTCAAGGAGCAACTCTTAGATCAAAGGATCTAAATACTAGAGTTAACCAGCTCTGATACCACTTGTACATTTTTAGACCACTTAAAACATAAACAGATTAACCTAGTCATTTAGCCAAGTGATTAATTTAGATAAATTATGCAGATCTAGGTTAATACATATATATCATATCATGTAAAACAGTGGAAAATAAATAACACAAAGATATGATGACTCAGGAAAACCAAACCGGTGAAAACCTAAGGAGGATTTAACCTAGCTATCCTCAATGTAAAACAAATCCACTATGAAAGAATTGAAGTTTACACAATAGCGACTTAGACCACTAACATCCTATTGCTACTTCGAGTAGGAAACTTACTATCACGACCACGTGACAGCTTCGAGTCCACGGACTACTTCTTTCTTAGATTCACAGCAAGCACAAGTACTCCCACTTGTGTATCTTTAAGCTCTTTATGCAGCAACCGAACCGATCATCAAGTTCTTGACATAATATTGATTCTTGATAACCCTAAGTATATGTGAAGGCAAACACCTGTAGATCTCACAAGAGATTCACATACACAACATAAACAATAACTGTAACAACATAAAAATGTGGCTAGAGTTTTCCCTTTTATACCTAGGGCAAAACATAAAACCTTGCACGTCAAATGGGCTTGGGTTGAGTTGGAAAATTCTGCAGAAAAACAATCTGCATGAACTTCGATCGATCAAGTCTAATTTTCGATCGATCGAGTCATGCAAATTTACACAATAAATCTTGCAGTACACTCGATTCCAACTTTTCATATAAACATACTTTGAGCAAGTCTAAAACAAGACTAAACATTTTGATCATGGTTTGCCAACGTTACAAAATGAAGTTCTAATACATTTAAACCTAAAGTCTTAACCCAACAAGTTCGTTAGCAACATATCTCAAAGATCAACCTACTCAAAGCATACATTGAGAGAGAGAGAAAGAGAGAGAGAGAGAGCAACTAGGAATGAAAAAAACAATGATCAAAGATACAACTTACAAGTAACAAAGAAAAATAACCCAACATAGAAGCAGCAGTTTCTAATATAAACAAATGCTTGCTCTTTAAATAGAAAAAAATAGATTGGTCAAAGACATAACTATGAAGAGATTCAAGAGAACTGGAGAGGTATATGGAAGATTGCAAACAAATGAAGGTGAAGATAGCACTGGTTAGTCATTTTAAAAATCTATTTTTCTCACTTGAAAACAAAATGTAGTCAGCTCATTAAAGTGGAAAAAAAAATGTTAGGTGAATTGTTTTCTAAAAACCAAACTTAAAAATGGCTATTAAATTTACTGTGTAAACATAATTCAAAATTGAATACATCTTCTTCTTCTTCTTCTTCTTCTTCTTCTTTTTTCTTTTTTTTTTACTTGATTGAATACATGTTTTAGATGTTTTTAAAATTGATTTTAGGTTTTTTAACAAACAACTTAAACTAAAATATATTCGGGAAACAAATTTAAAATTTATCTTTCACAATTAAAATCTATACAAAATCATATTTTTGGAAACTTATTTCAATATCAGCCTGTTGGGCATCTTTTTCTTCAACTTGGGGAACCCAATCCATCTCTTCCATTTTTCAAAGGGTATTTTGTACAAAAGTTAATGGGCTGGCCCTCCCCCTCTGAATAATATTGTGAATTACCAACATAAAAAAGGTTTTTACCCTTAATGAAAACACATTTTAAATATGACAAACTAATAGTTGTTTGTGATTTGGAGAAAGATCATGTCCATTTTAAGGTTAATGTTATATTTTTTTTGAGTTCAATAGTGTATGTAAAATCATTTCGCTTTAAAATTTTAATTGATGTGATACTTGATTTTTAGATTTGTAATATTTAATTTGAATCATCAAAAAGTTCATTTCAAATGAAGATTCTCCAAATAAGGGAACGAGGTTTGAAAGAAGTGTAATAAAAAAAAATGGCTAAAAAGATTAGCTAGACTATTTTAAGGCAATGACATATCTCTATAGATTTTGAATGAGGTTCAAAATCTGTTGCGGAAGATCATATCAGGACCGGATGAAACAATGCTAGAAAAGATGGTCAAGAAACAGCTAATGATGCAAGAGGTAGAGAAACTTCTAAAGACACTTAACAAAAGAGAAGACCATATATTGAGATTACATTTTGGACTCAATGGAGAGCCACCTAGGTCCTGCGAAGAGATAGGAAGACAGTTAAAGCTGTCGAGGGAGAGGGTTTGCCAGATCTATGTCATTGTATTATCAAATTTATGACAGAGAAGTATGAAAGACAATCTAGTAGAATTTTATGCTGTATAGATGTTCTTGATTTGATTAATAGAATTAGAAGATAAGAAACAAAAAGAATACGGCAACTAAGATTTGTACATTTTTATCATATCATGTTTTTGAGCTATCATATCATTTTCTTTGGTTATTTCCCATTTTAGGGTCCATTTGATTGAGAGGATGGAAAAGTGGAAGATAGACAATGAGGAGGGGTGGAAAAGTGGGTAGAAAAGATTTAGTTTTCTCTTCGTGTGTTTGGTTGAGAGAGTGGGGTGCGATCATACCAACATTAATGCACCAGATCTCATCAGAACTCCGCAATTAAGCGTGTTTGGGTGAGAGTAGTACTAGGATGGGTGACCTTCTGGGAAGTCCTCATGTTGCACCCCTTCTTTTAAGCCCTTTTGGATATACACAACTGTAAGTTTCTTTAAAAAACATTCTCCCCTCTCCCAATGTGTGTGTGTGTTAAAAATATTTAGTATTCTAAAAAAAAAAAAAAAATTAGTTTGGTTGAGAGAGTGGAAAAATGGAGAGATAGAAAACTCTTTTATTTAGTTGAGTAGAAAAATAAGAGGATAAAAAATGTAGTTAATTTGTAAAAATTTGCTCTTATGTCCCTAGTACATAAAAAAATATTTTTTAATAGTTTATAAAAATTAATTTTGAGGCATCCTCAAGAGATCTATAAATATTTTTTAATAGTTTATAAAAATTAATTTTAATAGTTTACCCTCAAATTGTTGGAACTTCGGTGACTGATAATTTTGAGGCATCCTCAAGAGATCTATCATTTGAGTGTATGGTTTAGCGTAGGTAATGGACGCCTAACTTCCACCCCTAACTTGGTCTTTGATAGCTTCTTTGATTAACTCCTTGAGCTGGTCAGGAGAGATAGACCCCTCTGTAGAGTCTGGGGTTTGTCATTATGGGTTTGTTTCGGCCTAGAGATTTCACCTTCACGATTCGGTCCAGATGTATTCCCCATCTTATCCATTAGGAGAGTTATTTGTGCGTCTCTCATTGCTTCCCTTTCTTTCATAGACTTCATTAATTCTTCTAAAGTCTGGGCTATAGTCGAGACTTGTTCCTCCAGAGATGTTGTGTTAGTCATCATGACTGGCATGGCAAATGAGCTAACAGAGTGAGGAGAATCCCTAAGCTTGGAAGCAGGAATATCGTCTGAAAAAGAGAATTCAAAGCCATCAAGTGATTCATCCTCTTCATCAACAATCGGAGCTTCTTGTGTTGGTTCTAGTGACAAAGCTGGTTGAGACAGCATTTCTTTGATGAGGCCAGTTACATCTTTGCTTGCCTCCTGAGTAGATGAGGCTGTTTGTGACTTCTCGGTTTCAGAAGTGTTGAAAACAAACGAAGATTGGGGTATGGGTGTTGTTTGAGCATAGACTTCTGCAAGGGCTTTTATTCTTCCCCTTGTCATAGGTCCAGTATAAGGAATATCAGAGTTTGAATCAAGAGTAGGATCAACTTCACTTGTTCCAAAAAGAGGGTTGTTGATTTGAATCTTCTTTGAAGCCATAAGACTTTAAAAGATATGACAAATTGATGAAGAAGAGATGAGAGGTAGAGATTGTCCCACCGGGTGTGCCAAAAATTTGTAAATACAAAATTTCCCAATTGCAGAAAAATAAACAATTGAAAAGAAATATAGTTTGGAAATATAAATTTGTATTGATGTATAATGAGTACAATCTCTATTTCAATTCTTTTACAAAAGAGTATCCTCTGATTCTATCTTCATTGAACTTGACTCGAACAAGGAATCTTCTTAACTTTAGTTGGAAGATGGATTGAACGGTCTTCACAACAAATCTCTAGCTTTGAGCTTATTAGATATTTATTGTTCTTCAAGTCTTCGAATGCGAAAGCTCGTAGGTTGAAGTTCTTCAAGGCTTTAGAGGCTTGATCCGTTGAGTTTCAAAGATTTAGGTTTGTTGGAGTTTATGGAGGCTTTTAACTTAATTCCAATAGAACTTCAAAGAACTCGAACAAGAGATCTCCTTGATTTTGATTGGAAGAAGGATTGAACAGTCTTCACAACAAATCTCTAGCTTTGAGCTTATTAGAGATTTATTGTTCTTCAAGCTCTTTGAATGTTCTTCAAGTTCTTCAAAGATTCTTGAGACAGAATTTCTCCAAAGTTTGAGCCTCTTGAAAACTTGGTGTGAAAATGAGAGGGGATGTCCTCTATTTATAGTGATTTTAGAGGATAAACTCCACTACGAATTGATATACTCGAAAGTATGTAGTAGACTTTTGATTGGCCCAAATTCTTCTTAGAGATAATTATTTTTATTTATCTATTTTGATAAAGATAACAATCAACAAAGATAAATAATTATCTCTATTTAATTTATTTTAATAAAGATAATTATCTATTAATTTTGAATAGAAAATTTATCTTTATTTTATTTATTTATAAAGATAATTATCCATAAATTTTGAATAGAAAATTTATCTTTATCTTGTGGGTTAAATGACACGTGGCAAATTTTGATATGCCAATGCGATGTCAATTTGGATGACACATGTCATCATTTAATTTAATTAATTTAATGACATTAATTTAGAATTTGCCACTAAACTTTGATGTGACATTTTATAATTGACTTAAAATTTTGCCTCTTACAGTCATTGCTTCTATACCTAAAGTTTTCACAAATTTTGTTTTTGTCCTAAACTAAACAATATATTTGCCAAAACAACACACACACAAATATGCCCGCGGGGGGTAACAAAACAGAAAATCAACTTAATGCAAAAAAAAAGTTAGGTAACTTGGAGAAACCGTGTTCAATTATATATCCCAAAATGTTAAGAAACATTCTACTAAGAATCTGAATGAGAGAAATTACCAGTTGTAAATGTCTGTCACATCCCCATATTCTGTAATCAATGCATACAAACATGACCAACAAAATCAGTCACTAAATTAGAAAGGAAAAAAAAATGACTTTAGTCCATACAAGTCATCTTTTAAGACTAACTCTTCATATACAACTGAACCGTTAAAATTATATCATTGATGAGGCTAAAAGCATAAGCATTTGTACTCAAAGGAGAGGGGGGGGAGGAGATTAACTCTGGCATCATCCTTTAGTAACTAAAACAATTCTTTTCAACCATCATTATATTCATTTACAGAAAGGTTGATACACGTTCATAGAATCAATCACTGTGAAACTGTAGCCCACTTCCAAGTTTCTACAGATAATCATTATACCAATGAAACTCAGTCCAATCCCAAGGTCTCCATACAATGCCAAAGGTTGAAAGACTATGCAAACCCGTTCATGTGCTACTTGGCAGCAAAAAAGTGAATTAACTGATGGTCCACTAAAGTCACCAAGAAGACTAGAAATTGAACTGAATTTGAAACTCATAGACTATGAATACATTCTCTCCAAAAAAAGAAAAATGGCCAGGGTAAGACTGCCCACCATGAACCAATTGCATCAGTCCCCTTTTGTGAGGTCTAGTTCCAGGGGTCCACTATTTACCCTTAGAAAAACAGGCTCCACCTTTTTGTGCTAATAGTAAAATCATCAGGAGGTATTCATGTTGTCAATGCTATTGGCGATTAATATTTTCTAATCCTGATATAATTTTATTGGCTGAATCTTTGATTGTGATTTTTAAGAAGCTCAAGAGTTCCCTTCCATTAATAAAATTCCTTATCCAGAAAAAAAAAAAAAAAATGCTAGTACCTTATTTGGATTATATGAGACTTGTATGGCTGCCTTCTATATGGAGAGGAGTTTTTCACAAACATAGGGCTTTTGTGTGTGTCTAGAAATTGTACTCAAATGTTTCAAAATTTCTCTCTTCTTTTGCAATCTTGTGGTTGAAAGGTTTAGACTGGCAAAATGCATACAAGATGACTCTTGCTCGCCCCCACCCCCCTCCCCCACCCCAGCCTCACCCTCTCCACCCCCCTCTTCCACTCCACCCTCTCCCTCTCCCTCAACCATCACCTTCTTTCTTTGCTTTTTTGCCACCCTCACATTTTCCTTCTCCCTCCCCCATATGCTGTCCTCCACAGTTTGGGTATTTCCCATATCCTTATCCCCCTCCTCCACCACTGCATTTGCCCTCCCCTTCCCCACCACCTCAGGGGTCTAACCAAGTTTTGCCTAAACAGCCTACTCTTGTACCTGCACCTTTAACCATACCGAGTTTTCCCTCCATTGAAACCTCTCAAACAATCCCTCCTAAACCTCTATCCTCTGTCCTTGGAGGCAGTAAGAGGTCGTTTCATATTGATGTAGAACTTTTTTCTTTTTCTTTTGATGGGGGGCAGTTTGATTCGTATGCTTTACATGAGACACATCGGAATATTAAGAGCTCTATTTGGGTTGGACGTAGGGGCTTGGAGTGGATACTTACTTGTCTAGAAGATATACGAGATTGGCTGCTTGGCCATGTTTTACTTTGTAAGAGATTCAGGGAAAATGGGAAGTTGTTAGAGTTCTGTGGGAGATCTAACAAAGCTGGTCTGTTTGTTGTTATTGCAGTATATTTTGGAGGGTGTAGGAGAGGTTGTATAATGATACCAGCAAGCTCTAATAGAGCTGGCTGGTCTTTGTTTCAGAAAGAGCTTAGGAATTTTTGCTCTGGTGCTAAACTGGTATCTCTGGCCAAAATTTCTTTAAATAATTGTGGTGGAGGTGGTAAGCTTGCTGGTAGTGGCCGGAGTGGGAAGAGTATGTCTGTTTATGGTAATTAGCAGAAGAGTAGGAATTTTGAAAAAAATGGATCTAAATGGGGGCAGAACGTGATTCATGGAGTTTCTTTTGGAAATGGTTTAGCTATAAATGGAAATGGTTCAGCTTTTTATGGCAGACCCACGCGGGCTTTCAAGTTTAAGTTGACTCTTGCTTTGTTGGCTTTGAAGGTGTGTAAGCCTGAGGGAGGGAGGCATGTTGTGACTTGTCTGGGTGCTAAGGAGATCAGCTGGCCCAAGGATTTAAGTGTTGGGCCAGAAGCCACCAATCAAACAGGTGGGCTAGATGAAGTCCAACCCGCAATGCAAGTTCCTTCACTTAAGAAGGGCAGTTTGGTCAAGCCGAGTTTTTTACAAGTGAAGTTTGATGCTCAGTCAACGTGGGTCACAGGCGAGAGCTCAAGAGGAAATTTGAGTGGAGATTCCGAGTCGCCGGAGAGCGCAGCGGTGCCGGATCTGGAACTCAGTGCCTCTACCCTCAACGTCGACCCAGTCCATGGTGCCTCGGTGGTTTCACCGTCAGTCAGTTTGGAGGGACCTAATCCCGTTGCAGCGGTAAGTGCGATGGTGGCCCAACCCGTTGCAGATTCTAAAGGTAAGGATAAAGGGCTTTTAGCCCATGTTTATGAGCTGGAGTTTGATTGGTGCATGCCGATGGAAGACTCCGGTGCATCGGGGGCCGAAACAGGCATGGAGAGTGGGCATAGCCTCTCCGTGTTGGATCCCGACTCCGGCAAGGTAGGTTCTTCAGACATGTTGGATTAGTGGGCGAAACATAATCGTTTTTCCCCTTTGTCTGAGCTGGGTAACAAGATGGGTACTGAGTTTGGGGAAGGGGAAGATCGAGATAAGGTTTTTAGTGGTGGTACAGCCGAGGTCAATGGCTTCTATTAGTTTTAGTCATAATGATTCTAGGCTTCTTTTCCTGCCATGGGACATCAGTGGAGCTGATGACTGTGGTGGTGGTAGTGGGGTGAATGATAATTGTCTTTTGGAGTGTAATCCTTTGACTCGGTGGGACCCCAATACACTTGGTGAGGTGGTGATGGTTCAGGATGATGCAGGAGGGGCTCAGGTGGCAGAAACTAAACCAAATTCAAGTTGGGTGTACCAGCTGATGAAAGATTTTTGTAATAGGGTGGGTTTTCCTGTTGTGAAACATGAAGCTCATTGTTTGGCTTTGTTTCACCTTCTTGAATAGGAATGTCTCAAGGTGATCGATGTTAAGGTGCCTAAGCAACCTACAAACTCAGGGTCACGGGGTTATAGGGAGCTTAAGGGGCTTATTTCTAATGTTAATTACGATGGTGTCTCTTCTAGGAGGAGTAGAGCTCCTTCGAATGTTGTGGGGGTTGTTGGTAGTTTTAAATGAATTTATGCCTACTTTCTTGGAATATAAGGGGGCTTAACAATCCCCGGAAGAGACAGGTTTGTAAGAATCTTCTAAAAGAGTGGAAATGTTATATTGTTTGTTTTCAAGAAACGAAAGTAGCTTCTATCAACACTGCTTTTGTATGAAGTTTATGGTGAAGTCTTTTCATTGATTGGGATGCTTTGGATGCTGTCCAGACTTCGGGAGGGGTCTTGCTGGTTTGGGACGAGGGTTTTTGAAAAGATGGATGTTATTGTTGAACAATTTTCTGTTAGTGTCTTCTTGAGAGGGGGTGGTGAATGACCTTGTTTGGGCCTGTACAAGTGTATATGGCCCCAATGATGACGGACAGCGGCCTTTTTTTGTGGGAGGAGCTGTTACGGGTGCACGCCAAGTGGCCCATGGCATGGTGTTTAGTAGGGGATTTTAATATTATCAGGTACCCAAGTGAAAGACTTGGCTATGAGTCGTTCAGCCCTACTATGTTTGCCTTCTCGGACTTTATAGAGAGTAATTCTTTAGTTGATCTACCGTTAGAAGGGGCTTCATTTACATGGTTTAGAGATTCTGGTATCCCCTCTATGTCAAGAATTGACAAGGCTTTGGTTTCTCTAGATTGGGATGAACATTTTGGGAATATATCCCAACGGGTGCTTCCACGTGTTATTTCAGATCACCATCTGCTTTTGTTGGAAGCTGGTGTTGTTCGATAAGGCCCAAGTGCCTTTAAATTTGAAAACATGTGGCTGCAAGCTGAGAGTTTTGTTGATAGAGTTCAGCAATGGTGGATTGGTTACAGTTTTACGAGCTCTCCAATTTTTATTTTGGCACAAAAGTTGAAGGCTTTGAAAGCAGATTTAAAAAAATGGAACAGAGAGATGTTTGGTGATTTGGCTTTTAGAAAGAAGAATTTGCTGACTGAACTTATGGGTTTGGATGCTAGAGAGGAGTTGGTGGGTCTATCGAATGTGGATCAGATTCATCGCATTCAGCTCAAAGGGGACATAGAACATTTGGCTTCTCTTGAGGAAATTTCCTGGAGACAAAAGTCTCGTGCTTTGTTTGTGAAGGAGAAAGATAATAATACTCGTTTCTTTCATAGATTAGCAAATTCCCATAGAAATACTAATTTGATTAAGAGGATAAAGGTGGAGGGTGTTCTTTATGAGGAAGAGGTTGATGTGTGCTCTCAGTTAGTTCTCTTCTACCACAGGTTGTATGAGGAAACTGAGGTGAGACGTCCCACTATGGATGGGTTAGATTTTGCATGCATTGAAGAGGAAGAGAGGTTGTCCTTAGAGAAGGAGTTCTCGAAGGAGGAAGTCATCCAGGTATTAAGGGAGATGGAGGGTGATAAAGCCCCTGGTCTTGATGGTTTCACCATGGCTTTTTTCCACAAATGTTGGAGTGTTGTGGAAAAGGATGTCATGGATTTCTTTGATTACTTTCATCGACACTCTGTGTTTGAACAGTCTATGAATGCTTCGTTTCTCACTTTAATTCCCAAGAAGTGTAATGCTGTTAACATTAAGGACTTTCGCCCCATCAGTTTGGTGGGTAGTGTGTACAAGCTGCTATCCAAGGTGTTGACTAATAGGTTGAGGGCAGTTTTGGATAATCTTATCTCTGAGTCTCAAAATTCGTTTGTTGGGGGTAGGCAGATTTTGGATTTAGTACTTATTGCAAATGAATGTTTGGATAGCAGGTTGAAGAGCAGATTACCGGGTGTGGTTTGCAAGTTTAATATTGAACAAGCATATGACCATGTAAACTGGGAGGCCTTGTTTTATTTGTTGGGCTGGATGGGTTTTGGGTTGAAATGGAAAGGGTGGATTAAGGCTTGTGTTACTTCTGTCCGTTTTTCAATCCTGGTAAATGGTTCCCCTAAAGGTTTTTTTGGTAGTTCTTGTGAATTGAGACAAGGGAATCCATTATCTCTGCTTCTGTTTCTTTTGATAATGGAGGTTTTGAGTAGACTATTGAAGAAGACAGAGGAGTGTAATTTTATTTGGGGTTTTCATGTGGGCTCTGTGAACTCTGTTGGTGTGCGTATCTCCCATCTATTATTTGCTGATGACACTATCTTATTTTGTGATGCCTCTAGGGAACAGCTATTGTCCATAAGGTTGGTGTTGTCTTGTTTTCAGGCCTTTACAGGTTTGAAGGTCAATATTGGGAAAAGTGAGATTGCCCCTGTTGGGGAGGTGAATAAATCTAGATGCATTGGCTAATATTCTTCAATGTAGAGTGGGCAGTTTGCCTATGAAATATTTGGGGATGCCACTGGGGACTTCTTTTAAGACAACTTCGATTTGGAATCCTATTTTGGAGAAAATGGAGAAGAAGCTATCTGGGTGGAAGCGTCTCTATTTATCTAAGGGTGGTAGGCTCATGTTACTAAAGAGTACTCTCTCAAGCCTCCCAACGTACTATTTATCTCTTTTTACTATTCCTAAATCTGTGGCTACTAGATTGGAAAGTATTTAGAGGAACTTTCTTTGGGGATCTTCTGAAGGGAGTTTCAAATATCCTTTGGTGGCTTGGGAAAAGGTGTGTTTACCCGTCGAGATGGGTGGTTTGGGGATAAGAAGTGTGGTGTCTTTTAATCAAGCGTTATTAGGGAAATGGCTGTGGAGATATGGTCATGAAGTTTCCCATCTTTGGCGGGGAGTTATCTCCACAAAATATGGTGAGGGTTAAGGGGGGTGGTGTACTAAAGTGTGCAAGAGGACTCATGGGTGTGGACTATGGAGAAGCATTAATGGAGGGTGGGAGAGCTTCTCTAAGCATTTGTCTTTTGTAGTGGGTGAAGGCACTCGTATCCGCTTTTGGCATGATAGGTGGATTGGTGATATTACTCTAAAAGATCTTTATCCTAGGCTCTATGTGTGTTCAGCGGTCAAGGATGCTTGTATCTCTGAGGTTTTGCGGATTCCAAAAAGGGGTACTCTTAGGGTATAGGATTTAAGGTTTTATAGAGCTTTTGAAGATTGGGAGCTAGTTGCATCTTATTATCTATTCTAGCTTATCCAAACTCATATTCCTCGGAGTGGTAGGAGTGATACTCTTGGCTAGCGGCTAAAAGGTGATGGTAAGTTTGACATCCGGTCTTATTACCATGCGATTCAGGGTGTTTCGAATTCTTTGTTTCCTTGGAAAGGTGTTTGGAAACCAAAGATTCCTAGGCATGTGGCGTTCTTTTTGTGGACAGTTGCACATAGTCGAATCCTTACTTTGGATAATCTAATACTTAGGGGTCGCCCGTTGGCTACTTGGTGTTGTATGTGTTGTTATGATGGGGAGTCGGTTGACCACCTTCTTCTTCATTGTCCTATTACTCATTTCCTATGGACTTTTATGCTTCAGGCTTTGGGTATTTATTGGGTTATGCCAGGTTCAATGGCGGGTTTGTTATCTTGTTGGCATCACTGGCTCGGGAAACATAATTTGGACATTTGGAATTTGGTTTCAGAGTGCTTAATGTGGATTGTGTGGTTGGAACGAAATCGTCGTTCCTTTGAGGATAATGAGAAGATGTTGGATGAGTTAAACATTTTATGCCAACGTAGTCTTTTGGAGTGGTCTCGTTGTTGGAGTTTTATTGATTGTTCTTCTCTCTTTGAGTTTATGCTTTCCCTTAGCTTAGTTTCCTGATTACTCTTTTTGTTGTGTTGTTTGTTCTGTTTTCTCTTGCTGTTCATCATCATGAACAACTTGTACTTTTCCTTATTTTCTCATTAATAATAGTTTTCTGATTACCTATAAAAAAAAAAAGACTGTCTACCATGACCTCTAGTGGAAGCTTTGTGCACAAGGTACAACATTTTTTTTTTAAAAGTGAATAAATTCTGATTAAAATCATCTTCTATCAAATGATTTGAGGTTTATGTCTAAAATCATTTTTCCATTGTAGTCAAGAAGGACTAAAATGCATGGTTTTAAAAACCGAACCGGGCATCAAACCATTTTAAAAAAAATTTCCGATTCAACCCTGGTTTTTGGTCGGTTGTTGACTGGTTTTGGGGGTTTTAACCGGACCGGACTAGCTCCGGTTGAACCGGCCAGTCTGGTCCGGTTTTTAAAACTATGCTAAAATGAAGTGATTAAAGGACACATGCATATATATGGAAAACTTTGTTAATGCTACAGTGCGAATAATAGTGCTATTCCAAGTAAACGATCTACAGAAAAAAGGTGCACCTTTAACTTGTCGCCTAATGAAAGCCTCCCAATCTCAACAAATAAAGAATCAGAGGGATCCAGAAGGTAAGTACAGCTCCAACGACACTTAGCATCAACAGAGTTCCTAATGACAAAAGATGGAAAACCTCAACATATTGAATAGTATGACATTTTCACACAACAGGCTCCAAATCAGATGGAAGATATTCAGGAACCCTGAATATGATTTGTCTAATTCATGTTGTCTAATATAAAATACTTCAGACAATTGGAATTCATAGACCGCGAGTCATACAACGCATATCAAAGAACAAGAAATATGAATTACCAGTTTCCAAGTTTAGTTATGTTTGCTGAAGGAGATATCTTCTTCAAGGCTGCTTGAATGTTCCCAGAGAATGATGGCAGCACTGAAACAAAGAGACATTACATTTGATTAGCCACGTCATCACATTGAGAATGAATAATTTGTCACTTCAAAAAAACCTTTTTATCTAATTGAAAATCAAGAACTAAAAAACATCTCCCAAAAAATTTTAGTCAGGCAAAGTTGCTGTGGAATTCAATTATGGTAACAATACCAGGCGTCATTCCTAGCTCTAGCATCCAAGATAATATCCGTTTTTGTAGAGCTAATTGCTGATCTAACCAATTTTGAGTTGAGGGTCCACCCCACCTGTGATAGAACAAATATTAGATTTTATAAACTTAAGGAAGATGATAAAGACAATAAGCAGCATAACATCCAGCCTGTCCAGCAAAAGATGTTAAAATGCATTTCGCGAATCTCATGTACATGCATAATCTCAAAACATGTGACTTCATAACTTATATGCATAAAAATTTACGCCTCTAAAACCAATCAAGAAAAAATGGGAGCAATAATGATCTCTCTTATTTGGTTGAGAGCTGAGAGTATAACAATTAATCATCCTTCTTTAAGGGACTTCAAATAAACACTGCATGTTTCCTATACAGAATCTGATGCTTTGTACTTTTGTTGGACAAGAATTGCAACCATCACTCAACTAGGCATCCACACCTAGCTATATGTTATAAGGCTCCACTCATCGCACAGTGGGATCACCCTTACCCGAGTCACATGTAGTGTCATCTTAATATGGCAAACTTATGAACGAGTCACGTGATACAGATTTACTGTCAGTCACCAGCTGGCACTCTTATTGTCAAACTTCAAATGACAACATCATCTTTGATACTCATATACAGCATCCAACTGAGTAGAATTCAAAATTTCAAATTTGCGATACTATCCCAAGATTCATCACAGATCTATATGCTTCTCGTCCACAGAATATATCATCCATAAGTGAAAATAACATTGTGTAAAATTTGAAACAGGTACAATTAATTTCCACTTGGCCCAAATGTATCACTTAATAATCAATTGGACTGCTGAACTAATCATGAACTCATGTCACAGCTACACAGCCACCTGTATAAGAGGACCATGAGCACGGGTGGAAGACCAATCAGAAGAATTGTATGCAAGGTTTTAAGTGAGATATGGTTATGATGTAAGCAGAACCCCAACGACAATTCTCCACATTTTTTTTTAATCATTTATCAACATCTTTCAGAGGTTTTTCACAGATGATTAAAAATGCACACCCATATATGTCAGTATGTCTATATGTATGTGTTAAAACTAACTATTAATTAAATATCCTAATTAATCTCCCATAAGCATGATTCTAGAGGAAGGTATCCAAATGATTGACATAAATGTTTAAAATGTAATAGAGGATTGTTGACCCAACAGCATCCTCTCGTCCACAGTTCAAGTACTTGCTAAGGAAACACCACTGGACAATCAATAGATATCATGCAAACCCACCCATGTAAATTTCCCATGCGAGCCCAAGCAAGGAAAGCAGGTCCACCAAAGAAATCATTCAAATCATCCTTGCTAATATTAAAATCCTACAATAAAAAATACAAGCCACATGGCAAAAATCAGAAGTAGAAGTCAAACTTAACATATATGGAAGTAACAAATACCAGTCAATATAATAACTCATGATATATTAAAAAATTGAAAAATAGCAGTAATTAATTCATCTTTTACAAATAGAGACACTGCCTCTTTTATCTCAAAAGCTTAAAGAGAAGACAAGACCAGATCCACAAGGCTTCTGTACTTATATAAAAAAGAAAGCACACTGGTTTGTATTTGTTAAATTATCAATTGTCCCAAAAGCTTAAACTATTAGGAAATGGTGAATTTAATCTCTTAACTATAAATCTAACACTCCTCCTCACTTGTGGGCCTAAACTTCTTCTGAATAAGTAGGGGCCCAACAAGTGGGAATTTAATATTTTAAATGGGAGGTAGAGTAAAGATAGGGATCGAACTCAACCATGTTAAATTTCTTGCTCTGATACCATGTTAAATTTCTTATTGTCCCAAAAGTTTAAGCTGTTAAGAAATGGTAAATTTAATCACTTAACCATAAATCTAACAGTATTCATAATATAAAATTCTTAACAGGATATGGAATTAGTTCTCAGTTCATTGGCATCCTCAAAGCCAATACACATCGCATGTCCTTCAATGTGTGTCTATATATATAATACAGTGATTCTCCACATCATATAAGCAGAGGAAAATATTCGTTAAAGTTATTTAGTGATACATTTCATGAAGTAGAGCCTTCTGGGTTGAATTTCAATTTTCTGCGTCATGCTGTAGGCTTGAACGTCATATTCATATTTTCATAACAAAGATCATTTTTTTGGATAAATAAACTTTTTTTGGCAGCCAATTTGACACTTAGCCCCTTGAAGGTATTTTTATTTATTTATTTATTTATTTTAAGGTTATTATGGGTGAAAATTTAATTTGAAAAAAATGTATCTTAACTCAATTTCCAATGACACAAAAATGGACGTAGGGGTTATTTGTTATATAAATCAAAACCTCAAATGTGGAGTGTTTTTTAATGAAAATAGGGGAGGGTTTCTGACATTTCTCCAAACCTCGAGGAAGTTTGGTGTAATTTACCCAAATAACTTAAACTCTTAACAATCAAGCTATAAAATATATATGAATTCTACGTACAAGTTGCGACACAGTGGGAGGCTTATAACGTGGCACACAACAAATGGGTGAATACCATTGATACCTATAATGATGCATTTAATCATTCACCATGAAAACGTTCTGCCAAATGGCTTCTTGGCCGACAAATGCTAAAGGCAGGTTCACCCCATGAAGAGCCATCCAATCTATCTCTTTCTCCCATCTTTCCCAGTCCCACCAAACATAGGAATCTGCAAAGAAAAAATGTGAAATTACCTAAGGAATTCTCTACAATAAACTCTGGTTTTTGGATTGGTAAATTACATGCACACCCATTGGGTTTTTTAACCCATGACCTCACTCTTCACCCATTCTTGTGTGAAGAGGTATTGACATTTGAGTCAGAGCTCACCACCAAATTTACTACAACAAAGATTAGCTGAAGTAACAAAATAGTATACTATCATTCTTTAAAGTAGTCCACTTCATATCATTCTCTAAAGTGTATAGTAGGTGAATTCTTGAATTCCTAATTAATATATAATCTATTTTACAGTTCCTGTCCTCTCAATCACTTAAATCTGAAGAATAGCACATTTAGTTCCAAAATTTTGGTAGAACTGAAAAGGTAAGCAACGATTCAATACTCACAACTAGATGTAACAACATTCTGGTAATAGTTCCATGGGACTGGCTGCTGAATCATCACCCCATCGTCTTTTACTAGAGGCAGTGATCCTGGCTTGGGGATGGAAGCTATCTGAACTCCACCAGTCTTGTCCCATGAAACATGAGCACCACACCAATACTCTAAGTACCAATAGAGGCCAGATGCAATTTCTACAGCTGTGGTTCCTTTAATCCTGAAAGAGAAATGCAAAATTTATAATCACAGAATATATATATATATTGCTTTCTCTCATTTGGGGGAGAAGGGGGTAGCGTAAGATATGACTGAAAGAAAAACCAGAAGGAATCTTTCATGGCCAGATACCTACCTATCCTTTAGAAGGGGTTAAAAAATAACTCTTTCAATGGTGACATCTTCCGATGCACAAAACAATAAATTTAAAGGTTCAAAACTTTAAGTTCAAATCAGTTCATCCAATGAGCCCAAGAGGAGGGGGAATGGGAGGGATTAAGGATATCAGCCATAACATTCTTGAAGATGAAAATTGATAGAAATGGACAAATAAAGATCCTTAAATAACAAAACAAATAAATATTATAATGGGATAAAATTTTCAGCAAGAATCATATCCAACGTACACGATCTCAGGCCCATTCTTGCTTGAGGAGTTGTAATTACTTATCAAAAAGCAACTTTGTCCACCACAAACATCCTGATATTTGAAATTGAAACTGTCAGCAAAATTATTATGATGATACTTTGCCTAGAATAATTTATAGAAATTAAGTCATACATTCATAAAGCAGTCTAATAGAGAAATGTAAAAGAGTTGAAGTTTTAAAGATAAAATCCTCAAAAGAGGCCAAATGGACTAATGAGCAATTGGTTGTACTTTTTCTTCTTCTTCTTTCTTTAAGGTCAAGGGAAAAACATAAAACAAAATCCCCCTTTCTATTCTCATAGCACTAGGATGCAAGGAAAATTTTTGTAATATAAAAATAAAAATAAGGTACAGAAGGAGACCGTTTTAACCAAAAATGAACCATCAAGAGTTAAATAACTTAACTTTCTATTCTTTTCCTGAATTTTCCAATTCTAAGCATTAATGCATGCAAACAAAGACACAGAAAATTGAGGACACCCAGATGAAATAAGCAACAATCAAAACTTACATGAGAGTTTTAAGCAAAGCTTCATCTTTTAGAACCAAAAGCAGTATATAAGAACACAGTACAGCATACAAGAATACAAAAATTGAAGAACACCCAGATGAAACAAAGCAATAATAAAGCATTCAAAGTATGAACAAAACGCCAAAAATGGGACATTACACGAGGGACAATCTTGAATTGGAAACTGGGTACATAGCACTCGGGAAGCAATCTCTTGAGAACAGCTTTGGCTGCAGCTTCTTGAACAGAAGGAGATGCCCTCTTTGAGTCCAAGTGTTTGAGCAAAGCCTGTATTGGTTTTGGCTGTGATAGAGTTAAAGCTGTTGGCAGTAGCAATGTGAGTGTAAGTGTGAGTGTGAGTGTGAGAATCAAAAGTAGAAAGATGGAGTTGGAACTAGACATGGGTTTGGTTTGGTTTGGTTTGATTGTGTTCTTCGGGGAAATAGGGAAAATAGCCATCAAACCCAAACTATTTCATAAGTTAGGCAAACTTTCAAACTAATTGGATTTCTAACAATTCGAGTACTCTGTGGTCGATTTTACTGTTCTGTTTTCTCAACCTTGTCAGCACCTGACGTGGAAGAAGGCGCAAGGGACGGGAGTGCACAACAGAAATCGAGTCCAGAGGACTCGGTTTCTGTACATAGAAACCGAGTCCAGAGGACTCGGTTTCTGTTGAACCCGTCCAGTCCCATCCGCTCATATTGGCAGACGCACGTGAACCTCCTGGGCTGGGACTTCTGGGACTTGTCTGCCACGTGAACCTCTGGGCTGGGACTTATTTCTTCCCATGCCTCCACGTGTTGCCATGGGAAATGCTGAGATCTATTACCCGGTCCACCTTCAGCACTTTTTTTCTCCTCATAAACACTGTCAGCTCTTTTTTTCTTCCTCATAATAACTTTCAGCTCTTTTTTTCCTCCTAATGACCTTCAGCTTCTCTTCATAAAACAAACAGCTCATCTTCATAAATAACCTTCCTACTCTCTCAGTTGCATTCACAAAACACTTCTCAGGTAATGTATTTACAATATTGTAATTATTTGCTAGTATTTTTTTAAAGGAAAATTTAGAACATATTAGGAAGAGTTTAGTTTTTGTTATTTGTTAGTGTAAAATATTGTGATTAATTTATTTGTTAATATATTGTGATTATTTTGCTAGTTTTTTTTGGACACATATTATATACACATTTATATGATCATGCATCTACTTAAGCAAAAATATCTAGGTAATGTATTTACAATATTGTGATTATTTGCTACTATTTTTTTAAAGAAAAATTTAGAACATATTAGGAAAAGTTTAGTTTTTGTTATTTGTTAGTGTAAAATATTGTGATTAATTTATTTGTTAATAATATATTGTGATTATTTTGCTAGTTTTTTTTGGACACATATTATATACACATTTATATGATCATGAATCTACTTAAGCAAAAATATCTAGGTAATGTATTTACAATATTGTGATTATTTGCTACTATTTTTTTAAAGAAAAATTTAGAACATATTAGGAAGAGTTTAGTTTTTGTTATTTGTTAGTGTAAAATATTGTGATTAATTTATTTGTTAATATTTATCCCTTTATAATTCACAGCATACTGTTCTTGAATCATAATATTTATCACAGCATACAAGAATACAAAAATCGAAGAACACCCAGATGAAACAAAGCAATAATAAAGCATTCAAAGTATGAACAAAACGCCAAAAATGGGACATTACACGAGGGACAATCTTGAATTGGAAACTGGGTACATAGCACTCAGGAAGCAATCTCTTGAGAACAGCTTTGGCTGCAGCTTCTTGAACAGAAGGAGATGCCCTCTTTGAGTCCAAGTGTTTGAGCAAAGCCTGTATTGGTTTTGGCTGTGATAGAGTTAAAGCTGTTGGCAGTAGCAATGTGAGTGTGAGAATCAAAAGTAGAAAGATGGAGTTGGAACTAGACATGGGTTTGGTTTGGTTTGATTGTGTTCTTCAGAGGATTGAGTTTGTGGTCAACGAAACTCAGTTCTGTAATAACTCCATTTTGAATTGTAGAAACAAACGAGGAAGTAGTTTTGCTTATTTTGTAGACTTTTTTTTTATTTTACAACGTGGAGGCTGAAATATATCATTGTCATTCATTTTGTTTTGTTTGTTTGTCATGTAAATTTTTAAAACTTTACTATTTTTGAGTGCAAATTAATTTTGAAATAAAAATAATAATTGAAATAAACTAATTCGGTATAATTTGGTCCTATTTGATTTATTTCGGTTTAATTTGGTTCACTTCAATCAATATTGTCTCATTTAGTCCATTCAGTTTGGTTTGGTTCATTTCGATCAATTTTGAACCATTCAATCGATTTCAGTGTACTTATTTAAGAATGAAAAAAGACATGTTTATGTTGAGGGTACTTATTGTAAATCCGAATTTATTTAAAAATATAGATCTCAAACTTGTCATATTTAGTTAATCCAAACTCATTTTAAACCCATCTATTTATTTATTTTATTTTACAATACTTAAAAGGAAACAATATAACATTATTTATTTGTGTGGCTTCCATTTAGCTTAATATTACTTATTGGTCTAATGATAAAATAAAATAAAATAAAATAAAAAAACAATTATAAGAAGCACATGCTAAAATCTCTAAAAAAAAAACATACATTACTTTTTTTTTTTTAAGAAAAAAAATTACTTATTGTTAAGTTCTAAAATATTATTGTTGAATTGCTCAATTATTACTTCCTATATACTTTTATTCTCTAAAAAGTAAAAAATACTAATTTTTTTTGTACAAAACTAAATAATTTTTTTTTGTCCAAAATTCCTAGAAACCAATTATTATCCACCTTTAATTATTTGATTCTAGTTTTCCAATTTTTTTTTTTTTTTAAGTTTTCAACTTTATCATTTTTATTCCATTCCATAGATGACGTGAACAACAACAAAAACAACAAGCAAATCAAACTCTAAATGGCAAACCCGTAAAACCCTTTCTTTCACTTTGAAACCCAAAAACCCTTCAATTCCACACACAAACACATACTTGGAATTTGAGGCTTAGTAATGGAGGTGGAGGAAGAGCAGAGAGAAATGACTACCAATAAGTTCATGTGTCTTTCGACACTAGGCTTCCTCAAAACACTGGGCTTCAATAGCTTCAATGGATGATCATTGGTCAATAAACTTCTCAACATTGTAATTTTTTACATTTGGGTCTTGGCATTTATTGGTGACAGTCTATTTGGTCAACTATTGGTTTTCACATAAATGGAGACAAGTGACTTGAGTTCCATTTATCTAATGATATGCCATGTTATATTTGTTTTTTTTTTTTTTTTTTAATAGGTAAGAAATATATTATTAAAAATGGAGTGGCAGGAAATATACACAAGGTTCACGATAGCGAACAAAGAGTAAAAAGAAAGCAAAAGTAACAAAAAGTCACTGAGCTATTCTAAGGGACAAAAGAAAATTCATAAGTGCAGAACAATCTGAGAGACCTTAACACCAAGACCAAACAAAAAGGGTTCGTTGGCATAAATCTAACAACTGAGCCAGAGATTTTCTTATAGTACATATTGTGAATACTATGAATGTTATAAGCAATCCATAAGAAACAGTAACAAGAGCAATGAAGAAGAATAGTTTTTGAGGACCTATATTTAAAATCTACATATAAAATTCCCTTAGGTACTCCTTATGCCTTCCCAATCATATGACAAAGCCACTCATCTTCAAGGACTGACACAGTTCTTGTATTGAAAAAATTCTTAAAGGTTGTATCGAACAAACAAGTAGGTCCATCAACCCCAATCTATGGGGCTTAATCATTACTAGAAATATATTTAGATAATACCTCCCATCATTTTCTTCTTTTTTTTTATTTCATGTGAGGCATTTGTCTTTGTCTCTTTTTAAAAATTCTTAAAGGTTGTTGATTTTCTTGCATACTCTCCTTGTTTGGAGTGGTTTTGCCGCATTTTTCTTATTTTTCCCTTCCTGCTTTACTTGATCATTATAATTTTGGTTATTGATTTTTGCCTCCATATTACATTCCCAATGTACTCAGGTTGGCTACTTTTTTCTTAATTAATAATATTTTTTTGTTACCTATTAAAAAAAAATCTGAAAGGTTGTTGTATTGGACAAACAAGTAGATCCATCAACTCCAATTATGGGGTTACTCAGTGTTGGAAATATAATTAGATAGATAATACCTCCATCATTTTCTTCTTTTATTTTATCTCATATGAGGCATTCGCCCTTGTTTTTTTTTTTTTGTTTTGGTTAAACTACAATTTACACCCATAAGTTTGGTGCATTTTGTTTTTGTTTCTGTTTTTGCTTTTGTTCCCCCCCCCCCCCCCTTAATTCCATATCCACAGAAATCATCTTAATAAATCCCACTAGCTCTGGTATTGGATGATGCATCCAAATAAAATAGCAAAATTGTTAGGTTGTCATAGATCAAATAAATTCAAAGGCAAAAAATGATGCAATTCAGGGGTATTAATAATTTCTGTCAAAGATGGCCTGCTTTCATCATATTTTTCTTAAAACTTATAAGGAATTACATAATCTAATTTGTAATAGACACACAATAAAAGCTAGATAGTTTCTAACACAACTTATGAAGTAGCTTAAGACATTCCTAGGACACAAATTTCAAAGTTATATTCTCATATACTCCACGTCTTACTAGACAGTTGGATACCATTTTCAAAACAAAACTTCAAAATCAATTCTAATACCGCAAAGAACCTATTTAGGCTCTTCAAACTGCAGCTTTGCATCACAATATATTTATATTCACAAATGTGCGCATTTTTGTAGAGAAATTGTATTATATGATCTACAAGTGTACTGGGAGTCATAACCATTCTTTTGCAGAAATTGGTGGTAGAAGATTCAATTATATAATAGAAAAAGTTACTAGAGGATTGGGAATGATTGAGAACTTTTGCAAATCACATCTAACCCTTTGAAGTTTTGAAGTCAAAAATCTTACCATACCAGGGAAGTGAGCAATTTGGAAACCACCAAGCACTAGTTAGACCGACACTATCCATATATTCAAGACATTTTTCAAAGGACTTGAGTTTTTAGCTCAATGTCTCTAGAAAACTTGGACTTTAAATTCAATATCTCATTTCTAATTGAGTGAAACTTGATTTAGAAGTTTTGCAGCTAAACTATTTCCAAAAGTATTACAATTTATATATCTTAACACAATGAGAACCTTCAAGTCCAGCAAACTTGATTTAGAAGTTTTGCAGCTAAACTATTTCCAAAAGCATTACAATTTATATATCTTAACACAATGAGAACCTTCAAGTCCAGCAAACATTAGCCAGGATGGGTAATACACAAATTATTTGTACTTATTTGAATCACTTCCCTTTTAATAACATAATTCAGACAGTGAGGATGCCATTCTCCTTAAAGCTTTGAACAGTGTCCCTAACACTCACTTCCACAGGAATGAAGCTAATACCCAAACTTTTGGCCTTGTCCTGGGATATCTTGTATACTGGTTGCAAAGGCTTGTCATCTTCACTTCTGCCAAAAATGAAAAATACATTTGACTCTTCTTCAAAAATGGAAAATATAATTGACTCCTCTTCAACTTGTTTTTATGTGTCAAAACAATTGCTTTCAGTGATAAAAGCAAATTATTATTATTATTATTATTATTATTAAAAGAAAATTCTTAATTAAACTGATCGTTCAGTTAAATGAAGCATTTATTCCAAGTGAGTCATACTTTGTCAATTACAAAAATAGCACCAATGGCAATAAGGGACATTTAGTATCATGCAAAAAAATAACTCACTTTTCAGGTAGGCGCAAACTGGGGTGATATTTGTGTAACATATTAAAAAGTTCGGAATGTTGTGTAACTCCTCCAACTAAACAATATCTCCCACTAGCAGCAGGAATCTCAAATGCCTGAATATGTGCATTTGCAACATCTCTAACATCAACAAATTTATATATTCCATTAGAGACAACTTGGGTTCCTACACATAGGAAAGAGAGAACAAGTTAATCAATAGCATTATATGGATGATGTAGCTAGAGAGAGTAAATTTCAATAGGCCAATATGGTTAAATACACAATTTCCATTTTGATCAATTGACCATTTTATCAACAAAAAAAAAAAAAAAATCTTGGAGACCATTGTTGAAATAGTTCACCTTATATAGTAGGTATACCCTGCTTTTAGCAGAAGCTGATTATCGTCCTCAAATTGTACAAGATAAATATAAGTTTTAAAGCATATTCCCAAGCTGTGTATATTGAGATGGAAGATTTCTTATACATAGAATATAGGTTGAACCACAACCTATACATTTTAGGTGGCATTAGGGGGGTTGGCACTTGCAGATCAAGGTCATGTTTAAAACCTCCTTGTTTTCCAATGAACTCTAAATAACAGAGAAATTTTTACATTCCATGTTAAGAGGATTAGAATTAAGTAAAGCCTCGTGTGCAAGAGAACAAGGAATTTTCAAAGATGGAGTAAGTCTCATAAAACAGTCACTTATCACAAAACAAAACATACCTAGTAAATTCTAAGGTTAGATTCATGCTCATAGTAATCTAAAGAGTGGTAGCGCTCACAATTTACTGGCTTTAACTTGTCATATGAAATGCTAATCAGACTTGAATATTTAGAATTTATGTAGAAAGAAACACAATACATGTAGTCCTCATTGGTTGCAATAGAGTACCATTTATGATCGCCAGAAACGCCTCAATACTAGGAGTAAGAGTTTGCTGTATGAGTGGACCAATTACAAAGCCTGGATTTATTGTTACCAAGTCAATGCCATTTTCTTTAGCAGATGTCCAAGCAGCCTCCTCAGCCAAGGTCTTTGCAAGCATATACCATTGCTGAGAAAACCCAAAACTATTAAATGGGAATCTTTCTTGGTCAGAAACGAATGAAATGTAGGACTAAAAAAAAGTGTAATATGTCTCTGATTTGATTAAGAGCAGCATCGGAATCTATATAATTTAGGTTTGGAAACATTGAAACCTATAAATTCAACATATATCTGATTCTAGAATTACTAGGTGCTTTAATTACATTAAAAAATATTGAGAAAAATATGATTACAAGAAATAGTAAAAAGAGCCTAGACACTGACATGGATATGCTCACTGAGAAAGCAAGTTAACAAACCTTGTGATGATATTCTCTCTAATGTTTCTCAGAAAACAACTATACTTATAGAACTAGATATATAAAGTCAAAATATTATAGCTCTGTGTTTCTACTTTCTAGTAACATCATCAAAACATTACCTTAGATCTTTCATTAAATGTATTTTAAGAAATGCTATATTTTAATAGTCCTAATAAAGATACAGTTAAAATGATATAATAACTACTGCAATACACACACCTTCAACTCCTCACAAGCAACTGGATCCGAAAACCAAGTCTCATCGATAACCACATCAGGAGTCAGGGCTTTTTTGTTGAACATAATTGAAGCCATGGAAGATGTTACAATCACTCTCTTAATAGAAGGAACTTTTGCACATGATTGAAGAACATTAAGTGTGCCCTTCACTGCTGGATCAATTATCTGTGACTGAAATATAAGAAATGCGAAAGTAGGTTCCATAAGAATAAATTTATGAAACTAAGCTATCAAAAGTATAATAGTATTGGACAAACTGAATATATTTCATTCGATAAGTTTATCATGTACCTCATAGTAGAATTTCTTTGATGTCTTTGTGAATGATTTCTTGAAACAACATTACTTTAAACCTAACAGAAGTACTTTCAACAATTTCCTGTTGCAAAAATGTGGGAAAACAAATGCAATTGCAGATGATAATGTTGAATGCATGAAACATCCAGTTTCTTTGAGCTACAATGAGAATAAAAATTGATTGTTTTTTGGGAAGGTATTGACTTATGTATCCTTCTTACGATTGGATTTGTCCTCTAGAAGATGTAGTTCATTGACAAAAAAAAAAAAAAAAAGGCTTGAGAACTCTACACTGAAAACAATTCTCTTCAATGTCCTCTCTACTTCTGGATTAAGGCTTGAGAATGCTTCTCTAAAATGTTTTAAGTTTTTGTTACCCAATTTTCCACATTTCACTATGTTGAATTAACGTATTGAACATGTAAGAGGATTGAATTGGCCAAGACACATGCTTAAAGCAAAAATCAAATGTTGCTAAAACTGGGAAGCTGGTATGAGATCCTTAAAGTTGTTATAAATCATTTAAAACAGAGTATGCATTCACCATATTGACAGAAAAATGATCACACTATATTGATTATATATTACACAAAGGCAATAAATAATAATATGGGATGAACCTGTGGGTCATTGGCTGTGAGAATAACAGGGGATGCAGTGTGAAAAACACCTTGGCATCCATCAACTGCAGAATCAAAAGATCCTTCTTTTAGTAAATCCGCTTTGAATAACTGAAGTCTTTCTTTAGCTCCATCAAGTGAAAGTAAATGCTCTGTTTTCTTGGGATCATCTGTGGAACATAAATGCATAAATTTCAATTGGAAGGCTGAATTATTAGTAGCAAACACTGCATGAAAAATAAAGGTGAGAAAAAAAGGGAAGTTAAGAGCACTATGTGCCTGCTATAGGGAATTTTATAACTATGCCTAAAACAGAGGCTTTTCCTTGGGATGGGGTATTTCAACAAAAGTTTTTAATAAAAAAGCTTAAGCAGGGAATTAATCATTGATTTGTTTTGAAGAAGTTCTATTCTCTTATGTTACAGAACTTGAGTGTTTTTGCAGTTGGTGGAGTGGGGTAGTACTCTCTCATTGATATTTGTGTGTTTTTGTAAAGATTAAAGTTAGCCTTTGGTTATTGCTGTCCTGAGGCTATGAAGGGGTGATTAGAAATCTTTCGCTGTGTGGTTTTGTACTTTGTTACTTGTTAAGAATATATTTTGTCGATAACAAATAATAAGTAGAGAATAACAATGCACTACATATGCAATACTCTTCAGAGTCCGTAAATCTACCATTAGATCCTATATCAAAATTCTTCTATTTGTGACATAACTTACCGCAACTTGGACGTGGTCGATTGTGAGTGATAGACAATCATTTCACATGGATCTACTACTTTTTCTCAGCCACTTATAGTCGATCTCACATCTGTGTTGTGGCAAAAATTATGTCCATAAAACCGTCTATATCCTATCATTTGGGATGACAATTCGCTTATTCAACACACAATTTTTTGGGGGTAAAAACATGTTTATCCAGTTTATGTTCCACCACTTTTGTGTACTTCATGTGCACAGAGTCTATATGGTCACATGATAAGCAATTTACAGGTTTTTGAAAAAGTTCATGTCCAAGGTAGTAAAGACTTCAGTGTATCATTTTTCACAGTGGATCTTTGTAGAAAAAAATTTACTCACTTTTGATCAACAAAATGAAGTGGGTGGGTCTATCACTCTATTGCGTATAAAACCTATCCAAACCAAATGGAGTATAAGTCAATTCGGTTTTTTTCTTAAATAGTATTCCATACATCAATTTCATGTCGGGGATGAGTCAAACCAAGCCTAGTTGGATTCATGCTAAGAAAGTAAGAACCAAACTATATACTATTTTCCATTTCTCCTAAAGTCAACTACAACATAATCATATTGATGGGTATATGCATAGACCATTTCGCCCATTTCATGGTAAAGATTATATTTTACAAATTCAATCCAAAATAATAAAATCTGAAAGAATGAATTTGAAATGGATACACAATGCATAGTAACAGGATGATATCATTTAGAGAGAGAGAGAGAGAGAGAGAGAGAACTGTAGCTTTTACAGTATACCCACGTTGGAGTAGGAGCTTCACAAGCCATGAAGCTATGTATCCCGAAGCTCCAGTCACGCACACCACCTTCTCCTCTCTACTCATCCTCTCTCTCTCTCTCTCTCTCCCCCCTCTCTCTCTCTGAAGTTGTGTGTGAAGAAGTGAGAAAGCTCTGACTTTGCTTTGCTTTGCTTTGTGTGAGAGTTGGTGATTTTCTAGTGCGCAGATACGGTACGCCATATGGCGGCGGGATACCTATAATAATTATATATATATATAATTTCAAAGCTTACAAAATTTTTTAATAATAAAAATATTATTTAATTTTTGAATAAAAATAATAATAGAAATAAACGAATTCGGCTTAATTCATTCAATCTATTTTTGTCTAATTCAGTCCATTCTATCTAACTAGTTTGGTCTATTTAGTGAGAAGCTTTGACTTTGCTTTGCTCTGTGAGCATATACGTACGAATCATACGATACAGCAATATCACAATTTAAAAAAAAAAATTAGGCCAAGAGTATGGCGTATAATAATCATATATATATATATATATGTGTGTGTGTGTGTATATCTAATTTCATAGGTTAAAAAAATTTATAATAAAAATTTTATTTAATTTTTAAATAAATATAATAATAGAAATAAAATAATTCGATCTAATTCAGTCAGTCTATTTTTGTCCAATTCAGTTTATTTTGTCTAGTTCGATCTATTCAATGAGAAGCTTTCACTTTGCTTTGCTTGATGTGCAAATACGATATGGTGGCCATATTGCAAATTAAAAAAAAAAAAATTAGGCTAGAAGTATGGCGGCATGTGTATAATAATGATATATATAAATATATATATATATATATATATAATTTCATAGCTTACAAATTTTTTTTATAACAAAAATATTATAATTTATTTATTATAGGAACAATCACATATGTAATATATATATAATTTTTGTCGTACTAAAATGAAAACAATACAATTTTTCTCAAGAATTCAAAAGGTAGCAAAAATATTATTTTTTTTAATAAAAATTATTTATAACATTTTGTGTATCATTAAAAAGTATATAAAATTTAGAAATGATTTTTTTTTTTAGTTTTAAAAAAACATTTTCAAATCCAATTGTATCTACTATACAATCAAAAACACCAAAAAATGTATCAAAAAAAAAAAAATCAACAAAAACTACAATTCAAAAAAAAGAAAGGGAAAAATAAAAATCACATCAAAGTCAACTTCTTCTTCCGAATATGTAAAATATTTCAAACGTATTGTGATCAAGCTTAATATCCAATGCATAATCAAATTCAAAATTTATATAAAATTTAGAAATGATTTTTTTTTTAGTTTAAAAAAGAATTTTCAAATCTAATTGTATCTACTGTACAATCAAAAACACCAAAAAATGTATTAAAAAAAAAGGCAACAAAAACTACAATTCAAAAAAAAGAGAGGGAAAAATAAAAATCACATCAAAGTCAACTTCTTCTTCCGAATATGTAAAAAATTTCAAACGTATTGTGATCAAGCTTAATATCCAATGCATAATCAAATTCAAAATTTTTAATAAGTTATAACTTTATATATAATGAATTAACTAAGAGTACAAAGGAGAAATTTAAAGAAATTGTTCTGTAAAAATAAGAAGTATTGTGTTAATACTATCATAATCTAATCTAACACCTAATCCAACATATGAAAAATGAATATATAAATAAATAATTTTAGAAATTGAATTTTTTTTCTTAAAAATATCAAAGAATACACAAATGAGATAAGATTATGAGAATACAAAATTTTTGTAAATGCTTAAAACAATTACTCAAGCATCTAAGAATATCATATAATAAAGACCTGGCAATTTGCAGCTAATTTGTTAAACAAAATATTTACAAGTAATGAAATGAAACTTCACAAATACCATCTTCTTCAACCGCATTAACTGTTCTTCATCGTATTGTCCAAATAAACTAAAACCTGATAACAACATAGAATATGGACATATTATAATATGATTTTTCCCTAAATCTGGTCAATAACATTAAAACTATTTTGTATTGTAAATAAAATGATAAAAAAAAAAAAAATTTGCATCAAGTAACACATATAAATTAGTCAATAATAAGACAATGGGATTACAAACCTCATAAAAAAATCCAACAAAAAATGAAAAAAAGAAAAAAGAAAAAAGAGAGAGGGCAAGAAATAACCTTTCTGTGTGGGAAAAATATGCATAAAATGGAAAAGAATGACAAATTTATAGTAAGAGGATGAGAATAAGAAAAGTCAAAATAAAGAAAGTCAAAGGGACAAAATTATATGTAAAGTTAAAACCGTCTAAGAGGAATATGTATAGACAATACTTAGTTATAACATCAAAATTAAAGTAAGTGAATATGTAAAGTTAAACCCTGACGAATTTGTAAAGCCAATGTATTTATATATTTAATATTGTCAAAAAATTAAAGGTAAAAAATAAATATGAAAAAAAAATAATGATGTGGCAATGACTTGGAGAATGGGGTGGCTTAATAGGAGCGTAGCAATAATAAATGCTACACTTCAGCTTTTAGTAATATATAGATATAGATATAGATATATATAGATTTGTTCCACATATATTTAATGAATTCAATTTTAAAAACATCTATTTTTTTTTTCTTAAAAAGAGATAATTTAATATTATTTATTATTATGGGTTCTAGTTAGCGTAACATTATTTATTAGTCTAATGATAAAAAGTAATCATAAAGAGCAGTTATTTATTGTGAAGTTCTAAAATCTTTTGAATTGTTCACTTATCACTTCCTATATACTTTAATTCTCTAGCAACAGATAATTCAAGTTCCAAATTCTTAAATTTATCAAGCAAAAGCATGTTCTCAGTCTTCACATTATTCAACAATTCATTAGCATCAAACAGTTTTACAAGCAAATTCTTCTTATCAAGTTTAAGAGATGCAATTTTCTTTAAGCCTAAATCAATACTCATAGCATCCTTTGCAGCAACTTTGCAAAGTTTATTATAGGCTTCTTGCAAATCTACATTCTGAGAGAGTTCTCCATCAGAAGGGTTCTCTTCAACAGCAACACTTTCATCAACTACAACAGTAGCAGTGAAAGCAATGAAGTTCCCATCATCATCACTACCAAACTCATTGTCAGAAATTTCATCATCACTAAGGGTTACAGCCATAGTCTTACCCTTAGACCTCAAGAATGTATGACATTCTGAATTCACATGTCCATACCCTTGACAACCAAAAGATTGTTGACCCATAGAATTATTAGAAGGTTGACCAACTTTCTCTTTAGGTTTTTCAGTGTTATTTATCTTAGTGGGATCATTCCTCCTAAAATTTCTAAGTTCAGCATTGTTTTTACCTCTTGCCCTTCTGTTGTTGTTCCTAAGAAAGTTTCTAAAGTTCTTGGCAAGGTAGAAAAGACTTCAGTGTATCATTTTTCACAGTGGATCTTTGTAGAAAAAAATTTACTCACTTTTGATCAACAAAATGAAGTGGCTGGGGTTATTTACCACAATCTGTATATCACTCTATTGTGTATAAAACCTATCCAAACCAAATGGAGTATAAGTCAATTCGGTTTTTTTCTTAAATATTATTCCATACATCAATTTCATGTTGGGGATGAGTCAATCCAAGCCCAGTTGGATTCATGCTAAGAAAGTAAGAACCAAACTATATACTATTTTCCATTTCTCCTAAAGTCAACTACAACATAACCATATTGATAGGTATATGCATAGACCATTTCGCCCATTTCCTGGTAAAGATTATATTTTACAAATTCAATCCAAAATAATAAAATCTGAAAGAATGAATTTGAAATGGATACACAATACATAGTAACAGGATGATATCATTTAGAGAGAGAGAGAGAGAAAACACTGACTTGTGTCACGAATTGTAGCTTTTACAGTATACCCACGTTGGAGTAGGAGCTTCACAAGCCATGAAGCTATGTATCCTGAAGCTCCAGTCACGCACACCACCTTCTCCTCTCTACTCATCCTCTCTCTCTCTCTCTCTCCTCTCTCTCTCTCTCTGAAGTTGTGTGTGAAGAAGTGAGAAAGCTTTGACTTTGCTTTGCTTTGTGTGAGAGTTGGTGATTTTCTAGTGTGCATATACGGTACGGTCGATATGGCAATTTATAAAAAAATTTAGGACAAGAGTATGGCGGCATACACGTGTGTGAAGTTTTGACTTTGCTTTGTGTTGGATCAAATACAATGATAATAGAAATAATACAAAGAGAAACTGAATAATACTTCTGAATTTTATTACTTTAAAGAGAGAAATTACACAACACTATTTGGACTGAGGCGCGACACTCGCTCTCTTTAAGGAGATTCAAGCCTTTGGTTGGCTAAACTTTGTAACCAGTGCAGACCTTCTCTGACTTGTCTCCCCCAGGATACAATAGCCCAACAAGTGTCGTATGGTTAGAACAACTTCTGCACAAAGTGTTCAAGCTCAATATCTGAGTCAATACATTTTAGCCCATTAATCACCATAATTAAAAAGAATAAAAAAGTCTCTCTCCTTTTCAATGTGGGATTAAACATTTTCACTAACTCCTCATCTTCCATATTCACTCCCATATCTTTTTCATTTATGTTATAACATTTATTTATTTTAATTATTTAATATTAAAATGCTCTAACAATCCTCCATTCATTTTAATATTAAATTTTAGTTAAAGAGAGATTACCAGGCAAAGATGGGTCACTATGCATCATGAAGGTGTGCTCTGCATTGAACCTTCACTTAGTAAAACAGCGATCCCAACTCTAGAGTCGTAGTGGTCTCCAACTTGAACTATGACTGCTTTAGGGAAATTAAGTGTCACTGCTTACACATAACAACCCATGTGTTGACATGAGCTTTTATAGCTAGCACTTTACGGCCATGTGCTGATCCCGGTTTCATGAGTGTATTTGAGACTAAGTCCAAATCTCATAAGGAGCGGCCCCACCTCCACACTCACATAGGTGAAATTTGTCAAGGGTGCTCCTGTAATTCTAACACCCCACTCATACGAGCTACAAATTTCATTAAGAGTTTTTTTTACTCAACCTCTCCACATTACAGGAAAAATGCACTTACATCATAGGGATGAACAATTAAAAAATTATTTACAAAATAAATAATTAAAATAAATAATTGTGCATTTCTTACGACCATCATATGATTCGTTTTTCCCATTGAACCCAATTCTTAGGATCTCTGGTCCTTGGGTTGCGTATCCTCACACATGGCTCATGATTCTATGGACTTTAGTCTCATCCCCCTCGATGTATTCCAGACTCTATCTTTTGCCAAGGCCTTGGTAAATGGATCTGCAAGATTATCATTAGATTTAATATAATCCACAGTTATGATGCCACCACTCAAAGAAGATCGCACGGTACTGTGCTTTCTTCTTATAGGTCTGGATTTACCATTATAGTAACGGTTTTTAACTTTACCAATTGCAGTAGTGCTATCACAATGAATTAATATAGGTGGAATTGGCTTTTCCCACAGTGGAATTTCATATAACAAATCTCTAAGCCAATTTGCCTTTTCACTAGCTGAAGCTAATGCTATTAATTCAGCTTCCATCATTGAATTAGCAATTATTGTTTGCTTTTTAGATTTCCAACAAATAGCACCACTACCTAAGGTAAAAATATAACCAGTGGTAGAGAGAGAATCATCCGACAAAGTATTCCAATCGGCATCACTAAAACTTTCAATCACAGCAGGGTATTTTTTATAAAATAAGCCATAGTTTTTGGTACCAATTAAATATCTCATGACTCACTCAATAGCTAGCCAATGATCTTTACTAGGCTTGCTAGTAAATCTGCTAAGCACTCCTACTGCATATGCAATGTCAGGTCTAGTACAATCAGTAGCATAACGCAAACTACCAATGATACTAGCATAATCCTTTTGATTAAAAATCTCATCATCATTATTCACAGGAAATAAACGAATACTAGAATCAAAAGGAGTAGCTACACTTTTGTGATCATAAAAATTATATTTTCTCAATATTTTCTCAACATAATGTGATTGATCAAGATATATTCCATCACATACTTTTGTAATTTTCATGCCCAAAATAAAATTAGCCTCACCAAGATCTTTCATATCAAAATGGCTTTTAAGCATATTTTTTGTCTCATTTATAACATGCATATTTGAGCCAAAAATTAACATATCATCCACATAGAGGCTAATAATAACATGTAAATTATTCCATGATTTAGAATAAATACATTTATCACATTTATTTGATTTATATCCATTTTCAATCATGCAGGAATCAAACTTTTCATGCCACTGCTTAGGTGCTTGTTTTAAGCCATATAGGGATTTAGTTAGCTTACATACCTTGCTTTCTTGTCCAGGCTCTACAAAGCCTTCGAGTTGATCCATATAAATCTCTTCCTCTAGGTCCCCATTTAGAAAAGCAGTTTTTACATCCATTTGATGAATTTTCAAATCAAAAATTGCAGCAATAGCAATTAACAATCTAATAGATGTAATTCTTGTTACCGGAGAAAAAGTATCAAAGAAATCAAGATCAACTTTTTGTTTAAAACCTTTTGCAACAAGTCTAGCTTTAAACTTATCTATTGATCCATCCGGTTTCAATTTTTTTCTAAGGACCCATTTACAACCTATGGTCTTACAACCCGGTGGAAGATCTACTAATTTCCAAGTTCTATTAGAAATTAGAGATTCCATCTCATCATTTACAGCCTCTTTCCAAAATATAAAATCAGGTGATGTTAAAGCCTCTTTTATATTTTGGGGATTTTCCTCAATGTTAAAAACATAATAATCAGGACCAAAATCCTTTTCAACTCTAGCTCTTTTACTCCTTCTAGGTTCCATTTCAAAATTTTCTTGATTTTGTAAATGTGAAGTAGAAGAACTAGGTTGTGACAAAATATTTTCTTCACCCCCACTATTTTTTAATTTAAAAGGAAATTTTTCTTCATGAAAAATTACATCACCAAATTCAAAAATTATTTTGCTTTCAAGATCAAAAAATCTATAGGCTGCACTAATAATTGCATAACTAAGAAAAGCACAGGTAGTAGCTCTAATACCCAATTTAGGCATTTTAGGGTCAGTAAGCCTTACATAAGCAAGACAATCCCATACTCTCAAATATCCGAAATTTGGCTTATGTCCTTTCCACATCTCAAAAGGTGTGGTGTGTGACTTTTTATGTGGCACCCTATTCAAAACATGACATGCAGTTAAAATAGCTTCACCCCAAAAATGTAAAGGTGCACCAGATTCAATTAACATGGCATTTGTTAACTCAATTAAAGTTCTATTTTTTCTTTCAGCCACACCATTAGAAGCGGGTGAATATGGTGCAGTAGTTTCATGGATAATTCCCAAAGACTGAACAAATGAGTTGAATGCACTAGATTCATACTCACGGCCTCTATCACTTCTTATTCTTTTTATTTTTCTACCGAATTGATTTTCAACTTCTTTTAAAAAATCTTGAAATTTTTCAAAAGCATCACTTTTATTTTTCAACAAATAGATAGTTGTATATTTTGAGAAATCATCAATAAAAGTAATAATATATCTATTTCCTCCACGAGTTAAAATTCCCTCAAATTCACATCAATCAGAGTGAATTAACTCAAGCAATTCGGTATTTCTTACAACATTTTTATGAGGCCTTTTTGTAATCTTAGCTTGACTACAAGTTTCAGATTTTTCAAAATCTTTTGACAATCTTGGAATTAATCCTAAACTACTCATGATTCCCACATATCTACTATTTATATGACACAAACGAGCATGCCAAAAATTAATAGAAGAAAACATATAAACTGAACTGGTAGATGCTTTATTATTCTCAAAATTCAATTTAAACATTTCATCACAAGCATAACCCTTGCCCACAAATAATCCCTTTTTAGTGATTACATAATTATCAGATTCCATAGTTTGCTTGAAGCCAGCCTTGTTAAGCAAAAAACTTGACATCAAATTCTTCCTCATGGACGAAGTGTAAAAAACATCTTTCAATGTTAGCACGCATCCAGAAGTGAATTTCAATTCAACCTCACCACTCCCAAGAACCTTGGTTTTGCTAGAGTCACCAAGCATAATAGTTTTTTCTTCTTCAAAAGGAGTGTACAATTTGAACCAATTTTTGTCATAGTAGACGTGCCTATTAGCACAAGAATCTGCCCACCACCCTTCAACATATTGCACCATATTGATGTCTGTAATCATAGCCACTAAAGACTCTTCGGTTACGTTAGCCTGCGGGACAGATTCACGTTTTCGAAATTCGCAAAATTGAGCAATATGCCCACTCTTGCCACAGACAAAACAGAATCTATTAAATTGATCTTGTGAAGGGGGTCCTTGGTTCTTATTGTAATTTTTATTCGGGTTTCACCTTCCTTGAGGTCTATTATTATTTTTAAAGGCTCTCTTTTTAGGCTTCAATTGACTATTTCTAGGAAAATGATTTTTGGGCATATTATTATTAGTTGAAATAAGGTTTACCTTTGTGGTGGAATTACCATTGCTCTCTTGTGTCATGAGTGCATCTTATCCTGTAGCCTCCTCCTCCACACGGATGCGTGTGATCAAAGTCTCCAAGGATGTCTCCTTTTGTTTGTGCCGCAAAGTCTTTTGGAACTCCCTCCAAGATTGTGGTAGTTTATCAATTATGCCAGCTACCACCAAATTGTCTCCAATCTTTACTCCTTCAGATCTCAATTCTGCCACAATCATTTGGAAGTCTTGTGCTTGATCCACCACCGATTTTCCATCCACCATTTGGTAACGGAAAAATTTGCTAGCAGCATACTTTTTTGCACCTGCCTCCTCGGTATCATACTTGCTTTGTAAAGCTTTTCAAATTTTCTTAGCAGAATTTTAAGTTGTATCATAATAATCATAGAAATGATCGGCAAGACAATTCAATAGATAAGAGCGACAATTATATTCATCTTTTGTATACTTATCTATTTTTTCTTGATGGAGAATATATTCTTCGTCACTCATCTCATCGGTAGGAACTTTTGATGGATTCTTTTCAGTAAGGATGTAGGAGACTTTGAGAAGACTCAAGTAGAAGAGGACCTTTCCTTTCCACCTCTTGAAGTGGGCTCCCTTAAAGCGAAAGGGCTTGTTAAGATCTCCAACAGGCTCATTTGGTTTCTCTGGCACTCGCTCTCTTGAAGGAGATTCAAGCCCTATACCTCCACTCTTCACCTCCCCCTTGCGCACGTATCTAGCCCAATATCTGAGTCAATACATTTTAGCCCATTAATCACCATAATTAAAAAGAATAAAAAAGTCTCTCTCATTTTCAATGTGGGATTAAACATTTTTACTAACTCCTCATCTTCCATATTCACTCCCATATCTTTTTCATTTAAGTTATAACATTTATTTATTTTAATTATTTAATATTAAAATGCTCTAACACTTTGTGTGAGTTGGTGATTTTCTAGTGTGCAGTCTGCAGATACGGTACGCCATATGGCGGCGAGATACCTATAATAATTATATATATATATATATATAATACTTCAAAGCTTACAAAATTTTTTATAAAAAAAATATTATTTAATTTTTGAATAAAAATAATAATAGAAATAAACTAATTCTACCTAATTCATTCAATCTATTTTTGTCCAATTCAGTCCATTCTATCTAACTAGTTTGGTTTATTTAGTGAGAAGCTTTGACTTTGTTTTGCTTTGTGAGCAGATACAAATCATACGATACAACAATATCGCAATTTAAAAAAAAAAAAAAATTAGGCCAAGAGTATGGCGTATAATAATTATATATATATATATATATATATATCTAATTTCATAGCTTAAAAATTTTATAATAAAAATTTTATTTCATTTTTAAATAAAAATAATAATAGAAATAAACTAATTCGATCTAATTCAGTCAGTCTATTTTTGTCCAATTCGGTCTATTTTGTCTAGTTTGATCTATTCAATGAGAATCTTTGACTTTGCTTTGCTTGATGTGCAAATATGATATGGTGGCAATATTGCAAATTTAAAAAAAAAATTAGGTCAGAAGTATGGCGGCATATGTATAATAATTATATATATATATATATAATTTCATAGCTTACAAAATTTTTTTTATAACAAAAATATTATTTAATTTTTAAATAAAAATAATAATAGAAATAAGCTAATTCGATCTAATTCAGTTAGTCTATTTTTGTCCAATTTGGTCCATTTTGTCTACTTCAGTCTATTCAATGTTTGGTTTATTTTGGTGCACTTATTTTTTTTTTTTAAAAAAGAAAAAAAAAAGACTTATTTTGGATGAGACTTGAGAGTACTTATTATAAATCTGAATTTATTAAAAAATATTGATTTTAAACTTGTTCTAACTTCTATTAAAGTTTAACACTTTAATCTTAAACTAGTTGCGGATCCACGCATTGTACGTGATAATATTTTTAGGATAATCTTATTAATTTTTTTTTTTTTTTAGTTTGGACTAATTTAATAAATAGTAATGTATTTCATAATCATATTTTTATTTATTATAGGAACAATCACATATGTAATATATATAATTTTTGTCGTACTAAAATGAGAACAATACAATTTTTCTCAAGAATTCAAAAGGTAGCAAAAATATTATTTTTTTAATAAAAATTATTCATAACATTTTTTGTATTATTAAAAAGTATATAAAATTTAGAAATGATTTTTTTTTTTTAGTTTTAAAAAAACATTTTCAAATCCAATTGTATTTACTGTACAATCAAAAACACCAAAAAACGTATAAAAAAAAAAAAAAACCAACAAAAACTACAATTCAAAAAAAGAAAGGGAAAAATAAAAATCACATCAAAGTCAACTTCTTCTTCCAAATATGTAAAAAAATTCAAACGTATTGTGATCAAGCTAAATATCCAATGCATAATCAAATTCAAAATTTATATAAAATTTAGAAAAGATTTTTTTTTTTTTTTAGTTTTAAAAAAACATATTCAAATCCAATTGTATCTATTGTATAATCAAAAACACCAAAAAATGTATAAAAAAAAATCAACAAAAACTACAATTCAAAAAAAAGAAAGGGAAAAATAAAAATCACATCAAAGTCAACTTCTTCTTCCGAATATGTAAAAAATTTCAAACGTATTGTGATCAAGCTAAATGTCCAATGCAAAATCAAATTCAAAATTTTTAATAAGTTATAACTTTATATATAATGAATTAACTAAAAGTACAAAGGGGAAATTTAAAGAAATTGTTTTGTAAAAATAAGAAGTATTGTGTTAATACTATCATAATCTAATCTAACACCTAATCCAACATATGAAAAATGAATATATAAATAAATAATTTTAGAAATTGAATTTTTTTCTTAAAAATATCAAAGAATACACAAATGAGATAAGATTATGAGAATACAAAATTTTTGTAAATGCTTAAAATAATTACTCAAGCATCTAAAAATATCATATAATAAAGACATGACAATTTACAGTTGTGGGGCCCCAAATATTTAAACAACCCCGACCCACTCCATAGCCGGCCCAAGGCCTGTGCCGAGGAGGATATAGAGGCCGAGGGTAAAAGTGAAAAGCCCAGGCCCTCAAGGAGACTCGTCGAGGATGCCCACCTCCTCGGCCAACCGACGTTGATAGAATGAAAATATCTCTCACCCCTTAAAGCTTACGCCACCAACCTTCTGGTCGCCTTAATGGTGAAGTGACCAGCAAACTCAGGTGCCTTGGTTACTCCAACTAATAGAAAGTATGCAAAGGCGACTAAAAACTAACATAAAGCCTGCAAAAGCAGATGATGTGACAGACCCATGTACACAGTGTCCGGATAACCGACGAATGGACGGCTAAGATTAACTATAACAATACTATTTAACCAAGAGGATTCCCAGGATAAAGGAGGCTCTCCCCCCCCCCCCTTGAGATGGAGGAGTCCTAAGAAAAAGGACAAGTGAGTTCTAAAGAAAAACAGATCCTCGGGCTGAGCCGAGGACGAATATGCTTCACAAATACTTAACAAAAATTATCAGGATCCTCACAAATACTTAGTCAAAATCATCATGATCGTCATAAACACCTAACCAAAGTCATGGACCTTACCCCCGTAGAAAGTACTTATCCAAATTAGTTAGCCCATCATCTTTATGATTTTCATGACATCCGTTGTTTTCTATGTTGGTGCCTAGCCCTTTTTACCCACATCTCTACAAATTTTATTGTTATGGGTCCATTACAAATTGAGTTCCTACAATTAGCGCCGTCTGTGGAGAGGACTTGTACATTAGCAAGTGTGACGGTTGGTGTGAAAAAGTCCAGTATAACACTTTCAAAAAAAAAAAAAAAAAAAACAAACAAACACACGAGAGCGATACAATTTGTAGCAACAACATTTATTCAGAAGTCTACAATCACAAGAAACAAGAGTATGCGAAAAGTAAAAAAGAGACAAAACAAGTCTACTTCTTTATTAATATATGAAGAAAAAGTTACATCTCTTACAAGTGATGCCCGTGGGGCTTGTTCTAAAGCTAACTACAAAGACAGACGCCTAGCAAAGCTAGCAGAGGAACAAAAGATAGAAAGAAGTGAAGCAAGAGAGGAGGAAAGGGAGGAGAGAAAGCTGGCAGAGGAACAAAAGATAGAAAAGAAGGCTCGTTGAAGAGCAAAAATAGAAGAGATAAAAGGGAAAAGGAAAAAAGAAGGCACCATAGAAGGCGGAAGAGGCCGCGGCACAGGACGGCTCCACTTCTGGGTTCTGCCTAGTTTCCCTCCCACCCCCATCACTGCCGGCTTGGAGGGTCAGCGACCCATACCCAAGGAAAGGAGGTTACGTTCTTTCTGAATCCTCCTCCAAACGGCAAGGAGGGTTCCACCTCTGATTAGGTTAAAAAGAAGAAGAATCTTCGAGCCTCTCCTACCCCAACCCCAGCGTGGCATCCAGGGTCGGGGTGCCATCCTCGGCTCCTGATAAGGGCTTAGCATCCTTGGGAACGCCCTTTCCAAGGGTCAATGTGTTAGAAGGGACTCAAATTGCTATTTCTTGCAGAACCTCTAGGCAATATTTTTGGGAAGAGTTTAAGACAGAGGTTTGTCAAGTGTGAAGGAAAAGGTTGCTACAAAAACACCTTTTATAGAGGGCGAAAAGTGGGTGAGAGCCAATTCGCATTAAATCCCAGGGAGAGATTTCCGGAGGCAATAATTTCGTCCAAATTCCAAAGGGCTTACCCGCCATTAGATCCTCGTAAATCCACGACTGACGTTAATGAGGAGACGCCTCATTAACGATGAGGCACCGAAGCGTCAGAACGCGTTACTCGAATGACTAAAGAAACGCCTCGTAATCAGAAGAGTCACGTCAAACGAAGAGACAGAGCAAGGTCTTATACTTCCCGAACTCCAGCTTGCGTGCGTTATTATTTTGCTTGAAAAGTATATTTGTTTAATGTTTATTATAGATTGTAACAATGTAAAATTAAATGGCTATGGATAAATAGATAAGATAAGTATATAAATGAGAAAACTAGGTACTGGACAGAACCAAGGCATTGCATGGTCCTCGGACCCAAGCCTCAGGGGAAACCAGATACTTCAGATGAGAAAATTAAGTGTTAGATAGAACCTAGGCATTGTATGGTCCTCGGACACTAGCCTCTGGGGAAACTAACAACTTAAAATGAGAAAACTAGGTACTGGACAGAACCAAGGCATTGCATGGTTCTCGGACCCAAGCCTCTGGGGAAACTAACAACTTAAAATGAGAAAACTAGGTACTGGACAGAACCAAGGCATTGCATGGTTCTCGGACCCAAGCCTCAGGGGAAACCAGATACTTTAGATGAAAATAAGAAAACTAGGTACTGGACAGAACCAAGGCATTGCATGGTCCTCGAACCCAAGCCTCAGGAGAAACCAGATACTTCAGATGAGAAAATTAAGTGTTAGATAGAACTTAAGCATTGTATGGTCCTCGAACCCAAGCCTCAGGGGAAACCAGATACTTCAGATGAGAAAATTAAGTGTTAAACAGAACCTAGACATTGTATGGTCCTCGGACACTAGCCTCTGGGGAAACTAACAATTTAAAATGAGAAAACTAGGTACTGGACAGAACCAAGGCATTGCATGGTCCTCGGACCCAAGCCTCAGGGAAAACCAGATACTTCAGATGAGAAAATTAAGTGTTAGACAGAACCTAGGCATTGTATGGTCCTCGGACACTAACCTCTGGGGAAACTAACAACTTAAAATGAGAAAATTAGGTACTAGACAGAACCAAGGCATTGCATGGTCCTCGGACCCAAGCCTCAGGGGAAACCAGATACTTCAGATGAAAATGAGAAAACTAGGTACTGGACAGAACCAAGGCATTGCATGGTCCTCGGACCCAAGCCTCAGGGGAAACCAGATACTTCAGATGAGAAAATTAAGTGTTAGACAGAACCTAGGCATTGTATGGTCCTTAAACCCAAGCCTCAGGGGAAACCAAATACTTCAGATGAGAAAATTAAGTGTTAGACAGAACCTAGGCATTGTATGGTCCTCGGACACTAGCCTCTGGGGAAACGAACAACTTAAAATGAGAAAACTAGGTACTGGACAGAACCAAGGCATTGCATGGTCCTCGGACCCAAGTCTCAGGGGAAACCAGATACTTCAGATGAGAAAACTAGGTACTAGACAGAACCAAGGCATTGCATGGTCCTCGGACCCAAGCTTTATGGGAAACCAGATACTTCAGATGAGAAAATTAAGTGTTAGACAGAACCAAGGTGTTGCATGGTCCTCGGACCCAAGTCTCAGGGGAAACCAGATACTTCAAATGAGAAAACTAGGTACTGGACAGAACTAAGGTGTTGCATGGTCCTCGGACCCAAGCCTCAGGGGAAACTAGATACTTCAGATGAAAATGAGAAAACTAAATATTAAACAAAGCATGGACATGGCCTGGTATACGGACACCAGCCTCTGGGAAAACCAGAAACTTCAGATTAGATACCAAGCGTTAGATAAAGCTTAAGCACTGTATGGTCCTCGGACCCAAACTTGTGTTGAAACTAGTCATTATAGGGCGATATAAGCGCAAGGCAGAACCAGGGTCTTTGTATTGACCACGGACTCAAATCTACGGCCAAGCCAACCCCTTTGATGCTAAGTAATGAGCCTTACTAGAGACGAAAATCACGAAAAGCTGAGCGCTAAAGCACCAGCAACTTAAACCTACCCATCCTAGAGGAGCCTATAAGGAGCTCAGGCATAAAAGTGTAAACTAAAAAGATAAAAGCATTGTAAAAATAGGGAAAAATTCCTCAGGCAAGCACTCAGCGCCAAAAAAAAATTACAAGAACGGTTGAAGTAATGGTAATGCTGACAGCGAGGTAAGGCTCAAACAGGGCGCAAGAATGTGCCGAGAAAGTCAAAATCCTCCTCCCCACCCTAGAGGTCGTGCAGCAGAATTTTGAGGGGCTATTGTGGGGCCCCAAATATTTAAACAACCCCGGCCCACTCCATAGCTGGCCCAAGGCCTGTGCCGAGGAGGATATAGAGGTCGAGGGTAAAAGTGAAAAGCCCAGGTCCTCAAGGAGCCTCGCCGAGGATGCCCACCTCCTCGGCCAACCGACGTTGATAGAATGAAAATATCTCTTACCCCTTAAAGCTTACGCCACCAACCTTCTGGTCGCCTTAATGGTGAAGTGACCAGCAAACCCAGGTGCCTTGGTCACTCCAACTAATAGAAAGTATGCAAAGGTGGCTAAGAACTAACATAAAGCCTGCAAAAGCAGATGATGTGACAGACCTATGTACACAGTGTCCGGATAACCGACGAATGAACGGCTAAGATTAACTATAACAATACTATTTAACCAAGAGGATTCCTAGGATAAAGGAGGCTCTCCCCCCCCCCCCCCCTTTGAGATGGAGGAGTCCTAAGAAAAAGGACAAGTGAGTTCTAAAGAAAAACAGATCCTCGGGCTGAGCCGAGGACGAATATGCTTCACAAATACTTAACAAAAATTATTAGGTTCCTCACAAATACTTAGTCAAAATCATCATGATCGTCATAAACACCTAACCAAAGTCATGGACCTTACCCCCGTAGAAAGTACTTATCCAAATTAGTTAGCCCATCATTTTTATGATTTTCATGACATCCGTTGTTTGCTATGTTGGTGCCTAGCCCTTTTTACTCACATCTCTACAAATTTTATTGTTATGGGTCCATTACAAATTGAGTCCTTACAACAGCTAATTTGTTAAACAAAATATTTACAAATAATGAAATGAGACTACACAAATACCATTTTCTTCAACCGCATTAACTGCTTTTCATCGTATTGTCCAAATAAACTAAAACCTGATAACAACACAGAATATGAACATATTATAATATGATTTTTCCCTAAATCTGGTCAATAACATTAAAATTATTTTGTATTGTAAATAAAATGATAAAAAAAGATACTTGCATCAAGTAACACATGTAAATTAGTCAATAATAAGACAATGGGATTACAAACCTCATAAAAAAATCCAACAAAAAATGAGAGAGAGAGAGAGAGAGAGAGAGAGAGAGAGAGAGAGAGAGCGAGAAACAACCTTTTTGTGTGGGAAAAATATGCATAAAAATGAAAGAGAGTGACAAATTTATAGTAAAAAGATGAGAATAAAAAAAGTCAAAATAAAGGAAGTCAAAGGGACAAAATTATATGTAAAGTTAAAACCGTCTAAGAGGAATATGTATAGACAATACTTAGTTATAACATCAAAATTAAAGTAAGTGAATATGTAAAGTTAAACCCTGATGAATTTATAAAGCCAATGTATTTATATATTTAATATTGTCAACAAAATTAAAGGTAAAAAATAAATATGAAAAAAAATAATGATGTGGCAATGACTTCGAGAATGAGGTGGCTTAATAGGAGCGTAGTAACAATAAATGCTACATTTCAGTTTTTAGTAATATATAGATATTTATAGATTTGTTCCATATATATTTAATGAATTCAATTTTAAAAACATCTATTTTTTTTTTCTTAAAAAGAGATAATTTAACATTATTTATTATTATGGGTTCTAGTTAGCGTAACATTATTTATTAGTCTAATGATAAAAAGTAATCATAAAGAGCAGTTATTTATTGTGAAGTTCTAAAATACTTTGAATTGTCCACTTATCACTTCCTATATACTTTACTTCTCTAGCAACAGATAATTCAAGTTCCAAATTCTTAACTTTATCAAACAAAAGCATGTTCTTAGTCTTCATATTATTCAATAATTCATTAGCATCAAACAGTTTCACAAGCAAATTCTTCTTATCAAGTTCAAGAGATGCAATTTTCTTTAAGCCTAAATCAATACTCATAGCATCCTTTGCAGCAACTTTGCAAAGTTTATTATAGGCTTCTTGCAAATTTGCATTCTCAGAGAGTTCCCCATTAGAAGGTTTTCTTCAACAGCAACACTTTCAATAACTACAACAATAGCAGTGAAAGTAATGAAGTTTCCATCCTCATCACTACCAAACTCACTGTCAGAAATTTCATCATCACTAAGGGTTATAGCCATAGCCTTACCCTTAGACCTCAAGAATGTATGACATTCTGAATTCGCATGACCATACCCTTGACAACCAAAAGATTGTTGACCTATAGAATTATTAGAAGGTTGACCAACTTTCTCTTTAGGTTTTTTAGTGTTATTCACCTTAGTGGGATCATTCCTCCTAAAATTTCTAAGTTCAGCATTGTTTTTACCTCTTGCCCTTTTATTGTTGTTCCTAAGAAAGTATCTAAAGTTCTTGGCAAGATAAGCAATCTCTGTAGCAGAGAGCTCATCATCAAATCCATTCACATCAACATCATCAACAGACTTAAGAGCCATTGATTTGGATTTACTTGTCTTAGGTAGGTCTAACTCATAGAATTGAAGAGATCCTACAAGTTCATCAACAGGGATGGAGTCCACATTATTGCTTTCAATGATGGCAATTACTTTGGGTCTAAAATCCTCAGTCAAAGATCTAAGTATCTTCCTAACAATCTTAAGTTGATCATATATTATATTTGACCCAAATCACAAGCAGAATTAACAATATCATTAAGCTTAGCGTAGAATTCATCAAAATTTTCATCATCAGACATTCTAATGCTTTCATATCTAGTTGTTAACTGCTGCAACTTCTTTATCTTAACTGCCTTTGTGCCTTCATGCACAGTTTGGAGAATATTCCATGCAGTGTGAGCAATCTCAACATTAGAGATTCTCTTGAATTCCTCCATAGAAACAGTATTAAAAATAGCATTCATGACTTTACTATTAAAAGCGGCTGCTTCTTTCTGAGAAATTTGCCACTCACTAACAGGAGTAGTGGGTTTCTCCCATCCGTATTCAACGGAGTTCCAAACTCTCTCATCAATTGATTTTAAGAATGCTTTCATCTTTACTTTCCAATAAGCATAATTATTCCCATCAAAGTGAGGTAGAATAACAAGAGAGTGACCGTGTTCCATGATAACTAGGGTCAAGGATGCAACTCTTAAATCAAAGAATCTAAATACTAGAGCTAACCAACTCTAATACCACCTGTACGTTTTTAGACCCCTTAAAACATAAACAGATTAACCTAGTTATTTAGCCAAGTGATTAACTTAGGTAAATTATGTAGATCTAGGTTAACACAGATATATCATATCATGTAAAGCAACAGAAAATAAATAACACAAAGATATGATGACCCAGGAAAACCAAACAGGTAAAAATATGGGGAAGATTTAACCTAGCTATTCTCAAGGTAAAACAAATCCACTATGAAAAAATTGAATTTTACACAATAGCGACTTAGACTACTAACATCCTATTGCTACCTCGAGTAGGAAACTTACTACCACGACCACGTGACAGCTCCGAGTTTACGAACTACTTCTTTTTTGGATTCACAGCGAACACAAGTACTCCCACTTGTGTATCTTTAAGCTCTTTATGCAGCAACCGAACCGATCATCAATTTCTTGACATAATATTGATTCTTGATAACCCTAAGTATATGTGAAGGCAAACACCTTTAGATCTCACAAGAGATTCACACACACAGTATAAATAATAACTGCAACAACATAAAAATGTGGCTAAAGTTTTCCCTTTTATACCTAGAGCAAAACATAAAACCCTACACGTCAAACAGGCTTGAGTTGAGTTGGAAAATTCTATAGAAAAATAATCTGCATGAACTTCGATCGATCAAGTCTAATTTTCGATCAATCGAGTTAGGTAGATTTACACAGTAAATCCTGCAGTACACTCGATTCTAATTTTTCATATAAACATACTTTGAGCAAGTCTAAAACAAGACTAAACGTTTTGATCATGGTTTGCCAACGTTACAAAATGAAGTTCTAATACATTTAAACCTAAAGTCTTAGAAGCCAACAAGTTCGTTAGCAACATATCTCAAAGATCAACCTACTCAAAGCATACATTGAGAGAGAGAGAGAGAGAGGGAGAGGGAGAGGGAGAGGGAGAGGGAGAGAGCAACTAGAAATGAAAAAAACAATGATCAAAGATAAAACTTACAAGTAACAAAGAAAAATAACCCAACATAGAAGCAGCAGTTTCTAATATAAACAAATGCTTGCTCTTTAAATAGAAAAAAATAGATTGGTCAAAGACATAACTATGAAGAGATTCAAGAGAACTGGAGAGGTATATGGAAGATAGCAAACAAATGAAGGTGAAGATAGCACTGGTTAGTCATTTTAAAAATCTGTTTTTCTCACTTGAAAACAAAATGTAGTCGGCTCATTAAAGTGGAAAAAAAAATGTTAGGTGAATTGTTTTCTAAAAACCAAACTTAAAAATGGCTATTAAATTTACTGTGTAAACATAATTCAAAATTGAATACATCTTCTTCTTTTTTTTTTTTTTCTTTTTTTTTTTTTACTTGATTGAAGACATCTTTTAGATGTTTTTAAAATTGATTTTAGTTTTTTTAACAAAAACTTAAATTAAAATATATTCGGGAAACAAATTTAAAATTTATCTTTTACAATTAAAATCTATACAAAATCATATTTTTGGAAACTTATTTCAATATCAGCCTGTTGGGCATCTTTTTCTTCAACTTGGGGAACCCAATCCATCTCTTCCATTTTTCAAAGGGTATTTTGTACAAAAGTTAATGGGCTGGCCCTCCCCCTCTGAATAATATTGTGAATTACCAACATAAAAAAGGTTTTTGCCCTTAATGAAAACACATTTTAAATATGACGAACTAATAGTTGTTTGTGATTTGGAGAAAGATCATGTCCATTTTAAGGTTAATGTTATATTTTTTTGAGTTCAAAAGTGTATGTAAAACCATTTTGCTTTAAAATTTTAATTGATGTGATGCTTGATTTTTAGATTTGTAATATTTAATCTGAATCATCAAAAAGATCATTTCAAATGAAGATTCTCCAAATAAGGGAATGAGGTTTGAAAGAAGTGTAATAAAAAAAAATGGTTAAAAAGATTAGCTAGACTATTTTAAGACAATGACATATCTCTATAGATTTTGAATAAGGTTCAAAATCTATTGCAGAAGATCATATCAAGACCGGATGAAACAATGCTAGAAAAGATGGTCAAGAAACAGCTAATGATGCAAGAGGTAGAGAAACTTCTAAAGACACTTAACAAAAGAGAAGACCATATATTGAGATTACGTTTTGGACTCAATGGAGAGCCACCTAGGTCCTGCGAAGAGATAGGAAGACAGTTAATGCTGTCGAGGGAGAGGGTTTGCCAGATCTATGTCATTGTATTATCAAATTTATGACAGAGAAGTATGAAAGACAATCTAGTAGAATTTTATGATGTATAGATGTTCTTGATTTGATTAATAGAATTAGAAGATAAGAAACAAAAAGAATACGGCAACTAAGATTTGTACATTTTTATCATATCATGTTTTTCAGCTATCATATCATTTTCTTTGGTTATTTCCCATTTTAGGGTCCATTTGATTGAAAGGATGGAAAAGTGGAAGATAGACAATGAGGAGGGGTGGAAAAGTGGGTAGATAGAAAAGATTTAATTTTCTCTCCGTGTGTTTGGTTGAGAGAGTGGGGTGCGATCATACCAACACTAATGCACCAGATCTCATCAGAACTTCGCAGGTAAGCATGTTTGGGTGAGAGTAGTATTAGGATGGGTGACCTCTTGGGAAGTCCTCGTGTTGCACCCCTTTCTTTTAGGCCATTTTGGATATACACCACTGTAAGTTTCTTTAAAAAACATTCTCCCCTCTCCCCATGTGTGTGTGTTAAAAATATTTAGTAAAACTATCTTTGAGTCTAGACCCATTACTGTGCTAGGTGGTTGGGACTAGCAATGGTGGATTTGAAGACCTTGAATGATTGTGTTGCTTTGCTGTTGATATACTAGGTACATTTTGGTACTTGATCAGCTTAAAATTGCTAAATGTAATGAACAATGTTAGGGAGACAACTTCTTAGGGTTTCTCACAAATTTTTTAAGTACTCAAATTGTGACTAATCACTAATACAACATGGCTTTTATGTGAAATCATCGTTGACACCATATTATCTCAACAATTGTGAAAATTTGAACAAAACAAAATTGATGTGTAAATTACATACCTTATAGATCATCAAACATGCATTACCTGCAATGTGAACAATAGCACCCCGACCATCAATGGTTGTGAAAATACTAATGAGAAGTGGTTTCTCAAGTTTAATGCTCATGCTTCTTTGGAATGTGATCCATTTTTTCTCTTTGATCATGGTTGTTCCATATCTTAAGGTCCCCGATTTAGGATTTATTGGGTTGTCACTAGGATCAATGACTACATATTGTGTGAGGCCCCTTCCAATGTTGTTGGTTATCTTTCCAGCATAACTCGGTGAGCATGTGGCAAGTTGTTGTCTATTCCTTCGCCAGTCAGGGTTCCATCTCCAACAATGATCAATCGCATTCATTTTCAAGCCAGTGATCTTTGTTTTCTTAGCAAGACTAACATTAGGAGTGGAGAGCATAACAATGACAAGAGGCAAAGCAAAGTGCCAAAGAATGGCAATTGATTCCTTTCAAAACCATATTCATGTGCATGTACTAACTCAAACTCAGATAGAAAAAGAGGCAGGTTGTACTGGTTTGCAAATAATTGGAGTAGAGAGGGATATATATATATATATATAGGTGGAATGGTTAGTAATGTATATGAGTTTGTATTGGTAGTTTTAAAGTGGATGCTGAGGGGTGCAGAACACAAAAGAAGCTATTAATAGGTATTGGTTTTGCTTCCTCACCCCAATTTGAAATAGTTAGGTAGCTACAATTGTGTAGTAGCCACAATGACAGAGAAAGTGAGTGTTTGTGTCATTGTTGGGATATAGAACGCGTAAGATTTTAAACTTTAACGTATAAAGATGGTAGTTACAATTGGCTTCTCTCAAGTATGGGTTTTTGTGCTAGGAGAAACAGTGGATGTGAACTACCTATAATAAGCACAGGTTGTTATAACACTATCATAAATTGTAATTTACATATTTAAAATTAAAAAAAAAAAAAAAAAAGAGTGATAGGAGTGTGTGACACACATAATATCTTTTGATTTGAAGGTGTCAACTAATCTAATTGGTTCAATCTCTTGGTATCAAATATTTAAGCTATTATAATTATCATAACTATTTGTCTCGTTCTATTTTGTAATATATTATATATTAATTTTATAGCATATAAGAAAACCCATCGATCTCTTTAACTGTAAAATAAAATTTTTTATTTTTATTTTTAAAAACGCTGTGCAAGTTGACAAAAACTTGTCACTATCTCACTTCGACTTCTAGAGCACTGTTATAGATTTTATTTGTTGCATAATCTGTCTTAGCAGTTAGCAACTTCAATTTCATTTTTTACTTAGCCCCAGCCTCCTTCACAATATCTTTTCAGCTGGCATTTAAGATAAGTGAATTTGGTGTTTTGGAGCTTTGAACAACTGTAGGAACGCAACCCATAATCTCTAGTTATATCCCCATGTTTGGTAATGATGGCTAGAAGGATTTGAAACAGCATTTAATACTAGCATCTAACGCTAAATCAATTTAATTTAATGGAATAAAAGTTTGAGATGTATATTTTTTTAATAAATTTGTATTAGAATAGGTACTCTCAATTCAAACTTATCTCTCTTTTTTTTTTTTTTTCTTTTTTCTTTTTTTGAGAAACAAACTTACCTTTTCTCATTCTTAAGTAAGTGAATGGAAATGGACCGAAGTAGACTGAAATATTGGACTAAAATGCTATGGCTCAATTATGGGCCCCACAAAGTCCGAAAATTTACCTTAGTGCCACTGAGATATGTATTTCAAAAACTAAAAACATCAATTTGGTGTTTTCAGTTTTCATCACTCTCACTCAAAATTTTTTAGTTTGAGTGATGAAAACAAAATGAGGAAATCAAACCAAACAAAAAAAAATTGTGGGTCCCACATTTTTTCATAATTGAGTTATCAGTTTCCAGTCATATCACTCAAAACAAGCCTAAACCAAACATGCCCTTAGTTTTCTTTCCGTGTGTTTGGTTGAGAGAGTGGGGTGCGATCATACCAACACTAATGCACTAGATCTCATCAAAACTCCGCAGTTAAGCGTGTTTGGGTGAGAGTAGTACTAGTATGGGTGACCTGTTGGGAAGTCCTCGTGTTGCACCCCTTTCTTTTAGGCCCTTTTGGATATACACCACTGTAAGTTTCTTTAAAAAACCTTCTTCCCTCTCCCTATGTGTGTGTGTGTTAAAAATACTTAGTATTCTTAAATAATAATAAAAAAAAGATTTAGTTTGGTTGAGAGAGTGGAAAAATGGAGAGATAGAAAACTCTTTTATTTAGTTGAGTAGAAAAATAAGAGGATAAAAAATGTAGTTGGTAAAAATTTGCTCTTATGTCCCAAGTACATAAAAAAATATTTTTTTAATAGTTTATAAAAATTAATTTTTTTAATTATTACAAACTAACACAACTAATAAAACATCTAGCAAAAGAAAAACTAATAATAATAATAATAATAATAATAATAAAAGTTTCAGTTTGTATGAAAAAAAATAGGGAAGCAAAACATTAAAACAAAGTCAAGTTCAACAATAGACAAAAACAAAAAGAAGAAAAAGGAAGTAAAAAAAGAAAAGAAAAAAGACAACATTAAATAAGGGGAGAGTAAATGGGTAATTTCCAATCAAACCCACTTCCTCTCCACTTTTTTGTCTAGTTTTCTCCCCAAATTAAGGGAAAAACTTTTTCCTCTTAAACGGTGGACCTGGGGAGAAAACTCCCCCACCCCCATCTTCTCCCCACCACCCCCCCCCCCCCCCCCTCTCCCCCCTCCCCCCTCCCCCTAACCAAACACCCCCCAAAAACCCAAACTCAAAAACCTTCAATTCCACACACAAACACATTGCTTGGAATTTGAAGCTTAGCAATGGAGGTGGGAGAAGAGCAAAAAGAGAAATGACTACCAACAAGGTGATGTGTCTTTTGACGCTGGGCTTCCTCAAAACACTGGGCTTCAAGAGCTTCAACAAATGGTCAATAAAGCTTCTCAACAATATAAGTTTTTGCATCTAGTTCTTGGTTTTTATTGGTGGTGGTCTGTTTGGTTGTTGAGAAAGTGTGGGAAAAGAGAATTGAACTTTTAAAAAATGGAACTTTTTTCTTATTCAAAAATTGCTTGTATCACATGGTAGAATTTCTTTGATGTCTTTGTGAATGATTTCTAGAAACAATCTAGCATTAACTTACATTACTTCCAACCTAAGAGTAGTACTTTCAACAATTTCCTGTTGCAAAAATGTGGTAAAACAAATGCAATTGTAAATGATAATGTTGAATGCATGAAACATCCAGTTTCTTTGAGCTACAATGAGAATAAAAATTGATTATTTTTTGGTAAGGCATTGACTAATGTATCCTTCTTACAATTGTATTTGTCCTCTAGAAGATGTAGTTCATTGAAAAAAAAAAAAAAAGGCTGAACCCTCGCTTGAGAACTCTACGCTGAAAACAATTCTCTTCAATGACTCTGCTAGGCTTGAGAATGCTTCTCTAAAATGTTTTAAGTTTTTGTTACCCAATTTTCCACATTTCCTTTCTCAAAAAAAAAAAAAAAAAAATTCCACATTTCACTATGTTGAATTAACGTATTGAACATGTAAGAGGATTGAATTGGCCAAGACACATGCTCAAAGCAAGAATCAAATGTTGCTAAAACTGGCAAGCTGGTATGAGATCCTTAAGGTTGTTATAAATCATTTAAAAATGCATACTTTGTTTTTGACAGAAAGATGATCACATTATATGACCATATTGATTATATATTACACAATGGCAATAAATAATAATACAGGATGAACACGTGGGTCACTGGCCGTGAGAATAACAGGGGATGCAGTGTGAAAAAGCCTAACATTTGGTTTTTACACATTTTGCAGGGGTTTGGTTTGGGAAAATTTTCACAATTTTGTGTTTTTTTAGTTATAAAAAATGCTATTGTCTCTCCAAGCTGTGAAGTATGGGAATTTTTTTTTAATTTTTTAATTTTTTAATTTTTTAATTTTTTTTTATTTTATTTTTTTTTATTTTATGGTAAATTGGCCTAATCTCTTCATCATCTAAAGTGAACAATCCAAAATCATGGCCACCATACAAGTAGTCCACGTCCATCTCAAACCATCGATCATCCGTGAAATAAATTGAATTTGATATGCACTCTGAAAAATCATGACTAGACAACGACATCGACTGATTTCCGCCCAAAAACACAACTTGATCCTTCAAAGACTCCACCTGTACCAACATTTTCTTGCTCAAATCTAACTTGTAGACACACAACAACTTTGTACGGTATTGACAAACCAAAGGTTGTGTGTCACTTGAACTGAGTAAGTAAGATTCATCAACAACATCTCCTTCAGCATTTACAAAATTTCCAATGGTGCGTTGGATGATCAAGAAGTCACTTGATGTCTTCACCAAATACTACTGAGTTGAAACTTTGTCTCTGGGAAGTTTACCATCAACATGTTTCAGTGTTGTTGTAGGTTCAATGCTCAAGATTTTCGTTGGAAGAGCACTCTGAAACTCCCACACTTCCACTGAACAATTGTATCTTAATACGTAAAGCCGATTATCATGACATATAATGTCATAGTAGCCTCGATTTTCACCTGCAAAGTTGGTCCATGTTGTGTCTCCTTGCTTACAGAATGCAAGGCTTGAGAGAGTGCCATAGATCACCACCACCGCCCCAAAGTTGTTGGAATGTGATGGGTCTGCAAGCAAGATAGCTTTGCTGATAAAATCCTTCTTAATTTCGGCAAATTTGGACCTATCAATGGGAGTTGGATGTGAACTCTGGAGAAGGGATTAAAGAGAAGTAGAGAACTGAGTTGGCTTCATCATCCAACATTACCAGCCAGCCGTGACAAGAACCCACACTCCAAACATCATCACCAAAAGCCCCAAACGCATCCTTCATCTTGTAAACCTTCTTTTCTGCAAAATTAAAGAAGCGGCTTGTTGTAAAGTCACCTTCTTGGTCGCTAGGAAGCATAAGCTATGGAGTACTTTGAACGGAATGAGACTCTGCTTGTGCTTGCATAGCTGCGGATCTCCAGGAAGAACAGACAGCTTTGCAGCAAATAGTGTCAACAAAGGGAACCTTTCTTAGGATGAGTTCTAAGAGTTCAGCAGGGAGATCTGACCATGAATATGATGATGATGATGATGATGAGTACTTTGCTTCAGTTTCAGGCTTCCATGCTTTGCTTGAAATTTTTCTTCTTTTTCTAAAGCTCTCACCCATGATTGATTTTGTGTTCTATCGACTAAGGAGTTTTGCTTTTTATATTTGAAAGCACTACCGTTGGTGTTTTGATACACCGACTTTGTTTTTTTTTTTTTACAAGTCTTTCCTAATCCGTTTAGGACTAGGATTGGGACTAATTTACTAATCCTTTTAGCAATAGAAGAAGATGGAGATAGCTTTTTACGAACAATTGCTACAAACGTATTCTATTAGGAGTATTAGTTGATAGATTCTATTTTTGAATAATTATCCTCTGTTTTGTATTTTCAAAACAGAGCATTAGTTTATGATAGGTGATTATCTCTATGTTTTAGGTTTGCTTAAGTTTATCTCTATCTCATTGTTACTATGGAATTTCTATCATGTAAAGGTCCTATTCTGTGTGTTTTTCTAAGATTAATGCGAGACATAATACACGATACAAGCGAAAATTTATGTGGAAAGTATTCAAATAAAATAACAGAACTAGTCCTATAGCAGTCATGTATGCTGCTGCTGGTTTAATTTGACAGTGTGTGTCCTGTCCTTGAATGGGTTTCCTAGTCTTGTTGCCCTAAAGTGGGTTAGCCATTGTGTTGGTCTAGTTGTTTGCTTCTAACTTCTTCTTGTTCAGAAAACTACCTGTACATTTGTATTGTTTTGGGTAAAATCAAGGATTTGTTACTTTTCACCAGTTTTTACTTTTACCTGACTGTGATAGATGAAAATGCAGTGGCCTGCTTTTCTGAAAATAAAAAATTTGACTACTTTTTAGCCCAATTGACTATTTTATTTATGAAGTGTTAATACTTAAAGATCACTTAATTGAAATGAAATAGAAGTACGTTTGCTTACATCAAATTAGAATAATCAATTTGCATTATTCGGTTCTCCTAGGTCTATTCTGTGCAATTTGGCCAATTCGGTCCAGTAAAGTCTATTCTGTCTAATTTGGACCATACGGTCCACTTAGGCTTATTCAGTCCATACGGTCCAGTTAAGCCTATTCAGTCCAATTTGTTCTATCCATTCCATTTAGGTCAATTCGTTCCAATTTGGTCTATATGGTCCACTTATGTCTATTCGGTCTATATGGTCCAGTTAGGCCTATTCGGTCTAATTTGGTCCATTCGCTCAATTTGGTCCATTTCAGATCACATCAGTCCAATTTGAATTTGAAGGTAAACTTTGTCCATGTAATTGACAATTAGTATTACAAGTTAAAAATTAAATACCACATTTTCAACACACCAATAAATAGAGGCCTAAGTATCGTACTTCATGTAAGCCCATTATATATAGGGGAATGAGCTTATTGTCCTTCATAAGAACTAAGTCAAAAAACACATAAATAGGACTTGAGTATCAAGGGTTCTAAAGGATGCAAAAGGTAAAATGAAAATAACATAATCAAATTTGGACTGTGATCAAGCAATACGAAGCTTGAAAAATTCCATAACTAATTTGCCTTGTGCTTGATTTCCTACAAGGGAAAATAGGCCAAATGATGTTAGGCCTGGCTTTAAGTAGGGCAAAGCTATGTTGTCTTAGTTTCCTAAGTTAAATCTTTTAGTTTTGGATAATGAATTATTTTATGAAAAAAAAAACTATATCAATTGAGTTAAATGTCTTTTATTAATATTGAGAATGTGACAATAAGTATTATTAACAAGAAAAAGTAAAAAAAAAAAAGGAATACATCCATTTGTTATGGCCATAAGGAGGATCTCTTGTAGTGCCTTTATCCTTTATGACTGGCCTCCATATGTATACATATATATTTTTTTTCTTGGGCATCTTGAAAATGTTGTGAGAATGAGGGCCCAAAAGTAATTTAATGGGCCTCAAGGTTGATGCCATAAACCCAAATGTTTACTGAAAACAAGGGAAAAAAAAAAAACTTATATTTTAGAGAGGTTAGGATGTCGTACATTTTGAAATTCATATAAAAAATACTCGTGTTTAAAAAAGTATAAATCGTTAAGAGTTTTGCAACTTAAATTATATTTATTGGTGTTTTTAATAGAAACAGGCAGGATTCAAATTCATTCACCAACTACCAATTTATCTTAAAAAAATGTATAAATGTGTCTTTAGGTTATAAAAGTTTTAAGCGAGAGGGTTTTTAAATTAAGGGAGAGAATTATACTGCCCATAAACCTCCAATGACCCCCCCCCCCCAACCAAAAAAAAGCATCCAAATGAGCTATGTACTAAATATAATATTAGAAATTTGTCTTAATTTTTTTAAAAGAGTTAAGTATTAGTACCAAATATAATATTATATATTATATCTTAATTTTACTTGAATCAATTGTCACTATTTTGAGTATTTATTTAGATAGCATTAATTTAATAATAAAAATTATTAAATGGAGTATGACTTTAGAGTTCAACAAAATTTCTTTTACAATATCACTCCCTAGGTAGATACTTTCATAAGTTCATGGAAAGAAATAAGAAGCCTTGAACTATCCATTTCCTCTATTTATTTTTTGTTTTTAATTTGCATATTAGTTAGTCAATATTGCCTATTTGTTCTATTTTTTAGCATTATATAATAAATTAGATAGTGTCCTATTAAAGATGAGGTTTTGGTCACTAAAATAGAAAAATAAGAAGAAGAAAAAGGTTTATATAAGAGGTTGAAACTTGAAAGACACAATTTCTGTACATTATAAACATATGGACAAGTTTCTAAAAAAAAAAAAAAAACATATGGACAATAACTGTATAGAATATGTTAGATTTTGTACAATTTTCTATGTGAATTCCTTAAAATAGTGTATAAAAATAAAAATATATATAAAGTGTCTAGGTGACTTTGGTATTTTGAAGAAAACTCTAACTTGTAAAACAAAAATGGTTCTCATTTGTTCTCTTGAATAGGTGAAAAATAAAAGACTAGTTATAAAATCTTGTTGTTCCTTCATCCTTAGTGTCAAAGTGTGCGTATAGATGTAATCAAACACGGTTGAAATTAATGTCACTGAACTTCTCTTCTTATGATTTTTGCCTATACCAAGGATTTAATTGTCATTGGTATTTTAGGTTACCACTTACTTCATGAATGATTTAGAACCCAACAACAATTTTCAAAATGAAAAAGAAACTATAGTTGATTTTGATAAGTAGAAGTTAAAATCAAGCTGATTGAACTCAAAGATTCAATTGATGAATTTAAAATTAAACAGATTTTAATTTTCCTCATGATTTAATAAAACAATCACAATAAAAATAAATATGAATATATAAACTAAAGAGGAAATAATTAACTTATGAATGCTCATGGTCTAGCTTACAATTTAACAAAATCGAAGAAAAAAAAGAAAATCAAGATTGCAAGTTTACCTCCTGAAATATAACAAAAATTTGGTAGAAAATTTTTTGCAGATGACTTTAGTAAGAAAGGATAAAGTCGTAATATTATATTATACAGCAGAAAAACACACGGCCTTGCATTGTCAAGGTGGCAAATTCACAATCAAATTCTCAAGATCTCCTTTCTCTTTGACAATTCTATTTTGATCACCATGTAGATAATGGACAGGTCACGATAGTTGTAGCCTAGTTCACCATCACGCGAATCAGTGCATCTTCAATTATATGTTTAGATTCAGCTTTGAGTGTATTTGGTATCTTGGACATCTAATGGCTACCTGTTTCTTCTACCTGTTGGATAATTGGAATCCTCATAGTATTACCTTGATATGATAGTCCTCCATTTTATTTGGCAGAAACTAAATGAAGCTATTTGGTCGAATAAGTCTGTAAGCAAATGCTATACTCCAAAACAAAAATTTATAATCCTACATTTATCAATTGTAGAGAGGAAAAAGATTGAAGTAATAATGCTTCCATTTTTCTTTATCCATTGAAAGCTATTAAATGTTGTTTTACTCTGAAGTAGCTTAATTGACTTGGTAACTTGGATCATTAAGAACTATTGAATGATGAGTTTAGGAGAATATTTTGTTGTACTAACCTGTCGTTAGCCACTCACAAACCTTTGCGCATTAGTAACTTTGATGCAGCTTTGCTTTCCACCTCGTTTTCATTTTCTTCTTTCTCAAATGTAGTGTTGGCATGGACGAGTCATCGAACAAAACTGATTCTTGACTGACAGGACCAATCTATCAACTCATCCACTTCAATTTAACCTTTCAATTTTCAATTCCATCAGGTGAACTGATTAGGATCAAACGATCTTTGCAATATTGCAGTCACTATGCATTGCCCATTTCCAATTTTTCCAACAATTATGACTATCTGAAAGAAAATAGTGACAACATAACAATTATGACTTGATTAATCTGTTTTTTTTCCCCCAATTACCACTTGATCAATTAAAAAAAAAAAAAAAAACTAGTACTGCTTTGTTGTTAATGCTGTATAGGTAAATGGGTGGTAAAACACAATTTGAAAATAAAATTTAACCTTCGCCAAAATGAATGGCAAAGCTAAGGCCTTGGAAAACCTGAATATCTAGCCTAGATGGATATCTAAAGCATACATGATTTTTCCCTTGTATGATTCATTAACTTTGAATCTATTATTGCTAACAAGGAAGCATCAACAACTTTGTCTTTTGCTACTTAGGTCTATGTTTTCAGACAAGTTCAAATAGTAATGCTGAAAGTATTAATATTGTCTTTTGAACTTCTAGTCAATTGAGTTACTTCATATAAAAGTTTTGGAGAAAAAAAGAAATGCTTTCACTATCTAGGACATAGGCCAATAATTCATAAAGATAATGTAAAAAAGTAATTATATGCATTAGTATAGTTTCTTTTTGTTAAAATGTAAAATTCTGAATTCATATACCTAGGTCAAAAGATAAACTATGCCACTGAGGTGAACAAAGACTATAGTTTATAGAAAATAAAATTACTGCTTGAGACACACGTGAAAATGGCTCAAGATGTGATTAAAGAGAGTATGTTATGACTTTAACATTACTTTTTCAAACATCTATCGTCTATGAAAGACATCAATCATATTGGCCTTCTTGATCATGCTCAAATGATGAGCAATTAGAACAATAGTTTGCATACATTCATGTCCAATGCCTCTTGTGCTATGTTCTCAAAACCAGCATCAAATGCACTTTTAGGTGCATTTAAAAGTTGAAATCCATTGGTGTTTAGAAATTGCTCTTGCCACGGAAGCAGTTTGCTTTTGTCCACAAGACAAATAAGTCTTGTGCTTCACCACCCATGGATTCCACTCAGCTGCAAATTTCAAATTTCCAAAATATATTAACAACTTAGATGATTATCAAGATGAAAGAATCATCTATAGTATAGTCATGGACCAGAAGTTAGAACCTCAAGCAATGTATCGGTAAAAGACCAACATAGGCAAGTTCAGGTGCAGCTCTTATTTCTTCAATTCTTGCACCACCTTTCCATATGCAATATTATATTTGATGGTGGATGAAAAGAACAAGGGTTCTTGGCTAACAAGACCAAATTTTCCCTGCTCCATTTAATCTGAAATTTTTGAGATTAATATTATTCATTAGAACTTTGTCCACCTGAAGATCATCGTATCACTTAGAATCGATAACTGCTGACTTCCCGCGCTTTTGCTTTGTCCAACCAAAGCCCAAGTTTTGCCATCTGGAATATAGAAATAGAATCAATTAAATATATTTGCACATATCCAAGCATGTTGTAGAATCCTCCTTGATTTCCACATCCCTCTCATAGATTGCTGCTTTTTTCTACATTTCACAAGTGACCATGTGCTGCATTTAGGTTGTGCCTATCTACTACGTATCTACCTGAACCAAAATGTTTGCTGAATGCATGCATATTAAAAGGTAATCATGTGAGAAGTTGGTCATCCAAAGAGAAACAAGAAGTTGATAAAGTTAGATAGTTAGTATCCACCTAACATTTATTTGCCATTACTACAAGAGAAAAAAAAAAAAAAAAAATGAGCCCTTCTACTGTTGGGGTGGCAAGCTCACAACTCTAGGGGATGATATTGATTGCTCATTATCCAACATTAGAAATTTTAGAACTCAAAATAACTTGTAAATTAACAAACTGAATTGTGGCTTTCAACCTTTTTATGGAGTACTGATGGAGCCTTTTAAATTCAATTTCGCCTTAAGGTGATATATGCTGTCTTAGGTCAAACCAGAGCATTTTCACCTAGGCTGTGTTTGGTTGGATGTAAAATATTTTCCGAAAAGGAAAATATTTTCGGGAAAAGAAAATATTTTCAAGCGTTTGGTTGCATTCCAAAAAATATTTTGGAAAATATTTTCTGGTGTTTGGTTGTATTCTTGAAAATAATAGAGAAAACACATTTTCTACTTGATGCTCACATTTCCTCACATTTTCTCAGCTTCCAAACAAAACCCAACCAAAAAAAATTCATTAATGGCGCGATCTGAGTGAAAGAAAACCCATTCGTCGGAGTGGTGGGTTTGACGAATGGGTTCGTCGAAGTGGTGGGTTCGTCGGTGCGGTGCGAGTGGGTTTGTCGGTGATCTGGTGTGAGTGGGTTCGGGAACGATCTCACTGGTGGTGCAATGATCTCTCTACTCTCTCTTCTTTCTCTCTCTATCTCTCTCTTTACGCGTGGTCTGGAAATGGCGAGACAATCTCGATGATCGGTGACTGGGTTCGACGAGGGTGGGTATGAACGCTCGGAGCGGTGCGATCGTCTTGCTCTGATGCGATCTGGTTGTATTCTTGCTCCGACAAGGCGATCTTCTTGCTCTTTCTCTCTCTCTCTCTCTCTCTCTCTTCTATTTTCCAAGGCCGGAAATCATTTGAAGTGAAAATGAAAACGGAAATCATTTTCCACCGTTTTGGCTATATTTTACGGTCAACCCGGAAATGCTTTTCAGTTTGACCCAATTTGAAGTAACAACCAAACACCCACTTTTTTGGAAAATCATTTTCGAAATCAATTTGAAGCCAAAACAAATGGAGCCCTAGTATCATTCAATAAGTGCCATTATGGGTTTCAGAATCTAAGCTCCTCTTTTCGAATATGAATTCAGTAGGATGCTTATCAATTTTGGCTTAAAAGAAAAAATAGAAGTTAGGTTTTTATAATCATTGTCTTCCCAAAGTTTCTCACTGACCAGGGGCATAAAATGAATACCATCCCTGAAATGTATCATTTCTAGAAAAAAATCTAAGCTGTGTTTTGATGCAAACTATTCTATCAAATAAAAGTAACTGACAAATTTCATGTACTTAAATATGCATAATCATTAATTAAACCATTAAGTTGTATAAATCTTTGGGCTCACCTCTCACAAAAGAAGTGATGAGAACCACCACCAAAGCTCTCTCTCTCTCCATCTAACTACCATGACAACTCGGTGGAAGTCCATGCTGAGTGTGACAGTGATGGCGGAGGAGTCTCAAGACTGCTTGATTTGTTTGGAACAGTTTGAGGTCAGTAGTGAGGCCAGAGAGATGCCATGTAAGCATAAGTTTCATTCTGCGTTTATCAAAAATTGGCTTTGTGTTTGCCGATTCGTGTCCTCTTTGCCAATTTGCTATGCCTCTAGAGGAAGAAAAAGAAGATGGAAGACACGTTATGCACCATCAACAATAAGGAAGAGGTATCCATCAGCATCATCAACCTATATCCAAAAATATGAATTTCCTAAGATTATTGGACTGCCAAGTGATTCTAAATTTTTTTTGAAGACCAAGTGATTCTAAATTGGAAGCTACATCCATTCTGTCAAAGAATATAATTATGCAATGTGAGAAGCAGGGTCACAGTAGGAGTAATATGGATAGAGTTTGAACCTTCAGCATGAATGCATGAAGTCACTGCTCTAAAGAAGCAAACAAATTGGCACTTGGCAGAATAACAGTTTTTATATCCCCCAAAGAAGATGGGTCAGAACAGTAAACAAATATATCTTCAATTGCTTATTGAAGGGGTAGTGCAACTGTGACGTGAAGGCCCATTTATAAAGCCCAAGTCAATTACACAAGCTGCCATACGATCCATGAAAACATGAAAGCCACTTCATGTAGCCATTCAACCTGGGTCCTTTGAACTTAAAGCCCATCATTTTAAAGTGCAAAAGTTACAACATCAAATATCATATCATATCCATAGCCGTATTCGTATCGATGTTTTTTTTCCCTCTTGTTACTTATTAGAGCCATTGTTAACATTGTCTGGTCTCTAATAGACTAATTTTAAATTGTACGGATATTATTCTCTACTCTTCTCATGATTTGATAAAACAATAACACATATACTAATAATAGAATTTAATAAAATACAGAAAACAAATTAAACAAAATTTGAATGGTTTAAATTAAAGAAGAAATAAGCAACTTATTATAAATGCTCATGGTCTAGCTTACAATTGAACATGCTTTAAAATGGAAAATCAACAAGAGAAAAAGAAAAATTAGGATTGCAGGAATTACTATTATATTGTAGTCTTGATAATATTTTTTGCTAGCTTTTGGATTAAAAACTTCTCTAGTCTAGTGCCATGCTGGTGGAATAACAGGTTGCAGCTATAGCAACTATCCAATCGCCTCTAATCATCAAGTTGTTCAAGCTATTAATATGTGAGAAAATTTCGATTTGCCTATATTGTGTACTAAAATCTGAGGTGAATTTATAAATTACTCATAAAAGACCACTTGTTAGAAACCTTAGCTTCTACAATATACTTATTTTTTCAAGATAACAAACTATAGATTTCAATAGATTTTTCTATTGACAGTTAGGAAAGATACACTATTGTAAGGGGACTCCAGAATTGCACATTCAAAATTTGCTTATGATGCCCAAAATACTGTAGTCTGTTGTGTATTTGATTTGCAACCTTAAGAACAAAAAGCAAAAAGAGTAGAGGAATCACTCTTTTTGAGTTATTTATCAAACATACTTTTTCGTCACTGCTTTAATTTATAAAATTTTTAAAAATTATGATTTTTGAGAGGCCTCTCTAACATTAATAAATTCAATTAGTAATTGATGGTTGATACTACACTATGCTAAACACCAAATCTATTTTTGTCATTTAAGTTATTAGAATAACATCAATAAATCAAGTTGAGATAAAAATAATAAAATTGGATTCATTATTATATATATATATATATTGTGGGTAGTCGGGATTTTCACCTCTTTAGGCTTGACACCCTATACTTCACCTTAGAAGGCTTTGTCCGCTTTGGGGAGCCAAGCCCTCACGGTTTTGTATTACGAAAGGGTGGGATTGTCCCACATCGCTTAAGTAACCCTCCCACTCATGGTTTATAAGCCCTTGGAGCAACCATGAGTGTACCACTACTACTATGCCCTCACGGTTTTGTATTACGAAAGGGTGGGATTGTCCCACATCGCTTAAGTAACCCTCCCACTCATGGTTTATAAGCCCTTGGAGCAACCATGAGTGTACCACTACTACATAGTAGTAGTGGTACACTCATGGTTGCTCCAAGGGCTTATAAACCATGAGTGGGAGGGTTACTTAAGCGATGTGGGACAATCCCACCCTTTCGTAATACAAAACCGTGAGGGCTTGGCTCCCCAAAGCGGACAAAGCCTTCTAAGGTGAGGCATAGGGTATCAAGTCTCAAAAAGGTGAAAATCCCGACCACCCATATATATATATATATATATATTTTTTTTTTTTTTTAAGAGCGAGAACTAGATCCATTATTGGTCATACTTCAAAAATGAAATAACTATTCATTCCAGAAATACTTAATAATTTCCTTGAAAATGACAAAATGCTTAAATTTTTTATTTAGAGAGAAAAAGACAAAAATTTCATCTCCAACTCTATTGGAAACACTCGGAGTATAAACTAATCTACATTATATTCCACTAATTACAACTTACAATGAAAGAATATATATATATATATATATTTATATGTAGCAAACTATGGTTGGTGGTGTATAAAGTGGAACATAAAAAATGAGACACGAATTCTTTATCGCTTTTGGAAACTATTGTACAATTAATAAAACGTAAAAGTTATCAATTGAACTAAGATCAAGAAACTCTAAATTAACTACATATCAAATAATTCAAAATAACATTAGAATTTTCTTTTTTAATTTTTTTTTCTGTAATATCAAGAAGCTCTAAATCAACTAAAGATCAAACCATGAGAATTTTCTTCTTTAATTATTATATATTTATTTTGGGGATTTAATTTACTATTTCCCTTTTTAGAGATTTAATGGTTTAGAGAAAAAGTTGATTTTGGCAACTAGAAGTTGGAACTGGAAATAAAGCTTCCTAAATGAAGTAAAAAATGGTACAGCGCACTAAATCACAACTCTTATTGATGACCAAAATTTAGTGTAGGCAATTTTGTTAGATGTGCTGGTGCGGACACCACATGATGGCATATCTGTGGAGATTATCTTTATCATTTATGTTATCTTTATTTGGGTTTATCTTTAGTATTGGATTAGTATTTGAGATTGTTTAGGATTATCATATTAGTATTTGAGATTGTTTAAGATTTGTTTAGGAGAGTTTATCTTTATCATTATGATTCCTAGAAGCTGTATATAAAACTCCAGATGGTCCCTTTTGTACGTTACAAATTATTATTATTATTGAGATTATTTTTATTAAATTGTTTGGTGGTGATTCCAAACACCTTAGGTGAGAAGCCTAAGGTTCTTCGGTAGGATTAATCTAGGTGGGAAGCCTAGGTTATCCTGCATCAACTTGGTATCAGATCCCAACCCGATCAACCTTTTCCACAACCCAAATTCACGACTGAAAACCCACAACCATACTCACTGTTAGAAAACAAATCAACCACCAGACATGCCATTACTCAAATACTTACCCCCACGAGATTTGCAAACCAAAGCAACCCAATTTCTTACCTCACGAGATTTGCAAACCTGAACCTGAACCAATCCGTACCATATACCCTGCTTATCCACACGAATTCTTCATCCCAAAACCAACAAAGAAACCCACTACTCCCTCCAAACCTGTAACCCCCATTTGTGCCCAACTTTAGGACCACCACCAGATAAAAAAAAAAAAAAAAAACCTCCAGATTCACAATTTCAATCCATCAAATCAGAGACAAAGATAGAAGAGAGTTGAAAGCCAACAACAAACCGCCGATTCCACCAATGGAATGCCGCCATAACACCACTCGTCGCCGAAATCACCAACAACCATCGCACAACTTGCCGTCGCCGCCGCCATGCCACTTCATGAAACACTGAGATCTGACCCATCAGCTCTAATATCTACCTTCGAGTGCCGCTGCCAGCCATCGTCGACGAGCCCATGCTGCCTCTTCGCCGTCGACCCCAACGACGCCATCTTGACTGCTCCTTGAAGTTCCTTCTCTTAAGTTTACTCTATACTTCTTCTTTTTTTTCTCTTAGTGTTTGACGTAATAGGCTTTAGTTATATATTCCAGTTCTTTTGTTATTGTATTTCAAAAAAAAAAAAAAAAGAGTTAGGTCAAAGCAGAAGTCTCCAGAAGGTTCTAATGCCACTACACGTGAGGGACATAGGTTGTTAAGGCTTGTCTACCCAGCCAAGCCTTAAGGCCCAGGTTAAAGCGTGACCCACTTTTTAGTAAGGCCCAGGTTATTAAGTCAGCCCAATCAAGGTGTGGACTTTCCTAACTTAATGGATTGAGATGCAATTTCAGATTTAATATCAATATGTCTACTATGTGCCTTTGCCCTTTATTCTGCTTAAACTTTCACATGAATTTATTATTTTAGCTGCTGATTTATTTTCCTTCAACATTTTATTTTAGCCAAATTTTTTTTTTTTAAGTAATTAATTCTCAGTGTTAGTAGTTGAACTAGCCTAATCACATTGCAACAATTAGGTCCTTTTAATTTAATTTTTGTTAAAGCTAGTACTGCTTGAATGCAACTTGTGGAATTCATGACTTTTCTTCACATATAATTTAACTTGAGTTTTATCCTTACTATTCACTTGCTAGAATTAGTTTGTTGATCTCTTTGCATGCATTTGCGTAGTGGTCGTCTAGTAACTAGTTTTGAAGAACAGTCTAATTCCAAATCAGAGTCTAGTTCTGAATCCCAGTCTAGCCCCCAATACCACCTAAACATGGATCCTCCTCCTCAAGATGAATTAAGACAAGCCATTGCAGAGCTTACTGGCCGTCTAGGCCACTTAGAGGCTAGGTATGACGAGGATAATATACATAATGGAAGAAATAATAATAGACATGGCCCTCACCCTAGGCAAGACCATAGAGACAATGAAGACAACTCAGCTAAGCAAATCAAAGTAGAGGCCCCTACCTTTGATAGTGTTAGGAACCCCCAGGTCTACAATGATTGGGTGCGAAAGATGGAGCATTTTTTTGAGTGGTATGAACTGTCTGAGGATAGAAAAATTAGGTTTGCCAAAATGAAACTTGTAGGACGAGCAAAACTCCATTGGGATAGTGTTGTCAACCATCTCCGTAAGACTCGCCAACCAACCATAACTCTTTGGGAAGAAATGAAGGCCAAGCTCAATGAAAAGTACTTCCCAGTCTCTCATCTAGGTAACTTGTTGGATCAATGGCATGATTTAAGACAAGACAATAGGTTTGCTACTGAGTACGTAGAACAATTTGAAGAGTACAGGATACGTAGCAATGCAAATGAAGATGGGCCAATTACCTTGAGTAGATTTAGGAAAGGTCTCAATTATGATCTTCAAAGAGAATTGGTGGCCCGATAGATCTCAACTCTTAATGATGCTTATACCTTAGTGCAAGATTTAGAGCTAATCCTTAAGCCCCAAGGTGGAAGGAGATTTGACAATCGAATGTTGCCTCATCAAGGTAGATACCTTAAAGGTACCCAAAATAGGCCTTACCCCAACAATAAACCTTTACACATAGAAGAGAACCCTCAGGGTAGGTACCAACAAGGCCCTCAACCTAGACACAATCCCAACAATAGGCCCTTGCACCCAGAAGACAAAGGGAAGAGTGTGGTTAGAGAGACATTTAGGCCCAATTCTAGAATCCAGTGCTTTAAGTGTCAAGGCTTTGGTCATATGGCTGCCCAATGTCCTAATAAGACTTTGTTGATTGAAGAATTGGATGGAGAGGAAGAGGTAGAAGAAGTAGTCTATGAGCCTAACATTGAAGACATTGTAGAAATAGGAGAGGATGATTCCACCCAATTAACTTGCATTAGAGCTCTACCATCTTTTGAAAATCTTAGTGAGGGTAGTCTTGATACTCTTGTAATGAGTGTTGTTAGGTGTACTCTAGCATAGTCCAAAGAAAGTGATGATTGGAAAAAAAATACTATCTTCCAAACCTTTGTCAAGTGTGGAACCACAAATTGCAAGGTTATCATTGATAATGGAAGTTGCATTAATGCAGTTTCTTCTAAACTTGTCTCCCTCCTAGGTTTGAAATTAGTTGCCCATCCTAAGCCCTATAAGGTTTTTTGGGTAGATGATTCATCTATCACCATCAAGGATAGGTGTCATGTTCCTATTCATATCCTCTCATACAAGGCTCAAATTTCATGTGATGTGATTCCAATGGATGTAGGACACATAATTTTAGGATGACCATGGCTCTATGATTTAGATGTCACTCTTTATAGTCGCTCGAACTCTTGTTCCTTCATGCACAATGGATAAAGGATTAAGCTTAAACCCGTCAAAACTAAGTTTGTTAATGCAAGTAAGGCTAGGGAAGAGCCCAAAAAGCAAAGTATGAACCTCATTAGTCCAAAAGAACTTGAAAGAGCTGTCAATCAAGACTCCATCATCTTTGCTTTGGTTGTGAAGGAAGCTGCACTAGATAACTTTGAAGAACCTAGAAAAGAAGTACGTTCAGTGCTTCAAGAGTTCCAAGATGTCTTCCCTAAGGAGCTTCCAAATCAATTGCCTCCTATGCGTGATATTCAACACGCCATAGATCTTGTCCTGGGAGCAGCACTTCCAAATTTGCCCCACTATAGAATGAGCCCTCCTCAACATGATGAGATGGTTAGACAAGTGGATGAGCTCTTGCATAAAGGATTTGTGTGTGAAAGCTTAAGCCCATGTGCAGTCTCTGCACTCTTGACCCCAAAGAAAGATGGATCCTGGAGAATGTGCGTGGATAGTCGTGCAATCAATAAGATTACTGTGAAGTATCGTTTTCCTATCTCTAGGTTAGATGATATGTTTGATATGATGTTAGGAGCCACAATCTTTTCGAAGATTGATTTGAAAAGTGGATACCATGGTGATGAATGGAAGATTGCTTTTAAGACAAAAGATGATCTATATGAGTGGCTTGTGATGCCCTTTGATTTATCAAATGCTCCTAGTACTTTTATGAGAATGATGACACAAGTACTAAGGCCTTTCATGGGCAAATTTGTGGTAGTGTACTTTGATGACATCCTCATTTATAGTAAATCAAAGGAGCAACATTTGAACCATCTTAAACAAGTTTGTTCCACTTTGAGAAGAGAAAACTTGTATGCCAACCTAAAGAAATGCTCTTTCTTAACTTATAGTGTTATTTTCTTAGGTTTTGTGGTCTCATCTAAAGGAGTTTCTGCTGACCCAGTAAGCTTGTGGCTTGATGGAGCTTATTCTGATGTCACTTGATACTTTGAGCTTTACTTGATGGGGTCGAGTTTCTCCCACCCCAAGGGAGTTGGTGCGGACACCACATGATGGCACATTTGTAAAGATTATCTTTATTATTTATGTTATCTTTATTTGGGTTTATCTTTAGCATTGGATTAGGATTTGAGATTGTTTAGGATTATCATATTAGTATTTGAGATTGTTTAAGAGAGTTTATCTTTATCATTATGATTCCTGGAAGCTGTATATAAAACTTTAGATGGTTCCTTTTGTACGTTATAGATTATTATTATTATTGAGATTATTTTCATTAAATTGTTTGGTGGTGATTCCAAACACCTTAGGTGGGAAGCCTAAGGTTCTTCGGTAGGATTAATCTAGGTGGGAAGCCTAGGTTGTCCTGCATCATGTACTCTATGCTACTAGCTCTTAGGATTTCATATTCTCTTGAACATGACTAAAATGACAATTTTGAGACAATTTACACATTACGTACAATTGCTTATCTAAAAAATAAAAAGTAATTTAATTAACAATCACATTACCATTATTTGCCACTACTGTAGAGAAACACCATTTTGTAGCATAATCAAAGTCTCAAGCTTCCCTTTCTATATTATATAACACTATTTTTAACCACCGTGATTAAAATTGAGTGATTGATTGCATTTGTAACATTATATAGCAATGTCTTGGACGTCCAAATTCCAATGGTTTGTAGGAGAATGTGAAGTAACATGGAAAAAAAAAAAAAGGAAGGAAAATGAGAGCAACCAACAAGTTTTTACGTGGAAAACTCTCTGTGAAAAGGAACACACAGAGAAAAACCACGGGCTCAAGCCAGTCTTCTTGTGCACTATTTTCTTAATGTATGTCTTAATACAAGTTTTCCTTCCTCTTATATAAAGGGAAGGCGAAGAGTGTACACCACATCAGGTAAAATTCTATTGGCCAAGGCCATTGTTACATGCGAACGAAACATTTTGCTCCCTCAATGTCCTTTCTCCTCTGCCTACATGGTACTACAATGCTATGTAGACGAGGCACACCTACTGTTACCCCTGAAAGGCTGAGACATTGTTTCAGGTTTAGCTTTGCACTTGGTTGTGGGAGGGTGCCTCTGCAGAGTGTACTAGGAGTTTTTCTTTTGTTGAACACATGCATGACTCTGAGATCTAATCTCCGATTGTTCCTCATTAGCTTTTAGATTAATAACTAGGTATATAGTTTCCCTCTCTTATAGAATTGAAGCACAGGAACATTAATAGTAGATGAATTTCCATTAAGCTAGTAACAGACTTGTATGCATCCGATTGCACCACTAGGTGATAGCAATTAACTTCATATCCACTTGACATGTGACCTAAATGTTTGTGAAATGGCTGGCCCTGAAATTCAACCATGAGACAAGTTGCATGTTACATAGGATCAATCATTTAAAAAGTACTTGATAGAGTTGTTTCTAATTAATTTCTACCTTATTATTATTTGCAACTCTGCAGCAAAAAACACTGGCCCTTCTTAGTTTGTCAAGGTGGCAAATTCACAATCAAAATCTCAAGCTCTCCTTTCTCTCTGATAATTTTATTTTGATCACCTTTAGATAATGGACAGGTCATGACAGTTGTAGTTTGGTTCACCATCACTTGGTTCAGTGCATCTTGATTTATTCGTTCAGATTCAGTTTTGAGAGTATTTGCAGCCTTGTTTAAGGCAGTATCTTGGACATCTAGTGGCTACCCGTTTGTTCTGCCCGCTAGATAATTGGAATCCTTATAGTATTACCATGATATGATAGTCCTGCATTTTATTTGACATAAACTAAATGAAGCAGTATGGTCCAATGAGTCTGGAAGACTCACAAGAAAATGCTAAACTCCTAAAAAAAAAAAAATATAATCCTTCATTTATCAATTGTAGAGATGTTTTACTCAATAGTTGCTCAATTGACTTTGTTACTTGTATCATTAAGAACTATAGAATGATGAATTTAGTAGAATATTTTTCTCTACAAACCTGTCGTAAGCCTCTAATGAAACTTTGCGCATTTGAAACTTTGATGCAGCTATGGTTTCCGCCTCATTGCACTTTCTTCCTCATCTACAGCATTGGCATGGATAAAGTCATTGAACAAAACTGATTCTTGACTGACAAGACCAATCAGTCTACTCAATCCGCTTCAATTTAACCTTTCAGATTTTCAATTCCATCAAATGAGCTGATTTAGGATAAAAAATCTTTGCACATTGTAGTCACTATGCATCCTCCATTTCCACCTTTTCTAACAACTGTGACTTTCTTTTTTTTTTGATAAATAACGTAAGAATTTTATTAATAAAAGAAAAATTGCCAAACCGAGTACATTGGGGATGTACTTAGGGGGTACAAATCAGGAAACAAAAGAACAACGGTCAAGAAACAAAGAAAATGAAGAACAAGAAAAATGAGAAAAAACCACACTCCATTCAAAGAGAGTATGTAAAAAGAAAGACTTAATCTCTAGCAAAGAGTGTTCACAACCCTCAAAACTTCTAGCATTCCTTTCACGCCAAATGCACCAAATCAAGCAATGAGGCACTAGTCTCCAAACATCAATATGACGATGTCGTACAAACTTTCCTTGCCAGGCCTCAAACAACTCAAGAACAGTATGAGGCATAACCCATTGAATTCCAAACAAGCAGAAGACCATGGACCACAACTCCCAAGCTATAGAGCAATGAAGTAGAAGATGCTCCACTGACTCCCCACACCTCTTACACATATAGCACCAATCAAGTACTATCACTCGTCTTTTACGAAGGTTGTCTGTTGTTAAGATCTTACCTAAAGAAGCAGACCAAGAAAAGAAAGCCACCCTTGGAGGAACCTTCGATTGCCATATCATTCTCCATGGAAAGGAAACAAGAGTAGGAGGGTAGAAGGAACTATAATAACTTCTAACCTCAAAACCTCTATTCCTTGCAGGTTTCCAACAAATCTTATCAGGACCAAACCCCCGCACTGTCGAGGAATAGACCAACCCCATAAACCGGTCAAAGGCTTCTTCTTCCCAATCCTGTGGTGGACGACGAAATTGCACATTCCAGTGGAACCTCCCAGCAGACCAACCCATAACTTTAGCCACCGAGGAATCCTTTGACCTACTAAAACGATAGAGCTCTGGAAAGGCCTCTTGGAGAGTACAATCCCCACACCACACATGCTTCCAAAATTTCACTCTAGTACCATCCCTCACATCATAAACAAGAAGTTTAGAGAAGTTCAACCAGCCACTTCTAATGTATCTCCACAGGCTGACCCCATAAGGACTTGTAACCTTTTTCGTACTCCAACCACCCCAAATGTTCCCATATTTTGCCTCTATAACCCTCCTCCATAAAGCATCAGTCTCCATGCCATACCTCCACAACCATTTACCTAGCAAGGCAGAATTAAAGTTCTCCAGCCGTCTTATACCCAACCCCCCCACCTGCAAAGGCCTACAAACCTTGGCCCAATTAACCAAATGTATTTTAGATTCACCACCAATCCCATTCCACAGAAAGTCTCTCTGTAATTTCTCCATACGCTTTGCCACCTTCCTTGGTAAAGGAAGAAGAGAAAGAAAGTATGTAGGTAGAGACGAGAGTGAGCTTTTAATGAGTGTCACCTTACCCCCTTTAGATAAATACATTCTCTTCCAACCTACTAATCTCCTCTCCATTCTCTCTAGGATAGGATTCCAAACAGATAAATCCTTAAATTTTGCACCTAATGGAAGACCCAAATATTTCAAGGGCAAAGAAGACTGCCCACACCCCAACAGACCCACCAAAACCTCCAAATTGTGTACCCCACCAACAGGAACCAGCTCAGACTTCCCCAAATTAATATGAAGCCCTGACACCTCCTCGAATCTACCAAGAATTGCCTTCAAATTAGCAATCTGAGAAGGTTCAGCATCACAAAAAATCAAAGTGTCATCTGCAAATAAAAGGTGAGACACCATCACTGATGAACCAGCCGTACTACCCACAGAAAAACCTGAGACTTGCCCGGTAGAGGCAGCCACATCCAACATACGGCTTAATGCCTCCATCACAATATCAAACAACAATGGAGATAAAGGATCCCCTTGTCGAAGCCCCCTAGAACTTCCAAAGAAATCAGATGGGCTACCATTGATCAGAATGGAAAACTTTACAGTTGAAATGCAATACCTTATCCATTTTCTCCATTTTTCTGAGAAACCACAACGCTGAAGCATATACATTAAAAAATCCCAGTTCACATGATCATACGCCTTCTCCACATCCAGTTTACATAACACACCTGGAACACCTGACTTCAGTCTACTATCAATACATTCAGCAGCAATCAAGACGGAATCCAAAATCTGTCTACCCTTCACAAAAGCATTTTGTGAATCCGAGATAAGCACATGCGCCACCCTACGAAGACGATTAGCTAATACCTTAGAAATAATCTTATAAATCCCACCAACTAAGCTAATAGGCCGAAAATCCTTAACCTCCATAGCATCCACTTTCTTAGGAATAAGGGCTAAGAACGAGGCATTAAGACTCTTCTCAAACACCGCCTGAGTATAGAAATTGTGGAAAACAGCCATAATTTCTGTTTTCAAAACACTCCAACAAGACTGGAAGAATGCCATTGAAAAGCCATCCGGGCCAGGTGCCTTGTCACCATTAAAGTCATTGATCACCCCAAACACCTCTTCTTCCTCAAAAGGCCTTTCTAGCCAACTTGCATCTTCCACTGAGATACTAGAAAACTCCACATCATCTAAGACAGGTCTATGAGTCACATCCTCCAAATAAAGCTTCCTATAAAACTGGGAAATACAATCTGCTATAGCAACCGGGTCCGAAGACAACACCCCATCCACCATAAGCCTATCGATAGAATTAGTCCTCCTATGAGAATTAGCAATGCGGTGAAAAAATTTAGTGTTCCTGTCGCCTTCCTTAACACAAAAAACTCTAGATTTTTGCCTCCAACTTTTTTCTTCCAACAGAGTAGCTTGTTCTAACTCATCACTGATTCTACCCTTTTCTACCCTTTCCTCCGCTGATAAATCCCTACTCTCCTCCATACTCTCTAAAGCACTTAGGTCCTTCCACAATTTTTTAATACGAACTGCAACATGACCAAACACCTCCACATTCCATCTTTTCAAATCATTTTTTAAAAGCTTCAATTTATTGGCCAAAATGAAACTCGGTGCACCATGAATATGATAGGAATCCCACCAAGACCGAACCCTATCCACAAAACCTTCATCCTTAAGCCACATATTCTCAAATCTAAATGGCATACTCCCTCTCTGAAAAGCTCCACCCTCAAGGACAATTGGAAAATGATCCGAGCATAACCTAGACAACCGTTTTTGAGAGACTGTTGGAAACCTCTCCTCCCAATCTGCAGAAAATAAGAATCTGTCTAGCCTAGCCTTCGAGGCCACTTCTCTAGAATTTGCCCAAGTAAAAGAACCCCCCTGCAATGGCAGATCAATGAGGCCCTGTTCCGAAATAAAATTAGAGAACTCCCGCATAGCAGTAGTGAAAGAAATAGACCCCAATCGTTCGGAAGGGAACCTAACCACATTAAAGTCCCCCCCCCCCCCCACACACCATGGGACACTCCACCAGCTATTTAAGCCACAAAGTTCCTCCCATAAAAACCTCCTTTCTCTGTGCAAATTAGGACCGTAAACACCAGTAAACGCCCAAACAAACTGATCTGACACACTTGTAAACTTACAAGAAACCGAAAATCGCCCCATTGCTTCCTCCATTTTATTCACTACCCGAGTGTCCCACATAACTAACACCCCACCAGAAGCTCCACAAGAACCTAAGTAAGACCAATCAACATGTTGTCCACCCCACAAGCTACGAATTACCGCTCTATTAATCAGCCCCATTTTGGTTTCTTGTAGACAAACCACATCTGGCCCCCATTTTCTAATCAAGTTTCTAACCCTGAGCCTTTTATCCTGCTCATTCAACCCTCTTACGTTCCACGAAATAATCTTCACATTCATTGATAAGACACTACAGCCCGCTCAGAACTTACACTCCTTGCTTTATGTGGATCATACTCAACATTCAAAGATGTCAACAGATTCTTCAACTCCCGTTGACCTTTCTGGCCAGACTTAACCAATTTCGTCTGATCACCCACACATTTCTTTTTATCTTTCTTTCTGGCCTCAATGGCTAATAACAAACCTGTAATCTGCTCCTCAAAACCTTCCAATGAAGTGCCCACAGATTTCTTGAAAGCCTTTATCCTATTGGTTACCCAATGTGATAGTTGGCAACTATCCACACTCTCCTTACACCCAATCTCCTTCTCATGACTAGGCTCCAACTCCGACGGACCTTCCGTGGCCAAAGGTAACACTACTAATGGCTCATCACCACCCTCACCTGACCTCAACCTTTCACCAACTTCCCACAACTCACTCTCTGACCCAGGAAAATACTCTACTATCCCCTCACACTCATCTGCCCAACTAACCCTTTGCCCTTCATAAATACTAGAATCATTACCTGGTACACAATCTCCCTCCAAACTTGAGCTGACTGACATACTATCTGGCGAACGATACAGAGACAACGGGAGCACTAATTTCCTGCCATCACGTAATTGTAATATCCAGTCTTTGGAGTTACCCCAAGACTTATCCAAGTCTCCTACCAATTCCCTTATAGTTGGGCCAGGTATTTGAGTTCCCTCAAAATCAGCAGTACCCGGTCCATCCAAACCCACATAATCCTCCTCCCCAACCTCCGATGTCACTGGGGAATCCAAAGGTACTACCGCCTGTACTATCGGGTTCATTACCGGTTCCGATATCATGGCCGATGACACCACCGGCACCAACTTCGACCCACCCAGCTCACTGATCGGCGACATCTGATCGTGGCGGCCTTGTGCCACCACCGCTAACCCAGTCGACGCCGTGGGTGGCTGAGCTAGTGGGATCGTGGTTTCCTCTCCGCCGTTACCCTCCACTTCCGTCGCTGGCAAGGATGAATTAATGCTCACCGATACCCACGGCGACGTCGCATGTTGCTCCGATGTGGTGGTTGTGGTCCTTGAGCTCTCAACATCCTTCGTGGTACTCCTACCTGAGCTCGGCATACTTAACCCATTCTGATTAGAAGCCCCCAGAGCCTTTAGTCCACTAGATGAACTTTCGCCAGCCTCAAAAGAAGGTGGGCTTGACAAACCCAGGCCCAAAATGGGTTCTTTATTTCCCACCAAGGCTTGGGCATTCTACTTGGATGAGCCCAGACCCACACCAATATTATGGGCAGTATTACTCACCCATTTGCCAACCTGTTTAACACCTTTAAGACCCTCCCAAGATACCCGCCTCTTTCCATATTCATTCACAATCACAGTCAGCCCTCTCCCTAGCCAACGTCCCTTCCTCCTATCACGTAACTTTCCAAACTCATTCATATTTGAATTCAAATTGGACTTCAAGGAAATATTGAATTTATTTCCTTCCGGGATTTTCTCCTCAGAATTATTCTTACCATTAATACCACCTTTCCCACCCTCACCAGCACCCATGGCTGCCTGAGGAGAGCTACCAGCCTGAGTTTGAGAAGCTGCTATCTGTATGCGAGAATTATCACTCTGAAACTCCACAAAATTCTTCACGGTACCAGCCTGAATCTTTTCTTTGCTAAGAGGCTGCTGAACATGCTTCAACCTTGCCTGTACTGGAGCTTTGACAGCCTCCACATACGACTTGGCAGGTTGATATTTTGGGATTTGCTTAAACCTATACGATACAAACTTCGAACCACCCAACGCATATTGAGAAGGTTCCAATAGCCTTCTTAATTCAATCCCAAAAGTTCTCCATCCCTGTTGTAATTTACCGGCAGGAATAATGATAGTTCGCCGCAGCCCTCCTATCTTAAGCTCTGTCACTGATAAGTACTGCCCAAACGAGTTGGATCCCCGTTGCATCGTGTAAGCAGTATTGCCTTCCCTGAACGTGAAAAATTGCTTAGGACTATCCCCACTCACGGTGTGTTCCAGATTCCGCATGGTCCAAAGAGCTGCACTCTTTCCCATAAACACCGATTGCATGTAGTATTTTCCCCGTTCAAAGATCTTAAGGGAGAAAAAATTCCCACCTTCCTCAATCACCAACTGAAACAACTTAGATTCAATAAAGAAACTTCGAAATCCCCCCATAATATCCCTAGGAAATGAAAACTAAAACAGGATTTGTGGCTAATTCGAGGTAGCCGGGCCCCTTTCTTTGTGTCAAAAACTCATGTCCCTCATACTAGGATTCCTGTGACTTTCTGAAAGGATAAGAGTCAAAACAATACAATTATGACTTGATCATTATGTTGAAAAATTAACTCCAGTACTTAGTATGAATAGCAAAGCTGAGTTATTGGAAAACCTGAATATCTAGTCTAGATGGATACTTAAAGCCTACTTGATGGAGCTCAATATCTCTCTTTGTATATTCCTTGTCATCCTGGACACATCACTTAGGTAGATGTTTAACTTCGAATTTATCATTGTTAATAAAAAAGCAGCAATAACTTTGGATTTTGCTAGAATCAATAGCCGTAAAACTTGGTTGCCATGGCTTGCATGGATGGTGGCATGGTTAAAGCAAAGAAAACACACAAACTAAATATAATTCTAAAACTTATTGACCAATTTGACGGGAATGAATATCCTGCTTCTTGAAACTTTCACTAGTGTTGAAAGAAAGATCGAAAAATTTGAAAGGACTACTTACTTGCGAAACACCTGAGGATGTTGCTTTGCCACCTTGCTAAGTCAAGGCTGCTATTTGAGCTTCAAATGATCCCCAGCTTATGGATGTAAGACTAACATTTTTTGAATTGACTATCAGAAATATTAATAGTACTTTGTGATGCTGCTGACAATGTGCAACTTGTTTTGACTCCTGAACTTCTTGCAATTGCATAAGCTGGATGTATGCCTCATGATCAGGATCCTTGACAAGTTCTTAGTGTATATCCTGCTTCTCACAATAGGGTTGGAATTTGCGATATGATAATGAATCAGAAAAAATAAAATATTTTAAGACAAATTTAAGGGTGAAAATTAATGCTAAAAGTCTTAAAAATTGTCTTATGAGCTTTCAGTCAATTGTGTTAGCTTCATAGAAAAGTTTGGAAGGAAAAAGGAATGCTTACAATATCCAGGATATAGACCAATAATTCATTAAAAAAAAATGTAAAGAATTAATTATATGCAATTCTATAAGTTTCTTTTTGTTAAAATGTAAAATTCAGAATTCATATACCTAAATCATATGATATATAGTGCCACATTGGTGAACTAGAATATAGTTTACAGAATAAAATTACTGGATCAAACACATGAAAATGACTCTAGATGTGATTAAAGAGAATATGGTATGACCATACTGTTAAAATTCCTTTTTCAAACATCTATCCCCTATGAAAGACAGCAATCATATTGTCATTAACTCATTATTGATCATGCTCAAACGATGAGCAACAAAAACAGTAGTTTGCAAACCTTCATGTACAATGCCTCTTGTGCTATTCTCTCAAAATCAGCATCAAATGCACTTTTAGCTTCATCTAGAAGTGAAAATCCATGGGTGTTTAGAAATTGCTCTTTCTATGGAAACAGTTTGCTTCTGTCTGCCAGACAAATGAGTTTTGTGCTTCACCACCCATGGTGTCCACTCAGCTGCAAATTTCAAAATATGTTAACAACTTATATGATTACCAATATGAAAGGATCTACTAAAGAACAGTCATGGACCATAACTTAGAGCCTCCGGAAATATCAGTAAAACAACGCACTGGCAAGTTCAGCTGCAACTCTTATTTCTTCAGTAGTTGTGCCATCCTTTATGTATGCAATATTATCTTTGATGGTTGCCACAATGAACCAAGATTCTTGGCTGACAAGACCAAATTTCCCCCACTCCATTTATTCCGAAACTCTTTTAGTTTAATATCATCTATAAGAAGTTTTCCCACCTGAAGATCACAGTATTTCTCTAGAGAACTAGAAACTGATGACTTTCTACTTCTGCTTTGTCCAACAAAAGCTCAAGTTTTGCCAGCTGGGATAGAAATAGAACCCATTAAATATATTTGTTCATTTAGTAAAGTTAAATATCTGAAATAAACGTTATTAAATTCTACATCTCCATTTATATCAACTTTATATTTCCTATAGCTTCATAAGTATCAATGACTTCCTCCTAATGGTCTCATACATCTTAAAGGCTTAGTTTCAACCAGCAGAAAATGCACTCTTGTAGGAAGAAGCCAGGCCTAGAGGATATTCATATATCAGTACATACATTTATGTGTTGTGCATGCACATGTCTTCATTTAGGAGCTTTAGCCACTAAAGTGTTATCAATTTTTTTTTTATGTTGCTACATATATAATTGTAGAACCAACTCTATTTGAAGAAACATCTACTAGTAAGCTCTTAACCATTTTATTATTCAAAGATCCTATTCCTTCCACATGCATAAGTAAAATCAACAATACTTGAAACAAAACGCAACAATGAAGTTAGTCAATTATAATTGATAAATTTATAGAGGATTGAGTTTAAAATGATATGAATGAACCTATAGAAGCATTTGGACTGTAAGATCCTTGAGGTCTTAATTTCTCTCTAGGATCTGAGCAGTCACTTGGATTCATTCTTGGATGTATGAACCTTTCCAATTACAGCCTGGCTGTTATATCCAAGGATGATGCAGGGTCCCTCCATGATTTCCGCAACCCTCTCATGAATTGGTGCTTATCTCTACATTTAGGTGACCAAAATGTTTGCTAAATGGCTGCATATAAAAGATAATCATGGGACAAGTTGCACGTTATTAGAGTCAGTCATCTAAGAGAAAAGAAAAGCTGATAAAGTTAGTTAATATCCACCTGACATTTATTTCCCACTATAGTGTAGAATAACACTAAGCCCTTCCAAAACTGTTGGGGTGGCAAGCTCACAGATCTAAGGGATGATATTGGTTGCTCTTGTCACAATCTGAAATGCAGCCCTCATCCTTATTATGGAGTACTGATAAATCCTTTTGAATTCGATTTCAGCAACAGGGATATAAGCTGTATCAGCTCAATCTGGACCATTTTCACCGGGCATCATTCAATAAGTACCATTTTGGATTACAAACTCTAAGCTCCTCTTTTCAAATGAGAATGTAATTTTCTTGTGTCTGTATGGATAAGAGAAGTAATAAACACACATTGGATCTCTACTTTCATCATAAACTACAGTAATCATTTTGAAGAATCTGCCATAGTGAAAATAGGTTTTTTTTTTTTTTTTTCCACTTCAAACTAACAATGAGATGTAAAAGTAAATAAAAGACCTAGTATTTGTTTACCTGTATAACATATGAATTCAAGAAGGTGAATAAGCAACCACTTGGGAAATGGCAAGTTCCTTTATCAGGTATTGCTACCAGGAACATCGACTTATGATCTAAGTCCAACTCAATCTATCATATTATAACAAAAAAGTCAGATGAAAGATGGTAAATAGTGTGTTTTCAATGCAAACTTAGCTAGCCTAAAACGTAGGAATGAAACATTAGTACTAAGAACTCATTCCCTTGTGAATTTTTTTTTTTTTTTGGTAGAAATTAAAAAAAAAATGGCGAGGTTTATATATAAGAAAGAATTGAACCAATAAAATACCTGCACAAGTTAATCCTGAAATGTGATTGCCACTTATAATTATCCACAAAATTATCATCCCAATATTGCCAAGGGCTGATTTTCTCCACAAAAATATTATCCCAATATTGCCAAGTGCTGATTTTCACTCTGTTTACAACATGAGAAGTAAAACACTGAAATACATCACCACATCACCTTGCTTTGAGATAAAAGCACATAATTTATTTGAATGAAGAAACAGAGGAAGGAATTCCCATATTCTTTCTCCTAAGTGCTGTTTGGGACATGAATAAATCATGTAAGGAATGAAAATTCTATTAGTTGACAAAAACATACAAGAAACCACTCCTTGATAATTACCACTGAGTTATTGACTTGTTGAACAACTGCAACTCCCCAAAATTTTAGTTAAGCGCCGAGTCTTAAGCTCAGGTTCCTTCTTCTTATCAGTTTGTTCTGCATAATGAAATTTAATAATTAGGAAAAATTTAGCTACAAAAGTAAAGAGAGTGAAAGAAGAAATTTTGTTCTTTACAATGAGATTTAATACCTGAATCATCTTCAGACAGATCATCTTCATACAGACCCAGTTCCAAGTTTGGGATGTGGGCAATCTTAGGCCAATCTTCACCCTTTTCCCTCTTGCATCTTTCCAATAATTTGGGACTTTTCCGAATGAATAGTGTACTTAAAGATTTAGGCATTCCTTCAGGCAATGCCGTCAAATTGGGGCAATACTGAATGGACAGTGATTGAAGAGATGTGAAGTTACATATCCATTCCGGTATGGTAGTCAAATTCGGACAATAAAAAATCCGAAGCCTCTTCAGCATTTGCCATTCCATCCCATTCCCATTATTAAATAAATCAATCTCATCAGAATATCGAAATTCTAGGTCCTCAATTGCAGTGAGATGTCTTATACTACGAAGGAAACGATCACGATCACGATCTCCTTTTTTTAGCCCAATAGTCAAAGATTTTACTTTGGAGAGAGGGACGAATGAGGAGGTTGTTGAAGAAGTAGAAGAGGTTGAGTCTGCTACTGTTATTGTTGGGTTCTCTTGAGATGCCATATGTATCATTCCCTTCGATATTGTCTGCTCTAATGGGCTCAAATTAGAGTTCACCAGCCCCAGCCGTTCAAGGCACGGAAATACTGGCATGGAAGAGAGTTTAGGGCACTCCCTAATATTTAAAGCGGAAAGACGAGAGAATGAAGGCAGAGAGTGATTATTGTCATCATCGTTATCCTCCTCAATGGAGTCCATTTTCCATCCCTTTAGATTAGGGCAATTCGAAATATTGAGCAACTCTAGGGATGGAAGGTTAACACTGTTTGGTATGTATTCAAGAGAAGGAAGGTTTCTTAGGATGAGTACTTTAAGAGAAGGAAATTGATGCAATGGTGGCATGTGTTGCCAATTCTTCAATGCACTTAACGTAAGTTCTACAAGATTTGTAAGTGACAAGAGCCAACTTGGATATTCCCTTCCTCTGTACCCATCTAACTCCAATTCTTTAAGACTTGTGTGTGGTTGCAAATGTTTGAGTGACATCTCATCGTACTCAACGTCCACGTCATCTACGCCTCCTTCTATCCACTCCAACTCCAAGCCATGGAGGTTTTGTTTCCCTTTCAAATTTGCAGCATCACATTCTAATGCGGTATCTTTCTCATGTCTCAGATTTTTAATACTTAGATTTCCTCTCAGACCATTTAGTCCTTGAAGTTCCATCAATTCACCATCCTAGAGTCCGTACTCAACACATACTGAGGTAGTGATTGAAGATTAGTCAATTTACCCAGTCCACATGGCATATGAGTCAATTTCCAACAATAAGAGATGTTAAGGTGCCTAAGGTTGACTAATTTGGTAATATTTCTTGGCAATTCTGTAAGTTCATGACAAGAAGAGAGATCTAGTGTCTCCAAATTTTGCAAACTTGTAATGGAATTAGGAAGCATCTGGATGGCATAGTTATGTGAAAGATCAAGATACCTTAAATGCTTTAACTTTCCAATAGAATGTGGCAAACTCCTAATGCCAGTTCGGCTCAAATCTAACATGCGCAAGAACGTAAGACTTGATAAAAATGCATCACAAGTTTCCTGGTTCCACACCATTTGTCTTGGAGTTGGTACAATAAATGTTCTTATCCTTTTTGCTTTAAACAACAAGGGTGGAATTTGTGATGATAAGCCTAAATCAAAACCAACGGACACATGATGAGTTTTTTCAACAATGTTTTCCCTGTTTATTCCTAAAGTGGTGCTCTCTTGTCCCGCAACTAATTACGCCAGATCATGCATGAAATCGTGTATTTTGAATTCACGTATATTGCCGTACTTATCTTTTATAGGTTCTTGAAAGAATGATCTCCAAAGTAATTCCATAAAATACTCATGACCTACATCTTCTAAGCATTGGTTTTGACTTGACAACTTAATGAATCCTTGTGCCATCCATAGCTTGATCAATTTATTTCTTTCAATATGGTAATCTTTTGGAAATAAACTACAATAAGCAAAGCATTGTTTCAAATTTGATGGGAGATGATCATAACTCAACTTAAGTGTAGGTATGATGTCAGTTTCTTTTTGATCTATTTTTGAAAATTCATTATTTTTGAAGGACAACCATTCTTCTTCTGAGTTTTTAAAGTACAATATGCTTCCTATAGACTTTATGGCAAGTGGAATTCCTCTACACTTTCTAACGATTTCCATTCCAATTTCCTTAATTCTTAAATTTTTTGGTTCTTGTCTATTTTCAAATGCCGTTTGCTTAAATAAAGACCAAGACTCGTCTTCATTTAAATCCCTTAAAAACCATGGATCAATAGCTTTTGAAATCTTTGCAACCTTCTCCTCACGTGTAGTCAACAATATTCTACTGCCTCTTGCACCACCTAGCAGAAGTCCTTTTAACTTATCCCATTTTTCTGAATCATCATTCCACACATCATCTAATACAAGTAAGTATCTATATCCACCAATTTCTTTTTGAAGATCATTTATCAATTTGTTCTTTTCAATGTTCTCTAGTTTCTTGCCTTCTGCAAATTCTAGGATTTTCTTAACAATTATTTCTACATCAAAATCATCAGAGATGCACACCCACAATTTCTTCTCAAAATGATTTTTAACTTCTTCATCATTGAAGACTAATTGAGCTAACGTGGTCTTACCTAGTCCTCCGAGTCCAACTATTGAATGAACTGTAACATTCTGTTCAATATTGGAATCTAATAAACGTTCTATGATGACTTTCTTATCAACCTCTCTTCCAATAACATCTTCAGCACGTACAAAATGATGACTCTCTCTCCCCCTATTACTGCCTTGTGTCTCCCTAGGACGTGCCTCTAAGTGGAACTTCCTATCCGCTGCAATAGCATCTAGTCTCTCCCTAATTGACTTAATCATATGACCCATTTTAAGACTGTATGCAAGTTGGTTCGATTTGGAAAAGAAGATGCGTGCCTCTTTCGCTTTCTTATTCTTAGTCATCACTTCCCGTCGTAAAACTTCGGTGGAAAAGTCATCCAGCAAGTCGTCTGCTTCAAAAACTACATCTTTCAGCTTTGCCAGCCAATTCTTGATGGTATGATTCTGCGCCTGCTGCTTCTCTGCATCCTGAACCACATCGTTGATTGTTGAAACCGTGTTTTCGAGCTTTTCAAGTTCATCTTTGACACCCCAGAGCAGTCCAATCTCTTTGAGAGCTAGTTGGCCCAGTTGGCCAATGATTCCTTCAGCTACGTGGATGAGAATTGCTTCTGCCATTTCTCACTTGAAACAGTTAAATGCAAGTAAGATGAGAACAATCGTTTAAAGTAGGATGGCTTAGACAGAATGATTTGCTTGCAGGTTCTGTTCTAAACTTCTGATTTTTATAATAAACTAGCGGTATTTATGAGCATATGCGTACGTAAGACGCCCATTTGGCCACATATGACTGTTTTTCCATTACCACAAGCATCACATGGGTGGTTGGTGGCTGAACTTCTTTCTTTTTTTTTCTTTATTTATTTATTTATTTATTTTTTTGTGGGTTAATAAATTCGATTGTTATAATAGAAAAAAGTTATTTGAATTTAGATATCTCCGTTGAAAATACAATAATAATTAAACTACAAAACTCTAATTAGCTTTTTAATTTCACGAACTCCCAACTAAGTGGAGCTTTAAAAATGGTTGAAGATTAAATGTAGGAAACAAGACAGTTGGGATGTGGTGGTGATGGTTGCTGGTTTGTCCAACTTGTTTGGTGTCAATCTCAGAATGGCTCTTGCTGGACCCCAGCCCGAACCAACTGTACGTGCATTGGTTAATTGGTAGCCCTCATTTAATTAATGAATGTGGGTTGTAGGTTTTGTCATCCTTCACTCAATTAATGCAATTAATTTTTGTGGGCTCAAGCACTATAAAGTATAAACGTGGTCCTTGATTTCAAGCTCAGTGATTTTGACTCATCCACCGCTTGATAGGATTTGAATCTATTGGTCGCAATTGCTCAATATCATTAACTACTTTTTTATACAAGGTGAATTCATTGACTGTTGATTGGAAGAAAACATAGATGAACTTGTCAGACATCACAAATATATTCTAGAACAAATTGCACCGTGCTGCTGAATGCATGAATGGAAACATATATCCAAACTTCTGGCACTTGCAGATGGGCATTGTTTGATCTTTGCATTTCAAATGCATGCAATTTGCTTTCTGAAAGTGAATTGAAGGAGCAAAGTAATTTGGTGAAGCATCACACCCGTGATGATCATTATCACCAATTGCAGTAAATTCAGTCAAGCAAAACTTGCCTCTCTTTTAAGTAACAAATTCCTCCTTATATTTATGGCAATTGGGCAAAACTAAGTGTAGTATACTAGGTTTTCCAATCAAATTCAAATATATGGTTGCATTAAGTCATTAACCAATAAAAAATAAACAATTATATCTTTCCGCCAGAATAATTAAATATAATACAACTATATATTTGAATTTAATTGAATATCATAATATACTTTAGTACTAAGTTTTACCAATATACATATATATATATATATATATAAGGATAATGCAATTTGGCACTTGCATAATTTTTCTCTTAATTACAGCAAATTCAGTGAAGCAAAACTTGCCTTTCTTCTTATTGAAAAAGTCATTGTTATATTTATACTGCTAAAATATTTCAGTTCATATAATTGGGCTTGAAGTTTGTTTTTAGTTCCTAAACTTTTAATTTTTTATTGTCCCCCTATATTTTAGATTACATTATTATACTTTATGTTTTTCTATCAAATTTTGTTAACTTTAATCCTATACTAGTTAAAGGCCCGTGCGTTGCACGGTTTTATCATAAACTTATATAATATATATTTTATTTGATAAACAATAACGAAATAAATAATTATTATAATAACAAAATAAATAAATTGTATTGGTATAATAACTATTAAATATAAAATGATAACACCTAAGTAAAAATTATTATTTTGTAACATACCAATTGTGTTCTAATGAGAATTTTGTATCTTTTGGAAGATTGTTGAACACCTCTTTGTACACTACTGTAGATTCGTAATCGATTTTCATTTTAACTCTTGTTATTTTAGCATTGTTCAACTATTTAACCAAAAATAAATAAATGTGTCTTAGCGTTATCTATTTATTTAGTTTTTATTTATTTACATGTCTTAGGATTATCTATTTAGTTTTTGGAAGTGGTATTTGAGAATCATTGCATTACTGAATTTTCATGGTTGCACGTAATTCCTTTAAAGAATGTGGCTTTTACAGTACTATTTAAGTTTTAAGGTGGCTTTTACAATACTATTTAATTTTTCTCTATTAATCACTTTATTGGTCCTGGGCTTAGAAAATTTAATGATTGATAATAAAAAAAATCAAATTGTTATGAACAATTTATCATCAAATTTATATCAAGACATGTTTAATAATAAGCTAAAAAGAAGATTGTTATCTAAATCAAAATTGAGAGGATGAAACATATTTAATGATTGATTCTTAAACAATAATCATATAAATAGAAAACAACTTAAGTAAATTAGGTTAAACAATAGACAAATGTACACAAAACCATTCAATTGATGAAAAAAAAAAATAGTCTAATGTTAGTTGAATAGAATTTTATAAAAGACATTTTTTAAGTGTACTATGTTGGTTTTTTTATTTTTTTATTTTTATTTTACGTGTAGTATTATATGTTTTTTATTTATTTGAGATTTTCTTTTTGCGTGCAGTAATATAATTATAGGAGAAGAAGATTAAAAAAAAAATTATATCTATTTTAAAAAAAATCTAAATCTAAAATGTGTAAGATTTTTTTTAACTCATATATTTCAATAAGAAAATGATTAGATGAAGAATATGGATTGTAATCAAATTATGATTTTTATCAACTTATAAATTATAGGAGAAGAAAAATTATATCTATTTTTTTAAAATTTATGCAATATTTTTATGCAATTATAACAATATTTTTTTTTTCAAAATCTAAATCAGTAAACGTGTAAGATTTTTTTTGTTGTTTTTTTTTTTTGTTTTTGTTTTTGTTTTTTGTTTTTTTTTTTTTTGTTGAAATTAAACAACTGAAATGTGGTGGTGGTGGTGGTTGCTGGTTTGTCCAACTTGGTATGGTGTCAATCTCAGAATGGGTCTCGCTGGACCCCAGCCCCAACCCCTACCAACTGTACGTGCATTGGTTAATTGGTAGCTCTCATTAATTAACGAACATGGGTTGTAGATTTTGGCAGCCTTTCACTTTATTAATGCAATTTATTTTTATGGTCCATGATTTCATGCTCAATAGTCAATATCAGGGATATCAGATTTTTGTCCTTATTTTACAATGTCCTTATTTTGAAACTATTTAGCTTCGTGTTTCTATTTTTGAAACTCGATTTTAACAAAATCGAGTTTGATATAAAACTCAATATCATCAAAATCGAGTTATATATAAATTTTTAATTGAAACTCGACTTTAGCAAAGTTAAATTTCACTTAATTTTTTAAAAAAAATTAAGTAGTAAAATATGTATAGAACTCGACATTACTAATGTCAAGTTTTGCTCTTGTAACTCGATTTTAAAAAAATCGAGTACTAAAACAAAGATACGAACCTAAATAGTTTCAAAACATGGACATTATGCTAGATTTTTTACAAAAAATAAGGGCAAAAGCCCAATATCCCCGTCAATATCATTAACTATTCTTTGTTCTACTGTCAAATTTCGTTAACTTTAATCCTACATGTCTAATTAAGTAGAACTATCTTTAGCGTTAGAGAATTAATTTGACACGTCTTACCTACAAGATTGTGACAGGACTGACAAATTCGTCCATCGTGGACGAATACGTCAATGTGGACGAGTCCAACCTCTGGCTAGATGAGCCGATTATTGACGAAGTTATCCAGACCATTCAATACAGGTAATCAAACCCAAAGCAATTACAGGGACAACTGTACAATCCGTTGGAGGACATTGATGACACATTATACAGTCCCAGACATTACGAAAAGGAGCATTAAGACCTCCATAACCGCTCCAACAGATAGAGGCCATAAGAACATATATAAATCCCACACATTGCCAAGAAGGAGGTACATACACACATACGAGTAGCAAGAGATTTTCTTTCATTTTATTCATTTTACATTGTTTTACTTCGAAGAGAGTTTCATATACTAACTTTGGCATCGGAGACGTTGTGGCAGGTACCACACCGGTGACCATCTTTAAAGGCTGCAGAATCATCTCCGTCTGACGAACGTTACTGACGAGCTTACACTCCATCAGTTTGGCGCCGTCTGTGGGGACGACATTTTCGTGTTCAAACTCGAAATAGTAGTTTCCGATCAAATATTATTCTTAGATGGAGTCCAATCAAGATTCTGCAGCTCTAGCTCAGCAAATTCAGGCTCTTGCAGCCACAGTTGAAGAATTGACTAGGCAGAATCAGGAGATGAAGTTACGGCTTCAACAAGAGGAGAATCGGTCCAAGGGAAATCAAAAAGATGAAGGAGATAGTCATAGAAGAAGTAACCCTCGAAGGCCCACCACTCCAACCGAGCAGAACTCAGACATGCTGAGGGAGATGAGGAGGGAAATGGACGAGCTTAGGAACGCCATCAAGGAGAAAACAGAGCGAAGTGTGGATCGGATGATCCGAGCGACGGATTCACCGTTCACAACAGCAGTCCTCGATTGTCCAGTACCATCGAAATTCCGGTTACCTCAGCTCGAGCCCTTCGATGGGCTGAAGGATCCTCAAGATCACCTAAATACCTTCAAAACAACCCTGGGACTTCAGCAGCCCCTAGATGAAATATTGTGTCGTTCCTTCCCAACTACACTCAGGGGAGCTGCTCGAGAGTGGTTCGCAAAGTTACCAACATCGTTCATCGACACATTTGAATAGTTGAGCAACGCCTTCCTACGTCACTTTATTGGTGGACAACGACCAAAGAGGACCGCGGACCACTTGCTTACCATCAGGCAGGGAGAAAAGGAAACCCTGAGGTCGTATGTAAAACGTTTCACGAGGGAGACACTAGAGGTAGACGAAGCCGACGATAAGGTGCAGCTGACGACCTTCAAGGCAGGGTTGAGGTCCAGGGAGCTCGTTACCTCCCTCGCGAAGAACCCCCCAAAGACGATGGCTAAAATGCTCCTTAAAGCGCAGAAGTACATGAACGCTGAGGACGCATTGGCTGCTATCAGGGACGGGGACAGACTAGGGGACAAAGGAAGAAGAGAAGACGGTCGTAGAGGACAAAAGCGGGACTGACCAGATCGTCGAATCAATGACGGAGTTAGAAGGAAAGATGATAAAAATCCATGAACAGTAAAATTCACCCCTCTCGTTATGCCTGTTGACAAAATTTTAGCGCAGATTAAAGACGAGCACTACCTTAAGTGGCCATGACCACTGCACTCATCTCCTAACGTTCGCTACAAGAGTAAGTACTGCCAATTTCACAAAGATCATGGCCATTATACCGAAGATTGTAGGGATCTCAAAGAGCAAATAGAAGAATTGATACGAAGGGGGAAGCTGCAGGAATTCGTGAAGAAGGGAGAACACAATAAATTCCGAGATGAAAACAAAGGCCAAGAGTCCTCGTCCAGGAACAACGGTCATCAATCCCAACCTCCTCAAAATGTGTTCGGGGAGATATAAACGATAGTAGGGGGGCCTACCACTGGGGGCTCATTCAAGTCACTCAAGAAAACACATCAACGACAAGTGAATAGCGTCCATATAACACCCCTGCCAAAGCACAGATGAACTGATCAGGATATGAGCTTCAACGAGAGTGACGCCAGAGGAGTGAAACAGCCTCACAATGACCCCTTGGTCATAATGCTCACCATAGAAGGGTTCAACACCAAAAGGATCTTCGTGGACAACGGTAGCTCTGCCGATATCATTTACTTTTTCGCATTCCAACAATTGAAGCTGGATCCCAGAAGACTTCGTCCGTTCGATTCCTCCCTCGTCAGTTTCAGTGGAGACAGGGTATATCCTAGAGGCATAGTGACGCTGACAGTAACGGTGGGAACGTACCCAAAGCAGCTGACTCGTCAGATAGACTTTTTGGTAGTAGACTGTCCCTTATCCTATAATGTCATTATCGGAAGGCCAGCACTCAACAAGTGGAAGACGTCCACATCCACCTACTGCCTGAAGGTAAAATTTCCAACGGAAGATGGTGTTGGTGAAGTTAAAGGAGACCAAGTTCTAGCTCGAGAATGCTATCAAGCTGTTTTAGCAGCTAAGGAGAACCACACGTGGATGGTAGAAGAAAAAGAGGAAGAAAAAGTGGAAGCACTGGAAGTAGTGGAGTTGATCGAAGGGGAAATGACGAAAACAACTAGAATAGGGACGACCTTAAGTCCTGAGATGAGAACGAAGCTCATTCAATTTCTTAGGGAGAACTTGGACGTCTTTTCCTGGAGCCATGACGACATGCCAGGCATATCTCCAGAAGTTATCCAACACAGGTTGAATGTGGACCCAGAGAGGAAGCCCATCAAACAGAGACGAAGAACCTTTGCGCCCGAAAGAGACCAAGCAATTGCTGACGAGGTGAGTAAACTCTTGACTGCAGGCTTTATCAGGGAGGTGTACTATCCAGACTGGCTTGCAAACGTCGTCCTAGTAAAGAAAGCAAATGGAAAATGGAGAATGTGCGTGGACTTCACGGACCTGAACAAGGCCTGCCCGAAGGACAGTTTCCCTCTTCCAAGAATAGACCAGCTAGTAGACTCCACGGCCGGGCACAAGCTGTTGACATTCATGGATGCATTCTCAGGATACAACCAGATAAAAATGGCTGATGAGGATCAGGATAAAACCGCCTTCATCACCAATCAGGGGCTCTACTGTTATAAGGTAATGCCCTTTGGACTGAAGAACGCAGGAGCGACTTATCAGAGGTTGATAAATAGAATATTCGTCAAGCAGATAGGCAGGAATATGGAAGCGTACATCGACGATATGCTCCTTAAGAGCAAGGAAGAGCTTGCACATCTGGACGACCTTAAGGAGACATTTGATACCCTCAAGCAATACCAAATGAAGCTGAATCCTAATAAGTGTGTTTTTGGTGTCGCCTCCGAAAAATTCCTGGGATTCATGGTGTCTCAGAGAGGAATAGAAGCAAATCCTGAGAAGGTGCAAGCCATAATCAATATGGCATCACCTAAGACCGTTAAGGAAGTCCAGAAGCTCACAGGCCGGATTGCAGCTCTTAACAGATTCGTGTTTAGAGCAACAGACAAATGCTTACCATTCTTTAAGACCCTGAAACAAGCCTTTGAATGGACCGACGAATGTGAAGCAGTCTTCCAGGAGCTCAAGCGTTACCTTAGCAATCCACCACTCCTAAGCTCGTCTAAAGAAGGTGAAAACTTGTACTTATACTTGGCAGTTTCATCTATAGTCGTCAGTGCAGCCTTAATACGAGAAGAAGATAGGAAACAGCTCCCAGTCTACTACGTCAGCCAGGCTTTCCAAGGAGCTGAATTCAGGTACCCAAAGATCGAGAAAATCACGTTTGCATTGATAGTAGCCTCTCGCAAGCTCAGGCAATACTTCCAAGCAAACCCAATCTTAGTAATGACGGACCAACCCATTAACAAGTCTATGAACAAGCCTGAAGCAGCCGGGAGAATGATCTAGTGGGCGATTGAACTCAGCCAATTTGACGTGGAGTACCATCCCAGGATGGCCATCAAAGCACAAGCTCTGGCAGACTTCATCGCCGAGTTTACCCATCTAGACGAGCCGAGCCTTGACAGCAAGGACGAGACATGGGTGATGCAGATCGATGGCTCGTCAGCCCAAAAAAGAGGGGGAGTAGGGGTCGTCATAACCACTCCTGATGGAGAAACATTAAAATATGGAGTTCAGCTAAAATTTCCAGCCACCAATAACGAAGCTGAGTACGAAGGAATTCTGACAGGTTTAAGGCTCGGGAAAGAGCTTGGGGCCAGGAACTTGCTAGTCCAGAACGACTCAAAGCTAGTAATTGGGCAGATCAGAGGAGAGTACAAAGCAAAAGAAGAAAGAATGCAGAAATACCTCAGGTTGACGAAACGCTTGACTCAAGAATTCTAAAAAGTGGAGTTCATCCAAATTCCGAGAAGCCAGAATATGGTTGCAGACGAAGTTTCAAAGATAGCCTCGTCGGAAAAGACAGAATCAAGGACAGACCTGATGATGGAGATACAGAAAAACCCCAGCATAGAAGAAATTTCAACATTCGCAGTCCAGGGCACAAGTAGCTGGATGACGCCCATCATGTCCTTCCTCCAGGATGGCCACCTACCCCAAGACGCAGATGAAGCCAGAAAGATCAAGAAGAGATTCGGCAGATTCACAATTCTTAATGATACCTTATACAAAAGAGGTTTCTCCATGCCCTACTTGAGGTGCGTTGATGAAGGAGAGGCCGAATACGTCCTGAGAGAGGTCCATGAAGGGATCTGCAGAGATCATGTAGGCCCAAGATCCTTGGTAAGAAAAATTATGCGAGCAGGTTACTTCTGGCCAACCATGTAGGATGACGCAACAAGGTTCGTCAAGAAATGTGACAAATGTCAGAGGTTCGGGAACATTCAACGGCTCCCATCAGAAAAGCTGACGATGATAACATCTCCATGGCCGTTCGCACAATGGGGAATCGACATCGTTGGCCCACTGCCTCAAGGCAAATGTCAGGTAAAATTCTTACTAGTTGCTATTGATTATTTCACTAAATGGGTTGAAGCAGAGGCACTGGCACCGAGGCCAGAATCCAGGGGTTTGTATGGAAGAATAGTTTGCAGGTTCGGGATCCCACGGACGATCATATCGGACAACGGACGACAGTTCGATAGCCAGAGTTTCAAGGATTTCTGCTCAGGCTTGGGCATTAAGAACCAGTTCTCGTCACCAGGCCACCCACAGGCAAACGGACAGACAGAAGTGACAAACCGCACGTTGCTCAAGATCATAAAAACCAAACTGGACGATGCGAAGGGTGCCTGGCCAGAAGAACTGCCCAACGTCTTGTGGGCTTACAGAACTATGGCTAGAACTCCAACGGGAGAGACCCCCTTCAGACTTACCTACGGTATAGAAGCAGTGATCCCTGTCGAAGTGGGAATAACCAGCACCAGACGAGAAGCTTTCAATCGAGAAAACAATGATGACCTACTGCGAGTGGATCTAGATTACCTTGACGAAGTTAGGGACAAAGCCTTCAGCAAAATGACAGAATACCAGAAGAAAATGACAGACTACTACAACAGAAGGGTGAAGCTCAGGCGACTCAACATAGGAGACCTCGTCCTGCGCAAAGTGACCCCAGCAGCCAAGGACCCAGCTCAAGGAAAGCTTGGCCCCACATGGGAAGGACCATACAGAGTCATTCACTACTCCAGACAAGGCAGCTATCATCTGGAGTCTCTAGACGGGAAGAAGCTTCCAAGACCGTGGAACATCGAGCATTTAAAGAAATACCATCAGTAAATGTAACAGAAAGATGTATTCATCATTAACAATCAATAAATGAATTATTCAGCTAATGTTTGTGTGAAAACAGGTTGACTAAGAAGAAATTCAAAACAACTAAGTAACAAGATTTCGCCTCGACGGATGTAAGTTACTGACGAAGAAATCTACATAAAGCCAAAAATGGCTAAGTAACAAGATTCTGCCTCGACGGATGTAAGTTACTGACGAAGAAATCTACATAAAGCCAAAAATGGCTAAGTAACAAGATTCCGCTTAGACGGATGTAAGTTACTGACGAAGAAATCTACAAAAAGCCAAAAATGGCTAAGTAACAAGATTCTGCTTAGACGGATGTAAGTTACTGACGAAGAAATCTACATAAAGCCAAAAATGGCTAAGTAACAAGATTCCACTTAGACGGATGTAAGTTACTAACAAATGTATGCACGCTAAAGTAGCCAAGTAATAAAATGCCAGAAGAAAAGGCTAAACAGCAGGATTGTACCTTGACAGAAGTACGCTACTGAAGACTAAAGAAAAACAAACATAAGATGCTACCAAGATAACAGACACGGCAAGCATACATCAGATCAAATACAAGTAAGTGCTAAAGAAATGAAATTAAAGCCTGAAACTAACAGGCAAATTACCACTGTTTTACAACTAAGGGCCCATAAACGCTGGGCTAAAAGAGCTGTTCTCAAAATAAATAAAATTGTTCTGCAAAAATATTTACAAACGCCTAAAACATGACGGGCATCACAAAAAGAATATTTTTTTTTCTAAGTATCAAGTTCGTCCAGAAGCATCGTCGGCAGCGGCATCCTTGGGGTGAGCAGCATCAGCAAGAGCGTTAACTGGAGCATCAGTCTCGGTGGCAGACGATTGAACAGCCTCGTCAGCCGCCATTTCTTGATCCACTTCTTCGAGATCCAGCGCCTCCATGTTCACTCCGGAAGGGTGCTTGACAAGGTATCTCCGTAGGAGCTCAAAACCCTTGAAGTACCAACTGAAGAGCATAGTGTTGTACTCGTCAGTGGTCTGGAAGGCTTCTACCGATCTGGCTGCAATGGTTTTGAGGCTCTCCCTGGCTGCAATAAGCTGCTCGTCTTTATCAACAGTCAGTTGGCGTTCCACCTTAAGATCGTCTGTAAGCTTCTTCACCTGCTCCCTCAAGGCATTCGCCGTACCCATAGATTCGATAAGATCCTTCTTCAGGGCAGAATTCTCCGTCTCCAAAACCTCCACCCTCGAAGTCAAAGATGCCACCTTTGCCTCCTGGGTAAGATACTCAGAAGAAAGATGAAGACTCTCCCCCAGCACCTAAAGAGAAAATTAGAGGCATAAAAAAAAAAAAAAAAATGGAGAAGGAGCCCGAAGCAAAAGTACCTGAATGATCTTATGAACATGACGAGCGGCCACCCCGTTGGGAGGGACACCAGACAAGGCCTTTAGGTCAGCAGCTGTAATTACTTCATGGGCCCTGTCCACTGCCATCTTCTCGTCGTTCCAAATGGTAAGTGGACAAGAGTCCGCCTTCTCCTTCCCCTTTTCAGATAAACGTGGCCTTTTAGAGACGGGAGTGCCACCTATCTCTTCCAGTGACGCAGTTAGAGAAGCTGTCCTCGTCGTCTCTCCCACGGAAACAATCAGGTGGACGGAAGCTGGTGGAGCAACAGGAGTGCCTCTCCCGGTAACACGCACTGTCTTCTTGCCAAGGTTGGACAGTGGCTCATCTTTCTTTGACCTCATTTTTGCGTAGAGGTCCTTGTTAAACTTCGTCATTTCTGCCAGAAAAGAGCAACATAAAAAAAAAAAAAAAAAAAAAAAAAGACAAAGGAAGAATGAAAGAAAAACGCTGACGAGTTCAACACTTACTTTTTTTTTTCCTTCAATTTCAACGTTTCGTAATACAAAAGAAGAAGGGTCCGGGCCGAGGTTATAAAATGCAAGCGTCCTCGGGTCTACCAGGTCGTCCCAACTCTTAATCGACTGAGCGTACTCGATTGCTCGCTCAACTCGTTCCTTGTACCTGCTCTTGAGCTTAGGTCGTCTTTTCACTGTAAAAAGAAGGATAACAAAAGATGTTGTGACGACCACAAACAAATGAATGCCATCAAACAAAAACGACAAAGAAGAAAACTGACGCACCTAAGGTCGGGGTTCCCCACCGACGAAGCAACCTTGGGATGTCACCCCATTCCTGACTGGAGGGAGTCTCAAAATCATCCCCGGACACAAAGAAAAATCTTGACTTTCAGTATCTGAAGGACGAAGGCAGCCCCCTAACAATCCTGGTCCTCATTTCCCAAGGTACCAGCTCATAGTACCCATACTCTTTTGATTCTTTCAAACAATAAAAGTAGACGAGTTCACCCACCTTAATCATATCCCCATTAGCAGCCAACCATATCTCCATACAGTTGACTACTATTCTCCATGAGTTAGGCATTAGCTGCCCAGGGGCGATCCCAAAATGGTTTAGAAGTTCCATCAAGAAAGGATGGGCGGGGAATCTAAGGCCACAGGTAAAAGCAGCCTCATAAAAGAACACCTCACCTGGGAAAAAGTGACAAGCTCTATCCTCGTCACTAGGTCGACGAACGCGTACCCTCTCTGGAAATTGGAACCTATCCTTAAATCTACTCGCCGTCTCAGCATCCAGCCCATAAACCTCCTCAAGGGCATGAAAAGCCCTAATGATACGAGGAGAGGAGATGGCCATATCCCCCTCCACTGGATTGCCGCTAGACGACAACCCAGTCTCGAGATCACTAGATCTGACCTCAGACATTACCTTCTCCTTCCTCACCTGACCCTCGAACCAGTCAATCGATTGCCTAATCAAAGGCAACAATTCGGTCAATGCCACACTAAGGCCACTACCCTCAAAGACAAAATTTTCAAAATCTGAGAAAGTACCTAAACCCCCCCCCCTTAAGCGCGCAAAAAGAAAGGAAACCGAGGGAAAAACAACTCTAACCTCAAAAATTGCCAACCATGAAAACCCAGCAAAGGCACAGAAAAGGAAAACAATACAACTGAATCCCAAGTAAAACAAAAGCAAAAAGAAGAAAGATAGAGGAAATTAGAAACAATACCACAATGAAACCAAGAAAAAGCAAGAGGGAAGGAAAAACATACCTTAATCAATGGCGGATTGAGGAAGCTCTGCTTAACAAGCGCACCAATTCAAAGAAGTATAGCAGAAGAAAAGCTAAAGAAAAGTGATGATTGGAATGCGAAGAAGAAAAATGAGGAAAGAAGGAGGTTAAGAATAAAGGCTCGAAAAATGGAGAGACCGGCGAGAAACCCAATAGACTCATCAGTTGGAACATTAATTATACCAATTAGCGCGTGCCACGTAGGCCACGATCTGTGGAGCGCCGCCACTTCACACTTAATACGGAGCAGAACCCCAAGAGCCATTTACAACTTGTAACCCTTCGTATTCTATGATCGTCACTAAAGAGACGAACACAGAACGGGGGGCAACTGACAGGATTGACAAATTCGTCCATCGTGGACGAATACGTCAATGTGGACGAGTCCAACCTCTGGCTAGATGAGCCGATTACTGACAAAGTTATCCAGACCATTCAATGCAGGTAATCAAACCCAAAGCGGTTATAGGGACAACTGTACAATCCGTTGGAGGACATTGATGACACATTATACAGTCCCAGACGTTATGAAAAGGAGCATTAAGACCTCCATAACCGCTCCAACGGATAGAGGCCATAAGAACATATATAAATCCCACACATTGCCAAGAATGAAGAAGGAGGTACATACACACATACGAGTAGCAAGAGATTTTCTTTCATTTTATTCATTTTACATTGTTTTACTTCGAAGAGAGTTTCATATACTGACTTTGGCATTGGAGACGTTGTGGCAGGCACCACACCGATGACCATCTTTAAAGGCTGCAGAATCATCTCCGTCTGACGAACGTTACTGACGAGCTTACGCTCCATTAGATTGCACCATTACATTAAAAATAAAAGAGAGACAGGAGGTTAACCGGTAGCACGAAACTATATATTAGTCACATGCATGGTATGAAAGTTTAAGGAGAGAAAGTGAACGTTCCCAATAATTTATGAAAAAAAAAAAATAGAAAAGAACTATATAAAGTTTAAGAACTCGCGACTAAGTGGGGCTTTAAAAATGGTTGAAGATTAAATGTAGGAATTAAGACAGTTGGTATGTTGTAGTGGTAGTTGTTGGTTTGTCCAACTTACTTTGGTGTCAATCTCAGAATGGCTCTCGCTTTGGATATCTTTGTTGAAAACACAGTGACAATTGAGTTACAATATATTTAGCTTATTAATCTCACGAACTCTCAACTTAGTGGGGCATTAAAAATGGTTGAAGATTAAATGTAGGAATTAAGACGCAGTTGGGAAGTGGTGGTGGTGAATGTTGGTTTGTCCAACATGGTTTGGTGTCAATCTCAGAATGGTTCTTGCTTTGAATATCTTTATTGATCTACAAAACTCTTAACTTACTAATTTCACAAACTCTTAACTAAGTGGGGCTTTAAAAATTGTTGAACATTAAATGTAGGAATTTAGACAGTTGGGATGTTATGGTGGTGGCTGCTGGTTTGTCCAATTTGGTTTGGTGTCATTCTCGGAATGCCTCTCGCAGGACCCCAGCCCCAACCAACTGTACGTGCATGGGTTAATTGGTAGCTCTCATTCAATTAAGGAACATGGGCTGTAGCTTTGTAGGTTCTGGTGGCCTTTCACTTAATTAATGCAATTTATTTTTATGGGCTCAAGCACTTTAAACGTGGTCCATAATTTCAGCCTCAATAGCCAATGTCATTAACTTTCTTATGTCAAATTTTGTTAACTTTAATCCTACATGTCTAATTAAGTAGACTTATCTTTACCGTTAGAGAAAGATAAAATTTAGCTATAAAATTGGTTGTAGTTAAAAGTTACAATCTTACTCAATATCTTTTTATTGGCAGTAAATTTTGACAAATCCACCATTGGATTATATATATATATATATATATATATATTTTTATATCCTTCGTACACGCAAAACTTCTAGAAAATTAAAGATCAATAGCTATGTTACCAATAAATAGTTTAAATTACAAGTTTTTATAATTTATAATTATATATAAAATATAAGCTTATAGATTATATAATATATATGATAAAAGAAGAGTAGAAGGTGGTTGTGGTTGCGGTGGTAGTGAAAGGTGGTGTTGAGTAAATAATATCCGATTAACACAAAATTTGATATGTATATTAAAAGTGTAAAAAATATGCAATTCAGTGGTTAGATTTTCAAAATATGTAGCAATGCTAATTTTTTTCTAAAGGAAGTTGTAACCTTAGGCTACAACCAATTTTGTAACTAAACTTTATTCATTAGAGAATTTGATACGTCTTACCTATACAAGATTGCACCATTACATTTAAAACAAAAAAGAAAAAAAAAAACTATATATTAGCCACATGCATGGTGTGAAAGTTTAAGGTGAGGAAGTGTACATTTTAAATAATTTTGAATGAAAAATAACAACTTAGTTTAGGAACAAAAAAAAAGTATTATGAAAACTTTAGGGGTGAAAACAATCTTTTTCTCCTCTATATATATAGGCACAAGTACAAATACAAAATTAAAAAGAAGTTGACAAATATATTACTTTTATTTTATAGCATTTCAACTTGAAAACATTGTGTTTTTTTGTAAAAAAGATTATGAAAATGATATGAATAACTTAAAGGGAATCAATTTAGCATGCTTGACTCATTCTATTTAATTAAAGATCCTGTTAATGAGTTTCAAAGCATATTGGTCAAGGTTGAGGTTTTTTATTTTTTTATTTATTATTTTTTTTTTGCAATCAATTTTTTCTCAAGGGAGTCACACAACATTCTTAAAAAATAATAATAACAATAACAAAAAGGCGGGGTCTTTTTTTTTTAGCAGTTTAAAAGTCAGAGGAAATATCATGCGTGATATAGATACTCCTCTATGTGAAAGTTCTAGCTTTTAGTTAAAAGAAATATTTGTTGATTAGCTTTTTTTATATTTCAGTGTAATTAGACTCGCTCAATTCTTCCTTAACTAGTGTAATGGAAAACCCATAAACAAAAACCTTCAATTAATAATATATCTTCTTTTTTTTGGGGCCCACTTTAAAAATGGTCGATGATTTCATGCTACTTGTCATTTTGGAAATGGTCTATGCTTGCATTCAATTACTCAACAAAAGCCCAATGACAATACCTAAATCACTCCATGTAGCCATTCGTCCTAGGGTCTTTGAACTGAGAGTCCGCTATTAGCAATTTAGCATTATCTGGGTCTCTAATACACGAATTAAAATTTTACAGCTATTACTCCCAACTCTCGACACGATTTATTAAACAATAACAGGTACTAATAATTGGATTCTCTTAATAAAATACAGGAAAAAAAAAATGAAACCCGAATGATTTTCATTAAAGAAGAAATAAGCAACTTATTATGAATACTCATGGTCTAGCTTACAATTGATCATGCTTCAAAATGGAAAAATAACATATGAAAAAGAAAAATCAAGAAAATTTGATATTTTAAAAAAATGTGTAAGATAGATTATCTAAGGAGAGGTGTTTTAAATAATATGTATGTAAAATAAAAAAGTAGGTTATTATGCTAAAATAGTCAGGAATTTTTGCACAAGTTGATACAAATTAATGCTCATATTTGCGAAGATACCTGGACTTGAAATGGAGCCATGAGACAAGTTGCATTTAGATAGAATCATTCATCTTAAAAGTACTTCATAGATTTATATATAATAAATATCTACTTTACTATTATTTGCAAGTCTACTTCAGAAAAACACAAGCCATTCTCAGATTGTCAATAAAACTTTTTGTTTGACAGAAGCTTGATGAAGCAATAGATATGGGCTTAGGGTAACCTGCTGTTTTTCTTTATTTTTAATAAATTAAATTGCATCGTTACCAAATTATTAACCTATTGCCACATGATTAAAGCATTGATAACAACTAGGCTTTGTTATTGCATCATAGGCTTCACATAATTTTTGTCATTCGTTATGATTAATATCGCTATAAGCCTATGACAAACTCTTTCTCAGATGGATTAGATCATCTTATTCAAGTGTATCCTATGATTACAGCTAGCTATCATGGTAGCTTGTCTTGAGCAAATATCATTTCATAATGCAAAATCTGTAACAATAATTAAAGAAGACAACTAGTTATTTTTTGATATGGAATAATAGGTTGAGTTAGTAGTCCCCCTAGTTTGCAACATGTTTTTAAGATGATTTTGACATATTTCTTAATTAGAATGTTGACCTTTGCAAGTATGATGCACGTTTTTCTTAGTCTTCTTGCAAGTGCCTCCATTTATGATTTGATAAAAATACTGTATTAATTAGTTTGAATGATTCTTTGGTGACTCCAGCAGTTTTTTTTAGAATGGTTACTAAAAAATTAAAATTATAAAAAATTTAATAAAAGATAACTTGATTATATCAATATTATAAAATAAAAATAATAATATATGCAAATTCATGAAGTATTAAAATTTCTTTCTATTAAAAAATAAACTAATAATAGATAAAATGGAAATTGAGAATGCTGAGATAAGAGTAATAATGTGAGAGAGAGAGTTTGAAATGATAGCCAAGTCACCACCCAAGAGAACTCATGACTATAGTATTTTGCTTGGTACAATTTTTTAAAGGAAAAATGAAACTAGTAATTATTTTTGTTGAATGGGCCAAATGAGTTACAAATTTGAGTGATTAGGGACTTTTATCTTTTTGTTTTTTAATAGACTTTTTGTTGAATAATTTGTTCATTTGTTGTTGTTTAGTCTAGTCTTGTTTTTTGTTTGGGTTATTTTGTTGTTATTTGGACTAATTTTTTTTTTTTAATAATTAAGCCTTTATTTTTTGTTTAAGGGGTTAATGATTATGTTTGGGGGACATAATTATTTTTGAAGTAATATAACGTCTACAACATTTTTACAATAAATTTTATGTAAAAAAATTGTTATTAGTGGGTAGAAAAGTGATATCAGTATAGGGTCCTAATTAGAATTAATAACAGCTTACCACATAGCATTTGTTGTGAAATTATTGTGAGAATGCTGTGAATAAAAAATTACTCTTTTTTTTTTTTTTTTTAAACCATATTTTGTGATTCTCAAATCAAGGTGTTCACCATTTTTATAAAGGTCTTATGCAAAAAACTGTTATTTGTGGGTAGAAAAGTTATGTCAGTACAGGGCTCTAATTAGAATTAATAACAGCTCACCATATAATATTTATTGTAAAATTATTATGAAAATGTTGTGAATAAAACATTACTTTTTTTTTTTTACCCATATTATGTGATTCTCAAATCAGGGTGTTTAACATTTTTATTAGAGTAGTAACAATAAGATAATTTAGTATATAACTTTTTTCAATTGAATATATACTTTTTTTTTTTTTGCATGGTCTGTCCATGACGGTCACTCGTTGCACAATGGAACCGATTGCAAATCTTAATTTGACTCTTTTCTTTCCATTGTTTTGAGAGAACTTTGAATTTTTTTGAAAGTATAATCAAATTTTCCAGGCTCATCCCTATCTCTTCCATTCAAAAAAAAAAAAAAAAAAAAAAAATTTTCTAGGCCCATGCATTTTTAAACAAAATTCTCGGTTTAATTAGGAGAAGATTGAATTATTTAAAGGACTATACGTGGCCTCTTGTGGAGGCACTTCAGGATCTCACATGTCCATCGATTTCAATTTTTTATGCAGTATAAGTAGATCCTAATATGTTTATTACAACAAATAAAGTGTGTTAAATTTTTTTACACATAATATCATATAATATTGTTATGGGATTAGATCAGCTATTCATTCTTAATTAATCATTGAATTATCCAACTTTGTTGCTGATCTGTTGCTATGTCATCAGCACATGGAGAATGCATTCCCTGTTCAAATATCCTGGTTGTAACGTTGACGAATGGGGAATCAAAACGTGTAGAAACCCAGTCAGACGAAGAAACATTGAAAGAGGCTATGGGGGTTCTTAGAAACATGTTTGGACCCAACATACCTAATGCCACTGATATTCTAGTGCCCCGCTGGTATAAAAACAGGTTCCAACGTGGCAGCTACAGCAACCATCCAATCATCTATAATAATCAACTTGTTCACAATATTAAGGTACAGTTTCTTACTTACTGTTAACGTGTATAATATTGTGGGCTTTAGGCCCAGTTAGGTTACTTGTATAGCACACATATTTCCTTGTACTGCACGCATATTTACTTGTACTGCACACATATGCCTCCTATATAAAGGCATATATGTACATTCTTTCATTAAGAAATACAATACAAATATATTCAGTATTTCTAACATGGTATCAGAGCCACTGCTTTAATCCTTTGGTGTGTCACTCTTAAGTAGTCTTGTCTTCTTGGGTGTCATCTGCAGCCGTTGTTGTGAGCAGCACCTCTGCCTCCACCGCGACTCCAGTACATCAAAGACCACTGCCTTGCCGCCACCATCGCTTCCGCCTCTCCGATCAGACCACAGATAGTACCATCGGAAAGCAATATCTCCAATCTACTTCTCTGTGAAATTTCATCTTCATCGGACCACACACGCGCCCCCACGCACCACTTCAATTCTCGGCGTCACAGCCACGCGCCGCCAATATCCTTCACGCACCTCCACGCGCCTCCACTCTCCACACACGCCAGACACGCGCCGACCACGCGCCTCATGCGCCAGACACGGTTTTGCTGACGTCATCATCTTGCCACGTCAGCCTTAGTGACGTCATCATTGCTTACGTCAGCAACACGTCAGCTTGCTTATGTCAGCATCAGACCGCTGACCGCGTTGACTTTGACCGTTGACTTTTTGCTCTGGTTGACTTTTTCAGTCTAGGTTTTCCTTACCCAGTTTTTCACGTAGATTTCATTTTCGCTGTCTATTTTTGCATATTGTGTCTCTAAATAGATAAAAATGATATTTTTCTTCCTCGCCCCATCAATACTATATTGAAGGGGAATAAGAATTACTTATCTTGGTCTCAAGCTATGCGCAGTTTTCTTAAGGGTCGCATGCTCTGGCATTATTGTACTGGTACAATTACAATACCTATCAAGGAGGCAAGTGAAGAAGATGCTGCCTTCCTTAATCGCATGATTGAATGGGATAGTCATAACCACATGATCCTCACATGGATTCGGAACACTTCCATTCCTTCTATCTCCAATCTGTTGGGCAACTTTGATGATGCAAAATCAGCATGGGATATGTTGGCTAAAAGGTACTCCACTACTCACGGATCTATGAAATATCAGTTAGTGGTTGAATTGCATCAACTTCGACAAGAACCAGGGCAATCCATCAATGACTACTATGATCAGCTTCGCTTCATTTAGGACCAAATTGACCTTTCTGATCCAATTTGGGCATGCTCAAAGGATGCTCAACAATATGCTACAGTTAGAGATGAATTTCGTCTCTATGAATTCCTGATGTCCCTTCACAAGGACTTTGAGCCCATCCGAGGTCAGCTTCTTAATCGCAGTCCTCCTCCCTCTCTTGATACTGCTGTAAACGAGTTGGTTAGAGAAGAAGCTCGTCTTGCAACCCTTCAAGCCCAGAATAAGTTCAATGTTTTGGCTATTACTCCTTCTGCTCCTCCCATTGAGCAACCTCAGCAATCAGGTGATTCCTTTGGCTCTAGCAATTATCGCAAGCAGACCAACAAAAAGTTCTGCAATTATTGCAAGCATCCTAGCCACACCATTGAAACTTGCTACCGTCGCAACAAATCTACTGCTGCTGTTGCTAATACTGAGCCTACTCCGCCGATGCCTTCCATTTCAGCTGAATCCCAGTCTTCTGGATCCGCTATCAACCTCTTTCCCACTGAACTACAGGAGATCATAGCTCAGGCTGTTCGTATGGCTGGTAATGCATCTCTTTCTACTGCTCTCTCTGTTCTACCCGGTAAGTCTCAAACTTGGCTTTTTGATTCTGCCTGTTGCAATCACATGACACCTCACTAGTCCTTATTCTCCAAACTTGATCCTGCACCACATTCTTTTAATATTCATATAGCCAATGGTTCCACCATGCATGGGAATAGTCTAGGTTTTGTTTCGACCTCTAACCTCTCTGTTCTTGGGGTCTTCCATGTACCTGACCTATTCTATAATTTGTGCTCTGTGGGATAATTAGCTGAACTAAGATATCGCCTTATCTTTGACTATTCTGGGTGTATTGTGCAGGATCCGAGGACAGGGCAAGAGCTTGGGACCGGCCCTAGGGTTGGGTGTATGTTTCCCGTGGACAATCTTCATCTTCCACCTGTTGCTCCTGTTTCTGTTGCTGCAGTTTCTTCCTTACCTTCTCTCGCACTTTGGCATTCTCGTCTTGGTCATGCACCATCTTCTCGGGTACAACAGTTAGCTTCTAAGGGTCTGTTGGGTTTTGTGTCCAAAGACAATTTTGATTGTACTTCATGCCAGTTAGGAAAACAGCCAGCTTTACCTTTCAATAACAGTGAATCTATCTCTAATAGTATTTTTGAGTTAATTCATTCTGATGTTTGGGGACCTTCTCCTGTTACTAGTATTGGTGGATCTCGTTATTTTGTTGTTTTTATTTATGATTATTCTTGTTATAGTTGGATTTTTCCTATGAAATCTTGTTCTGAAATCTTACTAATATACAGTAATTTTGCAAAAATGGTTGAAACATACTTCTTTAAACATATCAAAACGTTTCGATCTGATAATGCTCTTGAATATACTCAATATGCCTTTCAAGCTCTGTTACATTCCTATGGCACTGTACATCATCTAACTTGTCCAAGTACCTCTCAACAAAATGGTCGAGCCGAAAAAAAACTTCGTCATATTCTTGACACTGTTCGTGCTCTTCTTCTTTCTGCCAAAGTTCCTGCCCCATTTTGGGGTGAAGCCGCTCTTCATGCTGTTTATGCCATTAATCGCATTCCAAGCGCTGTCATCCATAATCAGACTCCGTATGAGCGCCTTTTTGGGTCACCCCCTGACTATCATTACCTTCGCTCATTCGGATCTGCTTGTTTCGTTCTTCTTCAGCCTCATGAGCACAATAAACTTGAGCCTCGATCTAGACTTTGTTGTTTCCTTGGTTATGGCGAAACTCAAAAAGGGTATCGGTGTTATGATTCTGTCTCTCATCGCCTTCGTGTTTCCCGTAATGTTGTCTTTTGGGAACACCGCTTGTTTGTTGAACTCTCTCACTTTCGTTCTTCCCTGACTAACTCTTCTGTTTTAGAAATCTTTCTAGATGAGTCTCCTATTCCTCCTACAGATACTCTTGATCCTCCTTTGGACTTCTCTATCCAATCTCCAGATATTTTTTATGATTCTTCTAGACAGGTTGAAGTTGAACAGGTTGATGACGAGCTACCCCACCTTGAGCCTGGGTCCCCTGCTCCTGCTCCGCCTGAAGATCCTCCACAAGACATTCCACCTCGCCACTCAACCCGGGTAAGATCTATTCCTGCACATTTATCATTGTTACACTGCCCTTGCTACACTCCATGAGCCTCAAACCTATCGTGAGGCCTCTACTGACCCCTTATGGCAGATTGCAATGAAAGAGGAAATTGATGCATTAACCAAAAACCATACTTGGGATCTGGTTACTCTCCCTCCTGGACAGTCTGTGGTTGGTTGTAAGTGGATCTATAAGATCAAGACTCGCTCTGATGGGTCCATTGAGCGCTACAAGGCTCGTCTTGTTGCAAAAGGTTTTACACAGGAGTATGGGATTGATTATGAAGAGACCTTTGCTCCAGTTGCCCGCATCTCATCTGTTCGTGCCCTCTTAGCTGTTGCCGCTGCCAGTAAATGGGACATTTTTCAGATGGATGTTAAAAATGCCTTCCTTAATGGGGATCTGAATGAAGAAGTCTATATGCAACCTCCTCCTGGTCTTTCTGTTGAAACAAACAAGGTTTGTCGACTTCGACGTGCACTTTATGGCCTTAAACAAGCTCCACGAGCTTGGTTTGCCAAGTTCAGCTCCACCATCTTCCGCTTGGGTTACACTGCCAGTCCTTATGATTCTGCCTTATTTCTTCGTCGCAATGATAAAGGCACCATTTTTGCTTTTTCTCTATGTGGATGATATGATCATAACTGGTGATGACCTCAGTGGCATTCAAGAACTCAAGGATTTTCTTAGTCAGCAGTTTGAGATGAAAGATCTTGGACATCTCAGCTATTTCTTGGGTCTTGAGATCACTCGTTCCACAGATGGTCTTTATATTACTCAAGCCAAGTATGCATCTGACCTTTTGTCTCGAGCTGGACTCACTGACAGCAAGACTGTTGATACTCCAGTTGAACTTAATGCGCATCTGACACCCTCGGGGGGAAAACCATAGTCTAATCCCTTTCTTTACAGACAATTGGTTGGTAGCCTAGTTTATCTCACAGTTACTCGTCCAGACATTTCTTATGTTGTTCATCAGGTGAGCCAGTATCTGTCTGCTCCACGATCGACTCACTATGCTGCTGTTCTGCGCATTCTACGATACTTGAAGGGCACTCTCTTCCATGGCCTTTTCTACTCAGCTCAGTCTCCTCTTGTACTTCATGCATTCTCTGATGCTGATTGGGCAGGAGATCCTACTGATCGCAGGTCCACTATAGGTTATTACTTTCTTCTTGGTTCTTCTTTGATTTCTTGGAGAAGTAAGAAACAAACTTTTGTGGCCCGCTCCAGTACTGAAGCAGAATATCGTGCCCTTGCTGACACCACATCTGAGCTCCTTTGGCTACGATGGCTTCTTAAGGATTTAGGTGTGTCCACATCCTCTGCTACTCCTCTTTATTGTGACAACCAGAGTGCCATTCATATTGCTCACAATGATGTCTTCCATGAACGGACTAAACACATTGAGATTGATTGTCATTTTATTCGTTATCATCTTGTCCATGGTGCTCTCAAGCTCTTCTCAGTCTCCTCCAAAGATCAACTTGCTGACATCTTCACCAAGTCACATCCTAAGAGACATCTTCGTGATTTGGTTGACAACCTCAAGCTGGTCTCACATCCACCTTGAGTTTGAGGGGGGCTGTTAACGTGTATAATATTGTGGGCTTTAGGCCCAGTTCGGTTACTTGTATAGCACACATATTTCCTTGTACTGCACGCATATTTACTTGTACTGTACACATATGCCTCCCATATAAAGGCATCTATGTACATTCTTTCATTAAGAAATACAATACAAATATATTCAGTATTTCTAACACTTACATTCCATAAGTTTTTTTAATAGATGATAAATTTTCAATTTGCCTATGTTGGGTACTAAATATGAGTTGAATTTATGAATTATAAATGACCACCAGCTAGAAACCTTAGCTTCTTCAACGTATATATATATATATATATATTCTTTCCAAGATAAGAAACTATGGATAAGAAACCTTAGAAGATAGGAAAGACACACTATTGCAAGGGGACTCTAGAATTTGCTTCTGCTACCCAAAATAGTGCATATCTGTTATGTATTTTGTTTGCAACTTGAAGAATAGAAAGCAAAACAGAGTGGGAGGAATTATGCAATTCTTGTTTAAAGTCTGAAAATCATGTTAAAAAGTTTGAACTTAATTAAAAAAATTTTATTATGATTTTGTATTGAAATTGTTTTATGCTTTTTGTTAAGGCTCCAGTGGGACGCATCTTCTTTACCGGTGAACACACAAGTGAACAATTTAGTGGTTATGTCCATGGTGGATACTTAGCAGGTAAGTAGATTATTGTATCTTGCATTTTTTAATTGTAGGTTCCAATTATCAGGATGACTTCTAACATCTTAATCGGGCTATGTTATTCTCTTGATCAACTAACCAGGTATCGACACTAGTAAAGCTTTGTTAGAAGAAATAAGGAAAGAAAGAAAAACTGAGAATCAAAATCATTTGTTAGAGCCCTTGTTAGCATTGACTGGGTCATTAACTTTGACACAAGCAAATGCAGTCTCAAGTCTGCACAAATGCGATATTCCCACTCAATTATATCTTAGTGGGAAACTCAGTATTCCAGAAGCTATATTGTGACTATATGGACCTATGCAAAAATGGCACTTTGTCGATGATGATGATGACGATAAAAATATGACCAATGAGACTGCTGGCCTAATGGATTTGGTTCTGCATTCAGTTCAAGCCCTTGAGTCCATCCATATGCTAGAATGAATTGAGATGCAAAAAGCAGGTTACGGAAGAAATGCAAAAGGTTGCTTGGACTATGTGCATCAGCAAGCACATATAGGCACCTTTGTTTAGGCAGCTCTCAAATTGCTTACTACTAAGTTGAAACCAATGGAACCCACCCTACAATAAAGCCAACCCACGCGGAATCCATAACAATTGAATTCACAACTACTTGGATGAATAGGTAGCTCATTAGAATATTCAATTTGATCCTACTTACAGTGCAATAGTAGTGGTGTGAAAGTCTGTGACTCACGCTTGAACAATAAGTTCAAAGACAATATTTCTCGATCTGTGATGAGACGATAATTTGTAATTAGTGTACAATAAATGTGAAGTAAGTTGTAATCCTAAAAATAATGTAATATTAATCGCAATTTGCTATCTTAAGAAGTTATAAAAATCGAAAATAATATTATACAATCGTTTTGTACATTTCGTACAAACAATATCTGTAATTCACGTGCAATGTATGCATTTTTTTTTTTTGTTTATTGATGTTTACATTCAAAAGATGAAATGGGTAATATGTATGGACAATTTGTATTAACTAGTGTGAGAAATTTATGCTTAAAGTGAAAATGTTATCAAATTTATTGTATTTGTGTCATTGTTTGGGGCTTCAAACCCTCTAAGACTAAAACAATGTTTTGGATGGAGGCGGAGGCCCCCACCTCTTGGCCTATAAATAGTGGGCATGTCAACAATTGTTACTTAGGAGACACAAATTGAAGTGTTCTTCCTCTATTTTCCTCTTTCACTTCCCACTCTTCCAAGTTTCTTCCTTTACTTATCATTTAGAATCCTTAAGGTCTCTTCCTATGAAAAAAAAAATAGAAAAGAAATGGAGGGAAAAGGATGCTTTGGAAGTTTCTTTCAGAGGTGTAAGCCTTAGATAGCCATGATTTCTCTGCAATTTGGCTATGCTGGCATGAACATCATCACTAAGGTTTCACTCAACCGAGGAATGAGCCATTACGTGCTTGTTGTCTACAGGCACGCCTTTGCCACTGCTGCCATCGCTCCCTTTGCTCTTGTTCTCGGAAGGTAAATATATAATTCACTTCTGAGAGAAAAGATTGTCATTCATAGTTGATCATAGTGGCATGGTATTAAAACATGTTTGTTTGCTTTATTACAGGAAAGTGAGGCCAAAGATTACGTTTCCTATTTTCATGCAACTTTTTGTGCTCGGGCTTCTTGGGTTAGTGTTTGCTCATCAATATATCATGCACGTTTTAAACACAAAAGTCTTAAAGAAAGTTATTCTGACATAGTTTCTTCCTCTGTTTTATCTACTCTGCTTTCACGGGCCAGTGATTGATCAGAACTTCTACTACGCCGGGCTGAAATTCACGTCACCTACCTTCTCTTGTGCTATGAGCAATATGCTCCCAGCAATGACATTCGTCATGACAATCTTTTCTCTCAGAAGTGAATTATATATTTACCTTTCGAGAACAAGAGCAAAGGGAGCGATGGCAGCAGTGGCAAAGGCGTGCCTGTAGACAACAAGCACGTAATGGCTCATTCCTCGGTTGAGTGAAACCTTAGTGATGATGTTCATGCCAGCATAGCCAAATTGCAGAGAAATCATGGCTATGTAAGGCTTACACCTCTGAAAGAAACTTCCAAAGCATCCTTGTCCCTCCATTTCTTTTCTAATTTTTTTTTTCAGAGGAAGAGACCTTAAGGATTCTAAATGATAAGTAAAGGAAGAAACCCGGAAGAGTAGGAAGTGACAGAGTAAAATAGAGGAAGAACACTTCTATTTGTGTCTCCTAAGTAACAATTGTTGACATGCCCGCTATTTATAGGCCAAGAGGTGGGGGCCTCCGCCTCCATCCAAAACATTGTTTTAGTCTTAGAGGGTTTGAAGCCCCCAAACAATGACACAAATACAATAAATTTGATAACATTTTCACTTTAAGCATAAATTTCTCACACTAGTTAGTACAAATTGTCCATACATATTACCCATTTCATCTTTTGAATGTAAACATCAATAAAAAAATAAAAAATGCATACATTGCATGTGAATTACAGACATTGTTTGTACGAAATGTACAAAACGATTGTATAATATTATTTTCGATTTTTATAACTTCTTAAGATAGCAAATTGCGATTGATATTACATTATTTTTAGGATTACAACTTACTTCACATTTATTGTACACTAATTACAAACTAGTAAGTTGCAAGTGCGATGCACGGATAATTTTGTGATATTTTATGTAAAACAGTTTTGAATAATGTTGTACATAAATTATAAAGAAAAAAGTAAACTAAATTAGAATAAAAAAACGTATACATTTTGAGATATTAAAAATTGGTTTAGTAGCTTCACTGCATATTTGTAGCCTTCTTATGGTAAGATTATTATTATTTTTAAATCATGAAACCAAAAATAAATGCAAAAGAGTAACGGGACCATGAAATAAACTAATTTGTATTGTGTTCACATATTTCATACTATGAAGTAAAAGTATACCCAACTTTCTGACTATCTTCCACTCATCGATAGTGCGACATTAAGACATGGTGTGGGCAAGTGTGTTTACATGTGTCTTATAGATGATTTAAAATTAAACTATGGTAGAATATGACTTTACATTGCGCACAAAATATTCTTTCTACTTATATACCCAAAACAAAAACTAACTAACTAAATTACCGTTTAAGCCCTTAATTAAAAAAAAAAAAAAAAGATTACTCGTAGGGGTTTCAGTGTCTTGATGGTGGTGGGAGGTTAGTATAACGAAGGTGGTGACCCCTAAGATTCCTTTTTCTCTCTCTTTCAAATATTTTGTTAGTCTCAGGTCTTTTATTTTGGTAATATATAGTGAAATAATGCCTTTTATTTAACAATCCATAACATTTTTGTGTCTCTCTATCTCTCTGTAAAGTCTTATCTCGTTAGTTATTACTATTAGCCATTACTTTTTTTTTAAAAAAAAAAATACTAAAACAGTGGGTATGCTAAAAGACATGAAGAATAGTGAAAGGTGTGGTGTAAGCTTAGGCAATTAATGAGATATTAATGAGATAACAGTAAAATAAGATAATGTGAACTTTTGGGTAACAATAAATAAAAAAATAAAAAAATAAAAACTTAATGAAAGAGGTAAAAAAAGGCTAAATGCAAAATTAGAATGCCACTTGGCAGGACCTCATGCACTCTCGCATGAGGTCTCTAAGAGAGAGAGACATTTTGTAACAACTTTTATTCTACAATATTCCTCCAAAATTTTTTTTTTTTACTCATTCCTTGAACTGAATAATTATAATGGTTATGTGTGTGCAATTTATAACTGTTGTTTCACTGCATATTTATAGCATTCTCAAGGTAAGATTAATTTTTCATCCTAAAAAAAAAAAAAGGTAAGATTAATTTTTTTTTTTAAATCATGAAACAAAAAATAAATGCAAAAGAGTAATAGGACCGTGAAAATCAAATAATTTGTGTTGTGTTCACATATTTAATACTATGAAATAAAACTATATCGAACTCTCTCACTATCTTCCACTCATTGATAGTGCGACATTAAAACATGGTGTGGGCAAGTGTATATGCACGTGTCTTATAAATGATTTAAAACCATGGTAGAATATGACTTTACATTGCATATCAAATATTTTCTCTACTTATATACCCAAAACAAAAACTATCCAACCAAATTACCCAAACCTAAATCATATTTAATCCCTTAATTTAAAAAGAAAAAAAAATACCCATAGGGGTTTTGCCGTTTTGATGGTGGTGGGAGGCCAATATGACGGAGGCGACATCTCCTCAAATTTCTCTTTCTCTCTCTCTTTCAAATGTTTTGTCAGTCTCAGGTCTTTTATAGTGAAACAATGCATTTTGATTTTGTAGTGAAACAATGCATTTTATTTAACAATTCACAACATTTTTATGTCTCTCTATCTCTCTTCAATGCCTTATCTGGTTAGTTATTACTATTAGTCCTTAATTATTATTTTTTTTTTTTGCTTTTTTAAAAATATTAAAATGGTGGGTATGCTAAAAGACATGAAAAAGAAAGAAATGTGTGATGTAAGTTTAGGCAATTAATGAGAGACTAATGAGATAACTGTAAAATAAGTTAATGTAAACTTTTGGGTAACAGTAAAAAAACTAAATGAAAGAGGAAAAAAAAAATGCTAAATGCAAAATTAGAGCGTCACTTAGCAAGACCTCACGCACTCCCACATGAGGTCTCTGCTTATATATATATATATATATATTGATGATTATTCTTTTATAACTTCTAATCACTAATCAACATAAGTCTCAAAAAACTTTGTGATAGGACTTTATCATACGTAGGGGTGTCCAGACCTGCCCGTGACTCGCCGGACCGACCAACCCGCCCAATCTCCACCCAAGTTTAGCCCGAACCGACGCTCCCGCTTTTTGGCTTCGGGTTTCTGCGCCCAAGGCCCAACGCTGACGGGTCGAGTGGCAGGTTTTCTTCTCCAAAAGCCAAGCCACGCGACCCAACGAAAGTTATATACAAATCCGGCGAAATCACGCTCAAATCCGAGGAGATCCAGCGAGTTCTCAACCATATGTGGTGAGATTTAGCAAGATTCGGCCATTCCCAACAAATTTCAGTGATTTTGGTGTATTTTTCGGTGATTTTAACGCATATCTGGTGAGTTTTTACATTTTTGGGCAATGATTTGCAGATTTCGGTGACATTTTGCAGCTCCGACGACAACCCCATCTCCACCCGAACAGACCCGATCTCCACCTGAACCCAAAACCGATCCGACCAATTGACACTGGCGGTCGGTCTCGGGTCAGTCTTCTGTCCACCTGAAGCCGACGGGTCGGGTTCGGGTTCGGGTTGGGTAGAAAACAGACCCGGGGACACCCCTAATCATACGTACAAAATAAGTATAGATTTTTTTATCTTTATTTAAAAAAAAAAAAAAAGGATATTGCTATTGTGTTCATCCTTATAAGAATTTAAGTATAGATTAAATTTTCATTATTTTTGACAATTTTTGTTTGATTCCTTTATAATTTCTATATTTTGTTGGTTTAAATGAATTTTTTCTCAAGCTTTTAGAGGATGGACTTTAGATAAGATGTTCAACTTTTATATGCCAAGCATTGACTATAAGTCTTGTACATGGAACAAATAGATATAAGAAATTAAGGATATGGTCCATTTTGGTCGGCCTTAGCTTGATTTGTCTAGACATCAATTTTCTCTCTTGCCAAAAGTCCGACTTATTTTAGGTAGAAGTTTCATTAATTATTACTTGTATACAAAATTCCAGGATCATTAAATTGGAATAGGTCCCTTACTAACCTAACCAATTGGAATAGGATGAAATTTCTTCCCATCCACACTAAACGTTGTGTACACTCCAAAATTTTTTTTTTCTGCATCTCATAATGATACGTTGTTGATAGGTGTCCTCCAAGTCCAACTTGATTGAGAGTTGTAATTAAGACTATGGCCTAGAAGCTTTACTATTCAATACTTTGTGAGAAAAATTAAACACTCATTTGATGTAACAAGAGACTATGGAATTTAACATTGTATACACTAGGGCTTGTTCTTGATGTTGTGAAATTGCTGTAGGTACTAAAAACTCTAGTTTGATTAGTTGGCAAGTCATGTTCTTTAATCATGAAAAGTCTACAATGGAAAAATTTTGTGTTCCTACAATAAATGTTTTGGAGAGAAAATTGTTAGCCCCCTTATCACGTTGGGACCCCACTATTTATACAAAGGAAAAAGGGTCCAATATTCCTAAGTGTGACTTAGTTACATAGAATTTTTGTGCAAATACGCCTAGATTTCTTTTAAAAATTTAATTATAATTTTAAACTCTAATTTGGTGATTCTTATATGATTTTTGTGATTTGATTTTGATTCAGTAAAGACATATTAGCCAAAAGAAATGAAGGTAGAGCTATTAAAGAAATCTGTACTTTTAGATTAGCAATTACAAATGGCTAATGCTGCATTGTCATTTGTGGTATGAATAAGCAGTATGTTGTTTGGGCGACTGATTGAGGCAAAGCAATTAACCATATTAAAAGGGATTAGCAACTTTTTCTTTCTCCTTTACCATTTGTGGTATGTATATGCCTTTTTCACATATGCTCAACTGAAGTACCCATTAGGATTTCCCTTAATTATGATAAACATATTAAATTTTTTTTTAAAGAACTTTTATATTTATTAAATGAGATATATATATATATATATTGAGGGCCATATAGCTGAATTGGCACCTCCCCATACACAAAGTGTCTGGGATTTAAGGGAGAAAAGGTTCAAATTGCGGGAGTTAGGGAAAAAAGGTTCAAGTTGCGGGGTTAGTAGCATATTGTAATTATTTCTAAAAAAGAAGAAGAGGATATAGAGATATATATTGTTTTCCTTGAGCTAAAGCAGTTGCGATGGAAGTTGTGATAATAGTGGATTCTCGGGAGTGGTGACCTTAAAATCACCCGGTGGGGTTTTTGCCTTGGAGGTTTTTCCCATTCGTAAACAAATCACCGTGTCAACTTTATTTTCTGCTGCATATTAACTTAGTTGGTGATTTGTTTGTGTTACCACATGTATTGCATGTTAATTGAATTAATTACTTAACTAGGCTAATTAATTGGTTAATTTATCACAAGGGGTCAGTACATTCTTGGCCTATCAAATAGAAAGTTATCATTGACTCTATCTAAAGCATTTAAAGTAATAAAGGCATATTAAAGATTTAAGTTGATTGGCTAATATAAAACATCAGCCCATTGTTTGGAATTCAATGGGAAGAGCATAATTTTTGTTATACTCTTGATTGCATGTGTATCAATTGTTGCCGAAGAAACAAAATATGAGTAAGCTAATATCATAATTCAAATCAATAGTAATAGACAAAAATCCATAAAAACATTTTTGAATATGGCTTAATGCATTCTCACATTCATGGAATGATAAATCAATATATACTAATTTAACTGATTACACTAATTATATTTTTAATCTATTAGAGTATGTTGCAAACTTTCAATAACATAAGAGCTTGTTGAATAAATTCTCTCTAATAAAACAACTTACATATCTCAAGATATGACACTACCAAGTTGCCCTTGATGGTTCTTCCTGCCAAAATCAATCTTGAGCACAAAAACTTCAAAACTACAAATTAAAAATATTAGTTACAATGTAAAAAGATTAGACTACATGCATTTTCATATTTTTAAGAAATGCTTTTTTAAATTGTTTTTGGCCATTAGGTAACTTTAGCTCAATGAAGTAAATGTCAGCATACTTAATTTATTTATAGTAGAAGATCTATGTTTCTGTGGTTTCTCCTCAAACATGTATCTTTTTGCAATCATCAAAGTATTCATGATTGCTAAAAAATTTTAAACCTAAAATGAAAATGAAGCACATAACAACCTCAATTTTAATATATCATTATGAAAGTTACTCTTTTGAATGTATAAGATCAAACAACAAACACAATAGAATCAAATTGTGTTTAATGAAATTGAAGCATCGGCTTAACACCTATACTAACTTGAAAAACCAAAAGGAAAAAGGATCAAGAAAACAACAGTTAAGCTCATTCCATTGAAGTTGAAATGATAGATCCTCCTACACATTGAGCAATACATTGATGAGTTTAGAAAGTTTTATATCTATCAAAAACAAAATGAAGAAACACAAATAACTTTTTTTTTTAAAAACCAATAAGTTTGTGATGCTTAAAATTATCCCCCCCAAAAAAAAATAAATAAATAAATTTTGACAATCTTAATCTATTAATAGAACTTGATAAAAGTCATAATTAGCAAATAAAAAATGGCATAAAGAGCATCCTATTATATGACTATATCACTTTATAAAGCCCCAAGCCCCAAATGCCCATAAGAACGATAATCAGCAAACGAAAAGTATAAGTAAGTAAAAGAGCATCTTAGTATCAATTTAAACCCAAAAAAAAAAAAAAAAACAATTTACCATATTGAACCACGACCATTATGACATGAAGCAAGTGGAAGATGAGCATTATTGTTGTTTATTATCCCAGGTGAATAAACATATGTTTTTTTGGAAGATTCATGTGTTCTTAAATAATCTGAATGCTATTTCAGTTTGTGCAAATTATAGAACATAGAATTGGTAATTTAGCAACATAGGCATAGGAGAAGGCATGTAGTGGTTTAGGAAGAGTAGGCATTTAGTCATAAGGGAAGAGGAGTAGGCATAAACATAAGAAAACCTTTGGATGGAGGAATGAGGAAAACAAAGAGTTTTTGATGATCAACATCCCTCTATCTTATCCATTAGTCTTATTTATTACTAATAAAATCTATTGAGTTTAGTAGATAACTGATGTGGCATCTAATAAGTGTAATAAATTAAGAATGATGTATTTTATTTCAAAAAAAAAAAATTCAATTATCTTTTCAAAGAGAGTGCCACTTGGCAAAACCTCATGCTCTCCGCATGAGGTCTTTGCTTTTATTACGTTGACCTTTAGAAAAATTTGGTTGCAAAGGAGAGATGAGGCAAAGCCGCAGATCAGATGGCGATGGCCGGCCGTATGAAACTCCACTGGATCGCAAACTCTTTTTATTTTCTCCTTCCTTTTCTATGTATTGCTGTATCGCTAGTTTTTTTTTTTTTTTTTTAAAAAGATAACCAACCATTAAAATTTAAGTAGGATAACCAAAGCAGAAACATAACAAAAAACTGCCAAACAAAATACAACAATCAAACAAACAAAACTCAAGAAATTGTAAAAATAAATTGAAAATTAAGGGAAAAGGTAGCCTTTTCAAAACCCTAGAAACGGTAATTGAATAGAAAGCAAAAAAATGGGGAAAAAATGCCTACCTTCTGAATTGTCCATTATTGAAGGGAAGGGATGGGATAGCTTCTAAATCGCGTGTTGTTGCAAAGGACGAAAAAATATTTTCATTTTTCACTGTTTTAGAGAATGAATAGAGGTTTTCAGTTTTCACTTCTTCTTTTTTTCGTTTCCTTTTGGATTTTCTTTGTTCATTTGTTTGATGGGTTGGAACACGCTAGTCCGATCTATGTGTATATGGAGTTGCAGCGAAGAATCGCAAGTTAGAGTGAGTCTGAATTTTGATCGGAATTGATACTCATTCTTTTTAAGAAGGAAGTCTGTCATATCCAAGCATGTTGTTGAATCCCTATGATTTCCACACCCTTCTCATGAATTGCTACTTTTTTCTACATTTCACAAGTGACTATCCACTGCATTTAGGTTGTGGCTATCTACTACACATCTTGAACGTGTGACCAAAATGTTTGCTAAATGCCTGCATATTAAAGGGAATCATGGGATAAGTTGCATGTTATTAGTATCAGTCATCTAAAGAGAAAAAAAAAAAAAATTGATAAAGTTAGATAGATAGTTTCCCCTAACATGCCCTTCTAAAATTGTTAGGTTGGCAAGCTCACATTTCTAGGGGATGATATTGGTTGCTCTTGTCATCCAACATGAGAATGTTTAGAACTCAAAATAACTTGTAAACTAACAAACTGAATTGTGGCACTCAACCTTTTTATGGCATAACGATGGATCCTTCTAAATTTCAGCCTTAGGGATATAAGTTGTCTCAAGTCATTACGGAGTAATTTCACCTGGCATCATTCCATAAGTACCATTATGGATTTCACAATCTAAGCTCCTCTTTTCAAATTAGAATTCTACAAGATGCTTTTCAAGTTTGACTATAAAAAAGAAGAAGTTAGGATTGTATAATTATTCCTAAAATATATCATGTCTACAATAAATCTAAGCTGTGTTTTGATGTAAACTATTCTATCAAATAAAAGTTATGGTAAATCTCATATACTTAAAGATGCAGAGTCATCACTTAAACCATTAGGTTCTTAAAATCTCTGAGCTCACCTCTCACACAAAAGAAGTGAAAAGAACCACTGCCAAAGACCACTTTTATATATTTGATCTTCATGTCATATATTTTACAATGAAATGAGAAGTGAGAAGATAGCCCTGGATACCCAAATAGATTGACATATAGTTTAATGTCAAGCAAGTTCTTGTTTGGAGAAGGAAGAAACATAGAAAACCGGAGAAAAATGGACTTTTGGAGGGTGATTCATTAACAAGTTTCAAATTTCTTGAAAGGTCAAGAAACCTAATATATGATTAATGGCTTACCCTTTATTTGGGTCACTAGAAGCTTCTAAGAGCCAAAGTAACCAAAATTCATTACAAGCCAGAGATTGTTAGAGAAGTTGCAATTATAAATGAAGATGATCGATGCCTAAAGCACACATTTAAAAATGAGGCATCTAGTTCTATTGGCAATACTTGTGTCTATATGGATAAGAGTAGTAATAAACAGACACTAGATCCCTACTTTCATCATATACTATTAAGTGTTATTTAAGAAACTACCTTAGTGAAATCTTTTTCTTTATTTTTGTCCCCTTCAAACAAAGAATGACAATGTAAAAGTAAATAAAAGACTAGTATTTGTTTACCTTTGTAACATTCGAATTCAAGGAGAAAGCCAATAAGCAACCACTTGTCCTTTATCCAAGTGTTGCTACCTTGAATATCGACTTAGGATCTAAATCCAATGCAAGCTAAGCAAGCCAAAAAAAGATAGGAAAGAAACATTAGTGATTCTAGTATGAAACAACTCTTAATCGCGCAAGCCATAAAAAAACACAAACCATATTTTTTATCCAATTGTAGAAATAAAAACATGGTGGAGCTTATAATCGAAGCATAAAAAATACCTACACAAGCTGATTCTGTTGCCAGCTATACTTCTCCACACAAATATTATCTCCTTATCACCAATTGATGATCCTCACTTGAAAGGATGAGAAGTAAAACACCCAAAATACATCACCACATTAACTTGGTTTGAGATAAAAAAAGAAACATAGGAAATAATTTCCATATGTGATCAAAGAATGTGAGAATGAAAATAATTACCATTGAGTTATTGACTTGTTGAACCACTGCAACGCCCAAAATTTTTGGTAAAGAGCTGAGTTTTAAGTTCATGTTTCTTCATACTTTCATTTTGTTCTGCATAATTATTCAATAATCAGGAAAAAATTAGCTATACGATTAAAGAGGATGAAGAAGAAGAATTTTGTTTTTCATAATGAAATTCAAGACCTGATTCTTCTTCTTTTGGTGGAGCTAGATCTGCTTTCAAGTTTTGGAGGTGAGCAAGCCAATCCTCACTCTTGCAACCTTCCACTAAGATGGGACAACCCAAAATCTCCATTTAAGACCATATGCAAGTTGGTTTGATTTGGAAAAGAAGTGCATCTTTTAGCCTTCCCAGCCAATTCTTGATGGTATGATTCAGTGCCTGTTGCTCCTCTGCATCCAGAATCACAGCTTTGATCGTTGAAACAGTGTTCACGAGCTTTCCAAGCTCGTCTTCAGTTCAAGCTCTTTTAGAGCTAGTTTGCCCAGTTGGTCAATGATTCCTTCAGCCACGTTGAATAGAGCTCCTCCAGCCATTTCTCAATGGAGGAGAATGAAATGAATACTTTAAACAGTTCTACATGCAGTGTGAGGAGGATGGCTAAGGCAGCGTGTTCTGCTTGCAGACTGTTAGTCTGTTATAACACTTGAAGATATTTTTGAGCATATGGATAAGAGGCCGATTTGGCCATGTATACGTCAAATTATCATATAGTCTAGTTCTTTGTCTGGTTTTTGATACAGAGTGACTTAGACTGTTGAACTTGATTATAACTTGTGAAAGTGGAAGGAAGTTGACAAATACATTTCTTATTTCTTTTTCCTCAGAGCATTTTACCTTGAAAGATCAGATTGTTTTTCTAAGATTATGTGCAGGGGCGGAACTACATAGAAGGCGCCCCCCAAACTTTTCAAGAATTAAATTTTCACCCCTGTATTTATCTAAAATAATTAACAAATACGTGTTTCCCTCCTTCCTAAAACTCTTCATGTTTCTTTTTTGAATACCTTAAATTGGTTAAATTGTTTATTATTTTGACCCATTATTTTTAAAATTTTAGCTTTGCCCCTAATTATGAGAATGAATAACTTCACATTAAAAAAAAAAAAAAAAAAGGTAAAATCTCGACATTTTATCAAGATATTTCTAAATTGAGAATTTCTATAATTTTGAATTTCTTATACATTTGTGAGTTGTTCATCTTAATTTTTTTTATTACTTTTTTTTTAAAATTTCTTATTCATTTGTAGGATTTTCATCTAATTTTTTTAATCATATTGTATTCATTAATAGTAAAAAAGTTATCTAGAGAATCCTTTCGACACTTGATTACTCTTCACAATTTTTTTTTTTTTTTTGGTAAATAATCTCTTTTGTGTAATGCTAGGGACATAACACAATTTCACAACATTCTTAAATTAATATAGCAAAAAATTAAATTAGATTTTTTTTTTTTTACAAAAGTAGGGTCTAATCATATACATTATTATACATTATTGGTCTGTGTTTACTATAAATTTTAACCAATATAGTTATTTCTTTAATTGTAATTGTATTAATTAAACTCAAATATTAGCCAATAAGTAAAATATTATTTTTTTATAAAATGGAAAACAAGAAAAGAGAAAAAGAAATGCTATATTCAAAATATTTTTAACAATAAACCTTAAATGTTAAGTTGATACGAATTGTTATTAATAAATAAAAAAGTAATTTTAATAGTAAACTTAAATTAAAACCAGTAAAACCTTAGGCCCTTGACATTTATTGTAAACAGTGCACTTATAAAAAAAACAATACAAACAAAATTTCATAACACTTTTTGTCCACGGTGAATCTAAAAGCTTCTACTCAGTTTACTGGCGGTGTAGGCTCTGAGTCTCTGACCCACAAACTAGCGAACGAGTTGTACAAGAAGGCGGTGGTCTCGGCGAAGGAGGAGATGGACTCGGCGATTCGGTCACTCAGGAGCCAAGAATCGAACAACCGTGGATGTGGTGGTGGTGACGTCAGCAGAGTAACTGAACCGCCTTTGTAAGACCCTGTTTGGTTTTTTTTTTTTTGGGAAAAATCAACTTTTTATTATATTTAATATTAAGTGAATCCCAATATATATCTTTCTTATGCTTATCCAAGAAAGACTTTATTTTTTTTATATTTTTATATTTTTTTAATGTTTTATTTGGAGTGTAAAAAATGTATCAAAAATTGAGAATGTTGTGTTTTGGTTTTGGGTACACAGAGGTAGAGCCAATATCAACTTTTGTAGATTTTGGGGAACGAGAATTTTTAGTTGCAGATGAAAGAGGGTACGAGCATTTGTTATACAAAATGGCTGAAGAGTTTCTTCGTCTTGGATAGACGCCTCCAACTAAACAAGGTAGAATAAATATTTTTCTTTTACTATATTTCTTTTCTCTTGTTTGTCGAGTTAGAATTTTACACTAGCCTAATTTAAGTATTTAGAGATTTGAACCCGACTTTTACACCCTAGCTTCTCTTCTTTTTGAATGCATGCGCTACTTTTCAATTTATAGTAGTGATGTATTGACCCTGTCTTTAGAATTTACAGATGATGACGTTTTGTGAAGCTTTTATTATTTTTAATAATTATTATTATAAATGAAAGATCTTAATCTCACTGCCATTTACTCATTCTCATTAAAATACTACTAATCAAAGTAGGTCGAGAGAAGTTTTCTTTGATGTTTGCTGGTCTCTGACCTTCATGATGATAGGCAGATAAGTTTGAGAAACGAAGATGTGAAACTAACTAATTTTTCAACCTTACCAAATGTCACACCATTGATGATTCACTATAGAAAAAACTGAGGAATATGTATATATAGATACATTAGGAAGCATTAATGACATTAAAAGAGATTATCTTTCAAACATTTGGTTTTGAAATTGGGGTTCTGTAAAAGCTACTTTTATGTAATTAATATGTTACTTTTCTTGTGTGGAGTTGAACTTTGTTACTTTCTTGTGAGAGTTGAAAGCGTAGATGAACAAAACACTGAAATAGATATTTTTTTGTCAATCAAATAACTACTCATATGATCTATATGGGCTATGTTGGATTTCTTTAATTCTCGTTCTAGATATTTTCTTTGACCATCTCTTCCCATTTCCAAAGCTAAAAAACGAAAACACTTTATGAGTTTTGATGACCCCAGCTTGCATCTATAATTTGACCTATCAACAATATATTTGATTTCAATCATATAGCTATGAATTGGCAAATGATGCTTGCAACCATTAAGCCCATTTCTTTTTTTACCTCTCATAAATTTAGTAGGACCCAAAAATTTTCAATTTCCCATCACCCTGCACAGTGTGAATTATGACCAAAGAACAATGCCCCATGAGGTGAGATGTCATATCAGCTTCAAATAAGAACATGAAAATAAGGGGTCTTGTCATTTTCTTCATTTATTGGTGCTGTTGTCTTTGCTACCTCGAATGCTCAAAAGAATCAGAACCCAGTGGACCTATCTCCGCACTAATGCTTGCTATAATTCATTCACACTGTTTTTTTTTTTACTGTTTAGAAAGCTCCCATTAAATCGGTAAATGGGTCTGTGTAGTGTGTTATGTATACCTCAACTCTGCACAGATACTTCTTCATTAAAATCTTTCCATTTTCATATTTTTGAATTCCAAAATTGCACACATTTTCTTGGTTTGACTTCTCAGAATCTTTTATTTGTTGCCTTGGACTTTGTTTTTACATTTATTTTTTAATAGTTAATGATAATACTATTTTAAGATCAACACAATATATGTATTTTTTTTTTACGAATACATTTAATGGTTGTGTTAAAATGCACGGATTTGGAGCAGGTAGTTCGGGAGTTACAGCACTCGAGAAACGGCATGACGGTAACAACGGAGGATGGTTGCATCTACGAAGCCAATTACTTGATTCTTTCTTTCAGCATCGGTGTTCTACAAAGCGACCTCATTTCCTTCAGACCCTCCTTGCCCGTACGTTTCCTCTTCCTTTTATTTATTTATTTTTTTTTTAATTTTCAAGTTTTTCATGGTCAAGTTCTAAGTTCTCACTGTGCTAGTCATAGGTCACATACCTGATAACTCATAAGTAACCACACAATTGCATGATGTAGCAATCACTAATATACATGATGTTTGCAATTCTTTTGAGTGATGCTACTGATAGAATAAATTTAAGATGCACAGACACTTTATTTAAGATATTATATGAACGTCATATCTATGTTAATATGTTATATTATATTATACATTTTCAAAAATTGTTTGTGTTACGGTATTGTACTGTACTCATGTTTATCTGTCATATTATATTATAAATTTTCAAAAATTGTTTGTTACTGTATTGTACTGTACTGTACCGTACTCGTGTCCGAGTATATGTCCATGCATTCTAGCTATGAATTTGCGAAAAATTTACAAAATTACGTCATCAATCACAAAAGTAATTTAAACATTAATTTATCATGTTGTTTAAGTGGTAATAATTGTATTTTTAACACTTTAATTGGTACTAATTTTTTTGTAGTAAAATTTATAGCAGATCTAACCTTTCCCTCTTTTTTTCTTTTTTTCTTTTTTTTTTTCACAAATTTATTATTTCTAACACCACTTTATCATTAAAACTTGCTGCCTTAGCATTTATTGAAAAAAATTTGTGTATGTAAACATTGTCTTGGGACATCTCATGCCTATATTGACCCTTATTAATTCACATAATCATCTGAAAATTTTAGATAATTGAGAATGTAATGTAATGTTATAAGTCTTTTATACTAATAAGTTACTTATATATATATATATAAAAGAAAGAAGTAAAAGGTGGTATTGTATAATGGGTGTTTATAACACTACGCTGACATATGACATAGATATTTTATATATAAGTAGGGTCAAATCATATACATTATACACTATTGGTCTATGTTCACTGTTTTGTGCCAATTAATCACAGTTGTTAGGCTTGAGACAGATTAGTTTTTTCCCCAAAGCCCCACGAATGATTGACCTTAACCCTTATAAAAAAGAATGATTCATGACTTCCTGAATGTACGTACATTATTTCAATATTTTGGTCCAACATAGGTGAATCTATAGAGATAAGGCCCTTGTAGAGAATGAAGCTTCTACTCAGTTTACTGGCTGTGTAGGCTCTGACCCACTAATTTAAATAGCATTAACTTGAAGGTGTCAGAATTCATGGATAGTATTAAATAAAAGCTCACTCTCTGATGACGCAAGACACAGATTCTCGAGGTGTCCTTGTAATGCAAATATGGGTTGCATGATCCACATTATTTGCAATCCACAGTTTGCCTATTGGATCCTCTGTGTCTGTTAAGACTCATTTGTTAGTTGACTACTGGTACGGTGTACGGTGGTGGGTATTGGCATTTGTATATTGTGAGTGACAACTGGTTTTTTATATAGTATATACTTGTTGAAAAAGAATGAGACCATGACTACAGCAATTGGTGCTCCACAAATAGTTCATTTCACTTAGCCTTATGAATTCTGGTTCTTGATTGGTTAGCATAATATGGTGTAAGATACAATTGGTATTTATATATTGTGGCAGTCAGTTTTATACTATTTCATATTATAGTTTGGTAAAGAATGAGACACTAGTTGGGTTTATTGTGTATTCTTGCGGGAAAAAATGAAACAAGGCTACAAGTAAGCAATTGGTGCTTCACTCTAAAATGAAACAAGGCTGAGCAATAAACATGTTAGACTTTCAATGCTAAAAGAGCTAACAAAAGTTCAATATTGTGTAAGTTCTTCCATATGCTGTGAAAATTTTACTGCCAGAGTTAGGGTGCTTACAAATTCATTGCTTTGGGTGTTTAAGTGGCTAACTGATGGACATGATCTGCTATTTACATATATGTGCTTAAACAAATCCATTGGGACTCTATTTTTATTTATTTATTTATTATTATATTATTATTATTATTATTATTATTATTATTATTATTATATAAATATATAGGTCAAATTTGTTGGGACTCTCTCGGTATATAAATTTTACTGCCAGAGTTAGGGTGCTTACAAATTCACTGCTTTGGGTGTTTAAGTGGCTAACTGATGCACATGATCTGCTATTTACATATATGTGCTTAAACAAATCCATTGGGACTCTATTTTTATTTATTTATTTATTATTATATTATTATTATTATTATATAAATATATAAGTCAAATTTGTTGGGACTCTCAGTATATAAATTTTGGTGGTAGTAGGTCATGTATGTTTGTGGTCCCTTGGTCTAAGTTTTGTTGCCGGGAAGTTCCAATTAATATTCTAATTGTTGGATTACATATTAACATAATGAATAAAATAATGAAACAGAGGTGGAAAATGGAGGCCATACAGACATGTGAAGTGATGGTGTACACAAAGATCTTCTTAAAATTTCCACATAAGTTCTGGCCATGTGGACCCGGAAAAGAGTTCTTCATGTATGCTCACGAGAGGAGGGGATACTACACGTTCTGGCAGGTTTGTTTATATATATATTGTTCTTTTCTTTTGCTTTTTTTTATCATTTTTATTGTTTCCAGCTAACATTGAAATGTCTTTTGTCCAATGCCGGCTTTTGCTGCATCAGTTAAATGGATTTTGAGTCATTATGTACTGCTAGTGTTCTTCATTGTATGTGAGCTAAGCTTGTTCTGGGAGTTTATGCAAATTCACAATGGTGGTCAATTATGTATTGTAGCTATAGTTAAGGGCAGAGAGGAGGGGAGTGGGAGTGGTTTGCTGTGACGTTGAGTGCAATTGACAAAAGAAAAAAGAATTAAAGAAGAACCTCAACATGATATCTTCAATTACTAATGTTGATTGTCACGGACACACGTCATTTGTTAGTATAGGATCATAGTTGGCTGCTGCTTTTGGTCAGATGTGAAGACAAATGCATTATATCTTTGATATGCACCCTAAACTATTTCAACATCAACAAAATTAATAATTGGATTCATCTCTTACAATTGGGATTTAGGTGTATCTTATTAAATTTGTCATTATGATATATAGGATATAGAAGTCATGTAGATTTGGGGTACATGCATCTTGATCTAGCATTTTTAACTTCCATCACCTGCTGTTTTCTTTAATTTTAATATTTTAAATTGCATCATTACCAAATCATTAATCTATTGCCACATGATTAATGCATTGATAACAATCAGGCTTTGTTATTGCATCATAGGCTTCACATAATTCTTGTGATCTGTTATGATTACCATCACTATAAGCCTATGGAAAACTCATTCTCAGATGGATGGAATCATCTCATTCAAGTGTGTCCTATGATTGCAGCTAGCTAGCTATCATTGTAGCTTTCTTGAGTATATTATTTCAAAATGCAAAATCTGTAACAATAATCAAAGAAGACAGCCTGTTATTGTTTGATATGGAATATAGGTTTACGTTGAGTTAGTCCCCCTAGTTTGCATCATTTTTAAAGATAATTTTGACTTCTTTCTTAATTAGAATGTTGACCATTCAAAGTATTGTGCGCGTTTTTCATAGTCTAGTTGCAAGTGCCTCCATTTATGATTTGATAAGAAATATTAATTATTTTTGAATGATTTTTTCATCTATGATGTTTCCGTCTTTCTCTTAGAGCTGGCAATATTAGGTGCCCGATGGGAACCAATTGGAAATCTTAATTTGACTCTTTTCTTTCCGTCTTTTTGAGAAAACTTTGAATTTTTTTTAAGTATAATTAAATTTTCTAGACTCATGCATTTTTAAACAAAATTCTCTGTTTAATTAGGAGAAGATTGAATTATTTAAAGGACTACACGTGGTCTCTTGCGCAGGCACTTCAGGATCTCACATGTCCATCAATTTCAATTTTTTTTATGCAGTATAAGTAGATCCTAATTATGTTTATTATAACAAATAAAGTGTGTTAAAGTTTTTAAACATAATATCATATAATATTGTTATGGGATTAGATCAGCTATTCATTCTTAATTAATCATTGAATTATCCAACTTTGTTGCTGATCTGTTGCTATGTCATCAGCACATGGAGAATGCATTCCCTGGTTCAAATATCCTGGTTGTAACGTTGACGAATGGGGAATCAAAACGTGTAGAAGCCCAGTCAGATGAAGAAACATTGAAAGAAGCTATGGGGGTGCTTAAGAACATGTTTGGACCCAACATACCTAATGCCACTGATATACTAGTGCCCAGCTGGTATAAAAACAGGTTCCAATGTGGCAGCTACAGCAACTATCCAATTATTTCTAATAATCAACTTGTTCACAATATTAAGGTACAGTTTCTTACTTACATTCCATAAGTTTTTTTAATAGGTGATGAATTTTCAATTTGCCAATGTTGGGTACTAAATATGAGTTGAATTTATAAATTATAAATGACCACCCGCTAGAAACCTTAGCTTCTTCAACGTATATATATATTCTTTCCAAGATAAGAAACTATGGATAAGAAACCTTAGCAGATATGAAAGATACACTATTGTAAGGGGACTCTAGAATTTGCTTCTGCTGCCCAAAATAGTGCATATCTGTTATGTGTTTTATTTGCAACTTGAAGAATAGAAAGCAAAACAGAGTGGGAGGAATTATGCAATTCTTGTTTAAAGTCTGAAAATCATGTTAAAAAGTTTGAACTTAACTAAAAATTTTTCATTATGATTTTGTATTGAAATTGTTTTATGCTTTTTGTTAAGGCCCCAGTGGGACGCATCTTCTTTACCAGTGAACACACAAGTGAACAATTTAGTGGTTATGTCCATGGTGGATGCTTAGCAGGTAAGTAGATTATTGTATCTTGTATTGAGAATCAAAATCATTTGTTAGAGCCCTTGTTAGCATTGACTGGGTCGTTAACTTTCACACAAGCAGATGCAGTCTCAAGTCTGCACAAATGCGATATTCCCACTCAATTATATCTTAGTGGGAAACTCAGTATTCCAGAAGCTATATTGTGACTATATGGACCTATACAAAAATGGCACTTTGTCGATGATGACGATGACGATAAAAATATGACCAATGAGATTGCTGGCCTAATGGATTTGGTTCTGCATTCAGTTCAAGCCCTTGAATGAATTGAGATACAAAAAGCAGGTTGCGGGGAAGAAATGCAAAAGGTTGCTTGGACTATATGTGTAGCTGCTCCATTCATTATCATAATAGAGCCGAGTTTTGGATTCTTGAAGGGATTTTGGTTTGGGCATACGTATAAAAGATTGTTTATTGGAAGGACTGAGATTAAGAATAGGAAAGGCCTTACAATTCTAATTTTACATGTACCAAGTCTCACATGACCAACTCTTATTTCTAGTTCTATTTGAATAATTGATTATGCAAAGATTTCTAATTCGTCCCATCAAACTCAATGGCCGTCTAATTGATAGGCTAGTAAATGAGGCCACAAGTGTATTAATACTTTTATCATTGTAGACTCAGATTCAAATAAAGGTAATTTAAAATTCAATGCGATATATATTTGTCCTTAGCATAAATTTATCATTGTTGTTTTTAGGTATGGTGGTGGTGAGTTCTTTTTTTCTTTATAATTTTGGCTCTTTATAATTTTGGCTTCAGTGTGAAAGACTATGTATGAATTTGGGTAAAGTTTACTTCCAAACCGGAGAAATGTTCTTCTAACCCATCACATGGCAACTTAACAAACTCTCCACGTTTATATTTATTCGTTTGATTTTTAATTTTGGTATTTGCTTGAAGTCATATGATTTACTCAATAGTTATATGAATTGTTTAAATATTTTAATGAATCACGTGATTTAATACATATGAATGGTCTTATGACATACTAATTTATAAGGAGAAGATTCCTCCAACTCAATTTGAAGGTAAACTTGGTCTGTGTAATTGATAAGTAGCACTATAGTTACGTTAAATATTGAATACCACATTTTCAACACACCAATAAATAGAGGACTAAGTATCAAACTTCTGGTAAGTCCATTATTTCTACCAAAAAACAGGTAAGCCTATTATATAAAGGGGAATGGACTTATTGTCGTTCATAAGAACTAAGTCAGAAAACAAATAAATAAGAATGAGTATTAAGGATGTGAAAGGTGAAATGAAAATACCATCAAGTTAAGCTAATAATTTTTTTGACATTTGTACAAGAGATCGAGGAATGAGGTTCATCTTCCTTGAATTTGGAGTTTTGGCTTAATGCTGCTAGGGGGGTGGGTGTTGGGGGTTGGACGAAGCTTGACAAATGTTCCGCATAATAATGCGGAAAAGTAATGAAATTTGGGCTGTGATTGTGCAATACCTAGCTTGAAAAATTCCATACCTAACTTGCTTAGTTTTTGATTTCCTAAAAGGGAAAATAGGCCCAATGTTAGGGCTGGCTTTAAGTAGGGCAAAGCTACGTTGTCTTACTTTCCTAAGTTAAATCTTTTAGTTTTAGATAATGAATTATTTTATGATAAAAAGAACTTTATTAATTGAGTTAACTGTCTTTAATTAACATTAAGAATGTGACAATAAGTATTTTCAAAAAGAGAGAGTAAAAAAAAGGAATACATCCATTTTTTATAGCCATAAGGAGGATCTCTTGTAGTGCCTTTATTCCTTATGAATGGCCTCTATATATATACACATATTTTTTTTTCTTGGGCAATTTGAGAATAAGGGCCCATAAGTAGTTGTGAGATTGAGGGCCCAAAAGTAATTTAATGAGCCTCAAGGTTGATACCATGAACCCAAATGTTTACTTGTGACAAGGGAAAAAAAAAACTTATATTTTAGAGAGGTTAGGATGTCATACATTTTAAAATTCATATCAAAATATTTGTATTTAAGAAAGTTTAAATCGTTAAGAGTTTTGTAACTCAATTGTTATTTATTGGTGTTTTTAATAGAGACAGCTAGGATTCAAATTCCTTCACCAACTACCAATTTATCTATAAAAAAAAAAAAAAGTAAAAATCAAGGTGTCTTTGGGTTGTAAAAGTTTTAAAAGAGAGGGTTTACCCCCCCAACAAAAAAAAAAAAAAAAGCATCCAAATGAGTTATGTACCAAATATAATATTAGAAATTATGTCTTAATTCTTGTTGTTTTAAGTAAAGAGTTATGTATTAGTACAAAATATAATATTATATATTATATCTTAATTTTACTTGAATCAATTGTCACTATTTTGAGTATTTATTTAGATAGCATTAATTTAATAATAAAAATTATTTATATCAAAAAATAATTATTAAATGGAGTATGACTTTATAGAGTTCAACAAAATTCCTTTTACAATATTGCTTCCTAGGAAGATACTTTCATACGTTCATGGAAAGAAATAAGAAGCCTTGAACTATCCATTTCCTCTATTTATTTTTTGTTTTTAATTTGCATATTAGTTAGTCAATATTGCCTGTTTGTTCTATTTTTTGGCATTATATAATAAATTAGATATTGTCCAATTAAAGATGAGGTTTTGGTCACTAAAATAGAAAAAATATGAAGAAGAAAGTGGTTTATATAAGAGGTTGAAACTTGAAAGACACAATTTTTGTACATTATAAACATATGGACAATAACTGTATAGAATATGTTAGATTTTGTACAATGTTTCTATGTGAATTCCTCAAAATTCTTTACTAAAAATGAATTCCTTAAAAATAGTGTGTATATATATATATATAAAGTGTCAAGGTGACTTTGGTATTTTAATGAAAACTCTAACTCGTAAAACAAAAATGGCTCTCATTTGTCCTCTTGGATAAGTGAAAAAGAAGACTAATTATAAAATCTTGTTGTTCCTTCATCCTTAAATGTCAAAGTGTGCGTATAGATGCATTCAAACGTGGTTGAAATTAATGTCATTGAACTCCTCTTCTTATGATTTTTGCCCATAACAAGGATTGGATTGTCATTGGTATTTCTGGTTGCCACTTACTTCATGAATGATTTGGAACCCAACAACAATTTCCAAAAAGAAAAAGAAACTATAGTTGATTTTGATAAGTAGAAGTTAAAATCAAGCTGGTTGTAGTAAAAGATTCAATTGATGAATTTAAAACTATACAGATTTTAATTTTCCTTATGATTTAATAAAACAATCACAATAAAAATAAATATGAATAATATAAACTAAAGAAGAAGTAATCAACTTATGAATGCTCATGGTCTAGCTTGCAATTTAACATGCTCCAAAATGGAAAGCATATTCAGAGAAAAAAAAAGAAAATCAGGATTGCAAGTTTACCTCCTGAAATATAACAAAAATTTGGTATAGGAAATTTTTTGCAAACAACTGTAAGAAAGGATCAAGTAGTAATATTATATTATAGTTCTAATAATGCTTTTTGCAGCTTTTAGATTAATAAATAAGTATAGAGTTTCCCTCTCTTGCAGAATTGAAGTGGAGGAACACTGATAGTAGATGAATTTCCATTAAGCTATTAACAGATGTGTCTGAGAATCCAATCGCACCATTAGATGATAGCTATTAACTTCATATCTGATTGACATGTGACCTAAACGTTTGAAAAATGTCTGGACCTGAAATGCAACCATGAGTCAAGTTGCATGTTACATAGGGTCAATCATCTAAAAGTATTTGAAGGAGTTGTTTCTAATTAATATCTACCTTACAATAATTTGCAACTCTACAGCAGAAAAACACACGGCCTTCTCATATCGTCAAGGTGGTAAATTCACAATCAAAGTCTCAAGATCTCCTTTCTCTATGATAATTCTATTTTGATCACCATGCAGATAATGGATAGGCCACAACAGTTGTAGCCTAGTTCACCATCACTCGATTCAGTGCATCTTCAATTATACGTTCAGATTCAGCTTTGAGTGTATTTGGTATCTTGGACATCTAATGGCTACTTGTTTCTTCTGCCTGCTGGATAATTGGAATCCTCATAGTATTACCATGATATGATAGTCCTGCATTTTATTTGGATGAAACTAAATGAAGCTATATGGTCCAATGAGTCTGTAAGCAAATGCTAAACACCAAAACAAAAATTTATAATCCTACATTTATCAATTTTAGAGAGGAAAAAGATTGAAGTAATAATGCTTCCATTTTTCTTTATCCATTGAAAGCTATTAAATGTTGTTTTACTCTGAAGTAGCTCAATTGACTTAGTAACTTGGATCATTAAGAACTATTGAATGATGAGTTTAGGAGAATATTTTGATGTACTAACCTGTCGTAGGCCAGTAACAAACCTTTGTGCATTTGTAACTTTGATGCAGGTTCGCTTTCCACCTCATTTGCATTTCCTTCTTTCTCATATGCAGTGTTGGCATGGATGAGTTGTTGAACAAAACTGATTCTTGACTGACAAGACCAATCTATCGACTTATCCACTTCAATTTAACCTTTCAATTTTCAATTCCATCTTGTGACCTGATTTAGGATCAAACGATCTTTGCAATATTGCAGTCACTATGCATTGCCCATTTCCAATTTTTCCAATGATTCTGACTTTCTGAAAGAAAAGAGTGACAACATTACAATTTTGACTTGATTAATCTGTTTTTTTTTTTTTTTTTTTTCCAAAATCATTTGAGCAATTAAAAAAAAAAAAAAAAACTAGTACTGCTTTGTTGCTAATGCTGTATAGAAGTAAAAGGGTGGTAAAACACAATTTGAAAATAAAATTTAACCTTTGCCAAAATGAATGGCAAAGCTGAGGCCTTGGAAAACCTGAATATCTAGCCTAGATGGATATCTAAAGCATAAATGATGAGGTCAATTTTTCCCTTGTATGATTCATTGTCATCCTGGACACATTAGTTAGGTCTATGTTTAACTTTGAATCTATCATTGCTAACAAGGAAGCATAAATAGCTTTGTCTTTTGCTACTTAGGTCTATGTTTTCAGACAAGGTCAAACAATAATGCTAAAAGTATTAATATTGTCTTTTGAACTTTTAGTCAATTGAGTTACTTTATATAAAAGTTTGGGAGAAAAAAAGAAATGCTTTCAATATCTAGGACATAGGCCAATAATTCAAAAAGATAATGTAAAGAAGTAATAATATGCAATATTATAGTTTCTTTTTGTTAAAATGTAAAATTCAGAATTCATATACCTAGGTCAAAAGATATACTGTGCCGCTATGGTGAACAAAGACTATAGTTTATAGAAAATAAAATTACTAGTTGAGACACATGTTAAAATGGCTCAAGATGTGATTAAAGAGAGTATGTTATGACTATACTTTCAACGTTACTTTTTCAAACATCTATCGTCTATGAAAGACATCAATCATATTGGCATTCTTGATCATGCTCAAATGATAAGCAATCAGAACAATAGTCTGCGTACATTCATGTCCAATGCCTCTTGTGCTATTCTCTCAAAACCATCGTTAAATGCACTTTCAGCTGCATTTAAAAGTTAAAATCCACAAGATAAATTAGTCTTGCGCTTCACCACCCATGGAGTCCACTCAGTTGCAAAATTCAAAATTCCAAAATATATTAACAACTTAGATGATTATCAAGATGAAAGGATCATCTAAAGTACAGTCATGGACCAGAAGTTAGAACCTCAAGCAATGTATTAGTAAAAGACCAGCATAGGCAAGTTCAGGTGCAGCTCTTATTTCTTCAATTCTTGCACCACCTTTCCACATGCAATATTATATTTGATGGTGGATGACAAGAACAAGGGTTCTTGGCTGACAAGACCAAATTTTCCCTACTCCATTAAATCTGAAAATTTTTGAGATTAAATTATTCATAAGAAATTTGCCCACCTGAAAATCATTGAATCACTTTGAAGAACTGATAACTGGTGACTTCCTGCGCTTTTGCTTTGTCCAACCAAAGCTCAAGTTTCGCCATCTAGAATACAGAAATAGAATCAACTAAATATATTTGCTCATTTAATAAATGTAAATTATTGAAATAAACATAATTAACTTCTGTATCAACATTGAAGTCATCTAATATCTTTCCTATTGCGTCATAAGCATCAATGTTTGATCCAGCAAAAAATGAACTTGTGTAGGAACACGCCAGCAGAAAATGAATTGGTGTAGGAAGACGCCAGGCCTAGAGACCTAAACTAAACCATCCATTTGGTAAGAAAAAAAAGGAAAAAAGGCATAATACTTGCACACATACATTCATATGTTGTGGTTGCACACATCTTCATTAAGGAACTTAAGCCACTAAAGTACCTAATACTTTTTTTTTTTTCAATTTTTTTGCTTTTGCTGCATATATAACTTTGGAACCAACTCTGTTTGGAGGAAAGGCATAATCAGATACAATAAAAATCAGCAATACTTGAAACAAAAAAAAACAATGAAGTTGATCAATTACAATTGATAAATTTATAGAGGACTGAGTTTAAAATGATATGAATGAACCTGTGGAAGTATTAGGAGTTTTAGATCCTTATGGTCTTAGTTGCTATGTCTAGGATTTGAGCAATCACATGGATCCATGTAATGTATGAACCTTGCCCATTAATGCCTGGCATTTTCCTAATAAGTGAGAGAAAGAGATGTAAAATAATGTTTTGTTGACTAAAATAAAATGAACTCATCATTACAAGTGAGTATTCAGTGTAGTTTCTTGTTCCCACTAATAAAGAATTAAGACTTTCTAATTTCAATTTTTTTTTTTTTCTTTTCTTTTTCCTCCTACATTTTTTCTATAACCAAATGGAGCATAAATTTAAATAATCCATCACTAAAATTGTTGACGATAACTTGAAATGTCAAAATTGTGTGTTAGTCCAATCTAAATGAGGCTCATTAGGGGGTCCAGTGAAAAGGGGATGATTACCCAAATACCTCATTAGGGGGCACCTCTTCCAGCTTTGCCTCTTTCCTTAGTATCCTCCATGAGGCTCAAAACTAGATTTAGTTTAGAACTCCCTTCTTGTATTCTGTTGCAGAATAAGATTTTTTTTAAGCAAGGAAAGGGTCCAGTGAAAAAGGGATGATGTCGATGCACGATGGAAGAGGAAGAACATGGGGATATATAATCCACAAGCCAAAAGTTAAAATCCAGATAAAAAGGAATTAGGATGACATAAGAGCAATTGAGTCCTTTTCAGAAATAATGTGATAGGAGCATTTCTTTCACAAAAACCTATAGGTCTTCCCCTTACCTAGGTACTGCCATTTGAACTCTTAGTGCATTTTGATCTTTGAGATCTTTACAAGCCCATTGTTTAAGATGCTAATTCCAAGAGTACTATATACTATAGTTGCCATCTTTGAATTTCCAACCAGATTATCCTTATACCTTTGAAAAGATCAACAAAGTAAGCCAAAAACATCACCTCCTTGGCACACTTTTGAATAAAAACTCGAGTAACATTTTTTTCTTTATTAAGTAAAAGGAAATTGGCAAAGCCAAAAAATAAGTACTAATACATTTTACATATTATTTCATCTCATATAAATGTAGAAAGGACATATTATGATAATGAAAGTAATGAGACACAATTTCCAGCTTGTCATCTTACTACATGTTGCAGGAGAATCCTTAGAACATTGAAAAGAAAGAATAGCATTGACATTTAAATTTTTTTTTTTTTACTGAACAAACAAGATTGCTATATATCTTTTTACGAAGGATCTAGGTTAATGATTGACATACATACCTAAAGAAGTCAAAGTGGCAGTAAATTCTGAATCTGGTTCTCATTAATTCAGTTCCTCTGTCAAATAAAAGGGACCAGGTTTATGCCGCATCTTTCTTGTTTGACTCAGCCATCTTAGCAACAACTTAAGTCAGTCAATAATACTCGATCTATTTATCGAAGTGAGGCTATCATAATCAAGCACATTGCAGAATCCCCCTTGATTTTGCCAACCATCTCCTGAATTGCTACTTGTCTCTACATTTCCCTTTGATAATCAAAGAAACAAGTGAATACACTTGAAAAAAAGCTCAAAACTTTCCAATAAACACACTAAATTTATATCCATGAACACAACCACTCATAGTAAGAACCCAACTAGACCACAATAACATTCATATAGGTCAATATGATCTAAATTTGATTGTTATAAAATCCTAACATAGTAAAGCAAGACTTGTATTGAATACTTATGAGAATGAGGTTGAAATTATAGTGCAGGAACCTTGTAGTCTATTATAAATAAAACCTACTTATTCTTTTATTTAATATGTGATGAGGCAACCATTTGTAGAATAAAAAAAAGGTAAAATAAGATATGAAACATGTAGGCAACAGTGCTGGAGATGTCAGAGCTTCAATGGCTAATATTTTGAAAAACACCACAGCAATTAACAAGAGATATTTTCCACCACCGTTGTCATTAACTGCCGTACAAACTGACATTGAACTTGTTTCAGATTGGATAAGCCAGCAAAAGATAAACAAAAACTAGGATTTAAACACAACAAAAATCTGAGATAAACAATAAGTATAGATTACACCCAATAAGAGAAAGATCATGCAGCAAAGATCATTTCGTAATCCAAATAATAAGTAGTTAGGTATTAATTCAGCCAGCATATTTTTCCAAATCATGTGTGAAGAAACCAAATTTAGGATGAATAATTATCATATGAAAGTAAAGAAACGTAATTTCAATGTATTGCAAAGTTGCAGGGTAACAAATTGAGAAATACAACATATGAAATCAGACAAATTTAAAATACTCAAAATTTTAGAATGCTTATAAAGAATATGAAAAAGAAAGCATAGAATTGAGATTTCATTCTTATGTTTTATCCTTGAAAAATAATACTAGAATATATGTGTTTATGAAGGATCTCGGTTAATGATTGACATACGCACTAAAAGAAGTCAAAGATGCAACGAATTCTGAATCTTGTTCTCACAAATACAGTTCCACTATCAAATATACGAGAACAGACTTATGCCAACTTTTTCCTGTTTGCCTTTGCCATTGTAGCCATAAGTGGGATAGCCACTGACATTCATTCTTTTTAAGAAGGAAGGCTATCCTATCCAAGCACGTTGTAGAATTCTCCTTCATTTCCACACCCATCTCATGAATTGCTACTTTTTTCTACATTTCACAAGTGAACATGTGTTGCATTTAGGTTGTGCCTATCTACTACGTATCTGCCTGAACCAAAATGTTTGTTGAATGCCTGCATATAAAAGGTAATCATGTGAGAAGTTGGTCATCTAAAGAGCAACAAGAAGTTGATAAAGTTAGATAGTTAGTATCCACCTAACATTTATTTGCCACTCTACTACAGGGAAAAAAAAAAAAAAAAAGTGCCCTTCTACTGTTGGGGTGGCTAGCTCATAGCTCTAGGGGATGATATTGATTGCTCATTATCCAACATGAGAAAGTTTAGAACTCAAAAATCAAAATAACTTGTAAGTTAACAAACTGAATTGTGGCCCTCAACCTTTTCATGGAGTATTGATGGAGCCTTTTAAATTCAATTCAGCCTCATGGTGATATATGCTGTCTCAGGTCATACTGGAGCATTTTCACCTGGTATCATTCAATAAGTACCATTATGGATTTCAGAATCTAAGCTCCTCTTTTTGAATATGAATTCAATAGGATGCTTATCAATTTTGGATTAAAAGAAAAAATAGAAGTTATGATTTTATAATCATTGTCTTCCCAAAGTTTCTCACTGACCAGGGGCATAAAATGAATACCATCCCTAAAATATATCATTTCTAGAAAAAAATCTAAGCTGTGTTTTGATGCAAAATATTCTATCAAATAAAAGTTATTGACAGTAAATTTCATATACTTAAATATGCATAATCATTAATTAAACCATTAAGTTATATAAATCTTTGGGCCCACCACTCACAAAAGAAGTGATAAGAACCATTGCCAAGGCCACTTTTACACATTTGATCTCCATTTCATCTATTGTACAATTAAAAGAGAACTGTTTTTACAATGTAAGAAGATAGCCTTGGATACCCACATTGAAGTACAATTTTAATGTAAAGAAAGTCCTTGTTTGGAGAAGCAAGAAACATAGAAAACAGGAGAAAATTTGACTTTTGTAGAGTGATTTACTAACTTATTTCAGATTCTTGGAAAGGTCTAGAAACCTGTGATTAACGACGGACCTTTATTTATTTTGGTCACTAGAAGACTTATAAGAGCCAAAGTAACCAAAATTCATTACAAGCCAGAGATTTACAGAAGTTGAAATTATAAATGAAGTTGATCAAAGCCTAAAGCATACATATAAAAATAAGGCATCTAGTTCTATTGTCAATATAGACTCAATACCTATATGGATAAGAGTAGTACTTGTATCTATATGGATAAGAGTAGTAATAAACAGACGCTGATCCCTACTTTCATCGTAAACTACAGTAAGCATTATGAAGAATCTGCCATAATGAAAATCTTTTTCTTAAAATTATTTTTCCCTTCAAACAAACAATGAAGGGAAAAAAAAGAGTAAGATGAAAGACGCTATATATTGTATTTTCAATGCAAGCTAAGCCAGCCAAAAAAGATAGGAAAGAAACATTAGCAATTCAGTATGAAACAATTCAAACCTGCACAAGCCAAAAAAAAAAAAAAAAAAACATAAACCATAGTTTTTTATTCTTTAGTTGAAATAAAAACATGGTGGAGCTTATAATTGAATCATAAAAAATACCTGCACAAGCCAGTTCTGCAGTGCTGTTGCCAGATATACTTCTCCCCACAAAAATATTATCTCCTTATCACCAAGCGCTGACCCTCATCTGACAAGACAAGAAGTAAAACACCCAAAATACATCACCAAATTAACTTGGTTTGAGATACAAAAAGAAACGGAGGAAAGAATACCATATTCTTTCTCATAATATGTGAACAAAGCAAGCATGTGAGGAATGAAAATTCTATTGGCAGAGAAAAAGAAAACAAAAAACCAATCCTAAAGTAAATAATTTACCATTGAGGTATTGACTTGTTGAACCACTGTAACGCCCAAAAATTTTGGTAAAGCCCCGACTTTGTTCTGCATAATGAATTGCTAAGAATGAGTAATTGTTCAACATTGTTTAAGAGAGTGTGTTATGTGTAGTATAACTTGCTCCACCCCTCCCTTAAAAGTAACCATAACTTTTGAGTAGAGATATGATATGCCTTTGTGTTAGAACCCTTCCCTCCCCCTTATGTGTGTTTATTTCTCCACAAAAAAAAAAAAAAAAAAAAAAAAAAAAAAAAAAAAAAAAAGCTATATAATTAAAGAGGGTGAAGAAGAATTTTGTTTTGCATAATGAAATTCAATACCTGAATCTTCTTCTGACAAAGCTAGATTCGAGTTTTCGATGCAAGCAATCCAATCATGGCTCTTGCAACTTTCTACTAAGATAGGACACCTCCCAATATCCAGTTTCTTCAAAGACGTTAGGGTAGGCAATGATGTCAAATTGGGGCAATTATAAATATAGAGGGATTGCAGAGATTTGATTTCGCTGATCCACTCCGGCAATGTCGTCAAACTCGGACAATTCCGAATTTTAAGATATCGTAGAGAGATGGCCTGTTGAAGCCCCATCGGAAGAGAGGTCAATTTTGGATGATCAGATAATTTTAGATCCTGAAGCTTCCTCAGCCCTTGCCATTCCAATTCCATCTCGTCCCCATTATAATTATATAAACTAAGTTCCTCAAGTGCAGTGAGATGTTGAAGGAAATGATTATCACTGCCTTCTATCATACCAATACCCAAAGATTTTAATTTGGAGAGAGGGGTGAATGAGGCGGCAAGTGTTGAAGAAGAAGAACAAGCAGAAGAGGTTGACTCTGCTACTGCTGCTGTTGGGTTTTCCTGAGATGCCGTACTTATCATTCCCATCGATATTGTTCGCTCCAATGGCCTCAAATTAGAGTTTTGCAGATTTAGTTCTTCAAGATAAGGAAATAAAGGCATGGAAGATAGTTTAGGGCAATCAGAAATGTTTAGAAAGGAAAGATGAGAAAATGAAGGCAGAGAATGATTCTTTGCTGTTATCGTCGATATTTCACCATAATTATCGGCGTCATCTTCGTCCTCCTCAATGGAGTCGCTCCTCCTCTTCCACCATCCCTTTAGATTAGGGCAACTGCAAATTGTAAGGAATTCAAGGGGTGGAAGTTTAAAACTCTCTGATACCAGAGATACGTACTCAAGAGAAGGAACATCGAACAACCAGAGAGTTTTGAGAGAAGGAAATTGATGCAATGGTAGCACATCTTGGCTATTCTTCATTGAATCTAACATAAGGCGTACAAGATTTTTAAGTAAAGAGAGCCAGCTTGGATATTTCACTCCCCTGTAGCCATTTAATTCCAAACTTCTAAGATTTTGGTGTGGTTCCAAAGCTTCGACTGACATCTCATCGTACCCAACATCCACTTCTCTTTTTATCCACTCTAACGCCAACTCTTTAAGGTATTGTTTCTCTTTCAAATTTACAGCCTTATATTCAAATCCAGCATCTTTCTTGTGTCTCAGATTTTTAATCCTTAGATTGTCTCTTAGCTGGTTTAGTCCGTGAAGTTCCTTCAACTCACCACCACACCTAGAGTTCGTACTCAACACATACTGAGCTAGTGAGTGGAGATTAGTCAATTGCCCAAATCCATGTGGCATATGAGTCAAACTAGAGCACCAATCAATGTTCAGATGCCTAAGATTGACTAATTTACTAATATTTTTTGGCAATTCTATAAGTTGTCTACAATAAAAAAGATTCAATGTCTCCAAATTCTGCAACTTTGTAATGGAATTAGGAAGTATCTTAATGTCTATATTGTGTGAGAGATCGAGATACCTTAAATGCTTCAACTTTCTAATAGAATGTGGCACATTCTTAATGCCAGTTTCATGCAAATCTAACAAGCGCAAGAACTTAAATCTTGAAACAAATGCATCACAAGTTAACTGGTTCCATACAATTTGACTTGAATACCTCTCTTGACATGGCAAAAGAAATGTTCTCATCCTATTTGCTTTAAGCAACAAAGTGGGAATTTGTGTTGATGAGCTAAAATTTAAACCAAATGACACATGATGGGTTTTTTCATCCATTTTTTCCTCATTTATGCCAAAAGTGATGCTCTCTAGCCCCACTACTAATATTGCCAGATCATGCATGAGGTCATGTATTTTGAATATAGATCCCGTGTCTTCTTCAAAGAATGATCTCCAAAGTAATTCCATAAAATACTCATGACCAACATCTTCTAAGCATTGGTTTTGACCAGACTGTTTAATGAACCCTTGTGCCATCCATAGCTTAATCATTATTTCTTTTTCAATTTGATAATCTTTTGGAAATAAACTACAATAAGCAAAACATTGTTTCAAATGTGATGGGAGATGATCATAACTCAATTTAAGTGTTGGTAGGATATCATTTTCTTTTTGATCTAGTTTTGAAAATTCTTTATTCATGAAGGACATCCACTCGTATTCAGAGTTTTTAAAGCACAATAGGCTTCCTATAGTCTTTATGGCGAGTGGAATTCCTTTGCACTTTCTAACTATTTCCATTCCAATTTCCTTAATTCTTAAATTTTCTGGTTCTTGTCCTTTTTCAAATGCCTTTTGCTTAAATAAAAACCAAGACAACTCCTCATTTAAACACCTTAAAAAGTGTGGTTCTACAGTTTTTGAAATCTTAGCAACCTTCTCCTCACGTGTAGTCACCAATATTTTACTGCCCCTTGCACCACCTAGTAGAGATCCTTTTAACCTATCCCATTTTTCTGCATCATCATTCCACACATCATCTAATACAAGTAAGTATCTCTTTCCATCAATTTCTTTATGAAGATCATTTATCAATGTGCTCATTTCAAGTTTTTCTGGTTTCTTACCTTTTGCATATTCTAGGATTTTCTCAACAAGCATTTTTACATCAAAATCATAAGAGACACACACCCACATTTTTTTCTCAAAATGATTTTTAATTTCTTCAGCATTGAATACAAATTGAGCTAATGTAGTCTTACCCAGTCCTCCAATTCCAACTATAGGAAGGACCGAAACATTCTCTTCAATTTTGGGATCCATTAAACGATCTATAATGACTTTCTTATCAACCCCTCTTCCAATAACATCTTCAGCACGTACAAAATGATGACTCTCTCTCCCCCTACTATTGCCTTGTGTCTCCCTAGGACGTGCCTCTAAGTGGAACTTCCTATCCGCTGCAATAGCATCTAGTCTCTCCCTAATGGCCTTAATCTTATGACCCATTTTAAGACTATATGCAAGTCGTTTCGATTTGGAAAAGAAGACGCGTACCTCTTTTGCTTTCTTATTCTTGGTCATCACTTCCCGTCGTAAAACTTCAGTGGAAAAGTCATCCAGCAAGTCGTCCGCTTCAAAAAGTGCATCTTTCAGCCTTCCCAGCCAATTCTTGATGGTATGATTCTGCGCCTGTTGCTCCTCTGCATCCAGAATGACAGCTTTGATGGTTGAAACAGTGTCCACGAGCTTTTGAAGCTCCTCTTTGACACCGCAGAGCAGTCCAAGCTCTTTGAGAGCTAGGTTGCCCAGTTGGCCAATGATTCCTTCAGCTACGTTAAAGAGAGCTCCTTCAGCCATTTCTCAATGGAGGTGAATGAAATGAATACTTGAAACAGTTCTGCTTGCAGTGTGAGTAGGATGGTTAAGGCAGTGTGTTCTGCTTCCAGACTGTTAGTCTGTTATTACACTAGAAGATATTTTTTGAGCATATGGATAAGAGGCCGATTTGGCTATGTATGGCTATTTTTCCATACCCACAAGTATCACAGGGGTGTTCTTCGTTGAATTCAATTCATTATTTAATACTTCAAATTATCATATAGTCTAGTTCTTTGACTATATGACAAAGAGAAAAAGGGACCACAAATTTTTCCTTTCACATTGTGTAATTGAAAAGTATGTATCAAAAAGCAAAAGGGGCCACACAATTTTCTTTTTCTCATTGTGTAATTGAAAAGTGAGTATCAAAACGCAAAAAAGGACCACAAATTGGTGTAATCTAATAATAGAGGTTTGTCTTTTATAATAAGCCACTTCAAAAGTCAAAGGCTATTGCAATCTATAAAGAATCTATTTTGTCTTACAGAGCTTTCGTATTTAAAACCCACAACATTTTGTCAACAAATTTGGAGAGTTGTTCACATCAGGAGAAACCCCACCATCACATGTGAGAAGAAATTGAGAGTTGGACAATTGGTCCCACTAAAATCATAGCAATAACGAAAAATAATAGATAACACCCTACTTGTTTTATAACGTGGAGTTGATAAATTTAACTACCAAACGCACCTTTAAAAACCAACACAGCAGATTAATATGATACAAACCACAGCTATCCAACAAACCAAATTAACAAAGCAAGAAATAATATAATATGAAGCAATTTAGTTAAGAAGTGGAAATCTAAAGGTGAATCTCTCCAATGGAACAATGCCATCTATATAAAGAACAAATACCATTCAAGGAATTACAAAACCCCTTTCGTAGGCTAGACTCTCTATAAAACCTCTACATACACTCCGCTTGCCTTTCTAACCTAGTAGTCCCAAAGTCTTTGAAATCCATATGCAGTAGTCACAGAAATTGCTCATATCGTCGTGTCAAGTTACAAAAATAGATGACAATGAGAGTTAATTACTAGCCCCAGAATTTTGAAGGTCTTAGAGTAAGATTATTACTAAATAAAGATTACCAAGAACATATCTGATTATTTAACAATTTGCATCATCCTTTTGTCATATTTGACCTTATAAAGAATCCCCCAAGTATGTAACATAAAATGTTTTCATACAAGGCTTTAGAAATGGCAAGTACAATCCATTGGCCTTCACTGGGTAAAGCGCAGTACCTGCTTGCCGCTTGTTTCAAAATGATACTTATTCTTTTTCCTATCCTTATTACCAAAATATTTCTCATACAAGGCTTTAGAAATAGCAAGTGCATCTCCTTCAGCCGACACCGGATAAAGCTCTTGGCTTGCTTGCCATTTGTTTGAAAACGAAATCCATTCTTTTCTCCATTCCTCCATCTTGAAGTTTTCTTTTTCTCTCAAGCTTCTTAACAAATGATCAAAATAGGTTGAAGCTCGAGGTAGATAGTAGCCTTCAAGTAGTCCACTCCAGAATTTGTTTGCTGATTAGGGCCAAGCAAAAATGTTATGTAACAAAATGATGAAGCATTACATAAGTAATATATGACGGTCTCTTCACGGACATCCAATAAAAACTACTAAAAGTAGTAACATATGATGGAATATAAAGATTACCATAATCATGAAGTTTGCTCTGTATGGTTCCTGTGTTATCAAACCACATTGTGACTTGCGTTCTTGCATTCCACTCATACTGAAGGAGAGCATTGGCAAGTACATCCAATCAATCAAAATCATCTTATCTACCAAGTGTTTCTAAAAAATGCTGGTATTACTAGAGATAAGACAGAACCACTTCTCTATTAGTCAAATAAAAGAAGCAAGAGAGATTGTTAGGCGCCTGAAGTTGGCAAAGATTTGTAATGCGCAATAAAAATCATTGAACATGAGTGGTACAATTCTATTGAAGGAGCTTTGTGGGCATGGGAAATATATTGTGCAGATAACTCATGCAAAGAGACAAGGATGCCTTTTACTTAACCAAATATTTAATCCTATTTAGATAGATCAGATATGGTAAAACAAAAATGTATAGAAGCCTAGAAGGTGCAAGTTGGTTTAACTGATAATGTCTCATGACACTGTATAAGAGATGGAAAGAGAGAGGGCTACCTCCCCAGTATAGCACATAGGCCCAACAATCCTCAGATTAAAAAAATAAAGAGAAAAAAAAAAAAAAAAAAAAAAAAAAAGGAAAATGTATAGCTGACCTCTATACCTTGTGTAAGGTCTAAGGATCTTGCGGATTGTTAATATGTGTGAAGTTGAAACATTTTTTTATTCCCAATTAAATTCAATTATGCTCTAGCTAAGTAATATGCCAGTAAGGATTTCTTTTCTCACCAGCTTCAACTGATGAGGATTCTTTGCCAACTTGTTTGCACTTTTGAGTCACGTTCCAAGTAAAAAATTGTCATCAGAAGCAAGAAGTATATCAATATCCTTTATGAGCTGAATAAATTTTTTGCTATGAAGATTTAAAGCTTTTAAATCCTTCTGTCGAAAAGCAGTCACAGCATCCAAATATACTTGGTTTGCTAGCTTTGACAGTACTTGCCGTGTTTAAGTCCACTAAGTCATACCTGTCAAAGTTCCATGGATAATTAAAATGGATTCTATTCTTTGCCTAATAATTATATTCTTATGCTCTATCTAGGTCAAGAGTTGGCCTTTCAATCATCAGAGTCAACTAGAAAAATCCTGCCACAGTTCCTTTACTATGGACGCAACCTAGCATCAACATCTTACAATCACTGTTTGTAAAAGACAACAATACAATGCTGATTCTTACACGCACATGACTAACAACATAACTTCTAACCATGTTAAATTCTAAGTGATTTCGCGTATGAAGGAATTTCAGAAAAGAAAAAGATATATTGATCTAAGACACAAAAACCACAAACCCAATGGTATCCATGTAATTGAATCGTGATATCCATTAATGTACAAATTGAAGAGAGACCTGACTTTAGCATGAAGGAAGAGAAAATTAATTCATACATAACAACGAGGCATGCTCACGCACAGCTTAATTGTAAAGACCACGTGGCATTATTCAGCACCTGAAGGGGCCCAATAGAATAGCTTAAGCTGCATAAAACCCCAATTATATATTTAGAGAGTTCTAGATTAGGCAGCTTGTGTTTGTGTAGTGGTTGCCTTCAAATTTGAGTGGTTTTTTAGAGGCTGCTTAAATTTGTGCAGATACACTTTGCATAGATCCATACCTAAGTTTGAGAAACTCTGAGCAGTTTTTGTTGGGTCACTGATACCATAAAGGTTCACATATCAGATCCAATGTGCAAAGTGCTACTTAGTGACTTAGAATTTCAGGTTTAAGTAGTATTTATGCACCGTAGCTCATTTACTCTGCTTATCTCTTCACTCTTCAAAAATGGGGAAAATGACACTATCACAAGTTGATAAAGGCAAGTTAAGATTAGTTACCACGTATTTTGTATCATAAAAATGTAGCATAATATAAAAAGAGTTAATCCAACTAAACCACATCACAAATATGGCATGTTTTCAAGCTTTAATGACCAAATAAAATAAAACATATTGATTAGGGAATGGAAACAGAAGGATCAATTCAAAAGAATTCACTTTATGCAGGATTGTCATGATCATGCCAGGGAAAAGAAGAAGAATATTGCAACTTATGGATATATAATCTTTTCCATTTTACCTATATGTAACGCTTCCAGCAAAATTATTTCCAATATCAATTAGAAGTCCTAAGGCATTGATCACCTTCTGAGTAGAATACCATAAATGTGACTGAGGCAAAGGAGAGCTGGTATTTGATGGATCCCAATCTGGGAATTTGACTATGAAATCAGTGTTATGATCCTGCAATGAGTTGAAGGCCACATAATAAGCATTTAGTAAGATGCCTTCCTAACTACAGGAGCCAAACAGTTATCAACAGCTATCATAGCCGGTGAATGTAATTTATTAAGTTGGAATGTTGAATAAATATCAATATTATAGCAAACGCTCATCCCATAAAAGTATACTTCAAAATGATCATGTTAAAAAAGATCATAGAATCACTAAAATCTTTAGCAGATGAAAACACAATACATTTACATAACCAAATAATACTTTAATTCTTGGTCATTAGCATCATTTGTTTTTTTTTTTTTTTTTTTTTTTAATGTTTATAAGACACCAAAAACATAAAAGCAAAAAACCACCTACACATAACTATAATAAGTCGTAGAGAAATTTTCACTAAAGAATCTTTCATGACGTTAAAATTATAGAATATTTTCATAGGAAAAAGTATCAGCCTCATATTACTCTTTATTTATAGTTCTCAAAGATACTTTTAAAATCATTTCTTCAAAGAAGTGGACAATTGCTTTCTTGGTGCTCAATTATTTTGATAGGAATATTATTTAATATCTTCTGCAGCAACAAAAGGAACATCATATTTCTCGGTGCATGGTGAAATTTTTTTGGTACAATTACAGTGAACTCACAAGCAAGCATCATAGGGATTTCTTGCAAATCCTTTATTACAATGAAAGTCATGTTAAAGCATTTGTGAGAAGAGAAAATTACTTCAGGGATAAGGCCTTAAAAGAAGAGAAGTAACTAGCAGCAATTGACAAAGTTATGATTATTGCAAATAAAATTAAGCTGTGAATGATCACCACATAAAGGTCACCTTTGTATGCTGGTATTCATTTCTTGACAAGAAATATTATATAGTTCATTCCCCGAGTTCAGAGAACAGCGCTAAAATTTCTTCTTTCAAGGATTCATCACTACATTTCGGTCTATATACTCTCAAAAGAAACAAAATATGGAATGGATATCCTTGACTAGAAGTTGTAAATTTAACAACAACCAACTTAACTTGGATAGAATGGAATGGCGAAAAAAATAAGCGTGGCCCTAACTAATTTGTTGATGATCCATAGTCAACCCCAAAAATTTGGGACTATGGCTTGGTGGTTGTTGTTTGCAACACAAATTTGTTATGCTAAGAACCAAAAGATTAAAGAACACTATATTATGGTTCCCTTTCTAGTAATCTTTTTCAAATTATTCTTAGGGATAAAAATGACATTGAGATATCCTATCCAATAAATTTAATAAAAAAAAAGGTACTTCTATTACATCCATACAATTGTAAATTGTGTGATAAAGAATTTCCCGAGCTGCCTCAACTTGATGAATTGCTTTGTCGTAGCGTCTGTGGGAATAGGACTTCAACCACTCCTACAATAGTAATAACGTTAAATTACAACCATACAGCATTAAAATGTCAGCAATCATGAACCATCAGAGAAGCATTTCTTCTTTTTTGATAAGAATCGTGGAAGCATTTTTTTCACTCATCTGAATCTAGCATGCATTTTCATGTGCACGTGTTTGTGAGTAATTAAAAATTAAAACTAAAATTAAAATTAAAAAAAAAAATGCCAAGTAGCCACATAATCTGGCCCAATTATGTATACAAAAATAATTGTCAAAACAGTATAGGAGGTAAAACACATAAGTTAAATAAATCCTTATTCTATACCTGTTGATGGTAGGCTTGATAAAGATTTTTTTCTTACTTCCTAACAACCTAAGCTTTAAGATTTATGTTTTACCAATATGGTAAGCTTCCATAGTCCATTTGGTCTTGTTTACCAATTTTAGTGTCTCTCTTCTTGGTTATTTCTTTTGACTGCACGCGCAAGGCCCACAAATCAGTTGAGGGAGTAAGCATGTGGTATGAATAATTTACAATGTTGGCCCACTTCCTAACAGCTAAAGCTTTTGGAATTGATGATGATCCAATATTAATCCTGCTATACATTCACAGTTTGACATAACCTGGAGGATAGATTACTTCGTTGTAAAAAGAGAGGAAATAACATTAGACTATTAGAGTAACATACAGAAAGAACCAATGGTGAAGCAAGATAAGGAGGACAGAAGAGCATAGAAACTTTTCTAATGCGTGTGTGAATCTTAAAAAGTTTCTGCACCCTTCTATTCTAATTACTGAATAGTCCTTGCTAAAATAAGTATTGAATAGCAGTCCTGCCCAAAACAAGTAATTAAAAGAAGTTGAAAATCTATAATTACTAGAAGTTGAACTTTTTCACTCCGAAAGGCCATTTCAGACATCAACTCGTAAACAACTGGATTTTGCTCTATCCCTTCCATGCACATACCAACACCAACCTGTTACAATAAGTTTTTAAGTCAACCTGCTCTAAAAAAGTCACAAAACTACAGTAACAAAAGAAACAAGTACCAATATTTATGATTTTCACAACCAGTGTTCTTTGCAGTGGATGTAAGTGCAGATTAAGAGTGTTTAGAACAGCTTATTCAGCTAAAATTGAAAACTTTTTGATGAAAATACTGTAGATAAAGCTAAAAGGTAGCTGAAATAGTAAGTAGGACTCATAAATAGTACCAAAAAATACAATGAGACCCATAAATAGTAGCAAAAATAAGCTAAATAGTAAAAAAAACTGGTTTTTTAAGCCAATGCCAAATGCACACTAAGCAAGAAGATAGCAAACATTATTAATCAGATACTCTGCTGTATAAAATATGAATTAGCAATTGAACTGCTTTTCCAAATCTACTACAATGTTAGAAAGTCTAGATCCAAAAAAAAAAAAAAATTCCTGCAGTTCAGGCTTTCAAGTTATACATGCTAGGAACAATATTTGGATTTCACAACAGTAGAACATACCATGGTTGAGTTTTTACTGACACGGGCATCAACTGGACCTGAGGAGATTGCATCGAAGATGCCATACATTTCAATATTTCCACCAAAGTTATGCAACATACACCTGGAGCATATTAAGAGTATACATATTTACTATATAATTAAATCTCCAGGGTGAGATCTCATGAAGATTAAACATCTACTTTGAGATTTAAATAACAGCTACCATGTTAAAGAGCTACTTACCAGACATAAGGAGTACCATAAAAGTGAGATGAATTTTTCCATATTGGTTTGACATCAGCATATAAATCAAGAACTATCATTTTCCCAAATGGAACAGAATGTAAAAGTGCCTGCAGATATCACCAAGTTGAAACTTAATCACCATAATTGAAGTTATAGCACACACACAAAACGTGTGTGGCAGCAGAAAACATTAGCAACCACCCCAATGCAAAAGGAATAGAAGTTATAGCACAATATCATTTTTCTTTGGGATCAATAAGTGGAATGTAAATATCGAAGTTGAGCGACAAATATATTTCAGAAACTGAAGGAAAATAGCATCATCAGATCCCGTTTTCAAAACCATTTTATACAAAACCTGAAAGTTTTTGATAACTTCTCTTTGGGTACCTTTTCAACATATCCCCATAATTCTTTTAGAGGACAGCTGTTCTCCATTATTTTCACTAATACCAATGCCCTCTTTACTCTGGTGCTGCCATACCAAAGCCCTGTCTTATTCCATGGAAGTGCTGTTGAACACTTCGAGTGTTCATCAGCATTATTTTTTACTGGTCTCTCAGGCCACTGCACTTAGGTTTTGTGTAATTAGAAACTAGAAACACCCTTGAAGAAGTTAAATACCATTCTTGGTATTAATCTTAAATGACAGACAGTTTTGCAGGCCATTCTTTGGCATTAATGCCTCCTATATGTACTTCTTAATCGCAGTTTTATCCCAAGTTCTTCATACAGGGAACAATAGCATACTAGAGAATAAGATTATTAACTCTGATGATTTCAATCATGGGGTACTTTTATCATAGAGATTTGAGACAAAGATTACAAATATACCATGAACCTTCAAAAAATGAATTTCCTAAGATTATTGGACTGCCAAGTGATTCTAAATTGGAACTCAGGATCTGATTCCATGTTAAATTACCGATTGTCCCAAAAGCTTAAGCTGTTAGGAAATGGTGAATTTAATCACTTAACCACAAATCTAACAAATATAAATTGAGTAAATGACTAAACATGACAAAGTAAATCACATAACATACTCCAACAAAATTTCCAATAAGCCTTTTTGGGGGGAGGGTGGGTTTGTAACTTGAGAAGCTTACCTGCATTAACCAGACTGCATCCTGGTCACCTTTGGACATTGCTTTGTAGACAGAAGCTCCGAGCAACGATATATATGTTGGATCATTTGTAGGTGGGGGAATTTTCATTGAATGTATCACTAAATTGAAGTCATTGTAACAGGTGATTCAGTGACCCACATTAGCAAGTATGCTATGAACACACCAAAGAAGAAAAGGGCATAGAACTATCCAATAATTGCTAGTAAGATTATTCCCCCAATTGTTTGGGCAAAAATTGCCTTATTTCAACTGTTAAATAAAGCATAAAGAAGAAATAGGATGCACAACAGCCGCATAGAAGAACCCGATAATGATCCGGATAGGAGGTCCTCAACGAAACAGGTCTAAATATGAACTATAACTATGAAGCCAAAGCTGTGAAATGAAAACATCAAAGTGAAATTACATTTTTTTCAAGTCCCATTAAAGCCATAGACATTTGGTAACTAAGATTAATTTGTTGGCCTAAAAAAACCATTTCAACAGTAAAAGGCCACCCAAAAAAAAAAAAAAAAAAAGCTTCTCTAAGAACTGCTTTATGAATATTACTCCTATTTAGATCACTGACTACATCATCTTTCAAACCTTAGGTTCCAGAGAACAAATGTTACTATAAGAGATACTAGTTTTGTTCTTCTGGACATGGTTAATTCTAACTGACAAACTCTAAGAATGCAAGTTTCAAAGAACCCAGTGATTAATCACTCTTAAACCCAACTTTTAAATGTCAACACTTACAATTTGAAACCTTCAAAAAAAAAGCATTGCCACTGGACTCACACCATCCAACAAGACACAAGATTGTTCATGTATATAATCACAAAAATAAGAAAGGCTCCTAATTCCTCAGTTTTTCATTCACCCTCTATAAAACTGGTTATATCAATTACAAATAAAAACTTCTGGAATATCAGAATTTGATAACACAAATGCCCAAGCTTCAGTTTGACATAATGATCATGAGAACAACTTGTGTACATGTATCACAGGTTTGTCATTTATAGGAGCATAGGAGCATAATGCTGCATAGAAAATCTCTGGCTTGATCAAACTTACTATCAAATTATCTTTTTATATCTCTACCAATCCTAAAAAATTGGTCACATCTGTTTCATGTTCATAGATTTGCACTTCTGAAAAAGTTTCAGTAACAAGTGAGAGTGCTACAGATACATCAGATAATAAATAAAAAAGGGCTAAGTTATTGCTTCTATACCTAAAGTTTTCACAAATTTTTTTTTGCCCTAAACTAAACAATATATTTGCCAAAACAATATACACACACACATCAGATAGTAAATAAAAAAGGGCTACGTTATTGCTTCCATACCTAAAGTTTTCACAAACTTTGTTTTTGTCCTAAACTAAACAATATATTTGCCAAAACAACACACACAAATATTTCCGGGGGGGGGGGGGGGGGGGGGGGGGGTGGGTGTGGGGTGGGTGGATGGTGGTGTGGTTGTTGTAACAAAACAGAAAATCAACTTAATGCAAAAAAAGGTTAGGTAACTTAGAGAAACCGTGCTCAATTATATATCCAAAAATGTTAAGAAACATTCTACTAAGAATCTGAATGAGAGAAATTACCAGTTGTAAATGTCTGTCATATCCCCATATTCTGTAATCAATGCATACAAACATGACCAACAAAATCAGTCACTAAATCAGAAAGGAAAAAAAAAATACGACTTTAGTTCATACAAGTCATCTTTTAAGAGTAACTCTTCATATACAACTGAACTGTTAAAATTATATTATTGATGAAGCTAAAAGCATCTGTACTCAAAGGATGGCCGGGGGGGGGGGGGGGGGGGTGGGAATTAACTCTCTCATCATCCTTCAGTAACTAAAACAATTTTTTTAAACCATCATTATATTCCTTTACAGAAAGGTTGATACACGTTCATAGTATCAATCACTGTGAAACTGTAGCCCACTTCCAAGTTTCTACAGATAATCATTATACCAATGAAACTCAGTCCAATCCCAAGGTCTCCATACAATGCCAAATGTTGAAAGACTATGCAAACCCGTTCATGTGCTACTTGGCAACAAAAAAGTGAATCGACTGATGGTCCACTAAGTCACCAAGAAGACTAGAAATTGAACTGAATTTGAAACCCATAGAATACATTCTCTCCAAAAAAAGAAAAATGGCCAGGGGAAGACTGCCTACCATGACCTCTAGTGAGAGTTTTGTGCACAAGGTACAACATTTTTTTTTAAAGTGAATAAATTCTTATTAAAATCATCTTCTATCAAATGATTCGAGTTTTATGTCTAAAATCATTTTTCCATTGCAGTCGTGAAGGACTAAAATGAAGTGATTAAAGGACACGCATATATATGGAAAACTTTGTTAATGCTACAGTGCGAAGAATAGTGCTATTCCAAGTAAACGATCTACAGAAAAAAGAAGCACCTTTAACTTGTTACCTAATGAAAGCCTCCCCAATCTCAACAAATAAAGGATCAGAGGGATCCAGAAGGTAAGTACAGCTCCAACGACACTTAGCATCAACAGAGTTCCTAATGACAAAAGATGGAAAACCTCAACATATTGAATAGTATGATATTTTCACACAACAGACTCCAAATCAGATGGAAGATATTCAGGAACCCTGAATATGATTTGTCTAATTCATGTTGTCTAATATAAAATACTTCAGACAATTGGAATTCATAGACCACAAGTCATACAACGCATATCAAAGAGCAAGAAACATGAATTACCAGTTTCCAAGTTTAGTTATGTTTGCTGAAGGAGATATCTTCTTAAAGACTGCTGGAATGTTCCCAGAGAATGATGGCAGCACTGAAACAAAGAGACATTACATTTGATTAGCCACATCATCACATTGAGAATGAATAATTTGTCACTTCAAAAAAACCTTTTTATCTAATTGAGAATCAAGAACTAAAAAACATCTCCCAAAAAATTTTGGTCAGGCAAAGTTGCTGTGGAATTCAGTTATGGTAACAATACCAAGCGTCATTCCTAGCTCTAGCATCCGAGATAATATCCGTTTCTGTAGAGCTAATTGCTGATCTAACCAATTTTGAGTTAAGGGTCCACCACACCTGTGATAAAATAAATATTAGATTTTATAAACTTAAGGAAGATGATAAAGACAACAAGCAGTATAACATCCAGCCTGTCCAGCAAAAGATGTTATAATTCATTTCACGAATCTCATGTACATGCATAATCTCAAAACATATGACTTCGTAAGTTATATGCATAAAAATTTACACCTCTAAAACCAATCAGGAAAAAATAGGAGCAATAATGATCTCTCTTATTTGGTTGAGAGCTGAGAGTATAACGATTAATCATACTTCTTTAAGGGACTTCAAATAAACACTGCATGTTTCCTATACAGAATCTGATGCTTTGTACCTTTGTTGGACAAGAATTGCAACCATCACTCAACTAGGCAACCACACCTAGCTACATGTTATACGGCTCCACTCATCACACAGTGGGGACACCCTTACCTGAGTCACATGTAGTGCCATCTCAATATGGCAAACTTATGAACGAGTCACGTGATATATGATTTACTGTCAGTCACCAGCTAGCAGTCTTATTGTCAAACTTCGAATGACAACATCATCATTGATACTCATATACGGAATCCAACTGAGTAGAATTCAAATTTCCAAATTTGCGATACTATCCCAAGATTCATGACAGATCTATGTACTTCTCATCCACAGAATATATCATCCATAAGTGAAAATAACATTGTGTAAAATTTGAAACAGGTACAATTAATTTCCACTTGGCCCAAATGTATCACTTAATAATAAATTGGACTGCTGAACTAATCATAAACTCATGTCACAGCTACACAGCCACCTGTATAAGAGGACCATGAGCACGGGTGGAAGACCAATCAAAAGAATTGTATGCAAGGTTTTAAGTGAGATATGGTTATGATATAAGCAGAACCCCAACGACAATTCTCCACATTTTTTTTAAACCATTTATCAACATCTTTCAGAGGTTTTTCACAGATGATTGAAAATGCACACCCATATATGTCAGTATGTCTATATGTATGTGTTAAAACTAACGATTAATTAAATATCCTAATTAATCTCCCATAAGCATGATTCTAGAGGAAGGTATCCAAATGATTGACATAAATGTTTAAAATGTAATACAGGATTGTTGACCCAACATCATCCTCTCGTCCACAGTTCAAGTACTTGCTAAGGAAACACCACTAGACAAACAATAGATATCATGCAAACCCAGCAATGTAAATTTCCCATGCGAGCCCAAGCAAGGAAAGCAGGTCCACCAAAGAAATCATTCAAATCATCCTTGCTAATATTAAAATCCTACAATAAAAAAGACAAGTCACATGGCAAAAATCAGAAGTAGAAGTCAAACTTAACATATATGGAAGTAACAAATACCAGTCAATATAACAACTCATGATATTAAAAAATTGAAAAATAGCAGTAATTAATTCATCTTTTACAAATAGAGACACTGCCTCTTTTATCTCAAAAGCTTAAAGAGAAGACAAGACCAGATCCACAAGGCTTCTGTACTTATATAAAAAAGAAAGCACACTGGTTTGTATTTGTTAAATTATCAATTGTCCCAAAAGCTTAAACTATTAAGAAATGGTGAATTTAATCACTTAACTAAAAATCTAACACTCCTCCTTACTTGTGGGCCTAAACTTCCTCTTAATAAGTAGGGGTCCAACAAGTGAGAATTTAACATTTTAAATGGGAGGTAGAGTAAAACTAGGATTGAACTCAACCATGTTAAATTTCCAATTATCCCAAAAGTTTAAGCTGTTAGAAAATGGTAAATTTAATCACTTAACCATAAATCTAACAATATTCATAATATAAAATTCTTAACAGAATATGGAATTAGTTCTCAGTTCATTGGCATCCTCAAAGCTAATACACATCGCATGTTCTTCAATGTGTGTCTATATATATAATACAGTGATTCTCCACATCATATAAGCAGAGGAAAATATTCGTTAAAGTTATTTAGTGATACATTTCACGAAGTAGAGCCTTCTGGGTTGAATTTCAATTTTCTGCGTCATGCTGTAGGCTTGAACGTCATATTCATATTTTCATAACAAAGATCATTTTTTTGGATAAATAAACTTTTTTTGGCAGCCAATTTGACACTTAGCCCCTTGAAGGTATTTTTATTTATTTATTTATTTATTTATTTTAAGGTTATTATGGGTGAAAATTTAATTTGAAAAAAATGTATCTTAACTCAATTTCCAATGACACAAAAATGGACGTAGGGGTTATTTGTTATATAAATCAAAACCTCAAATGTGGAGTGTTTTTTAATGAAAATAGGGGAGGGTTTCTGACATTTCTCCAAACCTCGAGGAAGTTTGGTGTAATTTACCCAAATAACTTAAACTCTTAACAGTCAAGCTATAAAATATATATGAATTCTATGTACAAGTTGCGACACAGTGGGAGGCTTATAACGTGGCACACAACAAATGGGTGAATACCATTGACACCTATAATGATGCATTTAATCATTCACCATGAAAACGTTCTGCCAAATGGCTTCTTGGCCGACAAATGCTAAAGGCAGGTTCACCCCATGAAGAGCCATCCAATCTATCTCTTTCTCCCATCTTTCCCAGTCCCACCAAACATAGGAATCTGCAAAGAAAAAATGTGAAATTGCCTAAGGAATTCTCTACAATAAACTCTGGTTTTTGGATTGGCAAATTACATGCACACCCATGACCCATTGGGTTTTTTAACCGATGACCTCACTCTTCACCCATTCTTGTGTGAAGAGATATTGACATTTGAGTCAGAGCTCACCACCAAATTTACTACAACAAAGATTAGCTGAAGTAACAAAATAGTACACTATCATTCTTTAAAGTAGTCCACTTCATATCATTCTCTAAAGTGTATAGTAGGTGAATTCTTGAATTCCTAATTAATATATAATCTATTTTACAGTTCCTGTCCTCTCAATCACTTAAATCTGAAGAATAGCACATTTAGTTCCAAAATTTTGGTAGAACTGAAAAGGTAAGCAACGATTCAATACTCACAACTAGATGTAACAACATTCTGGTAATAGTTCCATGGGACTGGCTGCTGAATAATCACCCCATCGTCTTTTACTAGAGGCAGTGATCCTGGCTTGGGGATGGAAGCTATCTGAACTCCACCAGTCTTGTCCCATGAAACATGAGCACCACACCAATACTTTAAGTACCAATAGAGGCCAGATGCAATTTCTACAGCTGTGGTTCCTTTAATCCTGAAAGAGAAATGCAAAATTTATAATCACAGAATATATATATTGCTTTCTCTCATTTGGGGGAGAAGGGGGTAGCCGAAGAAATGACTGAAAGAAAAACCAGAAGGAATCTTTCATGGCCAGATACCTACCTATCCTTTAGAAGGGGTTAAAAAATAACTCTTTCAATGGTGACATCTTCCGATGCACAAAACAATAAATTTAAAGGTTCAAAACTTTAAGTTCAAATCAGTTCATCCAATGAGCCCAAGAGGAGGGGGAATGGGAGGGATTAATGATATCAGCCATAACATTCTTGAAGATGAAAATTGATAGAAATGGACAAATAAAGATCCTTAAATAACAAAACAAATAAATATTATAAAGGGATAAAATTTTCAGCAAGAATCATATCCAACGTACACGATCTCAGGCCCATTCTTGCTTGAGGAGTTGTAATTACTTATCAAAAAGCAACTTTGTCCACCACAAACATCCTGATATTTGAAATTGAAACTGTCAGCAAAATTATTATGATGATACTTTGCCAAGAATAATTTATAGAAATTAAGCCATACATTCATAAAGCAGTCTAATAGAGAAATGTAAAAGAGTTGAAGTTTTGAAGATAAAATCCTCAAAAGAGGCCAAATGGACTAATGAGCAATTGGTTGTACTTTTTCTTCTTCTTCTTTCTATGAAGTCAAGGGAAAAACATAAAACAAAATCCCCCTTTCTATTCTCATAGCACTAGGATGCAAGGAAAATTTTTGTAATATAAAAATAAAAATAAGGTACAGAAGGAGACCGTTTTAACCAAAAATGAACCATCAAGAGTTAAATAACTTAACTTTCTATTCTTTTCCTGGATTTTCCAAAAGCATTAATGCATGCAAACAAAGACACAGAAAATTGAGGACACCCAGATGAAATAAGCAACAATCAAAACTTACATGAGAGTTTTAAGCAAAGCTTCATCTTTTAGAACAGTACAGCATACAAGAATACAAAAATTGAAGAACACCCAGATGAAACAAAGCAATAATAAAGCATTCAAAGTATGAACAAAACGCCAAAAATGGGACATTACACGAGGGACAATCTTGAATTGGAAACTGGGTACATAGCACTCAGGAAGCAATCTCTTGAGAACAGCTTTGGCTGCAGCTTCTTGAACAGAAGGAGATGCCCTCTTTGAGTCCAAGTGTTTGAGCAAAGCCTGTATTGGTTTTGGCTGTGATAGAGTTAAAGCTGCTGGCAGTAGCAATGTGAGCGTGAGTGTGAGTGTGAGAATCAAAAGTAGAAAGATGGAGTTGGAACTAGACATGGGTTTGGTTTGGTTTGATTGTGCTCTTCAGAGGATTGAGTTTGTGGTCAAGAAACTCAGTTCTGTAATAACTCCATTTTGAATGGTAGAAACAAACGAGGAAGTAGTTTTGCTTATTTTGTAGACTTTTTTTTTTTTTTTACAACGTGGAGGCTGAAATATATCATTGTCATTCATTTTGTTTTGTTTATTTGTCATGTAAATTTTTAAAACTTTACTATTTTTGAGTGCAAATTAATTTTGAAATAAAAATAATAATAGAAATAAACTAATTCGGTATAATTTGGTCCTATTTGATTTATTTCGATTTAATTTGGTTCACTTCAATCAATATTGTCTCATTCAATCCATTCAGTACCCGTTTGGTTCAACTTTTCAAGCCTAAAAGTTGTTTTTTTTTTTTATAATTTAATTTTGTAATCTGATCTGAGAAATATGTTTTGAAGGGTAAAACTTTACTATTTTTGAGTGCAAATTAATTTTGAAATAAAAATAATAATAGAAATAAATTAATTTGGTCCTATTTGGTCCTATTTGATTTATTTCGATTTAATTTGGTTCACTTCAATCAATATTGTCTCATTCAATCCATTCAGTACCTGTTTGGTTCAACTTTTCAAGCCTAAAAGTTAGTTTTTTTTTTTTTATAATTTAATTTTGTAATCTGATCTGAGAAATATGTTTTGAAGGGGGAGTTTTGATCAACAAAAGGCAAGCAAGATTATGGAATCAAGTATCACAGAGAGAGCTAGAGAATTTATGGAATCAAGTAAAAAAAAAAAAAAAAAAGAGTAGAGAATGAGAGAGCCGAGAAAGGAAGGCTCTGGAATCAAGTGGGGGAAATGAAAAGAAAGAAGGCTCTGGAATATAAAGGAAAAAGTGAGATGAAGGAATCCAATGTTATACGTGTGGGGGACAAAATGCAAGAGAAAAAAAGAAAAAAAGGAAAAAAGAAAAGAGTAAACGTATGGATGAAAGAAAGTCAAACAATTAGAAATCACAATTTAAAAATACTACTATAATATTTTTACAATATTTTCACAATAAATTTTAAATAATTAGCTAATATTGATAAGTAAAAATATAATTTCAGTGGTGGGTTTACATTAGAACTAGTAACAACTTTCCATATAAAATTTTGTTATGATTCTTGTGAAAGTATTGCAAAAAATATTGTAGATGTAACACTTTTTGTTGAAAAATATAATTGTTGAGAATGAATAGAAAAAGAAAAAATAAATATTAAAAAAGAATAAATTTGATTAAAAAATAAAGATTAAAAAAGTGGATAATCAAAAAGTAAATGTCACTGTTGATTATCTAAACAATACAAAAATTTGTCTAACCTACTGAAGATGCTCTTATATATATATTGTCCTTTTTGATAATTTATTCCTCAAACTGTCACTTTTATAAATACTAGCCAAACACTCAGCTTTTTCAAAAAGCACTTTTAACAGTTTTTACCAAACACTCAGCTTTTTGAAACTCCACTTTTTCATTATGCACTTTTTAAAAACTCAACTTTTTCATTATACACTTTTACAAAAAACTGAACCAAACTCACCCTCAGTTTGGTTTGGTTCATTTCGATCAATTTTGAACCATTCGATCAATTTCAGTGTACTTATTTAAGAATGAAAAAAGACATGTTTATGTTGAGGGTACTTATTGTAAATCCGAATTTATTTAAAAATATAGATCTCAAACTTGTCATATTTAGTTAATCCAAACACATTTTAAACCCATCTATTTATTTATTTTATTTTACAATACTTAAAAGGAAACAATATAACATTATTTATTTGTGTGGCTTCCAGTTAGCTTAACATTACTTATTGGTCTAATGATAAAATAAAATAAAATAAAATAAAAAAAACAATTATAAGAAGCACATGTTAAAATCTCTAAAAAATACATACATTACTTTTTTTTTTTAAGAAAAAAAATTACTTATTGTTAAGTTCTAAAATACTATTGTTGAATTGCTTAATTACTACTTCCTATATACTTTTATTCTCTAAAAAGTAAAAAATACTAATTTTTTTTGTACAAAACTAAATATTTTTTTTTTTGTCCAAAATTCCTAGAAACCAATTATTATCCACCTTTAATTATTTGATTCTAGTTTTCCAATTTTTTTTTTTTTTTTTTTTAAGTTTTCAACTTTATCATTTTTATTCCATTCCATAGATGACGTGAACAACAACAAAAACAACAAGCAAATCAAACTCTAAGGGTGTGTTTGGATGGAGGAGTGGAAAAGTGGGGGGATGGAAAATTGTGAGAGGATGGAAAAGTGGGAGGATGGAAAATTGTTTAGTTTTCCTTCCTATGTGTTTGGTTGGAGGGGTGGAAAAGTGGGAGGGTAGAAAACTCTTTTGTTTGGTTGGAGAGAAAAAAGGAAGGATGGAAAATGTAATTTATATAAATTGACTATTATACTCTTGGTACATAATATGTAAAAAATAGATTTATTTATACTCATTAAATAATATAAAATTTACCACATCATATATATAAATTTATATTATTATTTTTATTATTATAATGTAAATATTACATTATAATAACCTTACTCGTTTTGTCTGCTAAGGTTAATGAGGAGCTTGAGAAGTACTCGGTGAGTATTACAGGCGTCCTATATTTTGTGGTAGGTTTCTACCAAAAAAAATATTTTGTGGTAGGTGATAAAAATTCACAATTTGTGAACTTTATTTTTCGGTATAATTTCCCAAGCAGGTCCATTCATACTATTGGTTTTTCTTGACAGATTAATGGAAGCCAGAAATTGAGTGGTGCCCAACCCCCAGAGGTCTTTCTAAGAGCTTTCCAAGTAGTCTAATTAAGAACCTTACAGATTAAAGCTTCTATTTCAGTTGTTAATAAGAAGGCAGCATATCTTTGCCTGCTTTAATATTATGATATGTGTGGTTGAGATACTTATTGCTCCCTGTATTATGCCTTGTGTTTATAGTTACAGTGACATGTATATCTTACAGAAAAAATGGTGTGAATAAGATTGGCTTCATTTAATAATGATTTGCAAGAACATTTTCAATGATTTAAATTATAATGAGAAGTCTCCAAGTTGACAATTTTTACATTGCTGACTGTGAAATGAAAAAGGTTGGAGACTTCAAACGAGTTAAAAAAAAAAAAATTTTGAGATTTGAAGAGTTGTCTTTGAGATAAAAATTAATCTGGGAATATAAAGATAGAATTACACCTCCAAGTTGACAATTTTTTTTTCCTTGAGAAATAGTGTTTTTACTACTAAAGGGCATTCACATAAACTTATATTTATATACAATTTCTCTAATTAAACCACCAAAAACAATACTTTTTCTAAAGAACCACTTAAAGAATATACCCTACATCTCATTCTATATTTTGTAATGCATTGTATTAATATTTTTTTTTTCTCTCACAAATAGCATCAACACAACCCAAATCACTCAACCACAGCTACCTATCACAAAACCTGATCAAAACATCTCAAATTACCCAACCATCTTGCCTCTGGCAACCCAATGCTGCCACAACCTATCAATGCAAAACCCAGCGCCACTGCATGTCTGCAACCCAGCAACCATGGCCAACAACCTGCAAGTACCCAACATTTTGCCTTCTAAATATCTCAAAGATAAAACAATATTTATATTAAAAAGTAAATATTAAAAAAAAAAGGCCAAATAGAATTAATACAAGGTATAGGACCTTGATTTCTACCCTTTTTCCCCGCAGTCCCCTATTATTCGAGTTTTTAGAATTCGAACGATTGTTTGATTTGGCGACCGAACCTGAGATCTTTTTCTCAAGCTGCCTACCTACCCTTTTGAAGGGATCAAGTCATAACATGTCCTACACTTCACATTATGCGAAAAGAACAAAGCTTCATTAGAATACAAAATATACAAATGCCAACTATTTAATTGATCACAACATGATAGGAAAAGATGGTCACTGAAATAAATATAACTAATGGGAACAAAGGATGGGAAATAAAAGATTTGTCTCATCTCATGCATCACACTCTCACAACTCAAATAAACAACAAATGCAACTCCAATTCAGCCAAAGACACAGAACACAAAGCAGTAACATGTTTTTCAACTAAAATGGCCCGCACAACTGAACCTGATGACAAAACTTATGAAACCCATAAAACTCCTACGCTTCACATTTTCCTCACACTTTCTCACTAACCAATTCAGCAACTAAAACAAAAAATGAAATTGTCCCATTAAAGAAAATCAAACAAAATGCAGATCTGAACCAAGAAGTACAAAACTTTGGAGCAAAATGACATTAATTTCATGCAAAACTAAGCAGCGTAAAACATTTAATGTGAAAAAGGCAATAAGGAGCTCATGTCTGGATAATTTCAAAGGCAATCAGAGCTATTATTTAATGCTTAACTTGCAACTTGGCATAAGGTAAATCATTTGACTCCCTCAATTAGAAAGCCAAGAGTTTGTGTTATACTTCAATTAAATACTTAATGATTATATGTATAAGAAATTCCATTTTATCAAATGTGTTTCTTACTAGTTACTACTGAGTACATTAATTATAAATTTCAAGTTAGATTTCTTGTTAATGGTTATAAGTAAAATTTATGATTGATCATACCATATCAGTTTGCAATCTTATGAAGCTATTTATTTTGGTTTGATTGGGCTGATAAAATTATTAATATCCTAATTGTGTACACACACACACACACACACACACACACACACACACACACACATATGTGTGTGTGTATACCTATATGTGTGTATTATGTATTTATGTATGTATATTCTTCACTGTCACAATTGTTAAGTATTTAATTGAAGTATAAAGTACTACACAGGTACACTGTTGGCAAGATTACACCAGTGCCTATGGTCTTCAGGTATCTACCAATCTTATACACAATTGTTGCTTAGCTTGTAAAAGACTAAACTAATGGGCACCATGACATTGAATCTTTTAGAGGGCAACTTGAATATAGATCCGATTGTTTACAGAGTCTGCAAACTGTGGAAACTGGAAATTATGATCTGAAGTTTTTTAGTTGAGTAGTGTTTTATGACAGTTACCAAGTTAACAGCAATTACAAGTGCTAATGGTGACAAAATACCATTAAATTCCTTTAAAATTCCATTTGTATGACAAGCGTCATAAGCAGAGCTACTTTTCTGTAAACTAATAATTGAAAGCATAATTGATAATAGAAGTTACCAGTGGAGTAGTGGACTGAACTGACTGAAAATTTGAAGGCAATGAACAAGCACGGATACAGAGTCTCGGCCACTGACCACCGAAGTCCGAAGCAGAGGCACAGAGAAGGCGAGAAGCAGAGGAGGCAGTGAGTGAGAGTGAGAGGCATCGAAGTCCGAAGTAGAAGAAAACCAACAAACAATACACGCATTATTTGCATGCATAGATTCAATAATCCCAAATGGGTTTGCAAAAAATAAGAAATATGAGAAAAATTCTGGGAAGACCGGAATAAAAAAAAAAAAAAAAAATCAAATAGCAAAAAAAATGGAGAAGATCATACCTGTCTCGGCTGGAGAGGAAATCAAAAGACCCCTTGGCTGGAGAAAAAAAAAAAACAAAAGGAAATGAGTACTAGTAGATAAACGACTGAAAAAAAAAAAAAATTGAATGTCATATGAAACCATAAAATCAACAAGAAAATGAGGGATGGTTTGAGCGGGCTGTGAAGTTCAAGGGCAAGGGGGGAGACAGGGGCAAGGGGGGCAAGGGTGGACAAAGGGGGTTGAGGGCAACAGGAACAGTTTGAGAAGAACGAGTTTGCTTTTGTTTTTTGATGGATATTGGGATCAGATTTGCCTTTGCCTTTTTCTTCTTTTTTTTCAAATTGACGGGTGAAATCATTGAAGTCTGGAAAAATTACATCCTCATAGTCCTCATAATCTGGACATGGGTATAATAACAACAAGAAACAATAGATCACGTTGAAAAAAGAAGAAGAAGAAGAAAAAAAAAAAAAAAAAGAGAGAGAGAGGAGAACTTGGAACTCTTTTCCGTGTGCTGAGAAAGATGAGAGATGAGTAAAGTGATGAGTTTTTGTGGGGGCAAAAGTCATTCAGGGGTGTAGGTTGAAGGCTTGAATGCGGGTTGGTGGAGGGCATTACCGTAAAACTGCATCTTTGCAGTTTTCTCCCTCTGCTTTTCCTCCCGATTTGGGAGGAAAAATTTTGTGGGCCCGGGAGAGAAAATTTTCTCCCGGGCAATCCACCCCCCCTGTTTTCCCCCCGCTTCCAAACAGTGGAAAATCCACTTTTCTTCCCCATTTTCTTTCCCCTATTTTCCGTCCCTCCTAAAATCTGTCCAACCAAACACAGTGTAAATGGCAAACCCGTAAAACCCTTTCTTTTACTTTGAAACCCAAAAACCCTTCAATTCCACACATAAACACATACTTGGAATTTGAGGCTTAGCAATGGAGGTGGAGGAAGAGCAGAGAGAAATGACTACCAATAAGGTGATGTGTCTTTCGACACTAGGCTTCCTCAAAACACTGGGCTTCAATAGCTTCAACAGATGGTCATTGGTCAATAAAGCTTCTCAACATTGTAATTTTTTACATTTGGGTCTTGGCATTTATTGGTGATGGTCTGTTTGGTCAACTATTGGTTTTCACATAAATGGAGACAAGTGACTTGAGTTCCATTTATCTAATGATATGCCATGTTGTTATATTGGTTTTTTTTTTTTTTTTAATAGGTAAGAAAAAATATTATTAAAAATGGAGTGGCAGGAAATATACACAAGGTTCACGATAGCGAACAAAGAGTAAAAAGAAAGCAAAAAGTAACAAAAAGTCACTGAGCTATTTTAAGGGACAAAAGAAAATCCATAAGTGCAGAACAATCCGAGAGACCTCAACACCAAGACCAAACAAAAAGGGTTCGTTGGCATAAATCTAACAACTGAGCCAGAGATTTCCTTATAGTACATATTGTGAATACTATGAATGTTATAAGCAATCCATAAGAAACAGTAACAAGAGCAATGAAGAAGAATAGTTTTTGAGGACCTATATTTAAAATCTACCTATAAAATTCCCTTAGGTACTCCTTATGCCTTCCCAATCATATGACAAAGCCACTCATTTTCAAGGACTGACACAGTTCTTGTATTGAAAAATTTCTTAAAGGCTGTATCGAACAAACAAGTAGGTCCATCAACCCCAATCTATGGGGCTTAATCATTACTAGAAATATATTTAGATAATACCTCCCATCATTTTCTTCTTTTTTTTATGTCATGTGAGGCATTTGTCTTTGTCTCTTTTTAAAAATTCTTAAGGTTGTTGATTTTCTTGCATACTCTCCTTGTTTGGAGTGGTTTTGCCGCATTTTTCTTATTTTTCCCTTCCTGCTTTACTTGATCATTATAATTTTGGTTATTGATTTTTGCCTCCATATTACATTCCCAATGTACTCGGGTTGGCTACTTTTTTCTTAATTAATAATATTTTTTTGTTACCTATTAAAAAAAAAAATCTGAAATGTTGTTGTATTGGACAAACAAGTAGATCCATCAACTCCAATTATGGGGTTACTCAGTGTTGGAAATATAATTAGATAGATAATACCTCCATCATTTTCTTCTTTTATTTTATCTCATATGAGGCATTCGCCCTTTTTTTTTTTTTTTTTTTTTTTTTTTTTGGTTAAACTACAATTTACACCCATAAGTTTGGTGCATTTTGTTTTTGTTTTTGCTTTTGTTTTTTTTTTTTCCCCCCTTAATTCCATATCCACAGAAATCATCTTAATAAATCCAACTAGCTCTGGTATTGGATGATGCATCCAAATAAAATAGCAAAATTGTTAGGTTGTCATAGATCAAATAAATTCAAAGGCAAAAAATGATGCAATTCAGGGGTATTAATAATTTCTGTCAAAGATGGCCTGCTTTCATCATATTTTTCTTAAAACTCATAAGGAATTACATAATCTAATTTGTAATAGACACACAATAAAAGCTAGATAGTTTCTAACACAACTTATGAAGTAGCTTAAGACATTCCTAGGACACAAGTTTCAAAGTTATATTCTCATATACTCCACGTCTTACTAGACAGTTGGATACCATTTTCAAAACAAAACTTCAAAATCAATTCTAATACCACAAAGAACCAATTTAGGCTCTTCAAACTGCAGCTTTGCATCACAATATATTTATATTCACAAATGTGCGCATTTTTGTAGAGAAATTGTATTATATGATCTACAAGTGTACTGGGAGTCATAACCATTCTTTGGCAGAAATTGGTGGTAGAAGATTCAATTATATCTAACCCTTTGAAGTTTTGAAGTCAAAAATCTTACCATACCAGGGAAGTGAGCAATTTGGAAACCACCAAGCACTAGTTAGACCGACACTATCCATATATTCAAGACATTTTTCAAAGGACTTGAGTTTTTAGCTCAATGTCTCTAGAAAACTAGGACTTTAAATTCAATATCTCATTTCTAATTGAGTGAAACTTGATTTAGAAGTTTTGCAGCTAAACTATTTCCAAAAGTATTACAATTTATATATCTTAACACAATGAGAACCTTAAAGTCCAGCAAACTTGATTTAGAAGTTTTGCAGCTAAACTATTTCCAAAAGCATTACAATTTATATATCTTAACACAATGAGAACCTTCAAGTCCAGTAAACATTAGCCAGGATGGGTAATACACAAATTATTTGTACTTATTTGAATCACTTCCCTGTTAATAACATAATTCAGACAGTGAGGATGCCATTCTCCTTAAAGCTTTCAACAGTGTCCCTAACACTCACTTCCACAGGAATGAAGCTAATACCCAAACTTTTGGCCTTGTCCTGGGATATCTTGTATACTGGTTGCAAAGGCTTGTCATCTTCCCTTCTGCCAAAAATGAAAAATACATTTGACTCTTCTTCAAAAATGGAAAATATAATTGACTCCTCTTCAACTTGTTTTTATGTGTCAAAACAATTGCTTTCAGTGATAAAAGCAAATTATTATTATTATTGTTATTATTATTATTATTATTATTATTATTAAAAGAAAATTCTTAATTAAACTGATCGTTCAGTTAAATGAAGCATTTATTCCAAGTGAGTCATACTTTGTCAATTACAAAAATAGCACCAATGGCAATAAGGGACATTTAGTATCATGCAAAAAAATAACTCACTTTTCAGGTAGGCGCAAACTGGGGTGATATTTGTGTAACATATTAAAAAGTTCAGAATGTTGTGTAACTCCTCCAACTAAACAATATCTCCCACTAGCAGCAGGAATCTCAAATGCCTGAATATGTGCATTTGCAACATCTCTAACATCAACAAATTTATATATTCCATTAGAGACAACTTGGGTTCCTACACATAGGAAAGAGAGAACAAGTTAATCAATAGCATTATATGGATGATGTAGCTAGAGAGAGTAAATTTCAATAGGCCAATATAGTTAAATACACAATTTCCATTTTGATCAATTGACCATTTTATCAACAAAAAAAAAAAAATCTTGGAGACCATTGTTGAAATAGTTCACCTTATATAGTAGGTATACCCTGCTTTTAGCAGATGCTGATTATCGTCCTCAAATTTTACAAGATAAATATAAGTTTTAAAGCATATTCCCAAGCTGTGTATATTGAGATGGAAGATTTCGATACACAGAATATAGGTTGAACCACAACCTATACATTTTAGGTGGCATTAGGGGGGTTGGCACTTGCAGATCAAGGTCATGTTTAAAACCTCCTTGTTTTCCAATGAACTCTAAATAACAGAGAAATTTTTACATTCCATGTTAAGAGGATTAGAATTAAGTAAAGCCTCGTGTGCAAGAGAACAAGGAATTTCCAAAGATGGAGTAAATCTCATAAAACAGTCACTTATCACAAAACAAAACATACCTAGTAAATTCTAAGGTTAGATTCATGCTCATAGTAATCTAAAGAGTGGTAGCGCTCACAATTTACTGGAATAGGCCTATATACACCTATCATGCTTCATCCACTAAACCAGTTATGGCTTTAACTTGTCATAAGAAATGCTAATCAGACTTGAATATTTAGAATTTATGTAGAAAGAAACACAATACATGTAGTCCTCATTGGTTGCAATAGAGTACCATTTATGATCGCCAGAAACGCCTCAATACTAGGAGTAAGAGTTGGCTGTATGAGTGGACCAATTACAAAGCCTGGATTTATTGTTACCAAGTCAATGCCATTTTCTTTAGCAGATGTCCAAGCAGCCTCCTCAGCCAAGGTCTTTGCAAGCATATACCATTGCTGAGAAAACCCAAAACTATTAAATGGGAATCTTTCTTGGTCAGAAACGAATGAAATGTAGGACTAAAAAAAAGGTGTAATATGTCTCTGATTTGATTAAGAGCAGCATCGGAATCTATATAATTTAGGTTTGGAAACATTGAAACCTATAAATTCAACATATATCTGATTCTAGAATTACTAGGTGCTTTAATTACATTAAAAAATATTGAGAAAAATATGATTACAAGAAATAGTAAAAAGAGCCTAGACACTGACATGGATATGCTCACTGAGAAAGCAAGTTAACAAACCTTGTGATGATATTCTCTCTAATGTTTCTCAAAAAACAACTATACTTATAGAACTAGATATATAAAGTCAAAATATTATAGCTCTGTGTTTCTACTTTCTAGTAACATCATCAAAACATTACCTTAGATCTTTCATTAAATGTATTTTAAGAAATGCTATATTTTAATAGTCCTAATAAAGATACAGTTAAAATGATATAATAACTACTGCAATACGCACACCTTCAACTCCTCACAAGCAACTGGATCCGAAAACCAAGTCTCATCGATAACCACATCAGGAGTCAGCGCTTTTTTGTTGAACATAACTGAAGCCATGGAAGATGTTACAATCACTCTCTTAATAGAAGGAACTTTTGCTCATGATTGAAGAACATTAAGTGTGCCCTTCACTGCTGGATCAATTATCTGTGACTGAAATATAAGAAATGCGAAAGTAGGTTCCATAAGAATAAATTTATGAAACTAAGCTATCAAAAGTATAATAGTATTGGACAAACTGAATATATTTCATTCGATAAGTTTATCATGTACCTCATAGTAGAATTTCTTTGATGTCTTTGTGAATGATTTCTTGAAACAACATTACTTTAAACCTAACAGAAGTACTTTCAACAATTTCCTGTTGCAAAAATGTGGGAAAACAAATGCAATTGCAGATAATAATGTTGAATGCATGAAACATCCAGTTTCTTTGAGCTACAATGAGAATAAAAATTGATTGTTTTTTGGGAAGGCATTGACTTATGTATCCTTCTTACGATTGGATTTGTCCTCTAGAAGATGTAGTTCATTGACCAAAAAAAAAAAAAAAAGGCTTGAGAACTCTACACTGAAAACAATTCTCTTCAATGTCCTCTCTACTTCTGGATTAAGGCTTGAGAATGCTTCTCTAAAATGTTTTAAGTTTTTGTTACCCAATTTTCCACATTTCACTATGTTGAATTAACGTATTGAACATGTAAGAGGATTGAATTGGCCAAGACACATGCTTAAAGCAAAAATCAAATGTTGCTAAAACTGGGAAGCTGGTATGAGATCCTTAAAGTTGTTATAAATCATTTAAAACAGAGTATGCATTCACCATATTGACAGAAAAATGATCACACTATATTGATTATATATTACACAAAGGCAATAAATAATAATATGGGATGAACCTGTGGGTCATTGGCCGTGAGAATAACAGGGGATGCAGTATGAAAAACACCTTGGCATCCATCAACTGCAGAATCAAAAGATCCTTCTTTTAGTAAATCCGCTTTGAATAACTGAAGTCTTTCTTTAGCTCCATCAAGTGAAAGTAAATGCTCTGTTTTCTTGGGATCATCTGTGGAACATAAATGCATAAATTTCAATTGGAAGGCTGAATTATTAGTAGCAAACACTGCATGAAAAATAAAGGTGAGAAAAAAAGGGAAGTTAAGAGCACTATGTGCCTGCTATAGGGAATTTTATAACTATGCCTAAAACAGAAGCTTTTCCTTGGGATGGGGTATTTCAACAAAAGTTTTTAATAAAAAAGCTTAAGCAGGGAATTAATCATTGATTTGTTTTGAAGAAGTTCTATTCTCTTATGTTACAGAACTTGAGTGTTTTTGCAGTTAGTGGAGTGGGGTAGTACTCTCTCATTGATATTTGTGTGTGTTTTTGTAAAGATTAAAGTTAGCCTTTGGTTATTGCTGTCCTGAGGCTATGAAGGGGTGATTAGAAATCTTTCGCTGTGTGGTTTTGTACTTTGTTACTTGTTAAGAATATATTTTGTCGATAACAAATAATAAGTAGAGAATAACAATGCACTACATATGCAATACTCTTCAGAGTAAGTAAATCTACTATTAGATCCTATATCAAAATTCTTCTATTTGTGACATAACTTACCGCAACTTGGACGTGGTTGATTGTGAGTGATAGACAATCATTTCACATGGATCTACTACATTTTCTCAGCCACTTATAGTCGATCTCACATCTGTGTTGTGGCAAAAATTATGTCCATAAAACCGTCTATATCCTATCATTTGGGATGACAATTCGCTTATTCAACACACAATTTTTTGGGGGTAAAAACATGTTTATCCAGTTTATGTTCCACCACTTTTGTGTACTTCATGTGCACAGAGTCTATATGGTCACATGATAAGCAATTTACAGGTTTTTGAAAAAGTTCATGTCCAAGGTAGTAAAGACTTCAGTGTATCATTTTTCACAGTGGATCTTTGTAGAAAAAAATTTACTCACTTTTGATCAACGAAATGAAGTGGGTGGGTCTATCACTCTATTGCGTATAAAACCTATCCAAACCAAATGGAGTATAAGTCAATTCGGTTTCTTTCTTAAATAGTATTCCATACATCAATTTCATGTCGGGGATGAGTCAAACCAAGCCTAGTTGGATTCATGCTAAGAAAGTAAGAACCAAACTATATACTATTTTCCATTTCTCCTAAAGTCAACTACAACATAACCATATTGATGGGTATATGCATAGACCATTTCGCCCATTTCATGGTAAAGATTATATTTTGTAAATTCAATCCAAAATAATAAAATCTGAAAGAATGAATTTGAAATGGATACACAATACATAGTAACAGGATGATATCATTTAGAGAGAGAGAGAGAGAAAACACTGACTTGTGTCACGAACTGTAGCTTTTACAGTATACCCACGTTCGAGTAGGAGCTTCACAAGCCATGAAGCTATGTATCCCGAAGCTCCAGTCACGCACACCACCTTCTCCTCTCTACTCATCCTCTCTCTCTCTCTCTCTCTCTCTCTCTCTCTGAAGTTGTGTGTGAAGAAGTGAGAAAGCTCTGACTTTGCTTTGCTTTGCTTTGTGTGAGAGATGGTGATTTTCTAGTGTGCAAATACGGTACGGCCGCCGATATGGCAATTTATAAAAAATTTAGGGCAAGAGTATGGCGGCATACGCGTGTGTGAAGCTTTGACTTTGCTCTGTGTGAATCGGTGATTTTCTAGTGTGCAGTCTGCAGATACGGTACGCCATATGGCGGCGGGATACCTATAATTATATATATATATATATATATATAATATTTCAAAGCTTACAAAATTTTTTTATAATAAAAATATTATTTAATTTTTGAATAAAAATAATAATAGAAATAAACTAATTCTGTCTAATTCATTCAATCTATTTTTGTCCAATTCAGTCCATTCTATCTAACTAGTTTGGTCTATTTAGTGAGAAGCTTTGACTTTGCTTTGCTTTGTGAGCAGATACGAATCACACGATACAGCAATATCGCAATTTTTAAAAAAAAATTAGGCCAAGAGTATGGCATATAATAATTATATATATATATATATATGTGTGTGTGTGTGTATATATATATATATATATAATTATATCTAATTTCATAGCTTAAAAAAATTTATAATAAAAATTTTATTTAATTTTTAAATAAAAATAATAATAGAAATAAACTAATTCGATCTAATTCAGTTAGTCTATTTTTGTCCAATTCGGTCTATTTTGTCTAGTTTGATCTATTCAATGAGAAGCTTTGACTTTGCTTTGCTTGATGTGCAAATATGATATGGTGGCGATATTGCAAATTAAAAAAAAAAAAATTAGGCCAGAAGAATGGCAGCATATGTATGATAATAATTATATATATATATATATATATATAATTTCATAGCTTACAAATTTTTTTTTATAACAAAAATATTATTTAATTTTTAAATAAAAATAATAATAGAAATAAACTAGTTCGATCTAATTCAGTTAGTCTATTTTTGTCCAGTTTGGTCCATTTTGTCTAGTTCAGTCTATTCAATGTTTGGTCTATTTTGGTGCACTTATTTAAAAAAAAAAAAAAAGAAAAGAAAAAAAAAAGACATGTTTTGGATGAGACTGTACTTATTATAAATCTGAATTTATTAAAAAATATTGATTTTAAACTTGTTCTAACTTCTATTAAAGTTTAGCACTTTAATCTTAAACTAGTTACGGATCCACGCATTGCGCGTGATAATATTTTTAGGATAATCTCATTAATTTTTTTTTTTTTAGTTTGGATTAATTTAATAAATAGTAATATATTTCATAATCATATTTTTATTTATTATAGGAACAATCACATATGTAATATATATAATTTTTGTCGTACTAAAATGAAAACAATACAATTTTTCTCAAGAATTCGAAAGGTAGCAAAAATATTAATTTTTTAATAAAAATTATTTATAACATTTTGTGTATCATTAAAAAGTATATAAAATTTAGAAATGATTTTTTTTTAGTTTTAAAAAAACATTTTCAAATCCAATTGTATCTACTGGACAATCAAAAACACCAAAAAACGTATCAAAAAAAAAAAAATCAACAAAAACTACAATTCAAAAAAAAGAGAGGGAAAAATAAAAATCACATCAAAGTCAACTTCTTATTCCGAATATGTAAAAAATTTCAAACGTATTGTGATCAAGCTAAATACCCAATGCATAATCAAATTCAAAAACATATGAAAAATGAATATATAAATAAATAATTTTAGAAATTGAATTTTTTCTTAAAAAAATCAAAGAATACACAAATGAGATAAGATTATGAGAATACAAAATTTTTGTAAATGCTTAAAACAATTACTCAAGCATCTAAAAATATCATATAATAAAGACATGACAATTTGCAGCTAATTTGTTAAACAAAATATTTACAAATAATGAAATGAAATTACACAAATATCATCTTCTTCAACTGCATTAACTGTTCTTCATCGTATTATCCAAATAAACTAAAACCTTATAACAACACAGAATATGGACATATTATAATGTGATTTTTCCCTAAATCTGGTCAATAACATTAAAACTATTTTGTATTGTAAATAAAATGATAAAAAAAAAAATACTTGCATCAAATAACACATATAAATTAGTCAATAATAAGACAATGGGATTACAAACCTCATAAAAAAATCCAACAAAAAAAGAAAAAAAAAAAGAGAGAGAGAGGGCAAGAAATAACCTTTTTGTGTGGGAAAAATATGCATAAAATGGAAGAGAGTGACAAATTTATAGTAAGAGGATGAGAATAAGAAAATTCAAAATAAAGGAAGTCAAAGGGACAAAATTATATGTAAAGTTAAAACCGTTTAAGAGGAATATGTATAGACAATACTTAGTTATAACATCAAAATTGAAGTAAGTGAATATGTAAAGTTAAACCCTGACGAATTTGTAAAGCCAATGTATTTATATATTTAATATTGTCAAAAAAATAAATATGAAAAAAAAATGATGTGGTAATGACTTGGAGAATGAGGTAGCTTAACAGGAGCGTAGCAACAATAAATGCTACGCTTAAGCTTTTAGTAATATATATATATATATATATAGATTTGTTTCACATATATTTAATGAATTCAATTTTAAAAACATCTATTTTTTTTTAAAAAAGAGATAATTTAACATTATTTATTATTATAGGTTCTAGTTAGCATAACGTTATTTATTTGTCTAATGATAAAAAGTAATCATAAAGAGCAGTTATTTATTGTGAAGTTCTAAAATACTTTGAATTGTTCACTTATCACTTCCTATATATTTTAATTCTCTAGCAATAGATAATTCAAGTTCCAAATTCTTAACTTTATCAAGTAAAAGCATGTTCTTAGCCTTCATATTATTCAACAATTCATTAGCAACAAACAGTTTCACAAGTAAACTCTTCTTATCAAGTTCAAGAGATGCAATTTTCTTTAAGCCTAAATCAATACTCATAGCATCCTTTGCAGCAACTTTGCAAAGTTTATTATAGACTTCTTGCAAATTTGCATTCTTAGAGAGTTCCCCATCAGAAGGGTTCTCTTCAACAGCAACACTTTCATCAACTACAGCAGCAGCAGTGAAAGTAATGAAGTTCTCATCCTCATTACTAACAACCTCATTGTCAGAAACTTCATCATCACTAAGGGTTACAGTCATAACCTTACCCTTAGACCTCAAGAATGTATGACATTCTGAATTCACGTGACCATACCCTTGACAACCAAAATATTGTTGACCCTTAGAATTATTAGAAGGTTGACCAACTTTCTTTTTAGGTTTTTCAATGTTATTCACCTTAGTGGGATCATTCCTCCTAAAATTTCTAAGTTCAGAATTGTTTTTACCTCTTGCTCTTCTGTTACTATTCCTAAGAAAGTTTCTAAAGTTCTTGGCAAGATATGCAATCTCTGTAGCAGAGAGCTCATCATCAAATCCATTCACATCAACATCATCAATAGACTTAAGAGCCATTGATTTGGATTTGCTTGTCTTAGGTAGGTCCAACTCATAGGACTGAAGAGATTCTACAAGTTCATCAATAGGGATGGAGTCCACATCCTTACTTTCAGTGATGGTAGTTACTTTGAGTTTAAAATTCTCAGTCAAAGATCTAAATATCTTCCTAACAATCTTAAGTTGATCATATATTTCACCCAAATTCCAAGCAGAATTAACAATATCATTAAGCTTAGCATAGAATTCATCAAAACTTTCATCATCAAACATTCTAATGCTTTCAAATCTAATTGTTAACTGCTGTAACTTCTTTATCTTAACTGCCTTTATGCCTTCATGCACAGTTTGGAGAATATTCCATGCAGTGTGAGCAATCTCAACATTAGAGATTCTCTTGAATTCCTCCATAGAAACAACATTAAAAATAGCATTCATGACTTTGCTATTAAAAGCGGCTGCTTCTTTCTGAGAAGTTTGCCACTCACTAACAGGAGTAGTGGGTTTCTCCCATCCGTATTCAACGGAATTCCAAACTCTCTCATCAATTGATTTTAAGAATGCTTTCGTCCTTATTTTCCAATAAGCATAATTATTCCCATCAAAGTGAGGTGGAATAACAAGAGAGTGATTGTGTTCCATGACAACAAGGGTCAAGGATCAACTCTTAGATCAAAGGATCTAAACACTAGAGCTAACCCGTTCTGATACTACTTGTACGTTTTTAGACCTCTTAAAACACAAATAAATTAACCTAGTTATTTAGCCAAGTGATTAACTTAGGTAAATTATGAAGATCTAGGTTAACATAGATATATCATATTATGTAAAGCAGTAGAAAATAAATAACACAAAGATATGATGACACAGGAAAACCAAACCGGTAAAAACTTGGGGAGGATTTAACCTAGCTATCCTCAAGGTAAAACAGATCCACTATGAAAGAATTGAAATTTACACAATAGCGACTTAAACCACTAACATCCTATTACTACCTCGAGTAGGAAACTTACTACTACGACCACGTGACAGCTCTGAATCCACAGACTACTTCTTTCTTAGATTCATAGCAAGCACAAGTACTCCCACTTGTGTATCTTTAAGCTCTTTATGTAACAACCGAACCGATTATCAAGTTCTTGACATAATATTGATTCTTGATAACCCTAAGTATATGTGAAGGCAAACACCTTTAGATTTCACAAGAGATTCACATACACAGCATAAACAACAACTGCAACAACATAAAAATGTAGCTAGAGTTTTCCTTTTTATACCTAGGGCAAAACATAAAACCCTACACATTAAACGGGCTTGGGTTGAGTTGAAAAATTTTGCAGAAAAACAATCTGCATGAACTTCGATTGATCGAGTCTAATTTTTGATTGATCGAGTCAGGCAGATTTACATAGTAAATCTTGCAGTACACTCGATTTCAACTTTTTATATAAACATATTTTGAGCAAGTCTAAAACAAGACTAAACGTTTTGATCATGATTTGCCAACTTTACAAAATGAAGTTCTAATACATTTAAACCTAAAGTCTTAGAACCCAACAAGTTCGTTAGCAACATATCTCAAAGATCAACCTACTCAAAGCATACATTGAGAGAGAGAGAGAGAGAGAGAAAGCAACTAGGAATGAAAAAAAAAACAATGATCATAGATACAACTTACAAGTAACAAAGAAAAATAACCCAACATAGAAGCAGCAGTTTCTAATATAAACAAATGCTTGCTCTTTAAATAGAAAAAAATAGATTGGTCAAAGACATAACTATGAAGAGATTCAAGAGAACTGGAGAGGTATATGGAAGATTGCAAACAAATGAAGGTGAAGATAGCACTGGTTAGTCATTTTAAAAATCTATTTTTCTCACTTGAAAACAAAATGTAGTCAGCTCATTAAAGTGGAAAAAAAAATGTTAGGTGAATTGTTTTCTAAAAACCAAACTTAAAAATGGCTATTAAATTTACTGTGTAAACATAATTCAAAATTGAATACATCTTCTTCTTCTTCTTCTTCTTCTTTTTCCTTTTTTTTTTTACTTGATTGAATACATGTTTTAGATGTTTTTAAAATTGATTTTAGGTTTTTTAACAAACAACTTAAACTAAAATATATTCGGGAAACAAATTTAAAATTTATCTTTCACAATTAAAATCTATACAAAATCATATTTTTGGAAACTTATTTCAATATCAGCCTGTTGGGCATCTTTTTCTTCAACTTGGGGAACCCAATCCATCTCTTCCATTTTTCAAAGGGTATTTTGTACAAAAGTTAATGGGCTGGCCCTCCCCCTCTGAATAATATTGTGAATTACCAACATAAAAAAGGTTTTTACCCTTAATGAAAACACATTTTAAATATGACAAACTAATAGTTGTTTGTGATTTGGAGAAAGATCATGTCCATTTTAAGGTTAATGTTATATTTTTTTTGAGTTCAATAGTGTATGTAAAATCATTTCGCTTTAAAATTTTAATTGATGTGATACTTGATTTTTAGATTTGTAATATTTAATTTGAATCATCAAAAAGTTCATTTCAAATGAAGATTCTCCAAATAAGGGAACAAGGTTTGAAAGAAGTGTAATAAAAAAAAATGGCTAAAAAGATTAGCTAGACTATTTTAAGGCAATGACATCTCTCTATAGATTTTGAATGAGGTTCAAAATCTGTTGCGGAAGATCATATCAGGACCGGATGAAACAATGCTAGAAAAGATGGTCAAGAAACAGCTAATGATGCAAGAGGTAGAGAAACTTCTAAAGACACTTAACAAAAGAGAAGACCATATATTGAGATTACATTTTGGACTCAATGGAGAGCCACCTAGGTCCTGCGAAGAGATAGGAAGACAGTTAAAGCTGTCGAGGGAGAGGGTTTGCCAGATCTATGTCATTGTATTATCAAATTTATGACAGAGAAGTATGAAAGACAATCTAGTAGAATTTTATGCTGTATAGATGTTCTTGATTTGATTAATAGAATTAGAAGATAAGAAACAAAAAGAATACGGCAACTAAGATTTGTACATTTTTATCATATCATGTTTTTGAGCTATCATATCATTTTCTTTGGTTATTTCCCATTTTAGGGTCCATTTGATTGAGAGGATGGAAAAGTGGAAGATAGACAATGAGGAGGGATGGAAAAGTGGGTAGATAGTAAAGATTTAGTTTTCTCTTCGTGTGTTTGGTTGAGAGAGTGGGGTGCGATCATACCAACACTAATGCACCAGATCTCATCAGAACTCCGCAATTAAGCGTGTTTGGGTGAGAGTAGTACTAGGATGGGTGACCTTCTGGGAAGTCCTCATGTTGCACCCCTTCTTTTAGGCCCTTTTGGATATACACAACTGTAAGTTTCTTTAAAAAACATTCTCCCCTCTCCTCATGTGTGTGTGTGTTAAAAATATTTAGTATTCTAAAAAAAAAAAAAAATTTAGTTTGGTTGAGAGAGTGGAAAAATGGAGAGATAGAAAACTCTTTTATTTAGTTGAGTAGAAAAATAAGAGGATAAAAAATGTAGTTAATTTGTAAAAATTTGCTCTTATGTCCCTAGTACATAAAAAAATATTTTTTAATAGTTTATAAAAATTAATTTTTTAATTATTACAAACTAACACAACTAATAAAACATCTAGCAAAAGCAAAACTAATAATAATAATAATAATAATAATAAAAAGTTTCAGTTTGATATGAAAAAAAATAGGGAAGCAAAACATTAAAACAAAGTCAAGTTCAACGCTAGCCAAAAACAAAAAGAAGAAAAGGGAAGTAAAAAAAGAAAAGAAAAAAGGCAACATCAAATAAGGGGAGAGTAAATGGGTAATTTCCAATCAAACCCACTTCCTCTCCACTTTTTTGTCTAGTCTTCTCCCCAAATTAAGGAAAAAACTTTTTCCTCTTAAATGGTGGACTTGGGGAGAAAACTCCCCCAACCCCATCTTCTCCCCACATCCCCCCCCCCCCCCCCCCTCTCCTCCCCCCAACCAAACACCCCCCAAAAACCCAAACTCAAAAACCTTCAATTCCACACACAAACACATTACTTGGAATTTGAAGCTTAGTAATGGAGGTGGGAGAATAACAAAAAGAGAAATGACTACCAACAAGGTGATGTGTCTTTTGACGCTGGGCTTCCTCAAAACATTGGGCTTCAAGAGCTTCAACAAATGGTCAATAAAGCTTCTCAACAATATAAGTTTTTGCATCTGGTTCTTGGTTTTTATTGGTGGTGGTCTGTTTGGTTGCTTAGAAAGGGTGGGAAAAGAGAATTGAACTTTTAAAAAATGGAACTTTTTTCTTATTCAACTTGTCAAGTTTGAATTTTTGACACTGAAAGTGCATTGTTTGGTAGTTGAGAAGCTTGTGTGAAGAGTTTTATTTTGAGTTGTTTAATAGTTTAGAGGCTGAAGTATGGGGGTTTGCAGTTTCCATGGAGAAGGCACTCTCTCTTAATCTAGGATGTAACACTTCATTTAGGTTGTCATACATGTGTCGTATCTATATCATACTAGTGTTGTACTTGCAATTTCATATTATAATTTTTCAAAAATTGCTTGTATCACATGGTAGAATTTCTTTGATGTCTTTGTGAATGATTTCTAGAAACAATCTAGCATTAACTTACATTACTTCCAACCTAAGAGCAGTACTCTCAACAATTTCTTGTTGCAAAAATGTGGGAAAACAAATGCAATTGTAAATGATAATGTTGAATGCATGAAACATCCAGTTTCTTGGAGCTACAATGAGAATAAAAATTGATTATTTTTTGGTAAGGCATTGACTAATGTATCCTTCTTACAATTGTATTTGTCCTCTAGAAGATGTAGTTAATTGACAAAAAAAAAAAAAAAAAGGCTGAACCCGCGCTTGAGAACTCAACGCTGAAAACAATTCTGTTCAATGATTCTACTAGGCTTGAGAATGCTTCTCTAAAATGTTTTAAGTTTTTGTTACCCAATTTTCCACATTTCACTATGTGAATTAACGTATTGAACATGTAAGAGGATTGAATTGGCCAAGACACATGCTCAAAGCAAGAACCAAATGTTGCTAAAACTGGCAGGCTGGTATGAGATCCTTAAAGTTGTTATAAATCATTTAAAAATGCATATTTTGTTTTTGACAGAAAGATGATCACGCTATATGACTATATTGATTATATATTACACAATGGCAATAAATAATAATACAGGATGAACACGTGGGTCACGTGGGTCACATTTTGCAGGGGTTTGGTTTGGGAAAATTTTCACAATTTTGTGTTTTTTTAATTATAAAAAAATGCTATTGTCTCTCCAAGCTGTGAAGTATGGGAATTTTTATATTTTTTATCTTTTTTTATATGGGAAACCAAATTTCTTTTTGTTTCTTGTTTCTTTTCTTAATACATGTGGACAGTCAAACAGTAATATATTATAAAATTATGTACAATACAATTTCTTCAAGACAACAAAAAAAAAAAACACACACACACTACTGTAAAATAATCTGACGCAAAAAAAAATAATAATAATAAACATAAAAATATAACCACAAAGTCAATTTATTCAATGGGAAAAGAAAAGAAATACAACCATAAAGATTCAAGAAAAAAAAAAAAAAATATATATATATATATATATATACACAATCATATAGCTGAGTCTATCACCATGGATTGGGAGTAATCCAAAAAGGTGGAGGATCAAACTTCTCCAAATCAGAATGGTAAATTGGCCTAATCTCTTCATCATCTAAAGTGAACAATCCAAAATCATGGCCACCATACAAGTAGTCCACGTCCATCTCAAACCATCGATCATCCGTGAAATAAATTGAATTTGATATTCATTCTGAAAAATCATGACTAGACAATGACATCGACTGATTTCCGCCCAAAAACACAACTTGATCCTTCAAAGACTCCGCCTTTACCAACATTTTCTTGCTCAAATCTAACTTGTAGACACAAAACAACTTTGTACGGTATGGACAAACCAAAGGCTGTGTGTCACTGGAACTGAGTAAGTAAGATTCATCAACAACATCTCCATCTGCATTTACAAAATTTCCAATGGTGCGTTGGATGATCAAGAAGTCACTTGATGTCTTCACCAAATACAACTGAGTTGAAACTTTGTCTCTGGGAAGTTTACCATCAACATGTTTCAGTGTTGTTGAAGGTTCAATGCTCAAGATTTTCGTTGGAACAGCACCTGAAACTCCCACACTTCCACTGAACAATTGTATCTTAATGCGTAAAGCCGATTATCATGGCATATAATGACGCAGTAGCCTCGATTTTCACCCGCAAAGTTGGTCCATGTTGTGTCTCCTTGCTTACAGAATGCAAGGCTTGAGAGTGCCATAGATCACCACCACCGCCCCAAAGTTGTTGGAATGTGATGGGTCTGCAAACAAGATAGCTTTGCTGATAAAATCCTTCTTAATTTGGGCAAATTTGGACCTACCAATTGGGTTGAAGAACTCAACAGGAATCAATGGGAGTTGGATGTGAACTCTGGAGAAGGGATTAAAGAGAAATGGGTTGGCTTCATCATCCAACATTACCAGCCAGCCGTGACAAGAACCCACACACCAAACATCAACACCAAAAGCCCCAAACACATCCTTCATCTTGTAAACCTTCTTTTCTGCAAGATTAAAGAAGCGGCTTGTTGTAAAGTTACCTTCTTGGTCGCTAGGAAGCATGAGCCATGGAGTACTTTGAATGGAATGAGACTGTGCTTGTGCTTGTGTAGCTGCGGATCTCCAGGAAGAACAGACAGCTCTGCAGCGAATAGTGTCAACAAAGGGAACCTTTCTTAGGATGAGTCCTAAGAGTTCAGCAGGGAGATCTGACCATGAATATGATGAGTACTTTGCTTCAGTTTCAGCCTTCCATGCTTTGCTTGAAATTTTTCTTCTTTTTCTAAACCTCTCACCCAAAATTTTTTTTCTTTTTCTAAAGCTCTCACCCATGATTTATTTTGCTTTTAATTTTCACTCAAGACTGACTTATTTATATTTGAAAGAGCACCGACTTTGTTTTTGGTGTTTTGATACACCGACTTTGTTTTTTTTTTTTTTTTTTTTTTACCAGTCTTTCCTAATCCTTTTAGGACTAGGATTGGGACTAATTTACTACTCCTTCCTAGGAGTAGTAATACTACTCCTTATTAGTTGATAGGTTCTATTTTTTTAATAATTACCCACTGTTTTGTATTTTCAAAACAGAGCATTAGTTCATGATAGGTGATTATCTTATCTCTTTGTTTTAGCTTTGCTTAAGTTTATCTCTATCTCATTGTTACTATGGAATTTCTATCATGTAAAGGTACAATTCTGTGTGTTTTTCTAGGATTAATGGGTGACATAATACACGATACAAGTGAAAATTTACGTGGAAAGTGTTCAAATAAAATAAAAGAACTAGTCCTATAGCAGTCATGTATGGTGCTGCCGGTTTAATTTGACAGTGTGTGTCCTGTCCTTGAATGGGTTTCCTAATCTTGTTTATCACCACACACAGTATCATGTGATTGAAAAAGGCTTCACAGTGGCATCTTGTTGCCCTTAAGTGGGTTAGCTATTTGTGTTGGTCTAGTTGTTTGCTTCTGACTTCTTGTTGTCCAGAAAACTACTTGTACATTTGTATTATTTTGGGTAAAGTCAAGGATTTGTTACTTTTCACCAGTTTTTACTTTTATCTGATTGTGATAAATGAAAATGCAGTGGCTTACTTTTCTGAAAATAAAAAATTTGACTACTTTTTAGCCCAATGACTATTTTATTTATGAAATGTTCATACTTAAAGATCACTTAATTGAAATGAAATGGAAGTACGTTTGCTTGCATCAAATTAGAATAATCAATTTGCATTATTCGGTCCACCTAGGTCTATTCTGTGCAATTTGGCCAATTCGGTCCAGTTAAGTCTATTCCGTCCAATTTAGTCCATACGGTCCACTTAGGTCTATTCGGTCCAATTTGGTTTATACGGTCCACTAGGCCTTTCGGTCCAATTTAGTCCATACGGTCCACATAGGTCTTTTCGGTTCATACGGTCCAGTTAGGCCATTCGATCTAATTTGGTCCATTCAGTCCATTTAAGTCAATTCGGTCCAATTTGGTTCATAGGGTCCACTTAGGTCTATTCGGTTCATACGGTCCAGTTAGGCCTATTCGGTCTAATTTGGTCCATTCAGTTCATTTTAGTCCATTCGGTCTAATTTGGTGCATACAGTCCAATTTGGTCCATTTCAGATCACATCGGTCCAATTTGAATTTGAAGGTAAACTTTGTCCATGTAATTGACAATTAGTATTATAGTTGTGTTAAAAATTAAATACCACATTTTCAACACACCAATAAATAGAGGCCTAAGTATCATACCTCATGTTAGCCCATTAAATATAGGGGAATGAGCTTATTGTCCTTCATAAGAAGCCTAAGTATCATACCTCATGTAAGCCCATTAAATATAGGGGAATGAGCTTATTGTCCTTCATAAGAAGTAAGAACTAGGTCAAAAAAACATATAAATAAAACTGAGTATCAAGGGTTCTAAAGGATGTAAAAGGTAAAATGAAAATAACATAGTGAAATTTGGATTGTGATCAAGCAATACCAAGCTTGAAAATTTCCATAACTAATTTGCCTTGTGCTTGATTTCCTAAAAGGGAAAATAGGCCAAATGTTAGGCCTGGCTTTAAGTAGGGCAAAACTATGTTGTCTTAGTTTCCTAAGTTAAATCTTTTAGTTTTGGATAATGAATTATTTTATGAAAAAAAAAAAAAACTATATTAATTAAGTTAAATGTCTTTTATTAATATTGAGAATGTGACAATAAGTATTTTTAACAAGAAAAATTAAAAAAAAAAAAGAATATATCCATTTTTTATGGCCATAAGGAGGATCTCTTGTAGTGCATTTATCCTTTATGACTGGCCTCCGTATGTATACATATATTTTTTTTTCTTGGGCATCTTGAAAATGAGGGCCCATAAGTAGTTGTGAGAATGAGGGCCCAAAAGTAATTTAATGGGCCTCAAGGTTGATACTATAAACCCAAATGTTTACTAATAACAAGGGGAAAAAAAACTTATATTTTAGAGAGGTTAGGATGTCATACATTTTAAAATTCATATAAAAATACTGGTGTTTAAAAAATTATAAATCGTTAAGAGTTTTGCAGCTTAATTGATATTTATTGGTGTTTTTAATTGAGACAGGTAGGATTCAAATTCATTCACCAACTATCAATTTATAAAAAAAAAAATGTATCTTTAGGTTATAAAAGTTTTAAGTGAGAGGGTTTTAAAGGAAGGGAGAGAATTATATTGCCCATAAACCTCCAATGACCCCCCCCCCCCACCCAACCAAAAAAAAAAAAGCATCCAAATGAGTTAGTACTAAATATAATATTAGAAATTATGTCTTTTTTTTTTTTTTTTAAAAGTAAAGAGTTAAGTATTAGTACCAAATATAATATTATATATTATATCTTAATTTTACTTGAATCAATTGTCACTATTTTGAGTATTTATTTAGATAGCATTAATTTAATAATAAAAATTATTAAATGGAGTATGACTTTAGAGTTCAACAAAATTCCTTTTACAATATCACTCCCTAGGTAGATACTTTCATAAGTTCATGGAAAGAAATAAGAAGCCTTGAACTATCCATTTCCTCTATTTATTTTTTGTTTTTAATTTGCATATTAGTTAGTCAATATTGCCTGTTTGTTCTATTTTTTGGCGTTATATAATAAATTAGATAGTGTCCTATTAACGATGAGGTTTTGGTCACTAAAATAGAAAAATAGAAGAAGAAAAAGGTTTATATAAGAGGTTGAAACTTGAAAGACACAATTTCTGTACATTATAAACATATGGAAAAGTTTCTCAAAAAAAAAAAAAACATATGGACAATAACTGTATAGAATATGTTAGATTTTGTACAATTTTCTATGTGAATTCCAAAAAATACTTTACCACAAATGAATTCCTTAAAATAGTGTATAAAATATATATATATATATATATCTATATAAAAAGTGTCCAGGTGACTTTGGTATTTTAAAGAAAACTCTAACTCGTAAAACAAAAATGGTTCTCATTTTTTCTCTTGAATAAGTGAAAAAGAAAAGACTAATTATAAAATCTTGTTGTTCCTTCATCCTTAATGTCAAAGTGTGCGTATAGATGTAATCAAACACAGTTGAAATTAATGTCAGTGAACTTCTCTTCTTATGATTTTTGCCTATACCAAGGATTTAATTGTCATTGATATTTCAGGTTACCACTTACTACATGAATGATTTGGAACCCAACAACAATTTCCAAAAAGAAAAAGAAACTAAAGTTGATTTTGATAAGTAGAAGTTAAAATCAAGCTGATTGAACTCAAAGATTCAATTGATGAATTTAAAATTAAATAGATTTTAATTTTCCTCATGATTTAATAAAACAATCACAATAAAAATAAATATGAATAATATAAACTAAAGAAGAAATAATTAACTTATGAATGCTCATGGTCTTGCTTACAATTTAACAAATTCAGAGAAAAAAGAAAAGAAAGTCAGGATTGCAAGTTTAGCTCCTGAAATATAACAAAAATTTGGTATAGGAAATTTTTTGCAGATGACTTTAGTAAGAAAGGATCAGGTCGTAATATTATATTATACAGCAAAAAAACACACGGCCTTCTTGCATTGTCAAGGTGGCAAATTCACAATCAAATTCTCAAGACCTCCTTTCTCTTTGATAATTCTATTTTGATCACCATGCAGATAATGGACAGATCACGACAGTTGTAGCCTGGTTCACCATCACGCAATTCAGTGCCAAATGATAAGCAATTAGAACAATAGTTTGCGTACATTCATGTCCAATGCCTCTTGTGCTATATTCTCAAAACTAGCATTAAATGCACTTTCAGCTGCATTTAAAAGTTAGAATCCATTAGTGTTTAGAAATTGCTCTTGCCATGTAAGCAGTTTACTTCTGTCCACAAGACAAATAAGTCTTGTGCTTCACCACCCATGGATTCCACTCAGCTGCAAATTTCAAATTTCCAAAATATATTAACAACTTAGATGATTATCATGATGAAAGGATCATCTATAGTACAGTCATGATCATCTATAAAAGACCAGCATAGGCAAGTTCAAGTGCAGCTCATATTTCTTCAATTCTTGCACCACCTTTCCATATGCAATATTATATTTGATGGTGGATGAAAAGAACAAGGGTTCTTGGATGACAAGACCAAATTTTCCCTACTCCATTTAATCTGAAATTTTTGAGATTAATATTATTCATAAGAACTTTGCCCACCTGAAGATCACTGTATCACTTTGAAGAACCAATAACTGCTGACTTCCCGTGCTTTTGCTTTGTCCAATCAAAGCTCAAGTTTTGCCATCTGGAATATAGAAATAGAATCAATTAAATATATTTGCACATATTCAAGCACTTTGTAGAATCCTCCTTGATTTCCACACCCCTCTCATGGATTGCTGCTTTTTTCTACATTTCACAACTGACCATGTGCTGCATTTAGGTTGTGCCTATCTACTACGTATCTGCCTGAACCAAAATGTTTGCTGAATGCCTGCATATAAAAGGTAATCATGGGAGAAATTGGTCATCTAAAGAGAAACAAGAAGTTGATAAAGTTAGATAGTTAGTATCCATCTAACATTTATTTGCCACTCTACTATAGGAATAAATAAATAAATAAATGAGGCCTTCTACTGTTGGGGTGGCAAGCTCACAGCTCTAGGGGATGATATTGATTGCTAGTTATCCAACATGAGAAAGTTTAGAACTCAAAATAACTTTGTAAACTAACAAACTGAATTGTGGCCCCCAACCTTTTTATGGAGTACTGATGGATCCTTTTAAATTCAATTCAGCCTCATGGTGATATAAGCTGTCTCAGGTCATACCGGAGCATTTTCACCTGGCATCATTCAGAATCTAAGCTCCTCTTTTCGAATATGAATTCAGTAGGATGCTTATCAATTTTGGCTTAAAAGAATAAAAATAGAAGTTAGGATTTTATAATCATTGTCTTCCCAAAGTTTCTCACTGACCAGGGGCATAAAATGAATACCATCCCTGAAATATATCATTTCTAGAAAAAAAATCTAAGCTGTGTTTTGATGCAAACTATTCTATCAAATAAAAGTTACTGACAGTAAATTTCATATACTTAAATATGCATAATCATTAATTAAACCATTAAGTTATTAAAATCTTTGGGCTCACCTCTCTCTCCATCTGACCACCATGACAATGGCGGCGGAGGAGTCTCAAGACTGCTCGATCTGTTTGGAACAGTTTGAGGTCGATAGTGAGGCTAGAGAGATGCCATGTAAGCATAAGTTTCATTCTGTGTGTATCGAAAATTGGCTCCGCGTTCGTAGATCGTGTCCTCTTTGCCAATTATGCCTCTAGAGGAAGAAGAAGAAGAAGAAGATGAGCACCATCAACAAGATCAACCCATCTGGGTCCGTGTAGACCGGTCCATTTTAATTTGTCATATACTGGTTGTTCATCTCGGTCCGTATCGCATTCAAGTTTTTAAATCGGGCTCAAATCGTTTTCGTCGAGTTGATTCGGGTTTGAATTTGGGCTCGGATGTTGATTCGGTTACGGATATGAATTTGGATTCAGATTCAGATACGGCTATGGATATGGATATTGATTAAGTTTGATGACTCGTCAACTCGATCTACAAGACATGGAGTTCTAAAGACATGAATAGAAACACTAGTTATTTAAACGAAAGATTCATAATTTGTACACAGCTGTTCTTAGTCAAACAAATAATCAAAATTAAACTTTTCTTTTTTCCTTTCCAAAGAGTATATGCTTGTTTATCTATTTTAATTAGTTCCTTTTTGTTTTTTAAATAAATAATTTTGGGTTTTTTTTTTCAATGACTTTTGTATTTTATTGCATTATCTTTCAAGGTCGAAAGAGTGGAATTTGTGAATTAAATTAATTGGTGGCATTCCCATAAAAATAAAAATTAAGTGTCAAGTTCTCTGTTTGTGAGTGCTATTACTCTTCCTACAATTTGACACTTTATGAGTTTATTTTTTCAACTTTTCCTCCTAACTATTATTGAACCCAAACAATTTTTGTGTTTCAACATAGCCAACCACTAAAGACCCCATGAATTGATATTTCTAAGCAAATGAATTAAGATTTTTAGCAAATCTAAATATCATCCAAAACAGTGTATTAATTTCCAAAAAGATTGCCTACACCAGCAAAAAAGGACAAAAAATTTGATAGCGTTTTTTAATTGGAAGAAATTTGTAATGAGGTGGGAAGAAAATATGGAAAACTAAATAAAAGCCATATGCTAACCCCCATGACCATCATAAACACCAAAGAAAAGAGTGGAATTGTCCAAATTTAGATAAGTCATGCTACCCAAAAAAAAAAAAAAAAGAAGGCAAAATAGCATAATCTATAGAAAATAATTGAGATTATGAGTCCACTTAATAAGCCCATTGAAAAGGACCTAGAGAAAGGCCAAAATGACCATATACCACTTTTTAAGATTCAAATCCCTCCTCCTTATTATATTATGAAATTATCAACAAAAAAAGAAATCAAATGTTTTATTTAAAATTTCAAATTAGTAAATATAAATGAAAAGAAAGGAAAATTTTCCAATTTGTCCCTTGCCATTTTTTTTTGAATTTTTTTGTTAAATTACAAATTACACCCTCTAATTTTGTCCAAAAAATAAAATTCTTAATTTTTTTGTGAAATGCGCACGTGTAAAAATTATAAGATTGAAATGAATAAATTAAAAGTACTAAATTAAATTTGGAGCAAAGTTAGAGGGTGTAATTTGTATTAACTTCTTCCTCTTCTTCTTTTTTTCTTTTAGTTTTGTGCTTTTCTAATTTTCTCATTCAAGACATAAATGGCATCAAATTTTACTATTTTGAGTATTATAGCTTTAATTTAAGGGGGGAAAATTACCAAATGAAGTGTGGGTTTAAACTTTAAACTTCAATAACATTCCTGTACAATATTGCTTCAAAGATTTATAATTTAAGAATGATATGATTATTTATTTATTTTTTTTAATAATACAATTTGATTGGTTCATGTGACATAAAGCATATGTTGATGGCAAGGTTGTCAAAATTGGGATCTTACGTAGGATCGTGAGAGGTAGGTAAGATCGTGGATCGTAAATCGTAAGATCCTACCTATTTTCAGATTTTAAGTAAAAAACCTATTGATAGTGACTTTGTATGTTATATAATCACTTAAAATATAAATCCATCCATTAAAAAAAAAATTTGCATCATAAAATGTAATTTCCACACACTACATCATTCTTATGTCATTCTAACGAAACAAAATATATTTAACTTTTGACATAATGTATCTAAAAAGTTCAGTATATGTTTAATTAGCAACTAAGTACCGAAATATTATCTATACATATGGAAAATGTTTTCCAAATTCTAAGTTCCAAATCCAAAATAAGTTAGGCTAGTTAGCATATAAAAACTAGCTAACTACAAATTTACAATATGTAATTCAAAAGAGAATTCACAATCTAAGGTAAACTAGCTAATTACAAATATGAAATCCAAAAGAGAATTCTCATTCTATAGTTCTTCTAATCTAATCACTGTCATTGTCATATCTTATTTCATCGTCTATATCCTTCCTAGTATCAACATCCAAAACGTTAAACTTAAGTACTATAGGTTTTTTTGAGATTTTATGTTGACATAGGGGTAAATTTGGGACTTCAATCCATTATTGGGCTTCTGATAACCCATTGGGCTTGTGAGTTTAGGTGGATTATCTTACCCAAATGAATCCCACTTAAAAATTATTAAAAAAAAAAAAAAAAAATCAAGCCAAATGGTAGGATCGGTAGAATCCCATACGATCCTACGATCCTATACGATTCTACACGATCCTACATACGATCTTACCATTTTTGCAATCCTACTACGATTTTAAACTTTTTGGTGAGGTGAGGTCGTAAAATCGTACGATCACACGATTTTACGATCCAGATCGCGATTTTGACAACCATAGTTGATGGTTTTACTTACCGTCATGCAACGAATTGGAGAAATTTTCCAACAAAATGGTTTGGAGGTAAATTTCTTTCCAAACAAAATATAGAATATATATATATATATATATATAATAACCTGAGCAAGTTTAGACTATTTCACCGTCTACTCCAATGAGTGAAACCCGTTGTCAAGTACATGGTGACTTTGACTGGTGATCGTAAGATGCGAAATTATGAAAACAATGGTTTAGAGTGCACTTATTACAACTTGTTGCACAAATTGTTGTACAAAAAGTTGCCGAATCTAAATCTCAAAACATAGTAAACAAACAATACTTTTTTTTTTAATAAGAACAAACAATACTTTTTGGCACAACAGTTCTATATGCCCATTTGGCCATGTATGAGTCATAACATGTGAAAGTACAAAGAAGTTGTCAAATACATTTCTTATTTCTTTTTCCTTAGTGCATTTCACCTTGAAGATTTAGAGTGTTTTTCTAAGATTATGTGCAGGGGCGGAACTATCTGGAAGGCCCCCCAAACTTTTCAAGAATTAGATTTTCACCCTGTAATTAACAAATATATGTTTCCCTCCTCCCTAGAACTCTTCATATTTCTTTTATGAATACCTTAAATTAAATTGGTTAAATTCAAAATTTTGTTTATTATTTTGACCCCTCATTTTTAAAATTTTAGTTTCGCCCCTAATGATGAAAATGGATAACTTCACATTATAAAAAGAGCAAAATCTTGACTTTTTATCAAGATATTTCTAATTAAGTATAAATATTTTATTATATTGAATTAGTCTATATTGATTCTCTATAATTTTGAGGGAACACATTTTTTTAGTTAAAAATATTTTTATTTACTTAAAAAAAAAATATGAAACAAAAGAGTGCCCCAATTAAGTATAAATATTTTATTTTATTTTTTAAAATTAGTAAAAATGAAATAAGATGAAAAGAAAAACCCTTCAAATCTCTATCTGTGTCTCTTTCTCTCTCATTGGATTTGCTAGCTATTGCAAAACAAAAATCATGCATGGAAGACAAGGCGACCAAAGGGATTTTTGGGCATCAGGCAACATTAAAATTGAAGCTTTTATATATTTAATTTTAAAAAAAAATTCTTCTAATTTTTTTAGATGCAAAATTTTTTAATTTTTGTTGTTGAATTTCTTATTCATTTGTGATTTGTTGATCTAAATTTTTTTGTAACTTTTTTTAAAAAATTTCTTATTTGTTTGCAAGATTTCACCTAATTTTTATTTATATTTTTTTATCATATTGTGTTCGATGCTAGTAACAAATTATCTAGAGAACCCTTTTGAGACTTGATTAATTTTCACAAAACTTAATTCTTGTTGTTGTTAACAACTAGTATATATATAATAACTACAAAGATAAATTAAAAAAACAAATAAAGAACAAAGAAATGACTGGATGGTGGTCCATTGTCCACCTAAGCTTAGGTTTTTTTTTTTTCTTTTGTTGTCGCCATCTTTAAAAAACAATTTATTTTAAGGAATGTTAGGGATTCAACAAAATGTCACAACATTCTTAAATTAGCATAAGGCAAGAAATTTAAATTAGAGATTTGTGGTGGCCCATGAATGGGTTGACATGTTCATTTAGGAATATTGTAAAATTATTGTGACATTTTATTGTGTCCACATTACTTTTTTTTTTTTTTTAATTTATTACTCTTTTCATCCCACTTTGTTTGTCCTCTATTCCATTTTGAGATGTCCCAAAATATTGTCCTGTTTCTAAAAATAAAAATCATTAATTTACTAATGTTCCTATTATACCCCTATTAATTTACTAATTCAATTTTTTGATAAATTTATTTAAGGATAGTTTGGAAACTTATACATTTTTAAAAAGGTAGACAAGACAATAAATGATGTTCCCTTAAAAAGTTTGACTTTTCAAACAGGACAAACAAAGTGGGATGGAGGGAGTAGCTAATATTTTGAGCCTAATTAATACTCTTATTGGTATAGAGATTTTCCTATTAATTCAAATTTAGGGGTCTTGTTCCACTTAGGGAGGTTGGACGACTACCTAATTAGCCTAGTGGTAGGGCCGACGCTAGTGGAAGAAACATAATTTATATTGGAAATATTTAGTACAAAGTTATGATAGGCGTAAGTTTTACTATATTGAACTTATAAATTGATATGCTAAAAATTACATAAAAAATAATTCAAACATTTATTTATTGGGTGGCTGATGAAGCTCACTAATTACATTTATTGTTACATCAATTTGTAAGTTTTTTTTTATTTATTTCAATTTTTTTTAGAGATATTTTCAACTTATGACATCTACCCCTAGTGATAAAATAAAATTACTCATTTCTTTAGCATTTTCCATTAGGAAAACCATGTGCAAATTACCTATTCAAGTTGATTTAATCATATGCTTTCGGTGTTTCCCAGTTAGCATCATTTTCAAGATGTAGTGAAGTGCAATTGGGACATGAAGGCTCATTTATAAAAGCCTAGTTCTTCACTCAAGCTGCCATAAGGCCCATGACAATACCAATACTGCACCATGTAACCACTTGTCCTAACTACTAAGGCCTCTGAACATAGAGCCCATAATATATAGAGTTTGTCCATTAATATTGCAAAAGGCAAAAGTTACAAACTCTTGCATTAAAAACTAAGTAACGGCTTATTTAGCTAAAACTGAAATTTTTTTAGTGAAAGTACTGTAGATAAAAAGTAGCTGAAATAGTACAGTATGACTCATGAATAGTATAAAAAAGTGCAATGAAACCCATGAATAGTAGCAAAAATAAGCTAAAAGTAAAAAAAAAAAAGAAAAAAGAAAAAAAGAAAACTGGCTTTTTAAGCCAATGCCAAACGCATACTAAGAATTTCTCTCTCTCTCTCTCTCTCTCTCTCTCTCTCTCTCTCTGTGTGAAGTAGTGAAGTGCAATATCATTGGCAATAAATGATATTTTGGAAGGCCAAGTCATCAACCTGTTAAGCCAGAGATTGTTAGAGAAGTTGTAATTGTAATTGAAGATGATCAAATCCTAAAGCTTACAAATAAAAATGTGTTATCAAGGTCCATTGTCAATACTTGCTAATATGAACATCAACCTATGGTTTTAATCCAACGCAATCTACCATATAAGTACAAATATTTTATTTTATTTTTTAAAAGTAGTAAAAATGAAATAAGATGAAAAGAAAAACCCTTCAAATCTCTATCTCTGCCTCTTTCTCTCTCATTGGATTTGCTAGCTATTGCAAAACAAAAATCATGCATGGAAGACAGGGCAACCAAAGGGATTTTGGGGCCTCAGGCAACATGTAAGTTGAAGCTTTTATATATTTAATTTTTTTTAAAAAAAAATTCTTCTAATTTGTTTAGATGCAAAATTTTTTAGTTTTTGTTGTTGAATTTCTTATTCATTTGTGAGTTGTTCATCTAAAGTTTTTTGAAAAATTTCTTATTCGTTTGTGAGATTTCACCTTATATATATATATATATTATCATATTGTGTTCAATGCTAGCAACAAATTATTTAGAGAACCCTTTTGAGACTTGATTAATTTTCACAAAACTAAATTTTTGTTGTTGTTAACAACTAGTGTGTGTGTGTATAACTACAAAGATAAATTAAAAAAAAATAAACAAAGAACAAAGAAATGAGTGGATGGTGGTTCATCGTCCACCTAGGCTTAGGTTTTTCTTTTTCTTTTGTTGTTGCCATCTTTAAAAAACAATTTCTTTTGAGGAATGTTAGGGACTCAACAAAATGTCACAACATTCTTAAATTAGTATAGCGAGAAATTTTAATTAGAGATTTGTGGTGGCCCATGAATGGGTTGACATGTTAATTTAGGCATGTTGTAAAATTATTGTAACATTTTGTTGGGTCCACATCATTACTTTTTTTTAATCTATTATCTAATTTTTTGGGCCTAATTAATACTCTTATTGGTATAGAAATTTTCCTATTGATTCAAATTTGGGGGCCTTGTTCCACTTAGGGAGGAAGGGTGGCTGCCTAATTGGCTTAGTGGTAGGACCGACCCCGATGGAAGAAACATAATTCATATTGGCAATATTTAGGACAAAGTTATGCTAGGGGTATTACAATCTTTACTATATTGAACTTATAAATTTTTTTTTGAGAATCGAACTTATAAATTGATATGTCAAAAACTATAAAAAAATAATTTAAAAATTCATTTATTGGGTACTTGATGAAGCTTACTAATTACGCTTATTGTTACATCAATTTGTAAGTTTTATTTATTTATTTTAATTCTTTTTAGAAATATTTTCAACCTATAGCATACACTCCTAGTGATAAAATAAAATTACTCATTCCTTTAGCATTTTCCATTAGGACAACCATGTACAAATTACCTATTCAAGTTGATCTAATCATATGCTTTCGATGTTTCCCAGTTAGCATCACTTTTAAGATGTAGTGAAGTGCAATTAGGACGTGAAGGCCCATTTATAAAAGCCTAGTTCATTACTCAAGCTGCCGTAAGGCCCATGACAATACCAATACCGCACCGTGTAACCATTAGTCCTAACTCCTAAGGCCTCTAAACATGGAGCCCTTAATATATAGAGTCCGTCCATTAATATTGCAAAAAGCAAAAGCTACAAATTCTTGCATTCAAAACTAAATTAAAAATTTCTCTCTCTCTGTGAAGTAGTGAAGTGCAATATCATTGGCAATAGATGATATTTTTGGAAGGCCAAGTCATCAACCTGTTAAGCTAGAGATATTTAGAGAAGTTGCAATTGTAATTGAAGATGATCAAAGCCTAAAGCTTACAAGTAAAAATGAGTTATCAAGGTCCATTGTCAGTACTTCATAATATGAACATCAATTGATTAAAAAAATTAAGAAGAAAGTGCTCTACATTCTGTTTTCAACGCAAACTGAAGATAGGACAGAAACATTAGCAATTCAGTATGAGACAACTCAAACCTGCACTAGCAGGAAAAAAAAAAGGGCCCCGTTTAATATTAGGAGTTGCTTGCACCGGTTCTTACTATAGGTAGGTGAAAGAAAAAAAAAATGTATTGGGCTCTGTTTTAGATGAATTTGAGAAATGGGCTGAATAAACAGCCCAATTTCCAATTTTTGGTTTTTTGTTTTTTCTTAAAAGATAATAATTTGATAATTATGTCAAGAGATAAGAGATTTGAACCTTAAATATTTCAGATGAAAAGACCAAAAAGTATCAATTAAACTAAGATCAAGAAATTCCAAATCAACAATAGATCAAATAATTCGAAATAACATTAGAATTTGCTCTTTAACTTTTTTTTTTTTTTTTTTTTTGTCTGTAATATCAAGAAACTCTAAATCAACTAAAGATCAAACAATGAGAATTAGCTTCGTTAATTTAATATATGTTTTTTGGGGATTTAATTTAATATGTGCCTTTTTAGGGATTTAATGGTTCAGAAAAAAGTTGATTTTGGCAACTAGAAGTTGATTTGTAATACACTCTCATATGTTGAAAATGTAGCCATTAACCTAAACCACGTAATCCTTGTATATTCTTGTGTTCTCTATTTTTTGCTTCCACTTCTGTATTTATTCTAGCTTATTCAACATTGTATATCAATGCTAACATTTAAAATAAATAGTTAAAAGTTTCTGTTATAAATGCTAGGAAGTACCAGTTAACTTCATAAGCTCACAACTAATTGCAATAATAATAAAATGGTTGAAGATCAAATGTAAGAATTAAGACACACAGTTAGGATGTGGTGGGCTGGTGATTTCTGATTTGTCGAACTTATTGGTTTGGTGTTAAATCCTGGAATGGCTCTCATTTAGTTGGTAGCTTTCATTTAGTTAACCAACCATAACATAGAGCCAATTCCTATCCTTCTACGTGTGCAAACTAAGACTCTTGTACAAAAAGTCTATTAATTAGTCTAGTGTTTAGTCTACTGTATATAGTCATGTTATGGTTTATTGTAACACAAGATTTGTACTACACTTTCATAGGTTAAAAATGTAACCCTTAAGATATATTTCAAATGCATGCAATTTTATTTCTGAAAGTGAAGGAGCAAAGTAATTTGGTGAAGCATCACTTGTGCTGATCATTATCACCAATTGCATGCTTAGGAGTCCTTTAAGAACACTCTACCTATCCATTTTGCCTCTGTTCTTTTTCAGGGGTACTCGTATGATTTTTCTCTTAATTGTAGTAAATTCAGTCAAGCAAAACTTGCCTTTCTATTAAGTAACAAACTCCTCATTATATTTATGGCAAAATTTAGGTGTAATATATTAAGTTTTTCAATCAAATTCAAATACATGGTTTCATTAACCAATAAAATATAAACAATTATATCTTTTCTAAGAATAATTAAATTTAATACAAATATATATTTGAATTTAATTGAATAACATAATATACCCCTGTGTCTAAGGACAGTAAATTCAGTGAAGCAAAACTTGCCTTTCTTCTTATTGAAAACGTCGTCGTTATATTTATACTTCTAAAATATATTTTAGTCCATATAAAGAGCTTGAAGTTTGATTTTAGTTCCTAAACTTTAAATTTTTTGGGTAAATTACATAGTTAGTCCCTATCCTTTACATCATATTTTAATTTGGTTCCTAACCTTTCAATTGTGTCAATTTGGTCCCTAACCTTTTAGTGCTATGCCAATTTGGTCCCTACTGTTAAGTGTTGGATGGAAATTACTGATGTGTCTAACAGACTAATTAAATTATTATTTTCTTGCCATGTTGGTGGACACGTGAATGCCACATAATATTACATTAAAAAAAAGGGTTGATTCACTGACTCACGTTTGCACGTGAGTGTGTCTATTTGGGATTAAAATCCCTAAAATCTGAGGAGCAACTAGCACTTGGTCCAGAAAGAAAGGGTGAGGCTATGAGGTTTCGACAATGACTTGTAATTTACCCAAATTTTTTTATTGTCCTTAAATTATAGAAAACATTATACTTTTTGTTCTAGCTACTGTCGAATTTTGCTAACTTTAATCCTACATGTCTAATTAAGTAGCATTATCTTTAGCATTAGAGATTTTAACATGTTTTTCCTACATGATCCCTTCATTACATTACATTAAAAAAAAAAAAAAAAAAGACACAGGAGGTGAACTAGTAGCACGAAACCATATACTAGTGAGTCAATGACATATGGTATGAAAGCTTAAGGAGAAAATGTGTAATGTTTTCAACAATTTATAAACAAAAAATAAAAAATAGGCATAAATGCACTTTTAATCCCTACATTTTGACACTTTTTTCTATTTTAGTCCCTACATTTTATTTTTACCACTTTTAGTCCCTAAACCAATTAATGCGGGACGTTTAAGTCCTTGAAGCACTATTCCGTCACCAAACTAACGGAAAATCTGGACATGGCTGACGTGGGCATTAAAATATTATTAAAAAAATTATTTTGCATTTTTTAAATGCCAAAATTAAAAAAAAAAAAAAATTTAACGTGTTCTTCCCTGTAACCAATCTCCAGCAAAAAAAAATTCCTAAACCCAAATCCTAACCAAACCCCAAACCCATATCCCCAGTAAAGCAAATCTTAGCCTTCAAACCCATAAATTTTCTTGGCAAACAAACCCAAAAACATCCACTGGAAAAAAAAAAACCCCAAATCACTACCACCGAATAAAAGAACATGAAGATCAAACCCAAGCAAAAGAATAGAAACCCAAAAACCAAACCTTCTCTACAACATGAAAAATCTTTGACTAAGAATCGAAGTAATCCATTTCAGTGAGCAAGTAGAATGTCATTACTGACCGAATTGGGCGAGTCCTGGACTGAGTTAGGGATCGGGTTGAGGAAAAGCACAGACTTGGCCTCCACGAGCTTCTTCCTCTAGGGACAACGCGGGCTGTAGAACCTGCCAGAGAGGCAGGGGATACCGTCAGTAAAGGCGTTGACCGAAGTTTGTTGAGCGGCAGCGTTGGAGGACGGTGGAGATGACGTGCAGTGGAGAGAGATCGAGGAGGAGAGGAGGTAGAGCGAGTTGACTCGGTGAGTCCGGTGGGTGTTGATTTGGGAGTTTCGGATTTGGGCTAGGGTGCCGGGTTTACGGTACTTGTGGAAAGGCTCGAATCTGGTTGGTGAGGAAGAGGAGAAGGGTTTGGTAGATGCTCTGATTCTATGGTTCTGATTCTACGTCTCTCTCTCTCTCTCTCGCTCTCTCTGTGCGTTTGAGATATTTTTAAAAATTTTGAAATTTTTAGATCGATAAAAAAATATCTTGGATGGTGTAAAAATGTCGTCCACCAGACTTATTATTATTTTTTGCCATTTGGTTGCTGGGTTTCTATTCTTTTGCTTGGGTTTGATCTTCATGTTCTTTGATTCGGTGGTGGTGATTTGGGGGTTTTTCTTTTTCTTTTTCCCGTGGGTTTTTTTTTTTTTTTTTTTTTGTGTTTGTTTGCCAAGAAAATTTATGGGTTTGAAGGCTAAGGTTTGCTTTACTAGGGATATGGGTTTGGGGTTTGGTTAGGATTTGGGTTTAGGGATTGATTTTTGTTGGAGATTGGTTACAAGGAAGAACACAGGAAGAACACGTTAATTTTTTTATTATTTTAATTTTGACATTTAAAAAATGCCAAATAATTTTTTTAATAATATTTTAATGTCCACGTCAGCCACATCCAGATTTTCCAATAGTTTGGTGACAGAATAGTACTTTAAGGACTTAAACGTCCCGCGTTAATTGGTTTATGGACTAAAAGTGGTAAAAACAAAATGTAGAGACTAAAATAAAAAAAAGTGTCAAAATGTAGGAACTAAAAGTGCAATTACGCCTAAAAAATAACTATCTAAAGTTTAGGAACAAAAGAAAAATGATATGAAAACTTTAGGGATGAAAACAATATTTTTTTTTCCTATTTATATATACGCAAAAGTAAAAAGAAGTTGACAAATATATTCCTCATTTAATATAGCATTTAGCCAAACCTATTTTTTGAGAAAATAATTTGATTCCCTATAATTTTGAGAATATGTATATATATATATATATATTTTTTTTGAGGAAAAGCTTTCAGTTAAAAGAGATATTTGTTAATTTTTTTAGAGAGTTTCAATTTATAGCGTCCGCTCCTGATGAGCGATCTTTATCATCAAACCAAGACACCAATCAGTTTTTGGTGTAGGCAGTGATTGAACCCCAAATCTCTTATACAACTATCAGAGACTTTACTAGTTGAGCTAACTGGAATCCACTATTTGTTAATTAACTTTTACAACATTCCAATAAAGATGGACTCACTTGATTCGTTTTTTTACGAGTGCAATGGAATATTTATTAACAAAAGCCTTCAATTAATTATTTGTTATTTTTTGGGCTACTTAGAAAATGTTCTATGATTTCGTACTGCTTTCAGTGTTTCCTACTTATCATCATTTTCAAGATGCTTGCATTCATTATTTCAATTACTCAACTAAAGCTCAATTGCTTATTGAAGAGGTAGTGCAACTGTGACGTGAAGGCCCATTTATAAAGCCCAAGTCAATTACTCAAGCTGCCATAAGGTCCATGATAACACAAAAACCACTTCGTGTAGCCATTCAACCTGGGTCTTCTGAACTTAAAGGCCATTATTTTAAAGTGCAAAAGTTACAACATCATATATCATATCATATCCATATCCGTATTCGCATCTATGTTTCTTTCCCTCTTGTTACTTATTAGAGCCATTGTTAATATTGTCTAATCTCTAAGAGACTAATTTTAAATTGTACAGATATCATTCTCTACTCTCCTCGCGATTTGATAATACAATAACACATATACTAATAATAGAATATAATAAAATACAAAAAACAAATTAAACAAAATCTGAATGATTTAAATTAAAGAAGAAATAAACAACTTATTATGAATGCTCAGGGTCTAGCTTACGGTTGAACACGCTTTAAAATGGAAAATCAACCAGAGAAAAAGAAAAATTATGACTACAGGAATCAATATTATATTGTAGTCTTATAATGTTTTTTTGCTAGCTTTTGGATTAAAAACTTCTCTAGTGCCACGCTGGTGGAATAACAGGTTGCAGCTACAGCAATTATCCAATCATCTCTAATCATCGAGTTGTTCAAGCTATTTATATGTGAGGAATTTTCAATTTGCCTATGTTGTGTACAAAAATCTGAGGTGAATTTATAAATTATAAAAGACCACCTGTTAGAAACCTTAGCTTCTACAATATATATATATATATATGTATATATTCTTTTCAAGATAACTCTTTTTAAGATAACAAACTATAGATTTTAATTGATTTTTCTATTTGACAATTAGGAAAGATACACTATTGTAAGGTGACTCTAGAATTGCATATTCAAAATTTGCTTATGATGCCCAAAACACTGCAGTCTGTTGTGTATTTTATTTGCAACCTGAAGAACAAAAAGCAAAAGGAGTAGGAGGAATCACTCTTTTTGAGTTATTTATCAAACATACTCTTTTCGTTATTACTTTAATTTATAAAAATTTTAAATAATTGTGATTTTTGAAAGAAAAAAAAAAGTAATTGAGAGGCCCCTCAGTCATTAATATGTTCAACTAGTAATTGATGGTGGATACTACATTATGCTGAACACAAAATCTATTTTTGTCATTTAAGTTATTAGAATAACACCAATAAATCAAGTTGAGACAAAAATACTTCAATTGGATTCATTATTTTATTTGATTTTTTTTAGCAAGAATTGGATCCATTATTGGTCATATTTTGAAAATGAAATAACTATTCATTCTAGAAATACTTAATAATTTTCATTGAAAAATGACAAAATGCATAAATTGTTTATTTGGAGGGAAAAATACAAAAATTTCATCTCCAACTCTATTGGAAACACTAAGAGATGCTAGGACTAGGAATATAAACTAATCTACCTTATACTCCACCAATCATAACTTACAATGAAAGAAAAAAAATTATATATAACAAACTATGATTGGTGGTGCATAAAGTAGAACAAAAAAAATGAGACAAATATTTTATTGCTTTTGGAAACTATTGTACAATTAATAAAACATAAAAGGTATCAATTGAACTAAGATTGAGGCTATCACCAAAAAAAAAAAAAAATCTAAGATTGAGAAACTCCAAATTAACGACATATCAAATAATTTAAAATAACATTAGAATTTTTCTTTTTTAATTTTTTGCAATATCAAGAAACTCTAAATCAACTAAAGATCAAACAATGAAAATTTTCTTCGTTAATTTAATATATTTATTTTGGGGATTTAATTTAATATGTGCCTTTTTAAGGGATTTAATGGTTCAGAGAAATAGTAGACTTTGGCAACTAGAAGTTGGAATCAAGCCGACTGGAAATAAAGATTCTTAGATGAAGTAAAAAATGGTACAGAGCGTAAATCACAACTCATAACTGTGGATTTCATATTCTCTTGAACACGACTAAAATATTGTTTGCTAAAAATCCCTGGACCAAAATGACAATCATGAGACAAGTTGCACATTAGGTACAATAATCACTTATCTAAAAAATAATAAGTATTTAATTAATAATCACATTACCATTATTTGCCACTACTGTAGAGAGACACTATTTTGTAGCATAATCAAAGTCTCAAGCTTCCCTTTCTATATTTTGTAACACTATTTTTAACCACCGTGATTAAAATTGAGTGATTTATTGCATTTGTAGCATTATATAGCAATGTCTTGGACGTCCAAATTCCAATGGCTTGTAGTAGAATGCTAAGTAACAAGAAAAATAAACGAAAAACGAAGGAAAACAAGAGCAACCAACAATTTTTTACGTGGAAAACTCTCTATGAAAAGGAACACAGAGAGAAAAACCACGGGCTCAAGCCAATCTTCTTGTGCACTATTTTCTTAAGGTATGTCTTAATACAAGTTTTCCTTCCTCTTATATAAAGGGAAGGCGAAGAGTGTACACCACATCGGGTAAAATTCTATTGGCCAAGGCCATTGTTACATGCGAACGAAACATTTTGCTCCCTCAATGTCCTCTCTCCTCTGCCTGCGTTGTGCTACAATGCTATGTAGACAAGGCACACCTACTGTTACCCCTGAAAGGCTAAGACATTTTTTCAGGTTTAGCTCTGCACTTGGTCGTGGGAAGGTGCCTCTGCAGAGTGTACTAGGAGCTTTTCTTTTGTTGAACACATGCAAGACTCTATGAGATCTAATTTCTGGTTGTTCCTCATTAGCTTTTAGATTAATAACTAGGTATATAGTTTCCCTCTCTTACAGAATTGAAGTGCAGGAACATTGATAGTAGATGAATTTCCATTAAGCTAGTATTAGATTTGTCAGAATCCGATTGCACCACTAGGTGATAGCAATTAACTTCATATCCGCTTGACATGTGACCTAAATGTTTGTGAAATGCCTGGACCTGAAATTCAACCATGAGACAAGTTGCAGTGTTACATAGGATCAATCATTTAAAAAGTACTTGATAGAGTTGTTTCTAATTAATTTCTACCTTATTATTATTTGCAACTCTGCAACAGAAAACACTGGCCCTTCTCAGTTTGTCAAGTAGCAGATTCACAATCAAAATCTCAAGCTCTCCTTTCTCTCTGATGGACAGGTTATGACAGTTGTAGCCTGGTTTACCATCACTTGGTTCAGTACATCTTGATTTATTTGTTCAGATTCAGCTTTGAGAGTATTTGTAGCCTAGTTTAAAGCAGTATCTTGGACATCTAGTGGCTACCCATTTCTTCCGCCCGCTGGATAATTAGAATCCTCATAGTATTAACATGATATGATAGTCCTGCATTTTATTTGATAGAAACTAAATGAAGCAGTATGGTCCAATGAGTCTGTAAGACTAACAAGAAAATGCTAAACTCCTAAAAAAAAAAATTTATAATCCTACATTTATCAATTGTAGAGAGGAACAAGATTGAAGTAATAATGCTTCCACTTTTGCTTTATCCATTGAAAGCTATTTAATGTTATTTTACTCTAAAGTAGCTCAATTGACTTAGTAACTTGGATCATTAAGAACTATTGAATGATGAGTTTAGGAGAATATTTTACTGTACTAACCTGTCGGAAGCTACTAACAAACCTTTGCGCACTTGTAACTTTGATGCAGCTTTGCTTTCCACCTCATTTGCATTTCCTTCTTTCTCATATGCAGTGTTGGCATGGATGTGTCATTGAACAAAAATTATTCTTGACTGACAAGACCAATCTACCAACTCATCTACTTCAATTTAACCTTTCAATTTTCAATTCCATCAAGAGACCTGATTTAGGATCAAAAGATCTTTGAAATATTGTAGTCACTATGCAATATGCATTCCCCATTTCCATTGTTTCCAACAATTGTGACTTTCTGAAGGAAGAGAGTGCAACAATACAATTATGACTTAATTAATCTTTTTTTTTTCAATTATGACTTGATCATTTAAAAAAAAGATCTAACACTGCTTTGGTGCTAAAGCTGTATAGAAGTAAAAAGGAGGTAAAGCACAATTTGAAAATAAAATTTAACTTTGCCAAAATGAATTGCAGAGCTGAGGCCTTGGAAAACTTAAATATCCAGCCTAGTTGGATATCTAAAGCTTACATGATGAAGCTCATCCTGTACTCATTACTTAGGTCAATGTTTAACTGAATCTGTCATTGCTAATAAGGAAGCATCAAAAGCTTTGTCTTTTGCTACTTAGGTCTATGTTTTCAGAAAAGGTCAAACAGTAATGCTGAAAGTATTAACATTGTCTTTTGAACTTTTAGTCAATTGGCTGACAAGACCAAATTTCCCCAACTCCATTTAATCTGAAAATTTTTGAGATTTATATTATCCATAAGAGCTTTGCCCACCTGAAGATCATTGTATCAATTTGGATAACTGACAACTGTTGGCTTCCCACTTTTGATTTGTCCAACCAAAGCTCAAGTTTTGCCAGCTGGGATATACAATTAGAATCAATTAAATATATTTGCTGATTCAATAAAGTTAATTGATTGAAATAAACATAATTAACTTCTGTATCTACATTTAGGTCATCTAATATCTTTCCTATTGTGTCATAAGCATCAATGTCTGACTTCCTCTTTAATGGTTTCATACATCTTAAAGTCTGTAGTTTCATCTAGAAGAAAATAAACTTGTGTAGGAAGCCTCCAGGCCAAAGACGTGAAACATCCATGTGGTAAGAAAAAGAGGAAACAAGGCATAATACTTGCACACATACATTCATATGTTGTGCATGCACACATCTTCATTAAGGAACTTAAGCCACTAAAGTATCAGGCACTTCTTTTTCAATTTTTTTCTATTTCTGCATGTATAACTGTGGAACCAACCCAGTTGGAAGAACAGGCATAATCAGATATAATAAAAATCAGCAATACTTGAAACAAGAAACAGCAGTGAAGTTGTGCAATTATAATTGAGAAATTTATAGAGGACTGAGTTTAAAATGATATGAATGAACCTATAGAAGTATTAGAAGTTTTAGATGCTTATGGTCTTAGTTTCTATGTCTAGGATTTGAACAGTCACATGGATTCATATAACGTATGAACCTTGCCCATTAATGCCTAGCATTTGCCTGATAAGTGAGAGAAAGAAATGTACAATGATGTTTTGTTGACTAAAAGAAAATGAACTCATCATTACAAGTGAGTACTCACTATAGTTTCTTGTTCCCAATGATAAAGAATTTAAGACTTTCTTATTTCAATTTTTTTCTCTTCTCTTTCCTCCTACTTTTTTTCCTGTAACCAAATGGAGAATGAGTTTAAATAATATATCACTAAATTTTTTTTTTTTTTTTTTGTCTAACTTGAAATGTCAAAATAGTGCATTAATTTAATCTAAATGAGGCTCATTGGGGTGTCTAGTGGAAAGGGGATGATTACTCAAATACCTCATTAAGGGGCACCTCTTCCAGCTTTGCCTCTTTCCTTGGTATCCTCAATGAGGCTCAAAACTAGATGCAGTTTAGAACTCCCACATTGGACTCTGTTGCTGAATAAGATTTTTTTAGCAGGGAGGGGGTCCAGAGAAAAGAGGATGATCTCAATGCACAATGGAAGTAGAAGCACATGGGAAAATTGAATCTAGAAGCCAAAATTTAAAATCAAGACAAAAAGGAATTAGGATGACATAGGAGCAATTGAGTCCTTTTCAACAACAATGTGATAGGAGCATTTCTTTCACAAAAATCTATAGATCCTCCCCTTACCTGTGTACTGCCATTTGAACTCTCAGTGCATTTTGATCTTTGAGATCATTACAAGCCCATTGTTTAAGATACTGATTCCAAGAGTACTCTATGCTATAGTTGCCAGCTTTGAATTTCCAACCATATTATCATTATACCTTTGAAAAGATCAACAAAGTAAGCCAAATACATCACCTCCTTGGCACACTTTTGAATAAAAACTCAAGTAACATTTTTTTCTTTATTAAGTAAAAGGAAATTGGCAAAACCAAAAAATAAGTACTAATACATTTTACATATTATTTCATCTCATATAAATGCGAAAAGGACATATTATGATAATGAAAGTAATGAGACACAATTTCCAACTTGTCATCTTACAGCATGTTGCAGGAGAATCCTTTGAACATTGAAAAGAAAGAATAGCATTGACATTTTAATTTTTTTTATTAACATAATAAACAAGATTGCTACATATCTTTTTATGAAGGATCTAGGTTAATGATTGACATGCATACCTATAAAAGTCAAAGTGGCAGTAAATTCTGAATCTGGTTCTCATTAATTCAGTTCCACTGTCAAATAAAAGGGAGCAGGTTTATGCCACGTCTTTCTTGTTTGTCTCTACCATCTTAGCAACAACTTGATTCCGTCAATAATACCCGATCTCTTTAAAGAAGTAAGGTTATCATAATCAAGCATATTGCAGAATCCCCTCTGATTTCCCCAACCATCTCCTGAATTGCTACTTGTCTCTACATTTCCCTTTGATAATCAAAGAACCAAGTGAATAAACTTGAAAACAGCTCAAAACTTTCCAATAAACACGCTGAATTTATATCCATGAACGCAAGCACTCGTAGTAAGAACCCAACTAGACCACAATAATGTCCATATAGGTCAATGTGACCTAAATTTGAAAGTTATAAAATCCTAACATAGTAAAGCAAGATTTGTATTGAATACTTATGAGAATGAGGTTGGAATTATAGTGCAGGAATATTGTGGTCTATTATAAATAAATCTTAATTATTCTTTTATTTAATATGTGATGATGCAACCATTTGTAGAATTAAAAAAAAAAAAAAAAAAAAAAAAAAAAAAAAAAGAAGGTAAAAGAAGATATGAAACATGCAGGTAACAGTGCTGGAGATGTCAGAGCTTCAATGGCTAATATTTTGAAAAGCACCACAGCAATTAAGTAGAGATATTTGCCACCACCGGTGTCATTAACTGCTGCACGAACTAACATTGAACTTGTTTCAGATTGGATAAGCCAACAAAAGATAAACAAAAACCAGGATTTAAACACAACAAAAATCTGAGATAGGCAATAAGTATAGATTACACCCAATAAGAGAAAGATCATGCAGCAAAGATCATTTTGTAATCCAAATAATAAGTAGTCAGGTATTAATTCAGCCAGCATATTTTTCCAAATCATGTGTTAAGAAACCAAATTCAGGATGAATAATTATCATATGAAAGTAAAGAAACGTAATTTCAATGTATTGCAAAGTTGCAGGGTAACAAATTGGGAAATACAGCATATGAAATCAGAGAAGTTTAAAATACTCAAAATATCAGAATGCTTATAAAGAATACGAAAAAGAAAGCATAGAATTGAGATTTCATTCTTGTGTTTTATCCTTGAAAAATAATACTAGAATATATGTGTTTATGAAGGATCTCGGTTCATGATTGACATACGTACTAAAAGAAGTCGAAGATGCAACTAATTCTGAATATTGTTCTCACAAATACAGTTCCACTATCAATTATAAGAGAAAAGACTTATGCCAACTTTTTCTTGTTTGCCTCTGTCATCGTAGCCAAAAGTGGGATAGCCACTGACACTCAAGGAAGGCTATCATATCCAAGCACATTGTAGAATTCTCCTTCATTTCCACACCCCTCTCATGAATTGCTACTTTTTTCTACATTTCACAAGTGACCATGTGTTGCATTTAGGTTGTACCTATCTACTACGTAACTTCCTAAACCAAAATGTTTGTTGAATGCCTGCATATAAAAGGTAATCATGTGAGAAGTTGGTCATCTAAAGAGAAACAAGAAGTTGATAAAGTTAGATAGTAAGTGTTTACCTAACATTTATTTGTCACTCTACTACAGGGAAAAAAAAAAAAATGAGCCCTTCTACTGTTGGGTTGGCTAGCTCACAGCTCTTAGGGATGATATTGATTGCTCATTATCCAACATGAGAAAGTTAGTAGAACTCAAAAATCAAAATAGCTTGTAAATTAACAAACTGAATTGTGGCCCTCAACCTTTTTATGGAGTACTGATGGAGCCTTTTAAATTCAATTCAGCCTCATGGTGATATATGCTGTCTCAAGTCATACCGGAGCATTTTCACCTGGTATCATTCAATAAGTACCACTATGGATTTCAGAATTTAAGCTCCTCTTTTTGAATATGAATTCAGTAGGATGCTTATCAATTTTGGCTTAAAAGAAAAAATAGAAGTTAAGATTTTATAATCATTGTCTTCCCAAAGTTTCTCACTGACCAGGGGCATAAAATGAATACCATCCCTAAAATATATCATTTCTAGAAAAAATCTAAGCCGTGTTTTGATGCAAAATATTCTATCAAATAAAAGTTACTGACAGTAAATTTCATATACTTAAATATGCATAATCATTAATTAAACCATTAAGTTATATAAATCTTTGGGCTCACCACTAACAAAAGTAGTGATAAGAACCACCGCCAAAGGCCACTTTTACACATTCGATCTTCATTTCATCTATTGTACAATAAAAAGAGAACTGCTTTTACAATGTAAGAAGATAGCCCTGGATACCCACATTGAAGTACAATTTTAATGTAAAGCAGGTTCTTGTTTGGAGAAGCAAGAAACATAGAAAACAGGAGAAAAATTGACTTTTGTAGAGCAGTTTACTAACTTGTTTGAGTTGTTTCAGATTCTTGGAAAGGTCAAGAAACCTTTATTTATTTTGGTCACTAGAAGACTTATAAGAGCCAAAGTAACCAAAATTCATTACAAGCCAGAGATTGTTACAGAAGTTGCAATTATAAATGAAGTTGATCAAAGCTTAAAGCATACATATAAAAATGAGGCATGTAGTTCTATTGTCACTATAGACTCAATACCTATATGGATAAGTATAGTGCTTGTATCTATATGGATAAGAGTAGTAATAAACAGACCTTGATTCCCACTTTCATCATAACTACAGTAAGCATTATGAAGAATCTGCCATAATGAAAATCTTTTTCTTTATTTTTTTTCCCTTCAACAAATAATGATTACGTAAAGGTAAATAAAATACTAGTATTTGTTTACCTCTGTAACATTCGAATTCAAGGAGAAAGCCAATAAGCAACCACTTGGGACAAGTTCCTTCATCCAAGAATTGCTACCGTGAATATCAACTTATGGTCTTAATCCAATGCAATCTACCATACAAAAATTAATAATAATAAAAAGTAAGATGAAAGATGGTATATATTGTGTTTTCAATGCAAGCTTAGCAAGCCAAAAATGATAGGAAAGAAACATTAGCAATTCAGTATGAAACAACTCATACCTCCACAAGCCCAAAAAAACATAAACCATATTTTTATTCAATTGTAGAAATAAAAACATGGTGGAGTTTGTAATTGAATGATAAAAAATACCTGTGCAAGCTAATACTGCAGTGCTGTTGCCAGATATACTTCTCCCCACGAATATTATCTCATTATCACCAAGTGCTGATCCTTATCTGACAAGATGAGAAGTAAAACATCCAAAATACATCACCAAATCAACTTGATTAGAGATAAAAAAAGAAACAGAGAAAGATGTGAAGAAAGCATGTGAGGAATGAAAATTCTATTGGCAGAGAAAAAGAAAACTAGAAACCACTTCTAGATAATTGTTTACCACTGAGTTATTGACTTGTTGAACCATTTTTAGTATGTAAGAAGATAGCCCCAAATACCCAGATAAATTGACATGCAGTTTAATGTCAAGCAGGTTCTTGTTTGGAGAAGGAAGAAACATAGAAAACAGGAGAAAAATGGACTTCTGGAGAGTGATTTATTAACTAGTTTCAAAGTTCTTGGAATGGTCGAGAAACCTAATATATGATTAATGACTTACCCTTTATTTTGGTCACTAGAAGACTTCTAAGAACCAAAGTAACCAAAATTGATTACAAGCCAGAGATTGTTAGAGAAGTTGCAATTATAAATGAAGATGATCAGAGCCTAAAGCACACATTTGAAAATGAGGCATCTAGTTCTGTTGGCAATACTTGTATCTATATGAATAAGGGTAGTAATAAACAAACACTGGATCCCAACTTTGATCATAAACTATTAAGATCATAAACTATTAAGCGTTATGAAGAATCTGCCATAGTGAAAATCTTTTTCTTTATTTTTTTTCCCCTTCGAACAAAGAATGATAATGTAAAAGTAAATAAAAGACTATTATTTGTTTACCTCTGTAGCATTTGAATTCAAGGAGAAAGCCAAGAAGCAACCACTATTCCTTTATCCAAGTGTTGCTACCATGAATATCAACTTATGATCTAAATCCAACGCAAGCTAAGCAAGACAAAAAAGATAGGAAAGAAACATTAGTGATTCAGTATGAAACAACTCATACCTGCACAAGCCAGAAAAAAAAACATAAAACATATTTTTTTTTTATTCAATTGTGGGGAAAAAAAAACATGGTGGAGCTTAAAACCGAAGCATAAAAAATACTTGCACAAGCTAATTCTTTTGCCAGATATACTTCTCCCCACAAATATTATCTCCTTATCAGTAATTGAATATCCTCACCTGACAAGATGAGAAGAAAAACACCCAAAATACATCACCAAATCAACTTGGTTTGAGATACAAAAAGAAACAGAGGAAAGAATTCCATATTCTTTCTCCTAATATGTGAAGAAAGCATGCATGTGAGGAATGAAAATTCTATTGGCAAAGATAAATAAAACAAGAAACTACCTCTAGATAATTATAATTATTCACCACTGAGCTATTGACTTGTTGAACCACTGCAACGCCCAAAAATTTTGGTAAAGCCCCGAGTTTTAAGTTCATATTCCTTATTTGTTTCGGTTTGTTCTACATAATGAAATTAAATAGCCAGGAAAAGATTAGCTATACAATTAAAGATGGTGAAGAAGAATTTTGTTTTGCATGATAAAATTCAATACCTGAATCTTCTTCTTTTGGCGGAGTTAGATCTAGCCACAATTTTTCGATGCGAGCAACCCAATCCTGGTTCTTGCAACTTTCTACTAAGATGGGACACCTCCGAATATGTAGTGTCTTCAAAGACGTTAGGGCAGGCAATGAAGTCAAATTGGGGCAATTCGAAATATGGAGTGACTGAAGAGAAATGATTTCGCAGATCCACTCCGGCAATGTCGTCAAACTCGGACAATTCCGAATCTCGAGATGTCGAAGAGAGGTGGCCTGTTGAAGCCCCACCGAAAGAGAGGTCAATTTTGGATGATCATATAATCTTAGATACTGAAGCTATCTCAGGGCTTGCCATTCCAATTCCATCCCATCTATATCTATATATGTATATTACTAAAAGCTGGAGCATAGCATTTCTTGTTACGCCACTTCATCGCCACATCATTGGCCACGTAATTATTATTTTTCTTATTTATTTTTTAATCTTATTTTTAACAAAAAAATATAAATGGGTTATTGACTTTACATATTCATCTCGAGCAGTTTTAACATTACATATAATTTTGCTTTTACATATCCATCTACTTAATTTATAATTTATTTTTTATTCCTATTTTTTTACCCAAAAAAAAAAAGATTATTGACTTTACACAATAAATTTATTATTATTATTAAAAAAAAAAAAAAAAAAACAATCACTAGCATTTGAAGCCCCCATAATTGTTGCATAAAATCTTCAAAAAATTAAATTGAAAAAATATAATCTATAATCTATTATAAAAGTTGAATCCTTAGAACTAATTGATGCACAAAATGGTAACACGTGTCATTTTATTGAAACATAAGTGAATGTCATTACATTCTCTTTCGTTTCTCCAGCTCTCATCTTTCTTCAAATTGATTAAAAATTTGGCGTTTTAGATTTTCATCCCAAAAGGATAGCATTTCAAATTAATTGGAAAAAAAATAAAAATAAAATTTGGCGTTGCGGATAACAACCGTTACCTACACTACAGTCAAAGCGTTTTAGATACTATTACTCCCTCACCCTTTCCACTTCTCAATTAAATTTGAGTTCTCACGCCCAGGCACAACAAAAAACCCACCTAAATTAGCTCTCTTGGCCTCCCTCTACACTTATTTAAAAGGGGAATATCAATGCTTTCTGTGGGGCTTCAGGGTCACACAAGTAAGCTCTCGCTAATTCTCTACACATGCAAAGTTTTATTAATAGCACTAAAAGTTAACCATTCCTTGCCTGTGGGGTTGAGCTTGACTTCCCAATTTGTTTTTTCTATCTTTGTAGGACCATTATTGGTTGTTCAGGGGAGTTGAGTACTGCTCACACCCTCAAGTATTTGGAATAGGCTAGATGTGCAGAGTGCCTTCATGTCAACATCTCTCATATTCCTCATAAGTTAAATTGGAAAGCATGTAGAATTTTTTTGGAATGCAACCAAGAGAGGTGACCAGGTTCTTGCATCTTTCAGAATTTGTAGTTCTTATCCGCGAAGTTTAGGGCACTATAATCTATTCAAATACTCCTCAAGTTACAGGTCTCGCTGTCTTTTTTTCCTATCTTCTTTGACATTATACAGCAACATATCATACACAAACTTGACACAGATATATAAACCATCTAAGACTAAGAGCATTGGATTTTCATTCAAAGGTTTGTTAGTTTTAGACAATTTCTCATCATCCTATCATACTCAATCAGAAAATGATTGTTATGTTCTTAGCTGCATGCTTTTTTAATTTCAGTAAGACAGAAAATAATTTTGCTTGACGAGCCACTTGCTAAAAGTAACCTCTTTTATGGACTCATGATCAAAATGTGAGATTTATAAATAGACTTGATGAATCATTATCACATTTAGTCTAATGCATGAACTAACATTATTACATATTCTCCATTGAAAGAAAGAAAAAAAAAAAGTTATTTGTGTTTTGTATTTAGCTTAATGGTTTGTTAATTTTAATTTTAATTTTTAAAAATTATAACTTTCATTGTTACATTTGAAATTTGTACCCCATTGCGAAATCCTCCTATAGAAATATAACATTGTAGCATGTTCTCTTTTGTTTACCTCAGTGACATTGCTATTACGTTATTTGTTGATTACTTAATTATTGCCATTATTGTTTTGTTAGATGGTTCAATTTTTGAATTATTATTATTCTATTATAGGTTAAAGCATCTAGCTATTTAATTTATGTTGGTTTCAGAGCTTAAACAAACAACAATCTTATCTGGATAAATCTCTCAACGATCATGTGCAGCAAAAAACAATTTAAATTTTGCCAATAGGCGAAGGAAGATCACATGTTGGATTGAATTGGAGAGAAGTAACTAGCAAATTTGTGTCTAAAAGCAGCTACCACCAGTTATAAGGAGATTAATTCATATAATATGAGTACTCCATGTGATTTGAGAAATTTAACTAGATAACTGAATAGTTTTTAATTCTTATATTGTTTGAATTTGTAATGTTTCACCCATAAATAAGTAATTAAGTTTTCGTGATTATTATTGAAATTTGTTTGGTGATTTCAACAAATGTATAACATAGTTTATGTATATTCATTTCACTAATACAATTAACATGAAACTATATATGTCACATATCGTGTGGTGGCAAAATTACTAATAATCTAAATCTATATATTTCTAAAAGTTGAAGCGTAGTATTTATTGTAGCTAAGCTCCTGTTGCGCCACCTCATCGCCATGTCATTGACTACATAATTATTATTTTTCTTATTTATTTTTCATTCCTATTTTTTTTACAAAAAAATATAAATAGATTATTGACTTTATACATTCATCTTGAACAGTTTTAACATTACATATAATTTTGTCTTTACATATTCATCTACTTTAATTTAGAATTTATTTTTTATTCATATTTTTTTTTACAAACAAATATAAATAGATTATTGACTTTACGGATTCATCTTGAGTGGTTTCAAACTTCACATATAATTTTGCCTTTATATATTCATCTACTTAAATTTAGAGGGTCATTCTAGATGTTTATAATGAAATCAATGAAGTATCAAAAACCAAAAACAATGTCTATACATATCTATACTATATATATTAATGGAAGTTTTGTAATAAATTTTATAAAACTCTTTATGCACTACATCTTTAGTATCTTTTTTTTTTTTTTTTTTTTTGTACAATTCTTATTTAATTTTTCTAACTTTTAATCTTCTTCAATCATTGTCTTTTTAGTTCAATCTTTCATCCCCTCCAATAAATTTTTTTTTTTTTTAATTTTCATTTGATTTCCTTTAGATTTTTAAAAGTTTCCTTTATATCTTCTTAAATTCTATGGTTTCACTTTTAATCTTTTATCTTAATTTTCATATAAATTTCTTCTTATGCCATTTCCACCTCTCTCCCCTATTCTTTCCAAGTGGCCCACGACAAAAAGGTCAATACTCTCTCTCTTTCTCCCATTTTGTTTTTTCTTTTTTTGGTGAATTTTTTATTTTATTTTATTTTATTGATTCAACCATTTTTTTTTTTCCTACTAATGGTTTTTTATTTAATTTTTATTGTTGATTTAATTGTCACATCACATGTGTTTATTTTTTGGGTATTTGCATCGACTTTTATGCATATTTAGGTAGCTTGGGGCCTGTTTGTTCATCAATCTCAAACTCACATTTTTACATTTTAAACAACATTACACACTTTTTCACACACTTTTTCACCGACACATATTTCAAAAAACTAAAAAAACCACAAAAAACCTTTCTCAAACAACTCTACCAAACACCCCCTTGGTATTCTAATTTTCAATTACAAGTTATTCTTCTTTATCCCATTGGTTTGTTTTGATTTGGGCTTATAATTAGTTGTTTTGCAAGTTAGAATTTGATTTTTTTATCGTGATCAATTTAGATGTTAAACTATGTGAGACTTTACTAATTTTTGTTTATTATTTAACCCTTTGGGGTGGACAAAGTACTCTTAATTGTTGTATAAGAAGTATTCTATAATGCCATTTATTCAGAGAGAAGCAAAGGTGTAATACCCAGAAAAAAAAAAATTAAAAGGAAGGGTATTTAAGTAAATTTATTTTGTGGGACCAATTTTATAATTTATAATTATAAGGGAGTGTTTAGAAAATAAGATTGAAACCCTAGCTATATAAGCTTATTATGTTAACGTATATGGAGAGATATTTTGAGAGTGGAGACTACTCAAATTACTCCAATAGAGAAGGTTTGACTGCACAATTGAGGTAAGAGTCCAATAATCTCTTCTTGTCAAATCTAAGTTGCATTTGAAATTGAGTATATTTCATGTTGGTATTTTTTTGGCCATAAGCGAAATTATCTATAAAAAAAAAGATTCCTATAGGTTTCACGACGTTAGTGTAAACTGAGAAAGGTTGGAATTGGTGATAAAATCCCTATTTTCACTGTACGTTGTTCTCTGTAATATCTTTAATTTTGGTGCTTTGTTGGTCATGGAGTTGCTTTGGGCGCATACTCTTTTGTGAATATTTATTATAAGAAACAATGGACTATTGGTTTGACCAGCATTAGTCCAATGGCCTATTAGACATTTAGACTCTAGAGTCTATGAAGATAAGAGACGGAGGCTTTTTGTTAGAGATTGTGCTAAGCTTTACAGAGTATTCAGTCCTTATTAATGCTTTAACTTTTAGTCTAAATAATCGTATGAAAAAAAGAAAAAAAAAAAAAAAGAAAAAAACGAAGGAAACGAAGGAGCACACAAAATTGAAGATGGCCCAACGTGCCTACATAGTAATAGGAGTTATAGTCTTATCTTTGGGGCTTTAGTTGTAGCAGTAGAAAAAATATATATAAATATTATGATTAGGAGGAATTTTGGTGTGAGATAACAGTGGATAGTTATTGGATAATTTTTAGCAGTCTCTCTATCTGGCCAGATACCATTATAAGTCCTTAAATTATTTGATTATTGAGTAAGAATATTTGAAAATTTTTCTAGGTGATATCTAAAGATTTTAGAGAAATTGTTAAGGAAGAGTTTCTTTTGGAATAGCTTTTGGAGGTAAGTAACCTTATCCTAATTGGTTTTATTTTGAGTATTTTAACTATTGAAAATTGTCTATAATTGTTACAATTTTATTTCTATTGTATTACTGATTTCAAGTAAAGAATTTCCACAAATATATCTGATTACTGAATATATGATGTATTTTATTTAATTGTTTTTAGCTATACCGATTCAAAGAAAAGAATAAAGAACTTTCACAAATATACATGAGCATTGAATATAAGAATTATTTTATTTAATTGTTTTTTTTTTAGCTATATTGATTTAAAGTAAAGAATTATAGAAATATCACAAATAGATTTGAATATTGAATATATGATTATATATATATATATATAAATATATTTGAATAAGATATATTTTTGTTAGAAACTATGATTTCATATATATAATTATGAACAATCTGACTATGAATTTATTCTGATACCCAGTCAATGGGGGTTATTCATTGGTACTCTGATACCCAGCCAATGGGGGTTGTTCATTGGTACTCTGATACCCAAACCAATGGGGGTTATTCATTGGTACTCTGATACCCAGCCAATGGGGGTTATTCATTGGTATTCTGATGCCCAGTCACGGGGATATAGCGTGACCATAGTCATAAGATTATTAAGAATATGAATTACGTTTGAATATTTGAACTATTTTGAGTCCTTATAACTAAATATGTGATTTTGGAAATGTTTGAGTATTTGAACTATTTGAAGTCATTAAAACTGCTTATGTATCATTCTGGAACATATTGTAAGTTATAGCTTTGATATATGGAAAACTGACTACTTTCTAAACCATCTATGATATATTTGTCAGATAAAAGTATGTGATCTATTTGCAAACTTATTATTTTAAGACTCTGAAACTTCTTTAGTTATTTTTGAAAACCCATAGTATATTATAACTTTTGAAGACTCATATTACATCTTATTACTTTACAGGTCTATTGCTTGATAGAACTTATTAGGATTTTGGTTACTTATTGAGTTGTCAGCTCACCTTTTTTCCCCTCCAGTTTCAGATTGTGAAGAATAGCAAGTTTTGGGAGTTTGATGTTGTGTTGTGAGCAGGAAAAGAAGCTTTGTGATATTGGGATTGAATGGTCTTCTAATAGAATTATATTTGTTGGCCAACTGGCATTATGTACTTGAGACTTGGATTTTGTTCCTATTAAATTATTGGAGATCTATTTATAAAGAAATTGTTGAGGTATTTTGGATTTATTGTTTTAATTTTTTTTTCTTTGAGGATAAATTTTAGTTGCTAAAAAGGCCTTGCACACTTGTAGAGTGCTTACTTTATAAGCGTGCAGCAGTTGTCACGTGCCCATCTTTATAGTTGGGTTCAGGGCGTGACAAAAGGTTTAGTCAAACAAAAATAATCAGGTGGGTGATATATTTTAGCTTTTGCAATTGTATTTTAATTATTATTATTATTTTATAACAATACATATATAGAAATTTAATTCTTAGATTTTGCAAATAATTGTTTATCGGATAATATGTTTTGGGTGGATGAAATTGCAATTTCAACAAAGAAAATAACCTTAATAGATTATCAACGACAAATTGTTTTGCTAATTGGTTCAATTAATCATTGTTAAGTTTTGTTAATTTTTTAGTTACGTTTTTCTGTGTTTGGATTGTAGGGTAGAAAAAATAGAGTTTTAGAAAGTTTGTTTAAAAATAAAAGAAAATTTTCCAAATTTTATATTCTTTTGAATGATTCACAAAATGTTATAAATAACTTTTATTAAAAAAATGAATATTTTTGTTAACTTGCCTTTTGAATTTTTGAGAATTTTTTTTTTTTTTGTTTTCATTTTGGTACTACAAAATTTATATTTATGATTTATGATTGTTCCTATAATGAATAAAAATATGAATGTTCAAATTTATATTTATGTCTATGATTGTTCTTATATTACATTTATGATTGTTCCTATAATAAATAAAAATGTTATTATGAAATACATTACTATTTATTAAATTAATACAAATTGTAAAAAATAAATTTAATGAGACCATCCTAAAAAATTCATCACGTGCAACGCGCGGGTTCGCGAATAGTTCCCATTATAATTAGATAAACTAAATTCCTCAAGTGCAGGCAGATGTTGTATAGATTGAAGGACATGACCATCACTGCCTTCTATCATAACAATATTCAAATATTTGAATTTGGAGAGAGGCGGCAAGTGTTGAAGAAGAATAAGAACGAGCAGACCAAGTTGACTCTGCTACTGCTGCTGTTGCTATTGGGTTTTCCTGAGATGCTGTACTTATCATTCCCATCGATACTGTTCGCTCGAATGGCCTCAAATTAGAGTTATGCAAATATAGTTTTTCAACATAAGGAAATAAAGGCATGGAAGATAGTTTAGGGCAACCAGAAATGTCCAGATAGGAAAGACGAGAAAGTGAAGGAAGAGAATGATTCTTTGCTGTTATCGTCGATATTTCACCGTAATTATTGGCGTCATCTTCGTCCTCCTCGATGGAGTTGCTGCTCCTCTTCCACCATCCCTTTAGATTAGGGCAATTCCAAATATAGAGGGATTCTAGGGGTGGAAGTTTAAAACTCTCTGATACCAGAGATACGTACTCAAGAGAAGGAACACCAATCAAATAGAGAGTTTTGAGAGAAGGAAATTGATGCAATGGTAGCACATCTTGGCTATTCTTCATTGAAAGCAATGAAAGGCTTACAAGATTTCTGAGTAAAGAAAGCCAGCTTGGATATTTCACTCCCCTGTAGCCTTTTAATTCCAAACTTTTAAGATTTTGGTTTGGTTCCAAAGCTTCGATTGACATCTCATCGTACCCAACCTCCACTTCTATTTCTATCCACACTAATGCCAAGCCTTTAAGGTGTTGTTTCTCTTTCAAATTTGCTGCCTTATATTCTAATTCAGCATCTTTCTTGTGTCTCAGATTTTCAATCCTTAGATTTTCTCTTAGCTGGTTTAATTCGTGAAGTTCCTTCAACTCACCACCACACCTAGAGTCCATACTCAACACATACAGAGTTAGTGACTGGAGATTAGTCAATTGCCCAAATCCACGTGGCATATGAGTCAAACTATAGCACCTATCAATGTTAAGATGCCTAAGATTGACTAATTTACTAATATTTTTTGGCAATTCTATAAGTTCTCCATAATAAGAAAGATCCAGTGTCTCCAAATTTTGCAACCTTGTAATGGAATTAGGAAGCATCTTAATGTGTATGTTGTATGAGAGATTGAGATACCTTAAATGCTTCAACTTTCCAATAGAATGTGGCACATTCTTAATGCCAGTTTTGTGCAAATCTAACAAGCGCAAGAACTTGAAACTTGAAACAAATGCATCACAAGTTAACTGGTTCCATACCATTTGATTTGAAACCCAAGTTTGACATGGCAAAAGAAATGTTCTTATCCCACTTGCTTTAAACAATGAGGTTGGAATTTTCTTTGATGAGCCTAAATTAAAACCAAATGACACGTTATGGGTTTTTTCATCTATTTTTTCCTCACTTATGCCAAAAGTGATGCTCTCTAGCCCCACTACTGATATTGCCGGATCATGCATTAGGTCATGTATTTTGAATTTAGTTACATCATCCCACCGATTTCCTTCTGCTTCTTGAAAGAATGATCTCCAATGCAAATCTATTAAATACTCATGACCAACATCTTCTAAGCATTGGTTTTGACCTGATGCCTTAATGAACCCTTGTGCCATCCATAGCTTAATCAATAACTCCTTTTCAATTCGATAACCCTTTGGAAATAAACTACAACAAGCAAAACATTGTTTCAAATGTGATGGGAGATGATCATAACTTAGTTTAAGTGTTGGTAGGATATCATTTTCTTTTTGATCTAGTTTTGAAAATTCTTTATTCATGAAGGACAACCACTCGTCTTCTGAGTTTTTAAAGCACAATAGACTTCCTATAGTCTTTATGGCGAGTGGAATTCCTCTGCACTTTCTAACTATTTCCATTCCAATTTCCTTAATTCTTAAATTTTCTGGTTCTTGTCCGTTTTCAAATGCCTTTTGCTTAAATAAAGACCAAGACTCCTCTTCATTTAAACCCCTTAAAAAGTGTGGTTCTATAGTTTTTGAAATCTTAGCAACCTTCTCCTCACGTGTAGTCACCAATATTTTGTTGCCTTTTGCACCACCTAGTAGAGATCCTTTTAACCTATCCCATTTTTCTGCATCATCATTCCACACATCATCTAATACAAGTAAATATCTCTTTCCATCAATTTCTTTATGAAGACCATTTATCAATGTGCTCATTTCAAGTTTTTCTGGTTTCTTACCTTTTGCACATTCTAGGATTTTCTCAACAATCATTTTTACAGCAAAATCGTCAGAGATGCACACCCACAATTGTTTTTCAAAATGACTTTTAATTTCATCATCATTGAATACAAATTGAGCTAAAGTGGTCTTACCTAGTCCTCCGATTCCTACTATAGGAAGGACTGAAACATACTGTTCAATATTGGAATCCAATAAACGTTCTTTGATCATTTTCATATCAACCTTTCTTCCAATAAAGTCTTCAACACATACAAAACCATGAGTCTCTCTCACCCTATTATTGACTTGTGTCTCCCTAGGACGTTCCTCTAAGTGGAACCTATTCTTATGTACATCAATGGCATCTAACTTCCCCGTAATTGCCTTAATCTTGTGACCCATTTTAAGACCATATGCAAGCTGGTTCAGTTTGGAAAAGAAGATGCGTACCTCTTTTGCCTTCTTATTCCGGGTCATCACTTCCCGTTGTAAAACTTCAGTGGAAAAGTCATCCAGCAAGTCGTCTGCTTCAAAAAGTACATCTTTCAGCTTTGCCACCCAATCCTTGATGGCATGGCTTTGCGCCTGCTGCTCCTCTACATCCTGAAGCACAACTTTGATTGTTGAAACCGTGTTTTTGAGGTTTTCAAGCTCATCTTTGACACCCCAGAGCAGTCCAATCTCTTTGAGAGCTAGTTTTCCCAGTTGGCCAATGATTCCTTCAGCTACGTTGAAGAGAGCTCCTTCAGCCATTTCTCAATGGTAGTGAATGAAAGGAATCCTTGAAATAGTAAAAGGTAGGTAAGATGAGAGCAATGGTTTGTGAGGAGAATGGCTTGGGCAGAGTGATCATTATATACAAGAAAAATAATTTAGACGTAACAGTTTAGATGGTTGTATGCTACGTATGACTTGTCAAAAAAGCATCACATGAGCTGTCAAAGCTGACCTGAACTCTTCTATATCTATATTTATATATTTTATCTTATTACTAAAAGTTGAAGCGTAGCATTTAATATTGTTACGCTCTCGTTGAGCCACATCAACTGTTATGTTATTTTGAATTTTTTTCCTGAATTTTTCCTATAATTTTAAAATACTTTTACTAAACTTTTTCCTAATTTCAAAATACTATTAAAAAAAATGATTTTAAGCTAAATCTCCACAATAAAGTCCGATCTTTATAGCTTCAATTATGTCCACCGTAAAGCCCAAAACATGAATATTACATTGGTGTCTACCATAAAGCCCAAAACCCAACCCTTTATTCTTTTAACGTTAACCCTTTCTTCTTCAGAACTTTAGCCTAACTAATGCCAACCTCTCTCTCTTCCAAATACAGTTTCAAAACTTCAGACCTTCGGCTTTCTAACGCCAACCTCTCTCTTCCCTCCTTCGTCTCTTCCTCTCCTTATTTAAGTAAATCACTCCTTCATACCTTATCAATATTTCCCCTCCTTTTCCTCTTTCCTATCTTTCATGGTTTCAAAACTTCAGAATTGCAGCTTTCTCTTTCCTCCTTCGTCTCTTCCTCTCCTCATTTAATTGAATCAGAAAACAATATATTTGAACAAGTGCTCAGAAATACTGACAGACAAAATGTGGATAATTCACTTCAGGTGTTTACATCAAAAATTTCACCTTTGCATTTTCTTAGTCATACAGGTCTGGGCCATTTGTTCATGTTTTGTTTTGGAGTGTTTCTTCTAAATGATTAGCTTAGATTGATGGGTTTGGAGACTTGTAATGGGTTTTTCTAATTTCAATTATTGGCTGCATTGATCTCTCTTTTGTATTTCAGTAATTCAATCAACACTCTGTTTCCTATCCGTATCCTTTTGCGAGAGGCAAATTGGTCTGACCACAGGCCTAAGTTCAAGGCCACCGTCAACTTTAATAGCGAGGAGTTGTTAGCTACCTCCTCTGTACGAGCTGTCAATATCTACATCGGCTACAAGGTTTGTATATCAAGTTGAGGTATACTTAAATTTTATTTTCAATGTTTTTTAGGGTTAATTCTTTTGTGTTTTTCTATTTGGGTATTGAGTTTATGGTTTGCAATTTTTTTAATTTTTAGTTGTTGCCATTGCCTATAGAGAAAAGCTCAAAAATTAGGGTAAGGAAAATTACCCCAATTTGTGATTATTTTTATTAGGCTTATATCAAGCGGAGGTTATACAACTTCAGGGAGATTGGAGGAAGAATGTTTCCACCTTCCTTGTGCAGGCTATGAGGAAAGAACATATCAAGATTCATTGTTTTGAAATAGCTGCAGCTTGCAGGTCAATCTCCATATGTGGTTTACATTATTCTCATCACGCTATAGTGGATAGTTTATCATTTGAACCTTAGACTGTAGCCATAATACATGTGTCTTTGTTATATGTACATCTATCTTCAGTGTCAATTTGGTAGTTTTGCTACTTGCTGAGTTGTGTGGGAGGGTCATTATGGATTGTACCGAAGCCTTTATCCATACCTTAATCAATAATACTAATTTCCTGTTTTATATAGATGATTGTGCATTGATTGGATGTATTTAAATGTCTAATTTATTTAATTGTCACTTAACTACATGTGTTAATCAATTGTCACGTAATTAGGTATTGCCACATTCACTATGATAAATTGATAATAGAGTAGAGAAACTAACAGAAAAGGCCTAGAGTTATTCAAACAAGAGATGAACACGATGCTTATGCTTCCAAGTACGTTTTTGTGGAGCAAAGGTTCTTAAATCTTAAGTATTACAGCATTAAAATCTCATTGGTATGAAGTATACATGCTTGCATTTATCATTAGTTTATGGACACTCTCATCCATTAATCGACAATCAATATATGTGCCCACTTGAATTACCTGGAAACCATCATTTTGTAGTTGTACTTTGCATATCAGTCTTCAAACAAGTAAGCCATAGTAGTTTAAATTCTTGGTCATGAATGAGCTACTCAATTTTCTAAGCTATCATTTGGATGATTTATTTTTTTATTATTATTACTAAATCCTTACCAAATTTGAACTCTTTTTATTATTAGTTTTTTTTAAAGATGATTACAAAGTAATCTAATGTTTAATTTTATTTATTTATTTTTATAGTTTTGGGTATTTTCAAAACATAAGGTTATGGTCCTTATGAATGATAAATAGGAAGTTACTAAGTTGTGTAACATAAAAAATAAACAAATAAATGAATGCAGTTGCATCATGTGTCTGGTTGAGAAGATAGAGCCCAGTCCCAAATCATATGATTTAATTCCACATCCTCCTTTTTATGTATTTTAATAAAATTAAGGGCACATCATCCTTATAATGTATACTTATAAAAAAAAAAGTTGAGGTTTTTATATGTTTTTCAGGGTTAATTTTTGTTTTGCTTTTAGATATATCAATGGACATATTGGAGAGTGGATTATGGTTCGGGGTTGTATGCAATGAGGACCAGTTTTTTGGTAAACTCTATCTTCATGCACCCTAAATTAGTGAAGTATATATGTTCAGCAAAACAATTTGCCAATCCAATGATTTGGAAATATTACATACTGTACAGGTCCCCAAAATTTTTTTCAATTCAATTTTGCAAGTGACCTCTTCCTATTAAAATATTCTTTATAATGAAAAGATTAGGTTATGATATAGGCAACTTGTTTAAGTACTACTCCTATTCCTATATACGACCTCCAAGAGTAGTATAAAGTATAAACTCGTTCAAAGTTCTGCAGGATCTCTATTGTCAAGGTTCTGCAGCTGGCAATGAGTTCTGATCGGATATAGAATTAGATTTGCTATGTTTCAATGATCCTTTCTCCAATATTTAAAGAACTAAAATTAGCAGGCAAAAAAATAGAAAAAGAGATAAAGCTGCTCGACTGTTCTTATCGGTGGGTGAAAGAATAAATAAATAATACATTTCTTACGGCAGATACAAATAATTTACATAATTATATCAAGGGCCTTAAAAAAATGTGAAAGTCAATAAGAAAGAAGGGGAGGAAAAAAGAATCAATTAGAGGACATGATGAGGAAAGAAAATGCTTCAACATTCAGCACCAGAATTTTACTTTGGAATTGATGATAAATTGTGTTTTATGGGAAAAACTTTGGTCCAATTCATTTAGGTGTTATAGCTAATTAAGTTTGATTGTGCGTTTGTGTTTCATTGATAAATTAACGAAATTCTTTCAAAAGTTTAAGCTATTCGAAAATGGTGAATTTAATCACTTTATTATAATTTCAAATCTCCCCTCACTTTTGACTTAACCATTATTTCAGCACTCTCCCTTAATGTGGTACCCAAGAAGTGAGATTTTCAACATTTTAAATTCTCCTAAAAATTTAAATAATTAGAAAATAATAAATTTAATCACTTAACTTATGAGTTGACTGGCATACTTATTTAACTGATTTTTTTACCAAATTCTTTCCAAAAAATGATGTAAACATATCAAATGCAACAATTTGCCATTTGAAACTGATTTCAACTTTTGAGAATAAATATTGTAACATGCACCAACTTGAAGTTGAATTTGAGCCCAGAGACGACTTTATTTATTTATTTTTTATTCCCTGTCTTTTGAAATGAAAGGTGCTTCCAGAGAATAAACTATTTGAGACATAGTTTTGGTTGGCATTGCTGCCTCGAAGTATTACTTGGTTCAGGAACTTCTTCTAGGAGGTTTCTACAATTTCTTAACAAGATTAATTTTTAATTAGAACATATATTTACCTAGAAAAATAGGAATTTCATTCCAATAGAATTCTTTTTGTCTATGATGGTCAGAAAGCAATTTTTATCCAACACATTAGGTTTCCAACCATACTTTCTTGAGGGAGTTGAATTTATCTATCACAGAAACTCTAGGAGTTATTCTTTGAATAAGTTTCCGTTGCATATGTTGTAAGTTATTGATCAAACATGCTCTTTTTGTCATTACTTTATTAATTTATAAAAATTGTGATTTTTGTAAAAAAAAAAAAAAAAAAAAAAAAAAAAAAAAAAAAAAAACAACAACAACAACAACAACAATAGCAACTAATTAAGAGGCCCCTTGGTCATCAATAAATTCAACTAGTAATTGATAGTTGATACCATACTATGCTGAACACCATGTCTATTTTTGTCATTTAAGTTTTTAGAATAACATCAATAAATCAAGTTTAAAAAAAAAAAACACAAAACTTGGGTATAGTACCTTAAGTGTTGTTCTTTAGGTTACCATTTTAAAATTCAGTCATGTGACTACTTAATAAAAAAAATACACTTTCATCATATAAAAAAAAAAAAAAATCCACATGACAAAATCTAAAAAAATCCACATGGTAGAATCTTAAAAGGGAAATCTAAGAAACAACACCTAAGTACTGTACCTAAGTCTTGATAAAAAAAAAAAAAAATACTCCAATTGGATTCATTATTTTATTTTTTTTAGCGAGAATTGGATCCATAATTGGTCATGTTTGGAAAATGAAATAACTATTTAGTCTAGAAATGCTTAATAATTTTTTCTTGAAAATGAAAAAAATGCATATTTTGTTCATTTAGGGGGAAAAAGACAAAAAGTTCATCACCAACCCTATTAGAAACAGAAACACTAGGAGATTCTAGGACTAGAAGTATAAACTGATCTACTTTACCAATTACAACTTATCATATGTTTGAATTTTATCTATTTTAAACTTTTATTATTTTACAATAAAAGAAAAAAATTATAAGTGGCAAACTGTGATTTTTTTTTTTTTTTTTTTCCTTTATGGAGCATAAAATGGAACATAAAAAACAAGACACAAAATGTTTATTACTTTTGGAAACTATTACACAATTAATAAAACCTAAAATGCAGCACTAATTTTTAGTACATATTTCCATAAATGGTTTATTGATTTCAAGACGCATTTGGAAACATTTACAACCCGTATTATAGTCATGGTCAATTAATCCAACTGTGATTGCTCCTTCAGTCCACTTAGTCATGATATATGCAACTTGTTATATATATATATATATATAGGTCTTGGTCTCTGTTCAACGGCCCAATTCAAGAAATGGGCTGAATCTATTGAGGCATTATGCATATTTTGACAAAAAACCTATTGAAATTGATCTGCATTCGGTGTTTCTACTTAGCATCATTTTCAAGTGCAACTGTGACGTGAAGGCCCATTTATCAAACCTAGTTAATCACACAAGCTGCCAAAAGGCCCATGATAATACTAAAACCACTCCAGATAGCCATTCATCCTACGGCCTCAGAACTTAAAGCCCATAATTGCAAAGGGTAAAAGCTACAATTGAATGCTCATGGTCTAGTTTACAATTGAGCGTGCTTAAAAATGGAAAACCAACCAGAGAAAAAGAAAAATCAGGATTGCAGTTAGTAATATTATATTGTAGTCATAATAATGTTTTTTGCTAGCTTTTGGATCAAAATCAGGTGGAATAACCATCAAGTGGTTTAAGATATTAATATGTGGAATTTTTTTAACTTCTAACATCTTATTCTAATGGCTCAAGATGTGATTAAAGAGAGTATGTTATGACTATACTTTTAACATTAGTTTTTCAAACATCTATCGTCTATGAAAGACATCAATCATATTGGCATTCTTGATCATGCTCAAATGATAAGCAATCAAAACAATAGTTTGTGTACATTCATGTCCAATGCCTCTTTTGCTATTCTCTCAAAACCAGCATCAAATGCACTTTCAGCTGCATTTAAAAGTTAAAATCCATCGGTGTTTAGAAATTTCTCGTCATGGAAGTTGTTTGTTTCTGTCCACAAGACAAATAAGTCTTGTGCCTCACCACCCATGGAGTCCACTCAGCTGCAAATTTCAAATTTCCAAAATATATTAACAACTTAGATGATTATCAAGATGAAAGGATCATCTAAAGTACGGTCATGGACTAGAAGTTAGAACCTCAAGCAATGTATCAGTAAAAGACCAGCATAGGCAAGTTCAGGTGCAGCTATTATTTCTTCAATTCTTGCACCACCTTTCCACATGCAATATTATATTTGATGGAGGATGAAAAGAACAAGGGTTCTTGGCTGACAAGACCAAATTTTCCCTACTCCATTTAATCTGAAAATTTTTGAGATTAATATTATTCATAAGAACTTTGCCCACCTGAAGATCATTGTATCACTTTGAAGAACTGATAACTGCTGACTTCCCGCGCTTTTTCTTTGTCCAACAAAAGCTCAAGTTTTGCCATCTGGAATATAGAAATAGAATCAATTAAATATATTTGCTCATTTAATAAAGTTAAATGATTGAAATAAACATAATTAACTTATGTATCTAAATTTATGTGATCTAATATCTTTCCTATTGCGTCATAAGCATTGATGTTTGATCCAGCAGAAAATGAACTTGTGTAGGAAGCCGCAAGGCCTAGAGACCAAAACTAAACCATCCATGTGGTAAGAAAAAAAGGAAAAAAAGGCATAATAATTGCACATATACATTCATATGTTGTGGTTGCACACATCTTCATTAAGGAACTTAAGCTACTAAAGTATCTAATACTTTGCTATTGCTGCATATATAACTTTGGAACCAACTCTGTTTGGAGAAAAGGCATAATCAAACACAATAAAAAATCAGCAATACTTGAAACAAAAAACAATAATGAAGTTGTTCAATTATAATTGATAAATTTATAGAGGACTGAGTTTAAAATGATATGAATGAACATGTGGAAGTATTAGGAATTTTAGATCCTTATGGTCTTAGTTGCTATGTCTAGGATTTAAGCAGTCACATGGATTCATGTAACGTATGAACCTTGCCCATTATTGCCTGGCATTTTACTGATAAGTGAGAGAAAGAGATGTACAAAATGTTTTGTTGACTAAAATAAAATGAACTCATTATTACAAGTGAGTATTCACTGTAGTTTATTGTTCCACTGATAAAGAATTTAAGACATTTAATTTCTTTTTCTTTTTCTTTTTCCTCCTACATTTTTTCTGTAACCAAATGGAGCTTAAATTTAAATAATCAATCACTAAAATTGTTGACGCTAACTTGAAATGTCAAAATTATGTGTTAATCCAATCTAAATGATTACCCAAATACCTCATTAGGGGGCACCTCTTCCAACTTTGCCTCTTTTCTTAGTATTCTCAATGAGGCTCAAAAGTCAAGCCAAATACATCACCTCCTTAGAACATTGAAAAGAAAGAATAGCACTGACTTTTTTTTTTTTTACAGAACAAACAAGTTTGCTATATATCCTTTTACGAAGGATCTAGGTTAATGATTGACATACATACCTAAAGAAGTCAAAGTGGTAGTAAATTCTGAATATGGTTCTCATTAATTCAGTTCCACTGTCAAATAAAAGGGTGTAGGTTTATGCCACATCTTTCTTGTTTAACTCTACCATCTTAGCAACAACTTGAGTCAGTAAAAAATACTTGATCTCTTTAAAGAAGTGAGGTTATCATAATCAAGCATATTGCAGAATCCCCCCTGATTTCCCCAACCATCTCCTGAATAGCTACTTGTCTATACATTTCCCTTTGATAATCAAAGAAACAAGCGAATAAACTTGAAAACAGCTCAAAACTTTCAAATAAACAAACTGAATTTATATCCATGAACACAACCACTCGTAGTAAGAACCCAACTAGACCAAAGTAATGTCCATATAGGTCAATATGATCTAAATTTGATAGTTATAAAATCCTAACATGGTAAAGCAAGATTTGTATTGAATACTTAGGAGAATGATGTTGGAATTATAGTGCAGGAATCTTGTGGTCTATTACAAATAAAACTTACTTATTGTTTTATTTAATATGAGATGATGCAACCATTTGTAGAAAAAAGAAAAAAGAAAAATAAGATATGAAACATACAGGTAACAGTGCTGGAGATGTCAGAGCGTCAACGGCTAATATTTTGAAAAACACCACAACAATTAACAAGAGATATTTGCCACCACCATTGTCATTAACTGCTTTACCAACTAACATTGAACTTGTTTCAGATTGGATAAGCCAACAAAAGATAAACAAAAACCAGGATTTAAACACAACAAAAATCCGAGATAGGCAATAAGTATAGATTACCCCCAATAAGAGAAAGATCATGCAGCAAAGATCATTTTGTAATCCAAATAATAAGTAGTCAGGTATTAATTCAGCCAACATACTTTCCATATCATGCGTGAAGAAACCAAATTCAAGATGAATAATTATCATATGAAAGTAAAGAAATGTAATTTCAATGTATTGCAGAGTTTCAAGGTAACAAATTGCGAAATTCAGCAAATGAAATCAGGCGAGTTTAAAATACTCAAAACGTCAGAACGTTTATAAAGAATAATAAAAAGAAAGCATAAAATTGAGATTTCATTCTTGTGTTTTATCCTTGACAAATAACACTAGAATATATGTGTTTATGAAGGATCTCGGTCAATGATTGACATATGTACTAAATGAAGTCAAAGATGCAACAAATTCTGAAACTTGTTCTCACAAATACAGTTCCACTATCAAATATAAGAGAACATACTTATGCCAACTCTTTCCTGTTTGCCTCTGCCATTGTAGCCATAACTGGGATAGCCACTGACACTCATTCTTTTTAAGAAGGAAGGCTATCATATCCAAGCATGTTGTAGAATCCCCCTTGATTTCCACACCCCTCTCATGAATTGCTGCTTTTTTCTACATTTCACAAGTGACTATACGCTGCATTTAGGTTGTGCCTATCTCCTACGTATCTGCCTGAACCAAAATGTTTGCTGAAGGCCTGCATATAAAAGGTAATCATGGGAGAAGTTGGCCATCTAAAGAGAAACAAGAAGTTGATAAAGTTAGATAGTTAGTATCAAACATTTATTTGCCACTCTACTGTTAGCATGGCAAGCTCACAGCTCTAGGGGATGATATTTATTGCTCGTTATCCAACATGAGAAAGTTTAGAACTCAAAACAACTGGTAAATTAACAAACTGAATTGTGGCCCTCAACCTTTTTGTGGAGTACTGATGGATCCTTTTAAATTCAATTCAGCCTCATGGTAATATAAGCTGTCTCAGGTCATACCGGAGCATTTTCACCTGGCATCATTCAGAATCTAAGTTTCTCTTTTCAAATATGAATTCAGTAGGATGCTTATCAATTTTGGCTTAAAAGAAAGAATAGAAGTTAGGATTTTATAATCATTGTCTTCCCAAAGTTTCTCACTGACCAGGGGCATAAAATGAATACCATCCCTGAAATATATCATTTCTAGAAAAAAATCTAGGCTGTGTTTTGATGCAAACTATTCTATCAAATAAAAGTTACTGGCACTAAATTTCATATACTTAAATATGCATAATCATTAATTAAACCATTAAGTAATTAAAATCTTTGGGCTCACCTCTCACAAAAGAAGTGATAAGAACCACTGCCAAAGACCACTTTTACATATTTATTTTGGTCACTAGAAGACTTATTAAGAGCCAAAGTAACCAAAATTCATTACAAGCTAGAGATTGTTATAGAAGTTACAATTATAAATGAAAATGATCAAAGCCTAAAGCATACATATAAAAATGAGGCATCTAGTTCTATTGTCAGTATAGACTCAATACCTATATGGATCAGAGTAGTAATAAACATACACTGATCCCAACTTTTATCATAAACTATAAAGAAAGTCTTTTTCTTTTTCTTTTTTCCCTTCAAACAAACAATGATTATGTAAAAGTAAAAAAAAAAAAATACTAGTCTTTGTTTACCTCTGTAACATTCGAATTGAAGAAAAAAGCCAATAAGCTACCATGAATATCAACTTATGGTCTAAATCCAACGCAATCTAAAAAAAACACCATTAATATTAAAGAACCTTTTTTTTTCTCCGAATTCACAAAGCTCTCTCTCTCCATCTGACTACCATGACAACTCGGTGGAAGTCCATGCAGAGTGTGACAGTGACGGCGGAGGAGTCTCAAGACTGCTCGATCTGTTTGGAACAGTTTGAGGTCGATATCGACGCTAGAGAGATGCCATGTAAGCATAAGTTTCATTCTGCGTGTATCGAAAATTGGCTTCGCGTTCGCCGATCGTGTCCTATTTGCCGATTCGCTATGCCTCTAAAGGAGGAAGAAGAAGAAGAAGATGGAAGACACGATGTGCACCATCAACAAGAAGGAAGATTATCCGTATCGCGTTCAAGTTTTTTATTCGGGCTCAAATCGTTTTCGTCGGGTTGATTCGGGTTTGAATTTGGGCTCGGATGTTGATTCGGTTATGGATATGGATTCGGATTCGGATTCGAATACGGTTACGGATATGGATATTGATTAAGTTTGATGACTCGTTAACTCGATCTGCAAGGCATGGAGTTCTGAAGACATGAATAGAAACCTAGTTATTTAAAAGAAATATTCATAGTTTGTAATATAGCTGTTCTTAGTGAAACAATTAATCAAAATTAAACTTTTCTTTTTTTCTTTCCAAAGAGTATATGTTTGTTTATCTGTTTTAATTAGTTTTTTTCAATGACTTTTGTATTTTAATATTTTATTGCATTATCTTTCAAGGTCGAAAGAGTTTTTTTCTAAGATTATGTGCAGGGGCAGAACTATCTAGAAGCTCCCCCCAAACTTTTCAAGAATTAAATTTTCACCACTGTAATTAACAAATATATGTTTCCCTCTTCCCTAGAACTCTTCATATTTCTTTTATCAATACCTTAAATTAAATTGGGTAAATTTTTATATTTATTTGTTATTTTGACCCCTCATTTTTAAAATTTTAGTTTCGCCCCTAATGATGAAAATGGATAACTTCACATTATAAAAAGAGCAAAATCTTGACTTTTTATCAAGAGATTTATAATTAAGTATAAATATTTTATTATATTGAATTACTCTATATTGATTCTCTATAATTTTGAGGGAACACTTATTTTTTTAGTTAAAACCTTTCTATTTACTTAAAAATAATGAAACAAAAGAGTGCCCAGTTAAGTATAAATATTTTATTTTATTTTTTAAAATTGGTAAAAATGAAATAAGATGAAAAGAAAAACCGTTTAAATCTCTATCTCTGCCTCTTTTTCTCTCATTGGATTCGCTAGCTATTGCAAAACAAAAACCATGCATGGTAATGGAAGACAGGGCAACCAAAGGGATTTTGGAGCCTCAGACAACATTTAAATTTAAGATTTTATATATTTAATTTTTTTTAAGATCTTCTAATTTGTTTAGATTTAAAAATTTTTAGTTTTTGTTATTGAATTTCTTATTCATTTGTGAGTTGTTCATCTAAATTTTTTTGTAACCTTTTCTGAAAAATTTCTTATTCGTTTGTGAGATTTCACCTAATTTATATATATATATATATATATTATCATATTGTGTTCAATGCTAGCAACAAATTATCTAGAGAACCCTTTTGATACTTGATTAATTTTCACAAAACTTAATTTTTCTTGTTATTAACAACTAGTTTGTGTGTGTGTATATATATATATATATAATTACAAAGATAAATTAAAAAAAAAATAAATAAAGAACAAAGAAATGGGTGGATGGTGGTCCATCGTCCAACTAAGCTTAGGTTTTTTTTTTTTTTTCTTTCTTCTTTTTCTTTTTTTGTCATTGTCTTTAGAAAAACAATTTCTATTGAGGAATGTTAGGGACTCAACTAAATGTCACAACATTCTTAAATTAGTATAGCGAGAAATTTAAATTAGAGATTTATGGTGGCCCATGAATGAGTTGACATGTTAATTTAGGAATGTTGTAAAATTATTGTGAAATTTTGTTGTGTTCACATCATTACTTTTTTTTTTTTAATCTATTAGCTAATATTTTAGGCTTAAATTATACTATTATTAGCTAATAGTTAGCATCATTTTTCAAGATGTAGTGAAGTGCAATTGGGACGTGGAGGCCCATTTATAAAAGCCTAGTTCATTACTTAAGTTGCCATAAGGCCCATGACAATACCAATACCGCACCATGTAACCATTTGTGCTAACTCCTAAGGCCTCTGAACATAGAGCCTATATTATAGATTATAGAGTCTGTCCATTAATATTGCAAAAGGCAAAAGCTACAAACTCTTGCATTCAAAACTAAAAAACAACTTATTTAACTGAAACTGAAAACTTTTTATTGAAAGTATTGTAGATAAAACTAAAATGTAGTTGAAATAGTACAATAGGACCTATAAATAGTACCAAAAAGTGCAATGAGACCCATGAATAGTACCAAAAATAAGTTGAATAGTAAAAATATGACTTTTTAAGCTAATGTCAAACACATACTAAGAATAGTACAATAGGACCTATAAATAGTACCAAAAAGTGTAATGAGATCCATGAATAGTACCAAAAATAAGTTGAATAGTAAAAAAATGACTTTTTAAGCTAATGTCAAACGCATACTAAGAATCAATCTCTCTCTCTCTCTCTCTCTCTCTCTCTCTGAAGTAGTGAAGTGCAATATCATTGGCAATAGATGATATTTTGGAAGGCCAAGTCATCAACCTATTAAGCCAGAGATTGTCAGAGAAGTTGCAATTGTAATTGAAGATGATCAAAGCCAAAAGCTTACAAATAAAAATGAGTTATCAAGGTCCATTGTCAATACTTGCTAATATGAACATCAACCTATGGTTTAAGTCCAACGCAATCTACCATATAAGAATTGATTAAAAAAATTAAGATGAAAATGTTCTACATTCTATTTTCAAAGCAAACTGAAGATAAGACAAAAACATTAGCAATTCAATATGAAACAACTCAAACCTGCACTAGCAGGAAAAAAAAAGGGGCCCTGTATAATATTAGGAGGAGTTGATTGCACCGTTTCTTATTATAGGTAGGTGAAAGAATAAAACAAATAGGTTTTGGGCTCTGTTTTTTATGAATTTGAGAAATGGGCTGAATATATGACCCAATTTCTACTTTTTGGTTTTTTGTTTTGGTTTTTTCTTAAAAAATAATAATTTGATAATTACATCAAGAGATGAGAGATTTGAACCTTAAATATTTCAGATGAAAACACCAAAAAGTATCAATTAAACTAAGATCAAGAAACTCCAAATCAACGATAAATCAAATAATTTGAAATAACATTAGAATTTCCTTCTTAATTTTCTTTTTTGTCCGTAATATTAAGAAACTCTAAATCAACTAAAGATCAAACAATGAGAATTAGCTTCATTAATTTAATATATGTTTTTTAGGGATTTAATTTAATATGTGACTTTTTAGGGATTTAATGGTTCAGAGAAAAAGTTGATTTTGGCAACTAGAAGTTGATTTGTACTACACTCTCATATGTTGAAAATGTAGTCATTAAGCTAAACCACGTAATCCTTGTGTATTCTTGTGTTCTCTATTTTATGCTTTCACTTCTACATTTATTCTAGCTTAGTCAACATTGTATATCAACGCTAATATTTAAAATAAATAATTAGAAGTTTTTGTTAGAAATGCTAGGAAGTACCAGTTAACTTCATGAGCTCACAACTAATTGCAATAATAATAAAATGGTTGAAGATTAAATGTAAGAATTAAGACACACAGTAAGGATGTGGTAGGCTGGTGATTTTTGATTTGTCCAACTTATTGGTTTGGTGTCAATCCTGGAATGGCTCTTATTTAGTTGGTAGCTCTCATTTAGTTAACCAGCCATAGCATAGAGCCAACTCCAATCCTTCTATGTGTGTGCAAGCTAAGACTTCTACTTGTAATAAAAGTCTATTAATTAGTCTAGGGTTTAGTCTACTATATATAGTCCTGTTATGGTTTATTGAAACATAAGATTTGTATTACACTCTTATATGTTAAAAATGTAACTCTTAAGATATATTTCAAATGCATGCAATTTTATTTTTGAAAGTGAAGGAGCAAAGTAATTTGGTGAAGCATCACCCGTGCTGATCATTATCACCAATTGCATGCTTGGGAATCCTTTAAGAACACTCTACCTAACCACCATTTTGCCTCTGTTCTTTTTTTGGGGGTACTCGTATGATTTTTCTCTTAATTGCAGTAAATTTAGTCAAGAAAAACTTGCCTTTCTTTTAAGTAACAAATTCCTCATTATATTTATGGCAAAATTTAGGTGTAATATATTAAGTTTTTCAATCAAATTCAAATACATGATTACATTAACCAATAAAATATAAACAATTATATTTTTCCTAAGAATAATTAAATTTAATACAAATATATATTTGAATTTAATTGAATAACATAATATACCCCTGTATCTGAGGTTTAGTGACAGTAAATTTAGTGAAGCAAAACTTGCCTTTCTTCTTATTGAAAACATCATCATTATATTTATACTTCTAAAATATATTTTAGTCCATATAAAGAGCTTGAAGTTTGATTTTAGTTCCTAAACTTTAAATTTTTTTTATTGTCCTTAATTATAGAAAACATTATACTTTTTGTTTTTCTGTCGAATTTCGTTAACTTTAATCCTACATGTCTAATTAAGTAGTATTATCTTTAGCTTTAGAGAGTTTGACACGTTTTTCCTACATGATCCCATCATTACATTACATTAAAAAAAAAAAAAAAAAAAAGACACAGGAGGTGAACTAGTAGCACGAAACCATATACTATGGTATGAAAGCTTAAGGAGAAAAAATGTAACGTATTCAACAATTTATAAACAAAAAATAAAAAAATAACTATCTAAAATTTAGGAAAAAAAAAAAATAACATGAAAACTTTAGGATGAAAACAATAATTTTTTTTCCAATTTATATATACACAAAAGTAAAAAGAAGTTGACAAATATTTTCCTTATTTATTATAGCATTTAGCCAAACCTATTTTTTGAGAAAATAATTTGATTCTCTATAATTTTGAGAATATATATATATATATATACACTTTTTTTGAGGAAGAGCTTTCAGTTAAAAGAGATATTTGTTAATTAGCTTTTACTACATTCCAGTAAAGTTGGACTCACCTGATTTGTTTTTTACGAGTGCAATGGAATATTCATTAACAAAAGCCTTCAATTTATTATTTGTTATTTTTTGGGCTACTTAGAAAATGGTCTATGATTTCATACTACTCATCAATTTAGAAATGGTCTATAATTTCCAGACCTTGCAAAAATGTGAATTTTGTGCACATAGACAACCATGTGCAAATTACCTATTCAAGTTGATCTGCTTTCAGTGTTTCCTACTTATCATCATTTTCAAGATGCTTGCATTCATTATTTCAATTACTCAACTAAAGCTCAATTGCTTATTGAAGAGGTAGTACAACTGTGACATGAAGGCCCAATTATAAAGCCCACATCAATTACTCAAGCTGCCATAGGGTCCATGATAACACGAAACCCACTTCATGTAGCCATTCAACCTGGGTCCTCTGAACTTAAAAGCCCATTATTTTAAAGTGTAAAAGTTACAACATCAGATGTCATATCATATTCGTATTTGTATCCATGTTTCTTTCCCTCTTGTTACTTATTAGAGCCTTTGTTAACATTGCCTGGTCTCTAATAGACTAATTTTAAATTTTACAGATATTATTCTCTACACTCCTTATGATTTGATAAAACAATAACACATATACTAATAATAGAATTTAATAAAATACAAAAAATAAATTAAACTAAATCTGAATGATTTAAATTAAAGAAGAAATGAGCAACTTATTATGAATGCTCATGGTCTAGCTTACAATTGAACATGCTTTAAAATGGAAAATCAACCAGAGAAAAAGAAAAATCAGGATTGCAAGAATCAATATTATATTGTAGTCTTATAATGTTTTTTTTGCTAGCTTTTGGATTAAAAACTTCTCTAGTGCCACGTTGGTGGAATAACAGGTTGCAGCTACAGCAACTATCCAGTCATCTCTAATCATCAAGTTGTTCAAGCTATTAATATGTGAGAAATTTTCAATTTGCCTATGTTGTGTACTAAAATTTGAGGTTAATTTATAAATTATAAAAGACCACCTATTAAAAACCTTAGCTTCTACAATACACACACACACACACACACACACACACACACATTCTTTTCAAGATAACAAACTATAGATTTTAATTGATTTTTCTATTTTCAGTAAGGAAAGACACACTATTGTAGGGGGATTCCAGAATTGCACATTCAAAATTTGCTTATGATGCCCAAAATACCACAGTCTATTGTGTATTTTATTTGCAACCTGAAGAACAAAAAGCAAAAAGAGTAGGAGGAATCACTCTTTTTGAGTTATTTATCAATCATACTCTTTTTGTCATTGCTTTAATTTAAAAAAATTATGATTTTTGAGAGGCCCCTCTGACATTAATAAATTCAATTAGTAATTGATGGTTGATACTATATTATGCTGAACACCAAATCTATTTTTGTCATTTAAGTTAGAATAACACTAATAAATCAAGTTGAGATAAAAATACTAAAATTGGATTCATTATTTTATCTTATTTTATTTTTTAAGAGTGAGAACTGGATCCATTATTGGTCATATTTCAAAAATGAAATAACTATTTATTCCAGAAATATTTAATAATTTTTCTTGAAAATAACAAAATGCTTAAATTGTTTATTTAGAGGGAAAAAGACAAATTTCATCTCCAACTCTATTGTAAACACTAGGAGATGCTAGGACTAGGAGTATAAACTAATCTACTTTATACTCCACTAATTACAACTTACAATGAAAGAAAAAAAAAATTTATATGTAGCAAACTATGGTTGGTGGTGCATAAAGTAGAACATAAAAAATGAGACACAAATTTTTTATTGCTTTTGGAAACTATTGTTCAATTAATAAAATGTAAAAGTTAGCAATTGAACTAAGATCAAGAAACTCTAAATTAATGACATATCAAATAATTCAAAATAATGTTAGAATTTTCATTTTTAATTTTTTTTTTTTTTGGTCTGTAATATCAAGAAACTCTAAATCAACTAAAGATCAAACAATGAGAATTTTCATCTTTAATTTGATATATTTATTTTGGGGGTTTAATTTAATATTGGCCTTTTTGGGGATTTAATGGTTTAGAGAAAAAGTTAATTTTGGCAACTAGAAGTTGGAATCAAGCCAACTGGAAATAAAGCTTCCTAAATGAAGTAAAAAATTATACATAGCGTAAATCACAACTCTTATTGATGACCAAAATTTAGTGTAGGCAATTTTGTTAGATGTGCTCTATGCTACTAGCTCTTAGGATCAAAACTACATAACTGTGGATTTGATATTCTCTTGAACATGACTAAAATATTGTTTGCTAAAAATGCCTGGACCAAAATGACAGTCATGAGACAAGTAGAACATTAGGTACAATAATCACTTACCTAAAAAATAAAAAGTATTTAATTAATAATCGCATTACCATTATTTGCCACTAATGTAGAGAAACACTATTTTGTAGCATAATCAAAGTCTCAAGCTTCCCTTTCTATGTTATATAACACTATTTTTAACCACTGTGATTAAAATTGAGTGATTGATTGCATTTTTAGCATTATGTAGCAATGTCTTGGACGTCCAAATTCCCATGGTTTGTTGGAGAACGCGAAGTAACATCGAAAAAAAAAATGAGAGCAGCCAACAAGTTTTTACGTGGAAAACTCTCTGTGAAAAGGAACACAGAGAGAAAAACCACAGGCTCAAGCCAGTCTTCTTGTGCACTATTTTCTTAATGTATGTCTAAATACAAGTTTTCCTTCCTCTTATATAAAGGGAAGGCGAAGAGTGTACACCACATTAGGTCAAATTCTATTGGCCAAGGCCATTGTTACATGCGAACGAAACATTTTGCTCCCTCAATGTCCTCTCTCCTTTGCTTACATGGTACTACAATGCTATGTAGACGAGGCACACCTACTGTTACCCCTGAAAGGCTGAGACATTGTCTCAGGTTTAGCTCTGCACTTGGTTGTGGGAGGGTACCTTTGCAAAGTGTATTAGGAGTTTTTCTTTTGTTGAACACATGCAAGACTCTATGAGATCTAATCTTTGATTGTTCCTCATCAGCTTTTAGATTAATAACTAGGTATATAGTTTCCCTCTCCTACAAAATTGAAGTGTAGGAACATTGATAGTAGATGAATTTCCATTAAGCTAGTAACAGATTTGTCTGCATCCGATTGCACCACTAGGTGACAACAATTAATTTCATATCCTCTTGACATGTGACCTAAATGTTTGTGAAATGCCTAGACCTGAAATTCAACCATGAGACAAGTTGCATGTTACATGGGATCAATCATTTAAAAAGTACTTAATAGAGTTGTTTCTAATTAATTTCTACCTTATTATTATTTGCAACTCCGCAGCAGAAAATGCTGGCCCTTCTCAGTTTGTCAAGGTGGCAAATTCACAATCAAAATCTCAAGCTCTCCTTTCTCTCTGATAATTTTATTTTGATCACCTTCAGATAATGGACAGGCCATGACAGTTGTAGGCTGGTTCACCATCACTTGGTTCAATGCATCTTGAATTATTCGTTCAGGTTCACCTTTGAGCGTATTTGTAGCCTTGTTTAAAGTAGTATCTTGGACATTTGGTGGCTACCCGTTTCTTTTGCCAGCTGGATAATTGGAATCGTCATAGTATTACCATCATATGATAGTCCTGCATTTTATTTGACAAAAACTAAATGAAGCAGTATGGTCCAATGAGTCTGTAAGACTCACAAACAAATGCTAAACTCCAAAAAAAGAAAAAAAAAATTATAATCCTCCATTTATCAATTGTAGAGAGGAAAAAGATTGAAGTAATAATACTTCCACTTTTGCTTTATCCATTGAAAGCTATTTAATGTTATTTTACTCTAAAGTAGCTCAATTGACGGAGTAACTTGGATCGTTAAGAACTATCGAATGATGAGCTTAGCAGAATATTTTACTGTACTAACCTATTGGAAGCTACTAACAAACCTTTGCGCACTTGTAACTTCGATGCAGCTTTGTTTTCCACCTCATTTGCATTTCCTTTTTTCTCATATGCAGTGTTGGCATGGATGCGTCATTGAACAAAAATGATTTTTGACTGACAAGACCAATCTACCAACTCATCCACTTCAATTTAACCTTTCACTTTTCAATTCCATCAAGTGACCTGATTAAGGATCAAAAGATCTTTGAAATATTGCAGTCACCATGCATTCCCCATTTCCACTGTTTCCAACAATTGTGATTTACTGAAGGAAGAGAGTGACAACAATACAATTATGACTTGATGAATCTTTTTTTTTTTTTTTTTTTTTTTTCAATTATGACTTGATCATTTAAAAAAAAAAAAAAAAAACCAGCAAAGCTTTGGTGCTAAAGCTGTATAGAAGTAAAAAGGCAGTAAAACACAATTTGAAAATAAAATTTAACTTTGCCAAAATGAATGGCAAAGTTGAGGCCTTGAAAAACTTGAATATCCAGCCTTGTTGGATATCTAAAGCTTACATGATGAAGATCATCCTGTACTCTTTACTTTGAATCTGTCATTGCTAATAAGGAAGCATCAAAAGCTTTGTCTTTTGCTACTTGGGTCTATGTTTTCAGACAAGGTCAAACAGTAATGCTGAAAGTATTAACATTGTCTTTTGAACTTTTAGTCAATTGGCTGACAAGACCAAGGCTCTGCTTGGGAGTTTATAAGGGAATGAAATGGAATGGAATGAAATGATCAAAAGGGAATGGAAAGGAATGGAATGCATTTAAGTAAGGGAAAAGAATGGAATGGAATGAAATTATGTAACCTTGATTGGATGTTTTAAAATATAGGAATGGAAAGAAATGAAAATAAATGGAATGTAAGTAATCCTGTTTGGGAGCAACATGGAGGGAATGGAATGAAATCATTTTATGACAATATTATTATTAAACCCCTATTTTAAAATAAAGAGTTGAATATATAGGGGTATTTTGGGAGTTTTAGTAAAAAATAATTAAATCTAATTCCATTCCCTCCCATTCCTCCTAATTTCGGGGGGAATGAAAATTTGAGATTTTAAGAGAATAGAGAGAAATGAGTGTTCCCTCCTACCCATTCCATTCCTTCCCACTTAAACTCCCAAACAAAGGAATGAACTTTCTATTCCCTCCATTAAAACTCCCAAGCAAGAGAAGGGAAGAGTATTCTAAAATTATTCTTTTTATTCATTTCCATTCCATTCCATTCCCTCCTCCCAAACGGAGCCCAAATTTCCCTTACTCCATTTAATCTGAAACTTTTTGAGATTCAAATTATCCATAAGAGCTTTGCCCACCTGAAGATCATTGTATCAATTTGTAGAACTGATAACTGTTGGCTTCCCACTTTTGATTTGTCCAACCAAAGCTCAAGTTTTGCCAGTTGGGATATAGAATTAGAATCAATTAACTATATTTTCTGATTCAATAAAGTTAATTGACTGAAATAAACATAATTAACTTTTGTATCTACATTTATGTCATCTAATATCTTTCCTATTGCGTCATAAGCATCAACGTCTAACTTCCTCTTTAATGGTTTCATACATCTTAAAGTCTGTAGTTTCATCAAGAAGAAAATGAACTTGTGTAGGAAGTCGCCAGGCTAGAGACCTGAAACATCCATGTGGTAATAAAAAGAGAAAAAAAGGCATAATACTAGCACACATACATTCATATGTTATGCATGCACACATCTTCATTATGGAACTTATATCTAATACTTCTATTCCAATTTTTTTTATATTTCTGCATGTATAACTGTGGAACCAACCCAGTTGGAAGAACAGGCATAATCAGATATAATAAAAATCAACAATACTTGAGACAAAAAACAACAGTGAAATTGTTCAATTATAATTGAGAAATTTATAGAGGACTGAGTTTAAAATGATATGAATGAACCTGTAGAAGAATTAGGAGTTTTAGATCCTAATGGTCTTAGTTTCTATGTCTAGGATTTGAACAATCACATGGATTCATATAATGTATAAACCTGTACAATGATGTTTTGTTGACTAAAAGAAAATGAACTCATCATTAAAAGTGAGTATTCACTGTAGTTTCTTGTTCCCCGTGATAAAGAATTTAACTCATCATTAAAAGAAAATAATATTTTTTTATAAAATGAAAAACAACAAAAGAGAGAAAAAAAAAATGCTATATCCATAATATTTTTAACAACAACAAATCCTAAGTATCAGGTTATGACTAATTGTTATTAGTGAGTAAAAAAATAATTTTAGTGGTGAATTCAAATTAAAACTAGGAAAAACTTAACACTTAAAATTTATTGACAGAGTGGTCTTATCTTGGAATGAAATATATATACGTTGACGAAGCTAAGGTTTCTAGCGGGTGGTCATTTATAATTTATAAATTCAACTCATATTTAGTACCCAACATAGGCAAATTGAAAATTCATCACCTATTAAAAAAACTTATGGAATGTAAGTAAGAAACTGTACCTTAATATTGTGAACAAGTTGATTATTAGAGATGATTGGATAGTTGCTGTAGCTGACACATTGGATCCTGTTTTTATACCAGCGGGGCACTAGTATAGCTGCCACATTGGAACCTGTTTTTATACCAGCGGGGCACTAGTATATCAGTGGCATTAGGTATGTTGGGTCCAAACATGTTCTTAAGCACCCCCATAGCTTCTTTCAATGTTTCTTCATCTGACTGGGCTTCTACACATTTTGATTCCCCATTCGTCAACGTTACAACCAGGATATTTGAACCAGGGAATGCATTCTCCATGTGCTGATGACGTAGCAACAGATCAGCAACAAAGTTGGATAATTCAATGATTAATTAAGAATGAATAGCTGATCTAATCCCATAACAATATTATATGATATTATGTTTAAAAAACTTTAACACACTTTATTTGTTATAATAAACATAATTAGGATCTACTTATACAGCATAAAAAAAATTGAAATTGATGGACACATGAGATCCTGAAGTGCCTGCACAAGAAACCAAATTCAGGATGAATAATTATCATATGAAAGTAAAGAAATGTAATTTCAATGTATTGCAAAGTTGCAGGGTAACAAATTGAGAAAATACAGTTTCTTGTTCCCACTAATAAAGAATTAAGACTCTTTAATTTCAATTTTCTTTTCTTTTCTTTTTCCTCCTACATTTTTTCTGTAACCAAATGGAGCATAAATTTAAATAATCCATCACTAAAATTGTTGACACTAACTTGAAATGTCAAAATTGTGTGTTAATCCAATCTAAATGAGGCCCATTAGGGGGTCCAATGAAAAGGGGATAATTACCCAAATACCTCATTAGGGGGCACCTCTTCTAGCTTTGCCTCTTTCCTTGGTATCCTCAATGAGGCTCAAAACTAGATTCAGTTTAGAACTCCCTTCTTGTATTCTGCTGTAGAATAAGATTTTTTTTAAGCAGGAACAGGGTCCAGTGAAAAAGGGATGATGTCGATGCACGATGGAAGAGGAAGAACATGGGGATATAGAATCCACAAGCCAAAAGTTAAAATCAAGACAAAAAGGAATTAGGATGACATAAGAGCAATTGAGTCCTTTTCAGCAATAATGTGATAGGAGCATTTCTTTCACAAAAACCTATAGATCTTCCCCTTACCTAGGTACTGCCATTTGAACTTTGAGTGCATTTTGATCTTTGAGATCATTACAAGCCCATTGTTTAAGATGCTGATTCCAGGAGTACTATATACTATAGTTGCCAGATTTGAAATTTCTAACCAAATTATCATTATACCTTTGAAAAGATCAACAAAGTAAGCCAAAAACATCACCTCCTTGGCACACTTTTGAATAAAAACTCGAGTAACATTTTTTTCTTTATTAAGTAAAAGGAAATTGGCAAAGCCAAAAAACAAGTACTAATACATTTTACATATTATTTCATCTCATATAAATGTGGAAAGGACATATTATGATAATGAAAGTAATGAGACACAATTTCCAACTTGTCATCTTACCTCATGTTGCAGGAGAATCCTTAGAATATTGAAAAGAAAGAATAGCATTGACATTTAAATATATATATATATATATATTTACTGAATAAACAAGATAACTATATATCTTTTTACGAAGGATCTAGGTTAATGATTGACATACATACCTAAAGAAGTTAAAGCGGCAGTAAATTTTGAATCTGGTTCTCATTAATTCAGTTCCACTGTCAAATAAAAGGGACCAAGTTTATGCCACATCTTTCTTGTTTTACTCAGCCATCTTAGCAACAACTTAAGTCTTCCACTGTCAAATAAAAGGGACCAAGTTTATGCCACATCTTTCTTGTTTTACTCAGCCATCTTAGCAACAACTTAAGTCTGTCAATAATACTCGGATCTCTTTATTGAAGTGAGGCTATCATAATCAAGCACATTGCAGAATCCCCCTTGATTTCCCCAACCATCTCCTTAATTGCTACTTGTCTCTACATTTGCCTCTGATAATCAAAGAAACGAGTGAATAAACTTGAAAAAAAGCTCAAAACTTTCCAATAAACACACTGAATTTATATCCAAGAACACAACCACTCATAGTAAGAACCCAAGTAGACCACAATAATGTCCATATAGGTCAATATGATCTAAATTTGATAGTTATAAAATCCTAACATAGTAAAGCAAGACTTTTATTGAATACTTATGAGAATGAGGTTGGAATTATAGTGCAGGAACCTCGTGGTCTATTATAAATAAAACTTACTTATTCTTTTATTTAATATATGATGATGCAACCATTTGTAGAATATAAAAAAGGTAAAATAAGATACGGAACATGCAGGTAACGGTGCTGGAGATGTCAGAGCTTCAATGGCTAATATTTTGAAAAACACCACAGCAATTAACAAGAGATATTTGCCACCACCGTTGTCATTAACTACTGTACAAACTAACATTGAACTTGTTTTAGATTGGATAAGCCAACAAAAGATAAACAAAAACCAGGATTTAAACACAACAAAAATCTGAGATAAGCAATAAGTATAGATTACACCCAATAAGAGAAAAATCATGCAGCAAAGATCATTTTGTAATCCAAATAATAAGTAGTCAGGTATTAATTTAGCTAGCATATTTTTCCAAATCATGTGTGAAGAAACCAAATTCAGGATGAATAATTATCATATGAAATTAAGGAAATGTTATTTCAATGTATTGTAAAGTTGCAGGATAACAAATTGGGAAATACAGCATATGAAATCAGACAAGTTTAAAATACTCAAAATATCAGAATGCTTATAAAGAATACAAAAAAGAAAGCATAGAATTGAGATTTCATTCTTGTGTCTTATCCTTGAAAAATAATACTAGAATATATGTATTTATGAAGGATCTCAGTTAATGATTGACATACGTACTAAAAGAAGTCGAAGATGCAACGAATTCTAAATCTTGTTCTCACAAATACAGTTCCACTATCAAATATAAGAGAACAGACTTATGCCAACTTTTTCTTGTTTGCCTCTGCCATTGTAGCCATAAGTGGGATAGCCACTGACACTCATTCTTTTTAAGAAGGCTATCATATCCAAGCATGTTGTAGAATCCTCCATTTCCACGCCCCTCTCATGAATTGCTGCTTTTTTCTACATTTCACAAGTGACCATGTGTTGCATTTAGGTTGTGCCTATCTACTACGTATCTGCCTGAACCAAAATGTTTGCTGAATGCCTGCATATAAAAGGTAATCATGTGAGAAGTTGGTCATCTAAAGAGAAACAAGAAGTTGATAAAGTTAGATAGTTAGTATCTACCTAACATTTATTTGCCACTCTACTATAGGAAAAAAAAAAAAAGAAAAAAAAAAAAGAGCCTTTCTACTGTTGGGTTGGCAAGCTCACAGCTCTAGGGGATGATATTGATTGCTCATTATCCAACATGAGAAAGTTTAGAACTCAAAATAACTTGTAGATTAACAAACTGAATTGTGGCCCTCAACCTTTTTATGGAGTACTGATGGATCCTTTTAAATTCAATTCAATCTCATGGTGATATATGCTGTCTCAGGTCATACCAGAGCATTTTCACCTGCCATCATTCAATAAGTACCATTATGGATTTCAGAATCTAATCTCCTCTTTTCAAATATGAATTCTATAGGATGCTTATCAATTTTGGCTTAAAAGAAAAAATGGAAGTTAGGATTCTATAATCATTGTCTTCCCAAAGTTTCTTACTGACCAGGGGCATAAAATGAATATCATTCCTGAAATATATCATTTCTAGAAAAAATCTAAACTGTGTTTTGATGCAAACTATTCTATCAAATAAAAGTTACTGACAGTAAATTTCATATACTTAAATATGCATAATCATTAATTAACCATTAAATTATTAAAATCTTTGGGCTCACCTCTCACAAAAGAAGTGATAAGAACCACTGCCAAAGACCACTTTTACATATTCAATCTTCATTTCATCTATTGTACAATAAAAAGAGAACTGCTTTTACTATGTAAGAAGATAGCCCTGGATACCCACATTGAAATATAATTTTAATGTAACGCAAGTTCTTGTTTGGAGAGGCAAGAAACATAGAAAATAGAAGAAAAATTGACTTTTGTAGAGTGATTTACTAACTGGTTTCAGACTCTTGGAAAGGTTGAGAAACCTGTGATTAATGACGCACCTTTATTTATTTGGTTCACTAGAAGACTTATAAGAGCCAAAGTAACCAAAATTCATTACAAGCCAGTGATTGTTACAGAAGTTGCAATTATAAATGAAGTTGATCAAAGCCTAAAGCATACATATAAAAATGAGGCATGTAGTTCTATTGTCAATATAGACTCAATACCTATATGGATAAGTATAGTGCTTTTATCTATATGGATAAGAGTAGTAATAAACAGACATTGATCCCCACTTTCCCCACTTTCATCATAACTACAGTAAGCATTATGAAGAATCTGCCATAATGAAAATCGTTTTCTTTATTTTTTTTCCCTTCAAACAAATAATGATTACGCAAAGGTAAATAAAATACTAGTATTTGTTTACCTGTGTAACATTCGAATTCAAGGAGAAAGCCAATAAGCAACCACTTGGGACAAGTTCCTTCATCCAAGAATTGCTACCATGAATATCAACTTATGGTCTAAATCCAATGCAATCTACCATATAAAAATTAATAATAATAAAAAGTAAGATGAAAGATGGTATATATTGTGTTTTCAATGCAAGCTTAGCAAGCCAAAAAATGATAGGAAAGAAACATTAGCAATTCAGTATGAAACAACTCATACCTCCACAAGCCGAAAAAAAACATAAACCATATTTTTATTCAATTGTAGAAATAAAAACATGGTGGAGTTAGTAATTGAACGATAAAAAATACCTGTGCAAGCTAATACTGCAGTGCTCTTGCCAGATATACTTGTCACCACGAATATTATCTCATTATCACCAAGTGCTGATCCTTATCTGACAAGATGAGAAGTAAAACACCCACAAATTATATTGGCAGAGATAAAAAAGAAACAGGGAAAGAATTCCATATTCTTTCTCCTAATACGTGAAAAAAGCAAGCATGTGAGGAATGAAAATTACATTGGCAGAGAAAAAGAAAACAAGAAACCACTCCTAGATAATTATTTACCACTGAGTTATTGACTTTTTGAAACACTACAACGCCCAAAAATTTTGGTAAAGCCCCAAGTTTGTTCTGCATAATGAAATTCAATAACCAGGAAAAAAATTAGCTATTAGCTATGCAATTAAAGAGGGTGAAGAAGAAGAATTTTGTTTTGCATAATGAAATTCAATACCTGGATCTTCTTCTTTTGGTGTAGTTAGATCTCCTCCCAAGTTTTCGATGCGAGCAAGCCAATCCTGGCTCTTGCAACTTTCTACTAAGATGGGACAGCCCCAAATATACAGTGTCTTCAAAGACGTTAGGGCAGGCAATGATGTCAAATTGGGGCAATCAAGAATACCGAGTCTTTGAAGAGATATGATTTCGCAGATCCACTCCGGCAATGTCGTCAAACTCGGACAATCCGAAATCCTGACATGTCGCAGAGAGGTGGCCTGCTGAAGCCCCACTGGAAGAGAGGCCAATTTTGGATGATCAGATAATTCTAGATACTGAAGCTTCCTCAGCCCTTGCCATTCTAATTCCATCTCATCCCCATTATAATCATATAAACTAAGTTGCTCAAGTGCAGTGAAATGTTGAAGGAAATGATCATTACTGCCTTCTATCATACCAATACCCAAATATTTTAATTTGGAGAGAGGGGTGAATGAGGCGGCAAGTGTTGAAGAAGAACGAGCAGAAGAGGTTGACTCTGCTACTGCTGCTGCTGTTGGGCTTTCCTGAGATACCGTACTTATCATTCCCATCGATATTGTTCGCTCCAATAGCCTCAAATTAGAGTTATCCAGATTTAGGTTTTCAAGATAAGGAAATAAAGGCATGGAAGATAGTTTAGGGCAACCAGAGATGTATAGATCGGAAAGACGAGAAAATGAAGGCAGAGAATTATTCTTTGCTGTTATCATCGATATTTCACCGTAATTATCGGCGTCATCTTCGTCCTCCTCGATGGAGTCGCTCCTCCTCTTCCACCATCCCTTTAGATTAGGGCAATTCGAAATACGGAGGAATTCTAGGGGTGGAAGTTTAAAACTCTCTGATACCAGAGATACGTACTCAAGAGAAGAAACATCTTTCAAACAGAGAGCTTTGAGAGAAGGAAATTGATGCAATGGTAGCACATCTTGGCTCTTCTTCATTGAAACCAACTTAAGGCGTACAAGATTTTTAAGTAAAGAAAGCCAGCTTGGATATTTCACTCCCCTGTAGCCGTTTAATTCCAAACTTCTAAGATTTTGGTGTGGTTCCAAAGCTTCGATTGACATCTCATCGAACCCAACATCCGCTTCTCTTTCTATCCACTGAAACGCCAAGTCTTTAAGATGTTGTTTCTTTTTCAAATTTACCGCCTTATATTCTAGTTCAGCATCTTTCTTGTGTCTCAAATTTTTAATTCTTAGATTTTCTCTCAGCTGGTTTAATTCGTGAAGTTCCTTCAACTCACCGCCACAGCTAGAGTCCGTACTCAACACATATTGAGCTAGTGAGTGGAGATTAGTCAATTGCCCAAATCCATGTGGCATATGAGTCAAACTATTGCACCCAGCAATGTTCAGATGCCTAAGATGGACTAATTTACTAATATTTTTTGGCAATTCTATAAGTTCTTTACAATAAGAAAGATCCAGTGTCTCCAAATTTTGCAACCTTGTAATGGAATTAGGAAGCATCTTAATGTGTCTGTTGTCTGAGACATTGAGATACCTTAAATGCTTCAACTTTCCGATAGAATGTGGCACATTCCTAATGCCAGTTTTATGCAAATCTAACAAGCGTAAGAACTTGAAACTTGAAACAAATGCATCACAAGTTAACTGGTTCCATACCATTTGATTTGAATACCAATTTTGACATGGCAAAAGAAATGTTCTCATCCTATTTGCTTTAAACAACAAAGTTGGAATTTGTGTTGATGAGCCTAAATTAAAACCAAATGACACGTGATGGGTTTTTTCATCAATATTTTTCCCATTTATTTCAAAAGTTGTGCTCTCTAGTCCCGCTACTAATATCGCTAGATCATGCATGAGGTCATGTATTTTGAAAATAGGTCTTTCGTCCCAAGTATTTTCTTCATCTTTTTGAAAGAATGATCTCCAAAGTAATTCCATAAAATACTCATGACCAGCATCTTCCAAGCATTGGTTTTGACTTAATGGCTTAATGAACCGTTGTGCCATCCATAGCTTAACCAATCTCTCTTTTTCAATCGAGTAATCTTTTGGAAATAAACTACAATAAGCAAAACATTGTTTCAAATGTGATGGGAGATGATCATAACTCAACCTAAGTATTGGTTGGATATTAGTTTCATTTATCTTTGAAAATTCTTTGTTTTTGAAGGACAACCATTCCTCTTCAGATTTTTTAGAGTACAATAGGCTTCCTATAGTCTTTATGGCAAGTGGAACTCCTTTGCACTTCCTAATGATTTCCATTCCAATTTCCTTAAATTTTGAATTTTCTGGTTCTTGTCCTTTTTTAAATGCCTTTTGCTTAAATAAAGACCAAGAGTCCTCATCATTTAAACCCGTTAAACGGTGTGTTTCAATAGTTTTTGAACTCTCTGCAACCTTTTCCTCACGTGTAGTCACCAATATTCTACTGCCTCTTGCACCACCCAATAAAATTTCTTTTAGCCTATCCCATTTTTCTAAATCATCATTCCACACATCGTCTAATACAAGTAAGAATCTCTTTCCATCAATCTCTTTTTGAAGATCATTTATTGATGCGTTCCTTTCAAGGTTTTCTAGTTTCTTACCTTTTGCATATTCTAGGATTTTCTTAACAATTATATTTACATCAAAATCATCAGAGATACACACCCAAAATTTTCTCTCAAATTCTTTTTGGATTTCTTCATCATTGAATACTAATTGAGCTAATGTGGTTTTGCCTAGCCCTCCGATTCCAACTATTGAATAAACTGAAACAATTTCTTCAATATTGGAATCCAATAAACGTTCTAAGATCACTTTCTTATCAAGCTCCCTTCCAATAACAGTTTCAGCACGTACAAAATAATCAGTCTCCCTAATCGGATTTGTGACTTGTGTCTCCCTAGGACGTTCCTCTAGGTGGAACTTCCTATCCGCTGCAATAGCATCTAGTCTCTCCCTAATTGACTTAATCTTATGACCCATCTTAAGACCATATGCAAGTTGGTTCGATTTGGAAAAGAAGATGCGTACCTCTTTCGCCTTCTTATTCCTAGTCATCACTTCACGTCGTAAAACTTCAGTGGAAAAGTCATCCAGCAAGTCGTCCGCTGCAAAAAGTGCATCTTTCAGCCTTCCTAGCCAATTCTTGATGGTATGATTCTGTGCCTGTTGTTCCTCTGCATCCAGAATCACAGCTTCAATTGTCGAAACTGTGTTCGTGAGCTTTTCAAGCTCACCCTTGACACCCCAGAGCAGGACAAGCTCTTTGAGAGCTAGGTTGCCCAGTTGGCCAATGATTCCTTCAGCTACGTTGAAGAGAGCTCCTTCAGCCATTTCTCAATGAAGGTGAATGAAATGAATCCTTGAAATAGTTTAAAGGTAGGTAAGATGAGAGCAATGGTTTGTGAGGAGAATGGCTTAGGCAGAGTGATCAATATATACAAGAACAATAATTTGGACGCAACAGTTTAGATGGCTGTATGACTTTGTCAAAAAAGCATCACATGGGCTGCAGAGCTGGCCTGGCACTTATATACCTCACACGTCAATGGTATTAATATTCAAATTATATTTGAGCTAATTCACCTTCAAGTAGTTTATTCTCTTGATTTCAAATTTATAAAGACTTTGACTTGTGATCATATGACGCAAAAAGTAAGAAATCATAAAAGTGTGAATTGATGGTAGAAGTTCTCATATCACCTCACTCGGTGAGCGGTTCTAGTGATGGTCCTATCAACGATAGGGCAGTACATGTGATATTATTCATTATCGTCACGTAGCGTTAGGTCTTTAAATTCACACTGAATACCTCTTTTTTTTTTGCCTTAAAAAAGGGTAAGGTTTGCACAAATCATAATTGTGCGGGGACTCTAATTAATAAGATTATTTAAAAAATATTTTGTCTTGTTATATGGCCAGAATTGTCATTCTTCTCCCTATTAATCATGTAAAGGCTCTTATAGTCCCTTTTCCTTCTATCAGTATTATTTCTCCCTTTTTCCTTTTCACATTGTGTAACTGAAAACTACGTGACAAAAAGAAAAAGGGACCACAAATTTTTCCTTTCACATTGTGTAATTGAAAAGCGAGTATCAAAAAGCAAAAAAGGACCACAAATTGGTCAAATTGGCGTAATCTAATAATAGAGGTTTATCTTTTATAATAAGCCACTTCAAAAGGCTAAGACTATCGCAATCTATAAAGAATCTATTTTGTCTTACAGAGCTTTCGTATTAAAAGCCACAACATTTTGTCAACAAATTTTGAGAATTGTTCACATCGGAGAATCCCCACCATCACATGTGAGAAGAAATTGAGAGTTGGACAATTTGTCCCATTAAAATCATAGCAATAATGAAAAATACTAGTTAACACCTAACTTGTTTTATAATGTGGAATTGATAAATTTAACTACCAAACGCACCTTTAAAAACCAACACAGCAGATTAATATGATATAAACCACAGATATCCAATAAACCATATTAACAAAGCAAGAAATAATATAATATGAAGCAATTTAGTTAAGTGGAAAACTAAATGTGAATCTCTCCAATGAAACAATGCCATCTATATAAAGAACAATTACTATATTCAAGGAATTACAAACCCCTTTTGTAGGCTAGACTCTCTATAAAACCTCTATAGGCTCTATATACACTCTGCTTGCCTTTCTACCATAGTAGTCCCAAAATCTTTAAAATCCTTATGCAGTAGTTACAGAAATTGCTCATATTGTCGTGTCAAGTTACAAAAATAGATGACAATGAGAGTTAATTACTAGCCCCAGAATTTTGAAGGTCTTAGAGTAAAATTATTACTAAATAAAGATTATCAAGAACATATCTGATTATTTAATAATTTGCATCATCCTTTTGTCATATTTGACCTTAAAAAGAATCCCCCAAGTATGTAACATAAAATGTTTTCATACAAGGCTTTAGAAATGGCAAGTGCAATCCATTGACCTTCACTGGGTAAAGTGCAGTACCCGCTTGCCGCTTGTTTCAAAATGATACTTATTCTTTTTCCTATCCTTCTTACCAAAATATTTCTCATACAAGGCTTTAGAAATAGCAAGTGCATCTCCTTCAGCTGCCACCGGATAAAGCTCTTGGCTTGCTTGCCATTTGTTCGAAAATGAAATCCATTCTTTTCTCCATTCCTCCATCTTGAAGTTTTCTTTTTCTCTCAAGCTTCTTAACAAATGATCAAAATAGGTTGAAGCTCGAGGTAGATAGTAGCCTTCAAGTAGTCCACTCCAGAATTTGTTTGCTGATTAGGGCCAAGCAAAAATGTTACGTAACAAAATGATGAAGCATTACATAAGTAATATATGACGGTCTCTTCAGGAACATCCAATAAAAACCACTGAAAGTAGTAATATATGATGGAATATCAAGATTACCATAATCATGAAGTTTGCTCTGTATGGTTCCTGTGTTTTCAAACCACATTGTGACTTTGTGTTCTTGCATTCCACTCATACTGAAGGAGAGCATTAGAAAGTACATCCAACCAATCAAATCATCTTATGTACCAAGTGTTTCTAAAAAATGCTGGTATTACTAGGGATAAGACAGAACCACTTCTCTATTAGTCAAATAAAAGAAGCAACTAAGGATCTTGCGAATTGTCAATATGTATGAAGTTGAAACATGTTATTATTCCCAATTAAATTCAATTATGCTCTAGCTAAGTAATATGCCAATAAGGGTATCTTTTCTCACCAGCTTCAACTCATGAGGATTCTTTGCCAACTTGTTTGCACTTTTGAACCACGTTCCAAGTAAAAAATTGTCATCAGAAGCAAGAAGTATATCAATATCCTTTATGAGCTGAATAGATTTTTTGCTATGAAGATTTAAAGCTTTTAAATCCTTCTGTCGAAAAGCAGTCACAGCATCCAAATATACTTGGTTTGCTAGCTTTGACAGTACTTGCCGTGTTAAGTCCACCAAGTCATACCTGTCAAAATTCCATGGATAATTAAAATGGATTCTATTCTTTGCCGAATAATTATTTTCTGATGCTCTATCTAGTTCAAGAGTTGGCCTTTCAATCATCAGAGTCAACTAGAAAAATCCTGCCGCAGTTCCTTTATTATGGACACAACCTAGCATCAACATCTTACACTTGTAAAAGACAACAATACAACGCTGATTCTTAGATGCACATGACATTCAACATAACTTCTAACCATGTTAAATTCTAAGTGATTTCGCGTATGAAGGAAATTTCAGAAAAGAAAAAGATATATTGATCAAAGACACAAAAACCACAAACCCAATGGTATCCATGTAATTGAATCATTGTATCCATTAATGTACATATTGAAGAGGGACCTGACTTTAGCATGAAGGAAGAGAAAATTATTTCATACATAACAATGATGCATGCTCACTCACAGCTTAATTGTAAAGACCACGTGGCATTATTCAGCACCTGAAGGGGCCCAATAGTATAGCTTAAGCTGCATAAAACCCCAATTATATAGCTTAGGCAGCTTGTGTTTGTGTAGTGGTTGCCTTCAAATTTGAGTGGTTTTTTAGAGGCTGCTTAAATTTGTGCAGATACACTTTACATAGATCCATACCTAAGTTTGAGAAACTTTGAGCAGTTTTTGCTGGGTCACTGATACCATAAAGGCTCACATATCAGATCCAATGTGCAAAGTGCTACTTAGTGACTTAGAATTTCAGGTTTAAGTAGTATTTATGCACCAAAGCTCATTTATTCTGCTTATCTCTTCATTCCTCAAAAATGGGGGAAAATGACACTATCACAAGTCAATAAAGGCAAGTTAAGATTAGTTACCATGTATTTTGTATCATAAGAATGTAGCATAATATAAAAAGAGTTGATCCAACTGAACCACATCACAAAGGCAAGTTAAAGCATTTGTGAGAAGAAAAAATTACTTCAGGGATAAGGCCTTAAGAGAAGTAACTAACAGCAATCAACAAAGTTTTGATTATTGCAAATAAAATTAAGCTGTGAATGATCACCACATAAAGGTCACCTTTCTATACTGGTATTCATCTCTTGACAAGAAATATTATATTGTTCATTCCACGCTAAAATTTCTTCTTTTAAGGATTCATCACTACATTTCAGTCTATATGCTCTCAAAAGAAACTAAATATGGAATGGATATCCTTGACTAGAAGTTGTAAATTTAACAACAACCACCCTAGCTTTGGATAGAATAGAATGGCGAAAAAAATAAATGTGGCCTTGACTAATTTGTTGATGATCCATAGTCAACCCCAAAACTTTGGGACTATGGCTTGGTGGTTGTTGTTTGCAATATAAATTTGTTATGTTAAGAACCAAAATATTAAAGAACACTATATTATGTTTCCCTTTCTAGTCATCTTTTTCAAATTATTCTTAGTAATAAAAATGACATTAAGATATCCTATCCAATAAATTTAATTTAAAAAAAACAAAAAAACATATTTCTATTATATCCGTACAATTGTAAATTGTGTGATAAAGAATTTCCCTAGCTGCCTCAACTTGATGAATTGCTTTGCCATAGCGTCTGTGGGTATAGGACTTCAACCACTCCTACAATAGTAATAACGTTAAATTACAACCATACAGCATTAAAATCTCAGCAATCATGAACCATCAGAGAAGAATTTCTTCTTTTTTGATAAGTATCGTAGAAGCATTTTTTTCACTCATCTGAATCTAGCATGCATTTTTCATGTGCACGTGTTTGCGAGTAATTAAAAATTAAAATTAAAATTTATAAAATTAAAAAAAAAAATGCCAAGTAGCCACATAATCTAGCCCAATTATGTATACAAAAATAATTGTCAAAACAGTATACAAGGTAGAACACAAAAGTTAAATAAATCCTTATTCTATATCTGTTGATGGTAGGCTTGATAAAGATTTTCTTCTTACTTCCTAACAACCTAAGCTTTAAGATTTATGTTTTACCAATATGGTAAGCTTCCTTAGTCCTTCTAGTCTTGTTTACCAAATTTAGCGTCTCTCTTCTTGGTTATTTCTTTTGACTGCACGTGCAAGGCCCACAAATCAGTTGAGGGGTATTGGGTGGGCCTGCATGTGCAGGAGGGAGTAAGCATGTGGTATGAATAATTTACAATGTTGGCCCACTTCCTAACAACTTAACCTTTTGGAATTGATAATGATCCAATATTAATCCTGCTATACATTCACAATTTGACATAACCTGGAGGATAGATTACTTCGTAGTAAAAAGAGAGGAAATAAAATTAGACTATTAGAGTAACATACAAAGAACCAATGGTGAAGAAAGGTAAGGGGGACAGAAGGTATAAAAACTTTTTTAATACATGTGTGTGAATGTTAAAAGTTTCTGCACCCTTCTATACTAATTACTGAATAGTCCTTGCTAAAATAAGTATTGAATAGAAGTCCTGCCCAAAACAAATAATAATTAGAAGTTGAAAATCTATAATTACTAGAAGTTGAACTTTTTCACTCCGAAAGGCCATTTCAGACATCAACTCGTAAACAACTGGATTTTGCTCTATCCCTTCCATGCACATACCAACACCAACCTGTTACAATAAGTTTTCAAGTCAACCTGCTCTAAAAAAGTCACAAAACTACAGTAACAAAAGAAACGAGTACCAAGGTTTATAATTTTCACAACCAAGTGTTCTTTTCAGTGGAAGTAAGTGCAGATTAAGAGTCTATTTGGAACAGTTTAATTTAATTGAAACTGAAAACTTTTTGTTGAAAGTACTATAGATAAAGCTAAAAGGTAGCTGAAATAGTACAGTAAGATCCATGAATAGTACAAAAAAGTACAATAGGACCCATAAATAGTAGCAAAACTAAGCTAAATAGTAAAAAAAAACTAGCTTTTTAGGCAATGCCAAACGCACACTAAGCAAGAAGATAGCAAACGTTATGAATCAGATACTCTGTTGTATAAAATATGAACTAGCAATTGAACTGCTTTTCCAAATCTACTACAATGTTAGAAAGTCTAGATAAAAAAAAAAAAATTTCCTGGAGTTTAAGCTTTCAAATTATACATGCTAGGAACAACATTTGAATTTCACAATAGTAGAACATACCATGGTTGAAGTTTTACTGACATGGGCATCAACTAGACCTGAGGAGATTGCATCCAAGATGCCATACATTTCAATATTTCCACCAAAGTTATGCAACATACACCTGGAGCATATTATGAGTACACATATTTACTATAAAATTAAATCTCCAGGGTGAGATCTCATGAAGATTAAACATCTCCTTTGAGAATTAAATAACAGCTACCATGTTAAAGAGCTACTTACCAGACATAAGGAGTACCATAAAAGTGAGATGAATTTTTCCATATTGGTTTGACATCAGCATACAAATCAAGAACTATCATTTTCCCAAATGGAACAGAATGTAAAAGTGCCTGAAGATATCACCAAGTTGAAAGTTAATCACCATAACTGAAGTTATAGCACACACACAAAACTTGTGGCAGCAGAAAACATTAGCAGCCACCCCAATGCAAAAGGAATCGAAGTTATAGCACAATATCAATTTTCTCTGGGATCAGTAAGTGTAATGTAAAAATCTAAGAAGTTGAGTGACAAATATATTTCAGAAACTGAAGGAAAATAGCATCATCAGATCCCATTTTCAAAACCACTTTATACAAAACCTGAAGGTTTTTGATAACTTCTCTTTGGGTAGCTTTTCAACCTATCACCATAATTCTTTTAGAGGACAGCTGTTCTCCATTATTTTCACTAATACCAACGCCCTCTTTACTCTGGTGCTGCCATACCAAAGCCCTGTCGTATTCCATGGAAGTGCTGTTGAACACTTCGAGTGTTCATCAGCATTATTTTTTACTGGTCTCTCAGGCCATTGTACTTAGGTTGTGTAATTAGAAACTAGAAACACCCTTGAAGAAGTTAAATACCATTTTTGGTATTCATCTTAAATGACAGACAGTTTTGCAGGCCATTCTTTGGCATTATCACCTCCTATATGTACTTCTTAAGCAAAGTTTTATCCCAAGTTCTTCAAACGGGGAACAATAGCATACTAGAGAATAAGTACCCGTTTGGATTGCGCGTTGCGCGTCCACGTTTCCTCCCTGTCCACGTTTTCCTTTTTTTTTTTTTTTTTTTTTTTTTTTTTTGGGCCGCATTGTCTGACTTTGAGAAACAAAAAACACTGTGCGTGAACAGTGAGTGCACTGTTCACGCACTGTTCATCTACTGTTCACGTAATAAAAAATATTAAAAATGGGTCCCACGGTACTATTTACACATTTAAAAATTATTTTGCTACAGTGTTGCTACAGTGTAATAAGCTCAATCCAAACGGACCCTAAGATTATTAACTCTGATGATTTCAATCATGGGGCACTTTTATCATAGAGATTTGAGACAAAGATTACAAATATACAATGAACCTCCAAAAAATGAAATTCCTAAGATTATTGGACTGCCAAGTGATTCTAAATTGGAAGCTACATCCATTCTGTCAAAGAATATAATTATGCAATGTGAGAAGCAGGGTCACAGTAGGAGTAATATGGATAGAGTTTGAACCTTCAGCATGAATGCATGAAGTCGCTGCTCTAAAGAAGCAAACAAACTGGCACTTGGCAGAATAACAGTTTTTATATCCCCCAAAGAAGATGGGTCAGTACAGTAAACAAAATGTCACAATAACCTTTTATCTGCTGATACTTCTCAACTTGCCCAAGAGAGCTTAGACTCTCGATTAGCCATCTGGAAGGCTTTGCAACTTGATTTAGGAAACAATGTAAGGCTGCCGTGGAAAAAGAGATAATCTTTACATACTACCAAATAATAAATCACACAATCACAAATACTTTAGAAATAAAAATTATTTAAGTATTCTGTTTGCAGCACCCCATTTAATGAAAAAAAACATCTTTATCACAACTAAGAAAAACAGAATGCTTAGAATATAGAACATCTTATGTACATACATACCTTCATTTGGGGTGGTTTCCAATATGCAGAGTCTGAAGAGAAGAGCCAACCCTGGACATTCATAAAACTGTCAACTATAAATATCTATGATTATACAATGTCAAGGTTCACATGAACCACTTCTTGAACCACCATATATATTCACTTTAGATTTTGTAGTTGATTTTTATGAATCAGCAAAAAGAAAACCACTGTTCAGTACAGCAACCGAGAGTGGGCATTTGGGTAGCACATTTAACAAGATGAAACTTTGAAATGATAAGCATCAGTATTTTAACTAAAGAGGGAATAATCATTTGAATTGATGTTCTTTTTTAGTTCCAAATATATTCTACATTTGACCTCTATTTTCATGCTTTAACTATTTAATAGAAAAAGTTCTGATAAGCATGAGAGCGACACATTGATAAAATACACACAAATGTGCATATCCAATGCACATTCACATGTTTTAGTAGGCAGGTAAAGGTGCAATAAAACTGAAAGCTATATAGAACATATTATTACGACACATTACACAATAAGCAAACCAGGCAGAATGCATGATAGGAAAACAATGTCACCATCACAATCACTAATCATTCTGAACTTGCTACATCATTTGAACAATGAGGTTCTTAAGGTTTGAATATCAATTGAGTAAATGACTAAACATGACAAAGTAAATCACATAACATTCTCCAACAAAATTTCCAATAAGCCTTTTTGGGGGGAGGGTGGGTTGGTAACTTGAGGAGCTTACCTGCATTAACCACACTGCATCCTTGTCACCTTTGGACATTGCTTTGTAGACAGAAGCTCCGAGCAACGATATATATGTTGGATCATTTGTAGGTGGGGGAATTTTCATTGAATGTATCACTAAATAGAAGACATGGTAACAGGGGATTCAGTGACCCACATTTGCAAGTATGCTATAAACACACCAAAGAAGAAACGGGCATAGAACAATCTAATAATTGCCAGTAAGATTATTCCCCCAATTGTTTGGGAAAAATTTACCTTATTTCAACTGTTAAATAAAGCATAAAGAAGAAATAGGATGCACAACGGCCACATAGAAGAACACAATAATGATCTGGATAGGAGGTCCACAACGAAACAGGTCTAAATATGAACTATAACTATGAAGCCAAAGCTGTGAAATGAAAATATCAAAGTGAAATTACATTTTTTCAAGTCCCATTAAAGCCATAGACATTTGGTAACTAAGATTAATTTGTTGGCCTAAAAAAACCATTGTAACAGTAAAAGGCCACAAAAAAAGAAAAAGAAAAAAAGAAAAGCTTCTCTAAGAACTGCTTTATGAATCTTACTCCTAGTTAGATCACTGACTACATCATCTTTCAAACCTTAGGTTCCAGAGAACAAAATGTTACTATAAGAGATACTAGTTTTGTTCTTCTGGACATGGTTAATTCTAACTGACAAACTCTAAGAATGCAAGTTTCAAAGAACCCAATGATTAATCACTCTTAAACCCAACTTTTAAATGTCAACACTTAAGATTTGAAACCTTCAAGAAAAAGCATTTAAGATTTGAAACCTTCAAGAAAAAGCATTGCCACTGGACTCACACCATCCAACAAAACACAAGATTGTTCATGTATATAATCACAAAAATAAGAAAGGCTCCTAATTCCTCAATTTTTCATGATCCACACTGTGAGCATCAAACAACAATGATGTCATATTGAAAGGGGATTTTTAGTCATTTCATTCACCCTCCATAAAACTGGTTATATTAATTACAAATAAAAACTTCTGGAATGTCAGAATTTGATAACACAAATGCCCAAGCTTCAGTTTAACATAATGATCATGAGAACAACTTGTGTACATGTATCACAGGTTTGTCATTTATAGTAGCATAACGCTGCATAGAAAATCTCTGGCTTGATCAAACTTACTTATCAAATTATCTTTTTATATCTCTACCAATCCTAAAAAATTGATCACATCTGTTTCATGTTCATAGATTTGCACTTCTGAAAAAGTTTCAGTAATAAAAGAGAGTGCTAAAGATACATCAGATAATAAATAAAAAAGGGCTAAGTTATTGCTTCTATACCTAAAGTTTTCACAAATTTTGTTTTTGTCCTAAACTAAACAATATATTTGCCAAAACAACATACACACACACATCAGATAGTAAATAAAAAAAAAGGGGCTAAGTCATTGTAAACACAAAATTTCCCAATTGCAGAAAATCAAACAATTGAAAAGAAATATGGTTTGCAAATATATATTTGTATTGATATATAATGAGTACAATCTCTATTTCAATTCTTTTACAAAAGAGTATCCTCTGATTCTATCTTCATTGAACTTAACTCGAACAAGGAATCTTCTTGACTTTAGTTGGAAGATGGATTGAACGGTCTTCACAACAAATCTCTAGCTTTGAGCTTATTAGAGATTTATTGTTCTTCAAGTCTTCGAATGTGAAGGCTCATAGGTTGAAATTCTTCAAGGCTTTAGAGGCTTGATCCGTTGAGCTTCAAAGATTTAGGTTTGTTAGAGTTTATGGAGGCTTTTTAGCTTAATTCCAATAGAACTTCAAAGAACTCGAACAAGAGATCTCCTTGATTTTGATTGGAAGAAGGATTGAACGGTCTTCACAACAAATCTCTAGCTTTGAGCTTATTAGAGATTTATTGTTCTTCAAGTTCTTCAAGCCCTTTGAATGTTCTTCAAGTTCTTCAAAGATTCTTGAGACAGAATTTCTCCAGAGCTTGAACCTCTTGAAAAATTGGTGTGAAAATGAGAGGGGATGTCCTCTATTTATAGTGATTTTAGAGGATAAACTCCACTACGATTTGATATACTCGAAAATATGTAGTAGACTTTTGATTGGCCCAAATTCTTCTTAAAGATAATTATCTCTATTTATCTATTTTGATAAATATCATATTTTGATAAAGATAATAATCAATAAAGATAAATAATTATCTCTATTTAATTTATTTTAATAAAGATAATTATCTATTAATTTTGAATAAAAAATTTATCTTTATTTTATTTATTTATAAAGATAATTATCCATAAATTTTGAATAGGAAATTTATCTTTATCTTGTGGGTTAAATGACACGTGGCAAATTTTGATATGCCAATGCGATGTCAATTTGGATGACACATGTCATCATTTAATTTAATTAATTTAATGACATATTAATTTAGAATTTGCCACTAAACTTTGATGTGGCATTTTATAATTGGCTTAAAATTTTGCCTCTTACAGACATTGCTTCTATACCTAAAGTTTTCACAAATTTTGTTTTTGTCCTAAACTAAACAATATATTTGCCAAAACAACACACACACAAATATGCCCGCGGGGGGTAACAAAACAGAAAATCAACTTAATGCAAAAAAAAGTTAGGTAACTTGGAGAAACCGTGTTCAATTATATATCCCAAAATGTTAAGAAACATTCTACTAAGAATCTGAATGAGAGAAATTACCAGTTGTAAATGTCTGTCACATCCCCATATTCTGTAATCAATGCATACAAACATGACCAACAAAATCAGTCACTAAATTAGAAAGGAAAAAAAAATGACTTTAGTCCATACAAGTCATCTTTTAAGACTAAATCTTCATATACAACTGAACCGTTAAAATTATATCATTGATGAAGCTAAAAGCATAAGCATTTGTACTCAAAGGAAGGGGGGGGGGGGGGGTGGGAGATTAACTCTGGCATCATCCTTTAGTAACTAAAACAATTCTTTTCAACCATCATTATATTCATTTACAGAAAGGTTGATACACGTTCATAGAATCAATCACTGTGAAACTGTAGCCCACTTCCAAGTTTCTACAGATAATCATTATACCAATGAAACTCAGTCCAATCCCAAGGTCTCCATACAATGCCAAAGGTTGAAAGACTATGCAAACCCGTTCATGTGCTACTTGGCAGCAAAAAAGTGAATCAACTGATGGTCCACTAAAGTCACCAAGAAGACTAGAAATTGAACTGAATTTGAAACTCATAGACTATAATACATTCTCTCCAAAAAAAGAAAAATGGCCAGGGTAAGACTGCCTACCATGAACTAATTGCATCAGTCCCCTTTTGTGAGGTCTAGTTCCAGGGGTCCACTATTTACCCTTAGAAAAACAGGCTCCACCTTTTTGTGCTAATAGTAAAATCATCAGGAGGTATTCATGTTGTCAATGCTATTGGCGATTAATATTTTCTAATCCTGATATAATTTTATTGGCTGAATCTTTGATTATGATTTTTAAGAAGCTCAAGAGTTCCCTTCCATTAATAAAATTCCTTATCCAGAAAAAAAAAAAAAAAAAAAAATGCTAGTACCTTATTTGGATTATATGAGACTTGTATGGCTGCCTTCTATATGGAGAGGAGTTTTTCACAAACATAGGGTTTTTGTGTGTGTGTCTAGAAATTGTACTCAAATGTTTCAAAATTTCTCTCTTCTTTTGCAATCTTGTGGTTGAAAGGTTTAGACTGGCAGAATGCATACAAGATGACTCTTGCTCCCCCCCACCCCCCTCCCCCACCCCAGCCTCACCCTCTCCACCCCCCTCCTCCACCCCACCCTCTCCCTCTCCCTCAACCATCACCTTCTTTCTTTCCTTTTTTGCCACCCTCACATTTTCCTTCTCCCTCCCCCATATGCTGTCCTCCACAGTTTGGGTTTTTCCCATATCCTTATCCCCCTCCTCCACCACTGCATTTGCCCTCCCCTTCCCCACCACCTCAGGGGTCTAACCAAGTTTTGCCTAAACAGCCTACTCTTGTACCTACACCTTTAACCATACCAAGTTTTCCCTCCATTGAAACCTCTCAAACAATCCCTCCTAAACCTCTATCCTCTGTCCTTGGAGGCAGCAAGAGGTCATTTCATATTGATGCAGAACTTTTTTCTTTTTCTTTTGATGGGGGGCGGTCTGATTCGTATGCTTTACATGAGACACGTCGGAATGTTAAGAACTCTATTTGGGTTGGACATAGGGGCTTGGAGTGGATACTTACTTGTCTAGAAGATATACGAGATTGGCTGCCTGGCCATGTTTTACTTTGTAAGAGATTCAGGGAAAATGGGAAGTTGTTAGAGTTCTGTGGGAGATCTAACAAAGCTGGTCTGTTTGTTGTTATTGTAGTATATTTTGGAGGGTGTAGGAGAGCTTGTATAATGATACCAGCAAACTCTAGTAGAGCTGGCTAGTCTTTGTTTCAGAAAGAGCTTAGGAATTTTTGCTCTGGTGCTAAACTGGTATCTCTGGCCAAAATTTCTTTAAATAATGGTGGTGGAGGTGGTAAGCTTGCTGGTAGTGGCCGGAGTGGGAAGAGTATGTCTGTTTATGGTAATCAGCAAAAGAGTAGGAATTTTGAAAAAAATGGATCTAAATGGGGGCAGAACGTGATTCATGGAGTTTCTTTTGAAAATGGTTTAGCTATAAATGGCAATGGTTTAGCTTTTTATGGCAGACCCATGCGGGCTTTCAAGTTTAAGTTGTCTCCTGCTTTGTTGGCTTTAAGGGTGTGTAAGCCTGAGGGAGGGAGGCGTGTTGTGACTTGTCTGGGTGCTAAGGAGATCAGCTGGCCCAAGGATTTAAGTGTTGGGCCAGAAGTCACCAATCAAACGGGTGGGCTAGATGAAGCCCAACCCGCGATGCAAGTTCCTTCACTTAAGAAGGGCAGTTTGGTCAAGTCGAGTTTTTTACAAGTGAAGTTTGATGCTCAGTCAACGTAGGTCATAGGCGAGAGCTCGAGAGGAAATTTGAGTGGAGATTCCGAGTCGCTGGAGAGCGCAACGGTGCTGGATTTGGAACTCAGTGCCTCTGCCCTCAACGTCAACCCAGTCCATGGTGCCTCGGTGGTCTCACCGTCAGTCAGTTTGGAGGGAGCTAATCCCGTTGCAGTGGTAAGTGCGACGGTGGCCCAACCCGTTGCAGATTCTAAAGGTAAGGATAAAGGGCTTTTAGCCCATGTTTATGAGCTGGAGTTTGATTGGTGCACGCCGATGGAAGACTCCGGTGCACCGGGGGCCGAAATAGGCATGGAGAGTGGGCGTAGCCTCTCCGTGTTGGATCCTGACTCCGGCAAGGTAGGTTCTTCAGACATGTTGGATTAGTGGGTGAAACATAATCGTTTTTCCCCTTTGTCTGAGCTGGGAAACAAGATGGGTACTGAGTTTGGGGAAGGGGAAGATCGAGATGAGGTTTTTAGTGGTGGTACAGCCGAGGTCAGTGGCTTCTGTTGGTTTTAGTCATAATGATTCTAGGCTTCTTTTCCTGCCATGGGACATCAGTGGAGCTGATAACTATGGTGATGGTAGTGGGGTGAATGATAACTGTCTTTTGGAGTGTAATCCTTGTTAGGACATATGTGTTTACATGTTAGGAACATATGTCACATTTTATGTAAATTGGCTAATCCTTTGACAAAACGCACTCTACTTGTAATTGGGTAGTTCTAGGTGTTTTTAATACTTCAAGAAACTATGTTTCAAGATCAAGTGTTGAAGTCATCAAGTCTGTCCAAGAAAAAGCAAGTTGAAGTGCAGAAATTTTTAACCTCGACACCTTCTCGACACCTACCTCGACACCTTCTAGCTGTCGAGAATTACAAAAGTCAGATTTCTGTTCTGATTTCCTTGGGATCCGTGAATGTGTTTTTGGGCCTTCTTTTCTTCTAACCCTAAACATATTTAAGGAGTATTTTAAGAGCCGTCAACAGAGACACAAGTTGCATAAGCATTGAGCAATCCTTGTTCAAGCAAATTGTGCTCTAAAGACAAAGTTCTTAACCTAGGATCATCTTCTTCAAGAAGTTGCTGTGTATTGTGCACCTTAGGGTTTTGTGACCAAGCATCTTCCTGATCTTCATGCAAAGGATGATCTGAAGAACTCTGCAGCCAACCTCTCATTCTAAAGTTGGTGATTGAAGTCGCGTACTGGGATCCGCGCATCTGGTTAGTCACGTACTTGGGAGCCGTGCATCAAAAGGGGGAACTGTCGCTACAGATCAAGTCCAATTGGGTATTGGGGTAAGAGTTCAACTGTAGGTTGATAAGGTACTTGGGATTCCTTATTTGTAACTGCTTGATTTGATAATAGTGGAGTTTCGGGAGTGGTGACCTGAAAATCACCCGGTGGGGTTTTTGCCGTTAGGGTTTTCCCCATTCGTGAACAAATCACCGTGTTATTTATTTTCCGCTGCATATTTTGGTATTCGGTGATTTGTTTGTGCTGCCACGTATTTGCATGTTAAATTGATTAATTAATAACTTGGCTAAATTAATTAATTAGTTTAAATCACAAGGGGTCATTCAGTTTGTGGCCTATCAATCCTTTGACTCGGTGGGACCCTAATACACTTGGTGAGGCAGTGATGGTTCAGGATGATGCAGGAGGGGCTCAGGTGGCAGAAATTGAACCAAATTCAAGTTGGGTGTCCCAGCTGATGAAAGATTTTTGTAATATGGTGGGTTTTCCTGTTGTGAAACATGAAGCTCATTGTTTGGCTTTGTTTCACCTTCTTGAACAGGAATGTCTCAAGGTGATCAATGTTGAGATGCCTAAGCAACCTACAAACTCAGGGTCACGGGGTTATAGGGAGCTTAAGGGGCTTATTTCTAATGTTAATTACGATGGTGTCTCTTCTAGGAGGAGTAGAGCTCCTTCGAATGTTGTGGGGGTTGTTGGTAGTTTTAAATGAATTTATGCCTACTTTCTTGGAATATAAGGGGGCTTAACAATCCCCGGAAGAGATAGGTTTGTAAGAATCTTCTAAAATAGTGGAAATGTGATATTATTTGTTTTCAAGAAACGAAAGTAGCTTCTATCAACACTGCTTTTGTATGAAGTTTATGGTGAAGTCCTTTCATTGATTGGGATGCTTTGGATGCTGTCTAGACTTCGGGAGGGGTCTTACTGGTTTGGGACGAGGGTTTTTGAAAAGATGGATGTTATTGTTGGACAGTTTTCTGTCAGTGTCTTCTTGAGAGGGGGTGGTGAATGACCTTGTTTGGGCCTGTACAAGTGTATATGGCCCTAATGATGACGGACAGCGGCCTTTTTTGTGGGAGGAGTTGTTACGGGTGCACGCCAAGTGGCCCATGGCATGGTGTTTAGTAGGGGATTTTAATATTATCAGGTACCCAAGTGAAAGACTTGGCTGTGAGTCGTTCAGCTCTACTATGTTTGCTTTCTCAGACTTTATAGAGAGTAATTCTTTAGTTGATCTACCGTTAGAGGGGGCTTCATTTACATGGTTTAGAGATTCTGGTATCCCCTTTATGTCAAGAATTGACAGGGCTTTGGTTTCTCTAGATTGGGAGGAACATTTTGGGAATATATCCCAACGGGTGCTTCCGCGTGTTATTTCAGATCACCATCTGCTTTTGTTGGAAGCTGGTGTTGTTTGATGAGGCCCAAGTGCCTTTAAATTTGAAAACATGTGGCTGCAAGCTGAGGGTTTTGTTGATAGAGTTCAGCAATGGTGGATTGGTTACAGTTTTACAAGCTCTCCAAGTTTTATTTTGGCACAAAAGTTGAAGGCTTTGAAAGCAGATTTAAAAAAATGGAACAAAGAGGCGTTTGGTGATTTGGCTTTTAGAAAGAAGAATTTGCTGACTGAACTTATAGGTTTGGATGCTAGAGAGGAGTCGGTGGGTCTATCGAATGTGGATCAGATTCGTCGCATTCAGCTCAAAGGGGACATAGAACATTTGGCTTCTCTTGAGGAAATTTCCTGGAGACAAAAGTCTCGTGCTTTGTTTGTGAAGGAGGGAGATAATAATACTCGTTTCTTTCATAGATTAGCAAATTCCCATAGAAATACTAATCTGATTAAGAGGATAAAGGTGGAGGGTGTTCTTTATGAGGAAGAGGTTGATGTGTGCTCTTAGTTAGTTCTCTTCTACCAGGGGTTGTATGAGGAAACTGAGGTGAGACGTCCCACTATGGATGGGTTAGATTTTGCACGCATTGAAGAGGAAGAGAGGTTGTCCTTAGAGAAGGAGTTCTCGAAGGAGGAAGTCATCCAGGTATTAAGGGAGATGGAGGGTGATAAAGCCCCTGGTCTTGATGGTTTCACCATGGCTTTTTTCCACAAATGTTGGAGTGTTGTGGAAAAGGATGTCATGGATTTATTTGATTACTTTCATCGGCACTCTGTGTTTGAACAGTCTATGAATGCTTCGTTTCTCACTTTAATTCCCAAGAAGTGTAATGCTGTTAACATTAAGGACTTTCGCCCCATCAGTTTGGTGGGTAGTGTGTACAAGCTGCTATCCAAGGTGTTGGCTAATAGGTTGAGGGCAGTTTTGGATAATCTTATCTCTGAGTCTCAAAATTCGTTTGTTGGGGGTAGGCAGATTTTGGATTTAGTGCTTATTGCAAATGAATGTCTGGATAGCAGGTTGAAGAGCAGATTACCGGGTGTGGTTTGCAAGCTTGATATTGAACAAGCATATGACCATGTGAACTGGGAGGCCTTGTTTTATTTGTTGGGCCGGATGGGTTTTAGGTTGAAATGGAAGGGGTGGATTAAGGCTTATGTTACTTCTGTCCGTTTTTCAATCCTGGTAAATGGTTCCCCTAAAGGTTTTTTTGGTAGTTCTCGTGGATTGAGACAAGGGGATCCATTATCCCCGCTTCTGTTTCTTTTGATAATGGAGGTTTTGAGTAGACTATTGAAGAAGACAGAGGAGTATAATCTTATTTGGGGTTTTCATGTGGGCTCTGTGAACTCTGTTGGTGTGCGTATCTCCCATCTGTTATTTGCTGATGACACTATCTTATTTTGTGATGCCTCTAGGGAACAGCTACTGTCCATAAGGTTGGTGTTGTCTTGTTTTCAGGCCTTTATGGGTTTGAAGGTCAATATTGGGAAAAGTGAGATTGCCCCTGTTGGGGAGGTGAATAATCTAGATGCATTGGCTAATATTCTTCAATGTAGAGTGGGCAGTTTGCCTATGAAATGTTTGGGGATGCCGCTGGGGACTTCTTTTAAGACAACTTCGATTTGGAATCCTATTTTGGAGAAAATGGAGAAGAAGCTATCTGGGTGGAAGCGTCTATATTTATCTAAGGGTGGTAGGCTCATGTTACAAAAGAGTACTCTCTCAAGCCTCCCAATGTACTATTTATCTCTTTTTACCATTCCTAAATATGTGGCTACTAGATTGGAAAGTATTCAGAGGAACTTTCTTTGGGGATCTTCTAAGGGGAGTTTCAAATATCCTTTGGTGGCTTGGGAAAAGGTGTGTTTACCCGTCGAGATGGGTGGTTTAGGGATAAGAAGTGTGATGTCTTTTAATCAAGTTTTATTAGGGAAATGGTTGTGGAGATATGGTTATGAAGTTTCCCATCTTTGGCGGCGAGTTATCTCCACAAAATATGGTAAGGGTCAAAGGGGGTGGTGTACTAAAGTGTGCAAGAGGACTCATGGGTGTGGACTATGGAGAAGCATTAATGGAGGGTGGGAGAGCTTCTCTAAGCATTTTTCTTTTGTAGTGGGTGAAGGCACTCGTATCCGCTTTTGGCATGATAGGTGGATTGGTGATATTACTCTAAAAGATCTTTATCCTGGGCTCTATGTGTGTTCAGCGGTCAAGGATGCTTGTATCTCTGAGGCTTTGTGGATTCCAAAAAGGGGTACTGTTAGGGTATGGGATTTAAGGTTTTATAGAGTTTTGAAGATTGGGAGCTAGTTGCATCTTATTATCTATTCCAGTTTATCCAAACTCATATTCCTCGGGGTGGTAGGAGTGATACTCTTGGCTAGCGGCTAAAAGGTGATGGTAAGTTTGACATCCGGTCTTATTACCATGCAATTCAGGGTGCTTCGAATTCTTTGTTTCCTTGGAAAGGTGTTTGGAAACCAAAGATTCCTAGGCATGTGGCGTTCTTTTTGTGGACAGCTGCACATAGTCGAATCATTACTTTGGATAATCTAATACTTAGGGGTCGCCCGTTGGCTACTTGGTGTTGTATGTGTTGTTGTGATGGGGAGTCGGTTGACCACCTTCTTCTTCATTGTCCTATTACTCATTTCCTATGGACTTTTATACTTCAGGCTTTGGGTATTTATTGGGTTATGCCAGGTTCAATGGCGGGTTTGTTATCTTGTTGGCATCAATGGCTTGGGAAACATAATTCGAACATTTGGAATTTGGTTCTAGAGTACTTAATGTGGATTGTGTGGTTGGAACGAAATCATCGTTCCTTTGAGGATAATGAGAAGACGTTGGATGAGTTTAACATTTTATGCCAACGTAGTCTTTTGAAGTGGTCTCGTTGTTGGAGTTTTACTGATTGTTCTTCTTTCTCTGAGTTTATGCTTTCCCTTAGCTTAGTTTCCTGATTACTCTTTTTGTTGTGCTGTTTGTTCTGTTTTCTCTTGTTGTTCATCATCATGAACAACTTGTACTTTTCCTTATTTTCTCATTAATAATAGTTTTCTGATTACCTATAAAAAAAAAAAAAAGACTGTCTACCATGACCTCTAGTGGAAGCTTTGTGCACAAGGTACAACCTTTTTTTTTTAAAAGTGAATAAATTCTGATTAAAATCATCTTCTATCAAATGATTTGAGGTTTATGTCTAAAATCATTTTTCCATTGTAGTCATGAAGGACTAAAATGCATGGTTTTAAAAACCGAACCGGGCATCAAACTATTTTTAAAAAAATTTCCGGTTCAACCCTGGTTTTTGGTCGGTTGTTGACTAGTTTTGGGGGTTTTAACCGGACCGGACTAGCTCCGGTTGAACCAGCCGGTCCGGTCCGGTCCGGTTTTTAAAACTATGCTAAAATGAAGTGATTAAAGGACACATGCATATATATGGAAAACTTTGTTAATGCTACAGTGCGAATAATAGTGCTATTCCAAGTAAACGATCTACAGAAAAAAGGTGCACCTTTAACTTGTCGCCTAATGAAAGCCTCCCCAATCTCAACAAATAAAGGATCAGAGGGATCCAGAAGGTAAGTACAGCTCCAACGACACTTAGCATCAACAGAGTTCCTAATGACAAAAGATGGAAAACCTCAACATATTGAATAGTATGACATTTTCACACAACAGGCTCCAAATCAGATGGAAGATATTCAGGAACCCCGAATATGATTTGTCTAATTCATGTTGTCTAATATAAAATACTTCAGACAATTGGAATTCAAAGACCGCGAGTCATACAACGCATATCAAAGAACAAGAAATATGAATTACCAGTTTCCAAGTTTAGTTATGTTTGCTGAAGGAGATATCTTCTTCAAGGCTGCTTGAATGTTCCCAGAGAATGATGGCAGCACTGAAACAAAGAGACATTACATTTGATTAGCCACGTCATCACATTGAGAATGAATAATTTGTCACTTCAAAGAAACCTTTTTATCTAATTGAAAATCAAGAACTAAAAAACATCTCCCAAAAAATTTTAGTCAGGCAAAGTTGCTGTGGAATTCAATTATGGTAACAATACCAGGCGTCATTCCTAGCTCTAGCATCCAAGATAATATCCGTTTTTGTAGAGCTAATTGCTGATCTAACCAATTTTGAGTTGAGGGTCCACCCCACCTGTGATAGAATAAATATTAGATTTTATAAACTTAAGGAAGATGATAAAGACAACAAGCAGCATAACATCCAGCCTGTCCAGCAAAAGATGTTAAAATGCATTTCGCGAATCTCATGTACATGCATAATCTAAAAACATGTGACTTCATAACTTACATGCATAAAAATTTACACCTCTAAAACCAATCAAGAAAAAATGGGAGCAATAATGATCTCTCTTATTTGGTTGAGAGCTGAGAGTATAACAATTAATCATCCTTCTTTAAGGGACTTCAAATAAACACTGCATGTTTCCTACACAGAATCTGATGCTTTGTACCTTTGTTGGACAAGAATTGCAACCATCACTCAACTAGGCAACCACACCTAGCTACATGTTATTAGGCTCCACTCATCACACAGTGGGGACACCCTTACCCGAGTCACATGTAGTGCCATCTTAATATGGCAAACTTATGAACGAGTCACGTGACACAGATTTACTGTCAGTCACCAGCTGGCAGTCTTATTGTCAAACTTCAAATGACAACATCATCATTGATACTCATATACAGCATCCAACTGAGTAGAATTCAAAATTTCAAATTTGCGATTCTATCCCAAGATTCATCATAGATCTATATGCTTCTCATCCACAGAATATATCATCCATAAGTGAAAATAACATTGTGTAAAATTTGAAACAGGTACAATTAATTTCCACTTGGCCCAAATGTATCACTTAATAATCAATTGGACTGCTGAACTAATCATGAACTCATGTCACAGCTACACAGCCACCTGTATAAGAGGACCATGAGCACGGGTGGAAGACCAATCAGAAGAATTGTATGCAAGGTTTTAAGTGAGATATGGTTATGATGTAAGCAGAACCCCAACGACAATTCTCCACATTTTTTTTTAATCATTTATCGACATCTTTCAGAGGTTTTTCACAGATGATTAAAAATGCACACCCATACATGTCAGTATGTCTATATGTATGTGTTAAAACTAACTATTAATTAAATATCCTAATTAATCTCCCATAAGCATGATTCTAGAGGAAGGTATCCAAATGATTGACATAAATGTTTAAAATGTAATACAGGATTGTTGGCCCAACATCATCCTCTCGTCCACAGTTCAAGTACTTGCTAAGGAAACACCACTAGACAATCAATAGATATCATGCAAACCCACCCATGTAAATTTCCCATGCGAGCCCAAGCAAGGAAAGCAGGTCCACCAAAGAAATCATTCAAATCATCCTTGCTAATATTAAAATCCTACAATAAAAAATACAAGCCACATGGCAAAAATCAGAAGTAGAAGTCAAACTTAACATATATGGAAGTAACAAATACCAGTCAATATAACAACTCATGATATTAAAAAATTGAAAAATAGCAGTAATTAATTCATCTTTTACAAATAGAGACACTGCCTCTTTTATCTCAAAAGCTTAAAGAGAAGACAAGACCAGATCCACAAGGCTTCTGTACTTATATAAAAAAGAAAGCACACTGATTTGTATTTGTTAAATTATCAATTGTCCCAAAAGCTTAAACTATTAAAAAATGGTGAATTTAATCACTTAACTATAAATCTAACACTCCCCCTCACTTGTGGGCCTAAATTTCCTCTTAATAAGTAGGCGCCCAACAAGTGGGAATTTAATATTTTAAATGGGAGGTAGAGTAAAGCCAGGGATCGAACTCAACCATGTTAAATTTCTTGCTCTAATACCATGTTAAATTTCCGATTGTCCCAAAAGTTTAAGCTGTTAGGAAATGGTAAATTTAATCACTTAACCATAAATCTAACAGTATTCATAATATAAAATTCTTAACAGAATATGGAATTAGTTCTTAGTTCATTGGCATCCTCAAAGCTAATACACATCGCATGTTCTTCAATGTGTGTCTATATATATAATACAGTGATTCTCCACATCACATAAGCAGAGGAAAATATTCGTTAAAGTTATTTAGTGATACATTTCATGAAGTAGAGCCTTCTGGGTTGAATTTCAATTTTCTGCGTCATGCTGTAGGCTTGAACGTCATATTCATATTTTCATAACAAAGATCATTTTTTTGGATAAATAAACTTTTTTTGGCAGCCAATTTGGCACTTAGCCCCTTGAAGGTATTTTTATTTATTTATTTATTTATTTTAAGGTTATTATGGCTGAAAATTTAATTTGAAAAAAATGTATCTTAACTCAATTTCCAATGACACAAAAATGGACGTAGGGGTTATTTGTTATATAAATCAAAACCTCAAATGTGGAGTGTTTTTTAATGAAAATAGGGGAGGGTTTCTGACATTTCTCCAAACCTCGAGGAAGTTTGGTGTAATTTACCCAAATAACTTAAACTCTTAACAGTCAAGCTATAAAATATATATGAATTCTATGTACAAGTTGCGACACAGTGGGAGGCTTATAACGTGGCACACAACAAATGGGTGAATACCATTGACACCTATAATGATGCATTTAATCATTCACCATGAAAACGTTCTGCCAAATGGCTTCTTGGCCGACAAATGCTAAAGGCAGGTTCACCCCATGAAGAGCCATCCAATCTATCTCTTTCTCCCATCTTTCCCAGTCCCACCAAACATAGGAATTTGCAAAGAAAAAATGTGAAATTACCTAAGGAATTCTCTACAATAAACTCTGGTTTTTGGATTGGTAAATTACATGCACACCCATTGGGTTTTTTAACCCATGACCTCACTCTTCACCCATTCTTGTGTGTAGAGGTATTGACATTTGAGTCAGAGCTCACCACCAAATTTACTACAACAAAGATTAGCTGAAGTAACAAAATAGTACACTATCATTCTTTAAAGTAGTCCACTTCATATCATTCTCTAAAGTGTATAGTAGGTGAATTCTTGAATTCCTAATTAATATATAATCTATTTTACAGTTCCTGTCCTCTCAATCACTTAAATCTGAAGAATAGCACATTTAGTTCCAAAATTTTGGTAGAACTGAAAAGGTAAGCAACGATTCAATACTCACAACTAGATGTAACAACATTCTGGTAATAGTTCCATGGGACTGGCTGCTGAATCATCACCCCATCGTCTTTTACTAGAGGCAGTGATCCTGGCTTGGGGATGGAAGCTATCTGAACTCCACCAGTCTTGTCCCATGAAACATGAGCACCACACCAATACTTTAAGTACCAATAGAGGCCAGATGCAATTTCTACAGCTGTGGTTCCTTTAATCCTGAAAGAGAAATGCAAAATTTATAATCAAGCTAAATATCCAATGCATAATCAAATTCAAAATTTTTAATGAGTTATAACTTTATATATAATGAATTTACTAAAAGTACAAAGGGGAAATTTAAAGAAATTGTTTTGTAAAAATAAGAAGTATTTTGTTAATACTATCATAATCTAATCTAACACCTAATCCAACATATGAAAAATGAATATATAAATAAATAATTTTAGAAATTGAATTTTTTTCTTAAAAATATCAAAGAATACACAAATGAGATAAGATTATGAGAATACAAAATTTTTGTAAATGCTTAAAACAATTACTCAAGCATCTAAAAATATCATATAATAAAGACATGACAATTTACAGCTACTTTGTTAAACAAAATATTTACAAATAATGAAATGAAACTACACAAATACCATCTTCTTCAACCGCATTAACTGTTCTTCATTGTATTGTCCAAATAAACTAAAACCTGATAACAACACAGAATATGGACATATTATAATATGATTTTTCCCTAAATCTGGTCAATAACATTAAAACTATTTTGTATTGTAAATAAAATGATAAAAAAAAAAAAAATACTTGCATCAAGTAACACATATAAATTAGTCAATAATAAGACAATGGGATTACAAACCTCATAAAAAAATCCAACAAAAAATGAGAGAGAGAGAGAGAGAGAGAGAGGGCGAGAAACAACCTTTTTGTGTGGGAAAAATATGCATAAAATGGAAGAGAGTGACAAATTTATAGTAAGAAGATGAGAATAAAAAAAGTCAAAATAAAGGAAGTCAAAGGGACAAAATTATATGTAAAGTTAAAACCGTCTAAGAGAAATATGTATAGACAATACTTAGTTATAACATCAAAATTAAAGTAAGTGAATATGTAAAGTTAAACCCTAACGAATTTGTAAAGCCAATGTATTTATATATTTAATATTGTCAACAAAATTAAAGGTAAAAAATAAATATGAAAAAAAATAATGATGTGGCAATGACTTGGAGAATGAGGTGGCTTAACAGGAGCATAGTAACAATAAATGCTATGTTTCAGCTTTTAGTAATATATAGATTATATGTAAAGTTAAAACCATCTAAGAGGAATATGTATAGACAATATACTTAGTTATAACATCAAAATTAAAGTAAGTGAATATGTAAAGTTAAACCCTGACGAATTTGTAAAGCCAATGTATTTATATATTTAATATTGTCAACAAAATTAAAGGTAAAAAATAAATATGAAAAAAAATAATGATGTGGCAATGACTTGGAGAATGAGGTGGTTTAACAGGAGCGTAGTAACAATAAATGTTACGTTTCAGCTTTTAGTAATATATAGATATAGATAGATATATATAGATTTGTTCCATATATATTTAATGAATTCAATTTTAAAAACATCTATTTTTTTTTTTCTTAAAAAGAGATAATTTAACATTATTTATTATTATGGGTTCTAGTTAGCGTAACATTATTAATTAGTCTAATAATAAAAAGTAATCATAAAGAGCAGTTATTTATTGTGAAGTTCTAAAATACTTTGAATTGTCCACTTATCACTTCCTATATACTTTACTTCTCTAGCAACAGATAATTCAAGTTCCAAATTCTTAACTTTATCAAGCAAAAGCATGTTCTCAGTCTTCACATTATTTAATAATTCATTAGCATCAAACAGTTTCACAAGCAAATTCTTCTTATCAAGTTCAAGAGATGCAATTTTCTTTAAGCCTAAATCAATACTTATAGCATTCTTTGCAGCAACTTTGCAAAGTTTATTATAAGCTTCTTGCAAATTTGCATTCTCAGAGAGTTCCCCATTAGAAAGTTTTCTTCAACAGCAACACTTTCATCAACTACAACAGTAGCAGTGAAAACAATGAAGTTCTCATCTTCATCACTACCAAACTCATTGTCAGAAATTTCATCATCACTAAGGGTTACAGTCATAGCCTTACTCTTAGACCTCAAGAATGTATGACATTCTGAATTCACATGACCATACCCTTGACAACCAAAAGATTGTTGACCCATAGAATTATTAGAAGGTTGACCAATTTTCTCTTTAGGTTTTTTAGTGTTATTCACCTTAGTGGGATCATTCCTCCTAAAATTTCTAAGTTCAACATTGTTTTTACCTCTTACCCTTTTGTTGTTGTTTTTAAGAAAGTATCTAAAGTTCTTGACAAGATAAGCAATTTCTTTAGCAGAGAGCTCATCATCAAATCCATTCACATCAACATCATCAACAGACTTAAGAGCCATTAATTTGGATTTACTTGTCTTAGGTAGGTCTAACTCATAAGACTGAAGAGATCCTACAAGTTCATCAACAAGGATGGAGTTCACATCATTGCTTTCAGTGATGGCAGTTACTTTAGATCTAAAATCCTCAGTCAAAGATCTAAGTATCTTCCTAACAATCTTAAGTTGATCATATATTATATTTGATCCAAATCACAAGCAGAATTAACAATATCATTAAGCTTAGCATAGAATTCATCAAAATTTTCATCATTAGACATTCTAATGCTTTCATATCTAGTTGTTAACTGCTACAACTTCTTTATCTTAATTGCCTTTGTGCCTTCATGCACAATTTGGAGAATATTCCATGCAGTGTAAGCAATCTCAACATTAGAGATTCTCTTGAATTCCTCCATAGAAACAGTATTAAAAATAGCATTCATGACTTTGCTATTAAAAGTGGCTGCTTCTTTCTGAGAAGTTTGCCACTCACTAACAGGAGTAGTGGGTTTCTCCCATCCGTATTCAACGGAATTCCAAACTTTCTTATCAATTGATTTTAAAAATGCTTTCATCTTTACTTTCCAATAAGCATAATTATTCCCATCAAAGTGAGGTGGAATAACAAGAGAGTGACTGTGTTCCATGACAACTGGGGTCAAGGATGCAATTCTTAAATCAAAGGATCTAAACACTAGAGCTAACCAGCTTTGATACCACTTGTACGTTTTTAGACCCTTTAAAACATAAACAGATTAACCTAGTTATTTACCAAGTGATTAACTTAGGTAAATTATGTAGATCTAGGTTAACACAGATATATCATATCAAGTAAAGCAGTGGAAAATAAATAACACAAAGATATGATGACCCAGGAAAACCAAACAGGTAAAAACCTGGGGAGGATTTAACCTAGCTATCCTCAAGGTAAAACAAATCCACTATGAAAGAATTGAAGTTTACATAATAGCGACTTAGACTACTAACATCCCATTGCTACCTTGAGTAGGAAACTTACTACCACGACTACGTGACAGCTCCGAGTTCACGGACTACTTTTTTTTTGGATTCACAGCAAGCACAAGTACTCCCACTTGTGTATTTTTAAGCTCTTTATGCAGCAACTGAACTGATCATCAATTTCTTGACATAATATTGATTCTTGATAACCCTAAATATATGTGAAGGCAAACACCTTTAGATTTCACAAGAGATTCACATACACAGCATAAATAATAACTGCAACAACATAAAAATGTGGCTAGAGTTTTCCCTTTTATACCTAGGGCAAAACATAAAACCCTACACGTCAAACGGGCTTGAGTTGAGTTGAAAAATTCTACAGAAAAATAATCTGCATGAACTTCGATCGATCAAGTCTAATTTTCGATCGATTGAGTCAGGCAGATTTACACAGTAAATCCTGCAGTACACTCGATTCTAATTTTTCATATAAACATACTTTGAGCAAGTCTAAAACAAGACTAAACGTTTTGATCATGGTTTGCCAATATTACAAAATGAAGTTCTAATACATTTAAACCTAAAGTCTTAGAACCCAACAAGTTCGTTAGCAACATATCTCAAAGATCAACCTACTCAAAGCATACGTTGAGAGAGAGAGAGAGAGGGAGAGGGAGAGAGCAACTAGGAATGAAAAAAACAATGATCAAAGATAAAACTTACAAGTAACAAAGAAAAATAACCCAACATAGAAGCAGCAGTTTCTAATATAAACAAATGCTTGCTCTTTAAATAGAAAAAAATAGATTGGTCAAAGACATAACTATGAAAAGATTCAAGAGAACTGGAGAGGTATATGGAAGATAACAAACAAATGAAGGTGAAGATAGCACTGGTTAGTCATTTTAAAAATCTGTTTTTCTCACTTGAAAACAAAATGTAGTCGGCTCATTAAAGTGGAAAAAAAAAATGTTAGGTGAATTGTTTTCTAAAAACCAAACTTAAAAATGGCTATTAAATTTACTGTGTAAACATAATTCAAAATTGAATACATCTTCTTCTTCTTCTTTTTTTTTTTTTTTATTACTTGATTGAAGACATGTTTTAGATGTTTTTAAATTTGATTTTAGTTTTTTTTTAACAAACAACTTAAATTAAAATATATTTGGGAAACAAATTTAAAATTTATCTTTTACAATTAAAATCTATACAAAATCATATTTTTGGAAGCTTTTTTTCAATATCAGCCTGTTGGGCATCTTTTTCTTCAACTTGGGGAACCCAATCCATCTCTTCCATTTTTCAAAGGGTATTTTGTACAAAAGTTAATGGGCTGGCCCTCCCCCTCTGAATAATATTGTGAATTACCAACATAAAAAAGGTTTTTACCCTTAATGAAAACACATTTTAAATATGACGAACTAGTAGTTGTTTGTGATTTGGAGAAAGATCATGTCCATTTTAAGGTTAATGTTATATTTTTTTGAGTTCAATAGTGTATGTAAAATCATTTCGCTTTAAAATTTTAATTGATGTGATACTTGATTTTTAGATTTGTAATATTTAATCTGAATCATCAAAAAGATCATTTCAAATGAAGATTCTCCAAATAAGGGAATGAGGTTTGAAAGAAGTGTAATAAAAAAAATGGCTAAAAAGATTAGCTAGACTATTTTAAGACAATGACATATCTCTACAGATTTTGAATAAGGTTCAAAATCTGTTGCAAAAGATCATATCAAGACGTACTGGATGAAACAATGCTAGAAAAGATGGTCAAGAAACAGCTAATGATGCAAGAGGTAGAGAAACTTCTAAAGACACTTAACAAAAGAGAAGACCATATATTGAGATTACGTTTTGGACTCAATGGAGAGCCACCTAGGTCCTGCGAAGAGATAGGAAGACAGTTAATGCTGTCGAGGGAGAGGGTTTGCCACATCTATGTCATTGTATTATCAAATTTATGACAGAGAAGTATGAAAGACAATCTAGTAGAATTTTATGATGTATAGATGTTCTTGATTTGATTAATAGAATTAGAAGATAAGAAACAAAAGGAATACGGCAACTAAGATTTGTACTTTTTTATCATATCATGTTTTTGAGCTATCATATCATTTTCTTTGGTTATTTCCCATTTTAGGGTCCATTTGATTGAGAGGGTGGAAAAGTGGAAGATAGACAATGAGGAGGGGTGGAAAAGTGGGTAGATAGAAAAGATTTAGTTTTCTCTCCGTGTGTTTGGTTGAAATAGTGGGGTGCGAACATACCAACACTAATGCACCAGATCTCATTAAAACTCCGCAGTTAAGCATGTTTGGGTGAGAGTAGTATTAGGATGGGTGACCTCCTGGGAAGTCCCCGTGTTGCACCCCTTTTTTTTAGGCAATTTTGAATACACACCACTGTAAGTTTCTTTAAAAAACATTCTCCCCTCTCCCCATGTGTGTGTGTTAACAATATTTAGTATTCTAAAAAAAAAATTAGTTTGGTTGAGAGAGTGGAAAAATGGAGAGAAAGAAAACTCTTTTATTTAGTTGAGTAGAAAAATAAGAGGATAAAAAATGTAGTTTGTAAAAATTTGCTCTTATGTCCCTAGTACATAAAAAAATATTTTTTTAATAGTTTGTAAAAATTAATTTTTTTAATTATTACAAACTAACACAACTAATAAAACATCTAGCAAAAGAAAAACTAATAATAATAATAGTAATAATAATAATAAGTTTCAGTTTGATGTGAAAAAAAATAGGGAAGCAAAACATTAAAACAAAGTCAAGTTCAACGCTGGCCAAAAACAAAAAGAAGAAAAAGGAAGTAAAAAAAGAAAAGAAAAGAAAAGAAAAAAGGCAACATTAAATAAGGGGAGAGCAAATGGGTAATTTCCAATCAAACCCACTTCCTCTCCACATTTTTGTCTAGTCTTCTCCCCAAATTAAGGAAAAAACTTTTTCCTCTTAAATGGTGGACTTGGGGAGAAAACTCCCCCACCCCCATCTTCTCCCCACACCCCTCCCCCCCCCCCCCAACCAAACACCCCCCAAAAACCCAAACTCAAAAAACCTTCAATTCCACACACAAACACATTACTTGGAATTTGAAGCTTAGCAATGGAGGTGGGAGAAGAGTAAAAAGAGAAATGACTACCAACAAGGTGATGTGTCTTCTGACGTTGGGCTTCCTCAAAACACTGGGCTTCAAGAGCTTCAACAAATGGTCAATAAAACTTCTCAACAATATAAGTTTTTGCATCTGGTTCTTGGTTTTTATTGGTGGTGGTCTGTTTGGTTGTTGAGAAAGTGTGGGAAAAGAGAATTGAACTTTTAAAAAATGGAACTTTTTTCTTATTCAACTTGTCAAGTTTGAATTTTTGACACTGAAAGTGCATTGTTTGGTAGTTGAGAAGCTTGTGTGAAGAGTTTTATTTTGAGTTGTTTAATAGTTTAGAGGCTGAAGTATGAGGGTTTGCAGTTTCTGTGGAGAAGGCACTCTCTCTCAATCTAGGATGTAACACTTCATTTAGGTTGTCATACCCGTGTCGTATTCATATCATACTAGTGTTGTACCTGCAATTTTATGTTATAATTTTTCAAAAATTGCTTGTATCACATGGTTGAATTTCTTTGATGTCTTTGTGAATGATTTCTAGAAACAATCTAGCATTAACTTACATTACTTCCAACCTAAGAGCAGTACTTTCAACAATTTCTTGTTGCAAAAATGTGGGAAAACAAATGCAATTGTAAATGATAATGTTGAATGCATGAAACATCCAGTTTCTTTGAGCTACAATGAGAATAAAAATTGATTATTTTTTGGTAAGGCATTGACTAATGTATTCTTCTTACAATTGTATTTGTCCTCTAGAAGATGTGGTTCATTGACCAAAAAAAAAAAGGTTGAACCCGCGCTTGAGAACTCTACGCTGAAAGCAATTCTCTTCAATGACTCTACTAGGCTTGAGAATGCTTCTCTAAAATGTTTTAAGTTTTTGTTACCCAATTTTCCACATTTCACTATGTTGAATTAACGTATTGAACATGTAAGAGGATTGAATTGGCCATGACACATACTCAAAGCAAGAATCAAATGTTGCTAAAACTGGCAAGCTGGTATGAGATCCTTAAAGTTCATTATAAATCATTTAAAAATGCATATTTTGTTTTTGACGGAAAGATGATCACATTATATATTACACAATGGCAATAAATAATAATACAGGATGAACACGTGGGTCACAGGTCACTGGCCGTGAGAATAACAGGGGATGCAGTGTGAAAAAGCCTAACATTTGGTTTTTTCACATTTTGCAGGGGTTTGGTTTGGGAAAATTTTCACAATTTTGTGTTTTTTTAATTATAAAAAATGCTATTGTCTCTCCAAGCTGTGAAGTATGGGATTTTTTTTTTTTTTTTTTAATCTTTTTTATATGGGAAACCAAATTTCTTTTTGTTTCTTGTTTCTTTTCTTAATACATGTGGACAGTCAAACAATAATAAACATAAAAATATAACCACAAAGTCAATTTATTCAAGGGGAAAAGAAAAGAAATACAACCATAAAGATTCAAGAAAAAAAAAAAAATATATATATATATATATATATACACACAACCATATAGCTCTATCACCATGGATTAGGAGTAATCCAAAAAGGTGGGGGATCAAACTTCTCCAAATCAGAATGGAAAATTGGCCTAATCTCTTCATCATCTAAAGTAAACAATCCAAAATCATGGCCACCATACAAGTAGTCCACGTCCATCTCAAACCATCGATCATCCGTGAAATAAATTGAATTTGATATGCACTCTGAAAAATCATGACTAGACAACGACATCGACTGATTTTCGCCCAAAAACACAACTTGATCCTTCAAAGACTCCACCTGTACCAACATTTTCTTGCCCAAATCTAACTTGTAGACACAAAACAACTGTGTACGGTATGGACAAACCAAAGGCTGTGTGTCATTGGAACTGAGTAAGTAAGATTCATCAACAACATCTCCATCTGCATTTACAAAATTTCCAATGGTGCGTTGGATGATCAAGAAGTCACTTGATGTCTTCACCAAATACAACTGAGTCGAAACTTTGTCTCTGGGAAGTTTACCATTAACATGTTTCAGTGTCGTTGTAGGTTCAATGCTCAAGATTTTCGTTGGAATAGCACTCTGAAACTCCCACACTTCCACTGAACAATTGTATCTTAATGCGTAAAGCCGATTATCATGGCATATTATGTCATAGTAGCCTCGATTTTCACCTGCAAAGTTGGTCCATGTTGTGTCTCCTTGCTTACAGAATGCAAGGCTTGAGAGAGTGCCATAGATCACCACCACCGCCCCAAAGTTGTTGGAATGTGATGGGTCTGCAAGCAAGATAGCTTTGCTGATAAAATCCTTCTTAATTTCGGCAAATTTGGACCTATCAATGGGAGTTGGATGTGAACTCTGGAGAAGGGATTAAAGAGAAGTAGAGAACTGAGTTGGCTTCATCATCCAACATTACCAGCCAGCCGTGACAAGAACCCACACTCCAAACATCATCACCAAAAACCCCAAACGCATCCTTCATCTTGTAAACCTTCTTTTCTGCAAAATTAAAGAAGCGGCTTGTTGTAAAGTCACCTTCTTGGTCGCTAGGAAGCATAAGCCATGGAGTACTTTGAACGGAATGAGACTCTGCTTGTGCTTGCGTAGCTGCGGATCTCCAGGAAGAACAGACAGCTTTGCAGCGAATAGTGTCAACAAAGGGAACCTTTCTTAGGATGAGTTCTAAGAGTTCAGCAGGGAGATCTGACCATGAATATGATGATGATGATGATGATGAGTACTTTCCTTCAGTTTCAGCCTTCCATGCTTTGCTTGAAATTTTTCTTCTTTTTCTAAAGCTCTCACCCATGATTGATTTTGTGTTCTATCGACTAAGGAGTTTTGCTTTTTATATTTGAAAACACTACCGTTGGTGTTTTGATACACCGACTTTGTTTTTTTTTTTTTTACAAGTCTTTCCTAATCCGTTTAGGACTAGGATTGGGACTAATTTACTAATCCTTTTAGCAATAGAAGAAGATGGAGATAGCTTTTTACGAACAATTGCTACAAACGTATTCTATTAGGAGTATTAGTTGATAGGTTCTATTTTTGAATAATTATCCTCTGTTTTGTATTTTCAAAACAGAGCATTAGTTTATGATAGGTGATTATCTCTATGTTTTAGGTTTGCTTAAGTTTATCTCCATCTCATTGTTACTATGGAATTTCTATCATGCAAAGGTCCTATTCTGTGTGTTTTTCTAAGATTAATGCGAGACATAATACACGATACAAGTGAAAATTTATGTGGAAAGTATTCAAATAAAATAACAGAACTAGTCCTATAGCAGTCATGTATGGTGCTGCTGGTTTAATTTGACAGTGTGTGTCCTGTCCTTGAATGGGTTTCCTAGTCTTGTTGCCCTAAAGTGGGTTAGCCATTGTGTTGGTCTAGTTGTTTGCTTCTAACTTCTTGTTGTTCAGAAAACTACTTGTACATTTGTATTGTTTTGGGTAAAATCAAGGATTTGTTACTTTTCACCAGTTTTTACTTTTACCTGACTGTGATAGATGAAAATGCAGTGGCCTGCTTTTCTGAAAATAAAAAATTTGACTACTTTTTAGCCCAATTGACTATTTTATTTATGAAGTGTTAATACTTAAAGATCACTTAATTGAAATGAAATAGAAGTACATTTGCTTGCATCAAATTAGAATAATCAATTTGCATTATTCGGTTCTCCTAGGTCTATTCTGTGCAATTTGGCCAATTCGGTCCAGTTAAGTCTATTCTGTCTAATTTGGTCCATACGGTCCACTTAGGTTTATTCAGTTCATACGGTAAGCCCAATTTGGTCTATCCATTCCATTTAGGTCTATTCGTTCCAATTTGGTCTATATAGTCTACTTAGGTCTATTCGGTCCATACGGTCTAGTTAGGCCTATTCGGTCTAATTTGGCCCATTCGGTCAATTTGGTCCATTTCAGATCACATCAGTCCAATTTGAATTTGAACGTAAACTTTGTCCATGTAATTGACAATTAGTATTATAGTTGTGTTAAAAATTAAATACCACATTTTCAACACACCAATAAATAGAGGCCTAAGTATCGTACTTCATGTAAGCCCATTATATATAGGGGAATGAGCTTATTGTCCTTCATAAGAACTAAGTCAAAAAACACATAAATAAGACTTGAAGTATCAAGGGTTCTAAAGGATGCAAAAGGTAAAATGCAAATAACATAATCAAATTTGGACTGTGATCAAGCAATACGAAGCTTGAAAAATTCCATAACTAATTTGCCTTGTGCTTGATTTCCTACAAGGGAAAATAGGCCAAATGTTAGGCCTGGCTTTAAGTAGGGCAAAGCTATGTTGTCTTAGTTTCCTTAGTTAAATCTTTTAGTTTTGGATAATGAATTATTTTATGAAAAAAAAAACTATATTAATTGAGTTAAATGTCTTTTATTAATATTGAGAATGTGACAATAAGTATTATTAACAGGAAAAAGTAAAAAAAAAAAAAAAAAAAAAAAAGGAATACATCCATTTTTTATGGCCATAAGGAGGATCTCTTGTAGTGCCTTTATCCTTTATGACTGGCCTCCATATGTATACATATATTTTTTTTTTCTTGGGCATCTTGAAAATGTTGTGAGAATGAGGGCCCAAAAGTAATTTAATGGGCCTCAAGGTTGATACCATAAACCCAAATGTTTACTAATAACAAGGGGGAAAAAAAACTTATATTTTAGAGAGGTTAGGATGTCGTACAACATTTTGAAATTCATATAAAAAATACTTGTGTTTAAAAAAGTATAAATCGTTAAGAGTTTTGTAACTTAATTGATATTTATTGGTGTTTTTAATAGAGATAGGTAGGATTCAAATTCATTCACCAACTACCAATTTATCTATAAAAAATGTATAAATGTGTCTTTAGGTTATAAAAGTTTTAAGCGAGAGGGTTTTTAAAGGAAGGGAGAGAATTATACTGCCCATAAACCTCCAATGACACCCCCCCCCCCCCCCCAAAACCAAAAAAAAAGCATCCAAATGAGTTATATGTACTAAATATAATATTAGAAATTTGTCTTACTTTTTTTTTAAAGAGTTAAGTATTAGTACCAAATATAATATTATATATTATATCTTAATTTTACTTGAATCAATTGTCACTATTTTGAGTATTTATTTAGATAGCATTAATTTAATAATAAAAATTATTAAATGGAGTATGACTTTAGAGTTCAACAAAATTTCTTTTACAATATCACTCCCTAGGTAGATACTTTCATAAGTTCATGGAAAGAAATAAGAAGCCTTGAACTATCCATTTCCTCTATTTATTTTTTGTTTTTAATTTGCATATTAGTTAGTCAATATTGCCTGTTTGTTCTATTTTTTGGCATTATATAATAAATTAGATAGTGTCCTATTAAAGATGAGGTTTTGGTCACTAAAATAGAAAAATAAGAAGAAGAAAAAGGTTTATATAAGAGGTTGAAACTTGAAAGACACAATTTCTGTACATTATAAACATATGGACAAGTTTCTCAAAAAAAAAAAAAAAAACATATGGACAATAACTGTATAGAATATGTTAGATTTTGTACAATTTTCTATGTGAATTCCTTAAAATAGTGTATAAAAATAAAAAAATATATAAAGTGTCTAGGTGACTTTGGTATTTTGAATAAAACTCTAATTTGTAAAACAAAAATGGTTCTCATTTGTTCTCTTGAATAGGTGAAAAAGAAAAGACTAATTATAAAATCTTGTTGTTCCTTCATCCTTAATGTCAAAGTGTGCGTATAGATGTAATCAAACACGGTTGAAATTAATGTCACTGAACTTCTCTTCTTATGATTTTTGCCTATACCAAGGATTTAATTGTCATTGGTATTTCAGGTTACCACTTACTTCATGAATGATTTAGAACCCAACAACAATTTCCAAAATGAAAAAGAAACTATAGTTGATTTTGATAAGTAGAAGTTAAAATCAAGTTGATTGAACTCAAAGATTCAATTGATGAATTTAAAATTAAACAGATTTTAATTTTCCTCATGATTTAATAAAACAATCACAATAAAAATAAATATGAATATATAAACTAAAGAGGAAATAATTAACTTATGAATGCTCATGGTCTAGCTTATAATTTAACAAAATCAAAGAAAAAAAAGAAAATCAGGATTGCAAGTTTACCTCCTGAAATGTAACAAAAATTTGGTAGGAAATTTTTTGCAGATGACTTTAGTAAGAAAGGATAAAGTCGTTATATTATATTATACAGCAGAAAAACACACGGCCTTCTTGCGTTGTCAAGGTGGCAAATTCACAATCAAATTCTCAAGATCTCCTTTCTCTTTGACAATTCTATTTTGATCACCATGTAGATAATGGACAGGTCACGATAGTTGTAGCCTAGTTCACCATCACGTGATTCAGTGCATCTTCAATTATATGTTTAGATTTAGCTTTGAGTGTATTTGGTATCTTGGACATCTAATGGCTACCTGTTCCTTTTGCCTGTTGGATAATTGGAATCCTCATAGTATTACCTTGATATGATAGTCCTCCATTTTATTTGGCAGAAACTAAATGAAGCTATTTGGTTGAATAAGTCTGTAAGCAAATGCTAAACTCCAAAACAAAAATTTATAATCCTACATTTATCAATTGTAGAGAGGAAAAAGATTGAAGTAATAATGCTTCCATTTTTCTTTATCCATTGAAAGCTATTAAATGTTGTTTTACTCTGAAGTAGCTTAATTGACTTGGTAACTTGGATCATTAAGAACTATTGAATGATGAGTTTAGGAGAATATTTTGTTGTACTAACCTGTCGTAAGCCACTCACAAACCTTTGCGCATTTGTAACTTTGATGCAGCTTTCCTTTCCACCTCGTTTTCATTTTCTTCTTTCTCATATGCAGTGTTGGCATGGATGAGTCATCGAACAAAACTGATTCTTGACTGATAGGACCAATCTATCAACTCATCCACTTCAATTTAACCTTTCAATTTTTAATTCCATCAGGTAAACTGATTTAGGATCAAACGATCTTTGCAATATTGCAGTCACTATGCATTGCCCATTTCCAATTTTTCCAACAATTATGACTTTCTGAAAGAAAAGAGTGACAACATGACAATTATGACTTGATTAATCTGTTTTTTTTCCCCCCAATTACCACTTGATCAATTGGGGGAAAAAAACTAGTACTGCTTTGTTGCTAATGCTGTATAGGTAAATGGGTGGTAAAAAAAATTTTGAAAATAAAATTTAACCTTTGCCAAAATGAATGGCAAAGCTAAGGCCTTGGAAAACCTAAATATCTAGCCTAGATGGATATCTAAAGCATACATGATTTTTCCCTTGTATGATTCATTAACTTTGAATCTATCATTGCTAACAAGGAAGCATCAACAACTTTGTCTTTTGCTACTTAGGTCTATGTTTTCAGACAAGTTCAAATAGTAATGCTGAAAGTATTAATATTGTCTTTTGAACTTCTAGTCAATTGAGTTACTTCATATAAAAGTTTGGGAGAAAAAAAGAAATGCTTTCACTATCTAGGACATAGGCCAATAATTCATAAAGATAATGTAAAAAAGTAATTATATGCATTATTATAGTTTCTTTTTGTTAAAATGTAAAATTCTGAATTCATATACCTAGGTCAAAAGATAAACTATGCCACTGAGGTGAACAAAGACTATAGTTTATAGAAAATAAAATTACTGCTTGAGACACACGTGAAAATGGCTCAAGATGTGATTAAAGAGAGTATGCTATGACTATACTTTTAAATTACTTTTTCAAACATCTATCGTCTATGAAAGACATCAATCATATTGGCCTTCTTGATCATGCTCAAATGATGAGCAATTAGAACAATAGTTTGCATACATTCATGTCCAATGCCTCTTGTGCTATGTTCTCAAAACCAGCATCAAATGCACTTTTAGGTGCATTTAAAAGTTAAAATCCATTGGTGTTGAGAAATTGCTCTTGCCACGGAAGCAGTTTGCTTCTGTCCACAAGACAAATAAGTCTTGTGCTTCACCACCCATGGATTCCACTCAGCTGCAAATTTCAAATTTTCAAAATATATTAATAACTTAGATGATTATCAAGATGAAAGAATCATCTATAGTATAGTCATGGACCAGAAGTTAGAACCTCAAGTAATGTATCAGTAAAAGACCAACATAGGCAAGTTCAGGTGTAGCTCTTATTTCTTCAATTCTTGCACCACCTTTCCATATGCAATATTATGTTTGATGGTGGATGAAAAGAACAAGGTTTCTTGGCTGACAAGACCAAATTTTCCCTACTCCATTTAGTTTGAAATTTTTGAGATTAATATTATTCATTAGAACTTTGTCCACCTGAAGATCATTGTATCACTTAGAATCGATAACTGCTGACTTCCCGCGCTTTTTCTTTGTCCAACCAAAGCCCAAGTTTTGCCATCTGGAATATAGAAATAGAATCAATTAAATATATTTGTACATATCCAAGCACGTTGTAGAATCCTCCTTGATTTCCACACCCCTCTCATAGATTTCTGCTTTTTTCTACATTTCACAAGTGACCATGTGCTGCATTTAGGTTGTGCCTATCTACTACGTATCTGCCTGAACCAAAATGTTTGCTAAATGCATGCATATTAAAAGATAATCATGTGAGAAGTTGGTCATCCAAAGAGAAACAAGAAGTTGATAAAGTTAGTATCCACCTAGCATTTATTTGCCACTACTACAAGAAAAAAAAAATGAGCCCTTCTACTGTTGGGGTGGCAAGCTGACAGCTCTAGGGGATGATATTGATTGCTCATTATCCAACATTAGAAATTTTAGAACTCAAAATAACTTGTAAATTAACAAACTGAATTGTGGCTTTCAACCTTTTTATGGAGTATTGATGGAGCCTTTTAAATTCAATTTCGCCTCAACGTGATATATGCTGTCTTAGGTCAAACCGGAGCATTTTCACCTAGGCTGTGTTTGCTTGGATGTAAAATATTTTCCGAAAAGGAAAATATTTTCAAGCGTTTGGTTGCATTCCAAAAAATATTTTGGAAAATATTTTCTGGTGTTTGGTTGTATTCTTGAAAATAATAGAGAAAACACATTTTCTACTTAATGCTCTCAGCTTCCAAACAAAACCCAACCAAAAAAAATTCATCAATGGCGCGATCTAAGTGAAAGAAAACCCATTCGTCGGAGTGGTGGGTTTGACGAATGGGTTCGCCGAAGTGGTGGGTTCATCAGCGAGGTACGATCTGGTGCGATCGGCGTGGTGTGAGTGGGTTCGAGAACGATCTCGCCAGTGGTGTGACGATCTCTCTACTCTCTCTTCTTTCTCTCTTTGTCTCTCTCTTTGCGCGTGGTCCGGAAATGGCGAGACGATCTCGATGATCGGTGATTGGGTTCGATGAGGGTGGGTTTAAATGATCGGAGTGGTGCGATCGTCTTGCTTCGATGCAATCTGGTTGTATTCTTGCTCTGACAAGGCGATCTTCTTGCTCTTTCTCTCTCTCTCTCTCTCTTCTATTTTCTAAGGCCGGAAATCATTTGAAGTGAAAATGAAAATGGAAATCATTTTCCACTGTTTTGGCTATATTTTACGGTCAACCCGGAAATGCTTTTCAGTTTGACCCAATTTGAAGTAACAACCAAACACCCACTTTTCCAGAAAATCATTTTCGGAATCAGTTTGAAGCCAAAACAAACGGAGCCCTAGTATCATTCAATAAGTACCATTATGGGTTTCAGAATCTAAGCTCCTCTTTTCGAATATGAATTCAATAGGATGCTTATCAATTTTGGCTTAAAAGAAAAAATAGAAGTTAGGATTTTATAATCATTGTCTTCCTAAAGTTTCTTACTGACCAGGGGCATAAAATGAATACCATCCCTAAAATGTATCATTTCTAGAAAAAAATCTAAGTTGTGTTTTGATGCAAACTATTCTATCAAATAAAAGTTACTGACAAATTTCATGTACTTAAATATGCATAATCATTAATTAAACCATTAAGTTATATAAATCTTTGGGCTCACCTCTCACAAAAGAAGTGATGAGAACCACCACCAAAGCTCTCTCTCTCCATCTAACTACCATGACAACTCGGTGGAAGTCCATGCCGAGTGTGATAGTGACGGCGGAGGAGTCTCAAGACTGCTCGATTTGTTTGGAACAGTTTGAGGACGGTAGTGAGGCCAGAGAGATGCCATGTAAGCATAAGTTTCATTCTGCGTTTATTGAAAATTGGCTCTGTGTTTGCCTATTCGTCTCCTCTTTGCCAATTTGCTATGCCTCTAGAGGAAGAAGAAGAAGATGGAAGACACGTTATGCACCATCAACAAGAAGGAAGAGGTATCCATCAGCATCATCAACCTATATCCAAAAATATGAATTTCCTAAGATTATTGGACTGCCAAGTGATTCTAAATTTTTTTTGAAGACCAAGTGATTCTAAATTGGAAGCTACATCCATTCTGTCAAAGAATATAATTATGCAATGTGAGAAGCAGGGTCACAGTAGGAGTAATATGGATAGAGTTTGAACCTTCAGCATGAATGCATGAAGTCGTTGCTCTAAAGAAGCAAACAAATTGGCACTTGGCAGAATAACAGTTTTTATATCCCCCAAAAAAGATGGGTCAGAACAATAAACAAATATCTCTTCAATTGCTTATTGAAGGGGTAGTGCAACTGTGACGTGAAGGCCCATTTATAAAGCCCAAGTCAATTACACAAGCTGCCATACGGTCCATGAAAACACGAAAGCCACTTCATGTAGCCATTCAACCTGGGTCCTTTGAACTTAAAGCCCATCATTTTAAAGTGCAAAAGTTACAACATCAGATATCATATCATATCCATATCCGTATTCGTATCGATGTTTTTTTCCCCTCTTGTTACTTATTAGAGCCATTGTTAACATTGTCTGGTCTCTAATAGACTAATTTTAAATTGTACGGATATTATTCTCTACTTTTCTCACGATTTGATAAAACAATAACACATATACAAATTAAACAAAATTTGAATGGTTTAAATTAAAGAAGAAATAAGCAACTTATTATAAATGCTCATGGTCTAGCTTACAATTGAACATGCTTTAAAATGGAAAATCAACAAGAGAAAAAGAAAAATTAGGATTGCAGGAATTAATATTATATTGTAGTCTTGATAATATTTTTTGCTAGCTTTTGGATTAAAAACTTCTCTAGTCTAGTGCCATGCTGGTGGAATAACAGGTTGCAGCTACAGCAACTATCCAATCGCCTCTAATCATCAAGTTGTTCAAGCTATTAATATGTGAGAAAATTTCAATTTGCCTATATTGTGTACTAAAATCTAAGGTGAATTTATAAATTACTCATAAAAGACCACTTGTTAGAAACCTTAGCTTCTACAATATACTTATTTTTTCAAGATAACAAACTATAGATTTCAATAGATTTTTCTATTGATAGTTAGGAAAGATACACTATTGTAAGGGGACTCCAGAATTGCACATTCAAAATTTGCTTTTGATGCCCAAAATACTGTAGTCTATTGTGTATTTGATTTGCAACCTTAAGAACAAAAAGCAAACAGAGTAGAGGAATCACTCTTTTTGAGTTATTTATCAAACATACTTTTTCGTCATTGCTTTAATTTATAAAATTTTTTAAAATTATGATTTTTGAGAGGCCCCTCTGACATTAATAAATTCAATTAGTAATTGATGGTTGATACTATACTATGCTAAACACCAAATCTATTTTTGTCATTTAAGTTATTAGAATAACATCAATAAATCAAGTTGAGATAAAAATACTAAAATTGGATTCATTATTATATATATATATATATATATTTTTTAAGAGCGAGAACTAGACCCATTATTGGTCATACTTCGAAAATGAAATAATTATTCATTCCAGAAATACTTAATAATTTTCCTTGAAAATGACAAAATGCTTAAATTTTTTATTTAGAGAGAAAAAGACAAAAATTTCATCTCCAACTCTATTGGAAACACTAGGAGTATAAACTAATCTACATTATATTCCACTAATTACAACTTACAATGAAAGAATATATATATATATATATATATTTATATGTAGCAAACTATAGTTGGTGGTGTATAAAGTGGAACATAAAAAATGAGACACGAATTCTTTATCGCTTTTGAAAACTATTGTACAATTAATAAAACATAAAAGTTATCAATTGAACTAAGATCAAGAAACTCTAATTAACTACATATCAAATACTTCAAAATAACATTAGAATTTTCTTTTTTAATTTTTTTTTTCTGTAATATCAAGAAACTCTAAATCAACTAAAGATCAAACCATGAGAATTTTCTTCTTTAATAATGATATATTTATTTTGGGGATTTAATTTACTATTTCCCTTTTTAGAGATTTAATGGTCCAGAGAAAAAGTTGATTTTGGCAACTAGAAGTTGGAATTGGAAATAAAGCTTCCTAAATGAAGTAAAAAATGGTATAGAGCACTAAATCACAACTCTTATTGATGACCAAAATTTAGTGTAGGCAATTTTGTTACATGTGCTCTATGCTACTAGCTCTTAGGATTTCATATTCTCTTGAACATGACTAAAATGACAATTTTGAGACAATTTGCACATTACATACAATCGCTTATCTAAAAAATAAAATGTAATTTAATAAACAATCGCATTACCATTATTTGCCACTACTGTAGAGAAACACTATTTTGTAGCATAATCAAAGTCTCAAGCTTCCCTTTCTATATTATATGACACTATTTTTAACCACCGTGATTAAAATTGAGTGATTGATTGCATTTGTAGCATTATATAGCAATGTCTTGGACGTCCAAATTCCAATGGTTTGTAGGAGAATGCAAAGTAACATGGAAAAAAAAAAAAAAAGGAAGGAAAATGAGAGCAACCAACAAGTTTTTACGTGGAAAACTCTCTGTGAAAAGGAACACAGAGAGAAAAACCACGGGCTCAAGCCAGTCTTCTTGTGCACTATTTTCTTAATGTATGTCTTAATACAAGTTTTCCTTCCTCTTATATAAAGGGAAGGCGAATAGTGTACACCACATTAAGTAAAATTCTATTGGCCAAGGCCATTGTTACATGCGAATGAAACATTTTGCTCCCTCAATGTCCTCTCTCCTCTGCCTGCATGGTACTACAATGCTATGTAGACGAGGCACACCTACTATTACCCCTGAAAGGCTGAGATATTGTTTCAGGTTTAGCTCTACACTTGGTTGTGGGAGGGTGCCTTTGCAGAGTGTACTAGGAGTTTTTCTTTTGTTGAACACATGCATGACTCTGAGATCTAATCTCTGATTGTTCCTCATTAGCTTTTAGATTAATAACTAGGTATATAGTTTCCCTCTCTTATAGAATTGAAGCGCAGGAACATTAATAGTAGATGAATTTCCATTAAGCTAGTAACAGACTTGTATGCATCCGATTGCACCACTAGCTGATAGCAATTAACTTCATATCCGCTTGACATGTGACCTAAATGTTCGTGAAATGCCTAGACCTGAAATTCAACCATGAGACAAGTTGCATGTTACATAGGATCAAACATTTAAAAAGTACTTGATAGAGTTGTTTCTAATTAATTTCTACCTTATTATTATTTGCAACTCTGCAGCAAAGAACACTGGCCCTTCTTAGTTTGTCAAGGTGGCAAATTCACAATCAAAATCTCAAACTCTCCTTTCTCTCTGATAATTTTATTTTGATCACCTTTAGATAATGGACAGGTCATGACAGTTGTAGTTTGGTTCACCATCACTTGGTTCAGTGCATCTTGATTTATTCGTTCAGATTCAGTTTTGAGAGTATTTGTAGCCTTGTTTAAGGCAGTATCTTGGACATCTAATGGCTACCCATTTCTTCTGCCCACTAGATAATTGGAATCCTTATAGTATTACCATGATATGTTAGTCCTGCATTTTATTTGATAGAAACTAAATGAAGCAGTAAGGTCCAATGAGTCTGGAAGACTCACAAGAAAATGCTAAACTCCTAAAAAAAAAAAAAATTATAATCCTTCATTTATCAATTGTAGAGATGTTTTGCTCAATAGTTGCTTAATTTACTTTGTTACTTGTATCATTAAGAACTATAGAATGATGAATTTAGTAGAATATTTTTCTCTACAAACCTGTCGTAAGCCTCTATTGAAACTTTGCGCATTTGAAACTTTGATGCAGCTATGGTTTCCACCTCATTGCACTTTCTTCCTCATCTACAGCATTGGCATGGATAAAGTCATTGAACAAAACTGATTCTTGACTGACAAGACCAATCAGTCTACTCAATCCACTTCAATTTAACCTTTCAGATTTTCAATTCCATCAAATGAGCTGATTTAGGATAAAAAATCTTTGCACATTGTAGTCACTATGCATCCTCCATTTCCACCTTTTCTAACAACTGTGACTTTCTGAAAGGATAAGAGTCAAAACAATACAATTATGACTTGACCATTATGTTGAAAAATTAACTCTAGTACTTAGTATGAATAGCAAAGCTGAGTTATTGGAAAACCTGAATATCTAGTCTAGATGGATACTTAAAGCCTACTTGATGAAGCTCAATATCTCTCTTTGTATATTCCTTGTCATCCTGGACACATCACTTAGGTAGATGTTTAACTTTGAATTTATCATTGTTAATAAAAAAGCAGCAATAACTTTGGATTTTGCTAGAATCAATAGCCGTAAAACTTGGTTGCCATAGCTTCCATGGATGGTGGCATGGTTAAAGCAAAGAAAACACACAAACTAAATATAATTCTAAAACTTATTGACCAATTTGACGGGAATGAATATCCTGCTTCTTGAAACTTTCACTAGTGTTGAAAGAAAGATCGAAAAATTTGAAAGGACTACTTACTTGCGATACACCTGAGAATGTTGCTTTGCCACCTCGCTAAGTCAAGGCTGCTATTTGAGCTTCAAATGATCCCCAGCTTATGGATGTAAGACTAACATTTTTTGAATTGACTATTAGAAATATTAATAGTACTTTGTGATGCCGCCGACAATGTGCAGCTTGTTTTGACTCCTGAACTTCTTGCAATTGCATAAGCTGGATGTATGCCTCATGATCAGGATCCTTGACAAGTTCTTAGTGTATATCCTGCTTCTCACAATAGGGTTGGAATTTGCAATATGATAATGAATCAGAAAAAATAAAATATTTTAAGACAAATTTAAGGGTGAAAATTAATGCTAAAAGTCTTAAAAATTGTCTTATGAGCTTTTAGTCAATTGTGTTAGCTTCATAGAAAAGTTTGGAAGGAAAGAGGAATGCATACAATATCCAGGATATAGACCAATAATTCATTAAAAAAAATGTAAAGAATTAATTATATGCAATTCTATAGGTTTCTTTTTGTTAAAATGTAAAATTCAGAATTCATATACCTAAATCATATGATAGATAGTGCCACATTGGTGAACTAGACTATAGTTTACAGAATAAAATTACTGGATCAAACACGTGAAAATGACTCTAGATGTGATTAAAGAGAATATGGTACGACCATACTGTTAAAATTTTTTTTTCAAACATCTATCCGCTGTGAAAGACAGCAATCATATTGTCATTAACTCATTATTGATCATGCTCAAATGATGAGCAACAAAAACAGTAGTTTGCAAACCTTCATGTACAATGCCTCTTGTGCTATTCTCTCAAAATCAGCATCAAATGCACTTTTAGCTTCATCTAGAAGTGAAAATCCATGGGTGTTTAGAAATTGCTCTTTCTATGGAAACAGTTTGCTTCTGTCTGCCAGACAAATGAGTTTTGTGCTTCACCACCCATGGTGTCCACTCAGCTGCAAATTTCAAAATATGTTAACAACTTATATGATTACCAATATAAAAGGATCTTCTAAAGAACAGTCATGGACCATAACTTAGAGCCTCCGGAAATATCAGTAAAACAACGCACTGGCAAGTTCAGCTGCAACTCTTATTTCTTCAGTAGTTGTGCCATCCTTTATGTATGCAATATTATCTTTGATGGTTGCCACAATGAACCAAGATTCTTGGCTGACAAGACCAAATTTCCCCCACTCCATTTATTCCGAAACTCTTTTAGTTTAATATCATCTATAAGAAGTTTTCCCACCTGAAGATCACAGTATTTCTCTAGAGAACTAGAAACTGATGACTTTCTACTTCTGCTTTGTCCAACAAAAGCTCAAGTTTTGCCAGCTGGGATAGAAATAGAACCCATTAAATATATTTGTTCATTTAGTAAAGTTAAATATCTGAAATAAACGTTATTAAATTCTACATCTCCATTTATATCAACTTTATATTTCCTATAGCTTCATAAGTATCAATGACCTCCTCCTAATGGTCTCATACATCTTAAAGGCTTAGTTTCAACCAGCAGAAAATCCACTCTTGTAGGAAGAAGCCAGGCCTAGAGGATATTCATATATCAGTACATACATATATGTGTTGTGCATGCACATGTCTTCATTTAGGAGCTTTAGCCACTAAAGTGTTATCAATTTTTTTTTATGTTGCTACATATATAATTGTAGAACCAACTCTATTTGAAGAAACATCTACTAGTAAGCTCTTAACCATTTTATTATTCAAAGATCCTATTCCTTCCACATGCATAAGTAAAATCAACAATACTTGAAACAAAACGCAACAATGAAGTTGGTCAATTATAATTGATAAATTTATAGAGGATTGAGTTTAAAATGATATGAATGAACCTATAGAAGCATTTGGACTGTAAGATCCTTAAGGTCTTAATTTCTCTCTAGGATCTGAGCAGTCACTTGGATTCATTCTTGGATGTATGAACCTTTCCAATTACAGCCTGGCTGTTATATCCAAGGATGACGCAGGGTCCCTCCATGATTTCCGCAACCCTCTCATGAATTGGTGCTTATCTCTACATTTAGGTGACCAAAATGTTTGCTAAATGGCTGCATATAAAAGATAATCATGGGACAAGTTGCACGTTATTAGAGTCAGTCATCTAAGAGAAAAGAAAAGCTGATAAAGTTAGTTAATATCCACCTGACATTTATTTCCCACTATACTGTAGAATAACACTAAGCCCTTCCAAAACTGTTGGGGTGGCAAGCTCACAGATCTAAGGGATGATATTGGTTGCTCTTGTCACAATCTGAAATGCAGCCCTCATCCTTATTATGGAGTACTGATAAATCCTTTTGAATTCGATTTCAGCAACAGGGATATAAGCTGTATCAGCTCAATCTGGACCATTTTCACCGGGCATCATTCAATAAGTACCATTTTGGATTACAAACTCTAAGCTCCTCTTTTCAAATGAGAATGTAATTTTCTTGTGTCTGTATGGATAAGAGAAGTAATAAACACACATTGGATCTCTACTTTCATCATAAACTAGAGTAATCATTTTGAAGAATCTGCCATAGTGAAAATAGTTTTTTTTTTTTTTTTCCACTTCAAACTAATAATGAGATGTAAAAGTAAATAAAAGACCTAGTATTTGTTTACCTGTATAACATGTGAATTCAAGAAGGTGAATAAGCAACCACTTGGGAAATGGCAAGTTCCTTTATCAGGTATTGCTACCAGGAACATCAACTTATGGTCTAAGTCCAACTCAATCTATCATATTATAACAAAAAAGTCAGATGAAAGATGGTAAATAGTGTGTTTTCAATGCAAACTTAGCTAGCCTAAAACATAGGAATGAAACATTAGCACTAAGAACGCATTCCCTTGTTATTTTTTTTTTTTTTTTGGTAGAAATTAAAAAAAAAAAAATGGTGAGGTTTATATATAAGAAAGAATTGAACCAATAAAATACCTGCACAAGTTAATCCTCCAATGTGATTGCCACTTATAATTCTCCACAAAAATATCATCCCAATATTGCCAAGGGCTGATTTTCTCCACAAAAATATTATCCCAATATCGCCAAGTGCTGATTTTCACTCTGTTTACAACATGAGAAGTAAAACACTGAAATACATCACCACATCAACTTGCTTTGAGATAAAAGCACATAAATTATTTGAATGAAGAAACAGAGGAAGGAATTCCCATATTCTTTCTCCTAAGTGCTGTTTGTGACATGAATAAATCATGTAAGGAATGAAACTTCTATTAGTTGACAAAAACATACAAGAAACCACTCCTAGATAATTACCACTGAGTTATTGACTTGTTGAACAACTGCAACCCCCCAAAATTTTAGTTAAGCGCCGAGTCTTAAGCTCAGGTTCCTTCTTCTTATCAGTTTGTTCTGCATAATGAAATTCAATAATTAGGAAAAATTTAGCTACAAAAGTAAAGAGAGTGAAAGAAGAAATTTTGTTCTTTATAATGAGATTTAATACCTGAATCATCTTCAGACAACAGTTCCAAGTTTGGGATGTGGGCAATCTTAGGCCAATCTTCACCCTTTTCCTTCTTGCATCTTTCCAATAATTTGGGACAATTATAAATGTATAGTCTACTTAAAGATTTAGGCATTCCTTCAGGCAATGACGTCAAATTGGAGCAATTGTAAACGTAAAGTGATTGAAGAGATGTGAAGTTACATATCCATTCCGGTATGGTAGTCAAATTCGGACAAAAGTTAATTGCAAGCGACTTCAGCCCTTGCCATTCCATCCCATTCCCATTATTAAATAAATCAATCTCATCAGAAGATCGAAAGTCTAGGTCCTCAATTGCAGTGAGATGTCTTATACTTTGAAGGAAACGATCACGATTACGATCTCCTTTTTTTAGCCCAATAGTCAAAGATTTTAATTTGGAGAGAGGGACGAATGAGGAGGTTGTTGAAGAAGTAGAAGAGGTTGAGTCTGCGACTGTTATTGTTGGGTTCTCTTGAGATGCCATATGTATCATTCCCTTCGATATTGTCTGCTCTAATGGGCTCAAATTAGAGTTCACCAGCCCCAGCCGTTCAAGGCACGGAAATACAGGCATGGAAGAGAGTTTAGGGCACTCCCTAATATTTAAAGCGGAAAGACGAGAGAATGAAGGCAGAGAGTGATTATTGTCATCATCGTTATCCTCCTCAATGGAGTCCATTTTCCATCCCTTTAGATTAGGGCAATTAAAAAGATGGAGGAACTCTAGGGGTGGAAGGTTAACACTGTTTGATATGTATTCAAGAGAAGGAAGGTCGCTTAGGATGAGTCTTTTAAGAGTAGGAAATTGATGCAGTGGTGGCATGTGTTGCCAATTCTTCAATGCCCTTAACCTAAGATCTACAAGATTTGTGAGTGACAAGAGCCAACTTGGATATTCCCTTCCTCTGTACCCATCTAAACCCAATTCTTTAAGATTTGTGTGTGGTTGCAAATGTTTGAGTGACATCTCATCGTACTCAACATCCACGTCATCTACGCCTCCTTTTATCCACTCCAACTTCAAGCCATGGAGGTTTTGTTTCCCTTTCAAATTTGCAGCGTCACATTCTAATGCGGTATCTTTCTCGTGTCTCAGATTTTTAATACTTAGATTTTCTCTCAAACCATTTAGTCCTTGAAGTTCCATCAATTCACCATGCCTAGAGTCCGTACTCAACACATACTGAGGTAGTGATTGAAGATTAGTCAATTGACCCACTCCGCGTGGCATATGAGTCAAACTATGACACTGACCAATGTTAAGATGCCTAAGATTGACTAATCTGGTAATATTTCTTGGCAATTCTGTAAGTCCATGACAAGCATAGAGATCTAGTGTCTCTAAATTTTGCAAACTTGTAATGGAATTAGGAAGCATTTGGATGGCAATGTTAAATGAAAGATTTAGATACCTTAAATGCTTCAACTTTCCGATAGAATGTGGCACATTCCTAATGCCAGTTTCATGCAAATCTAACAAGCGCAAGAATTTGAAACTTGAAACAAGTGCATCACAAGTTAATTGTCTCCATACCATTTGATTTGAATATAGCTCTTGACATGGCAAAAGAAATGTTCTCATCCTATTTGCTTTACGCAACAAAGTTGGAATTTGTGTTGATGAGCCTAAATTTAAACCAAATGACACGTGATGGGTTTTTTCATCCATTTTTTCCTCATTTATGCCAAAAGTGATGCTCTCTTGCCCCACTACTAATATTGCCAGATCATGCATTAGGTCATGTATTTTGAATTTAGTTACGTCGTCCCACGGATTTCCTTCAGCTTCTTGAAAGAATGATCTCCAACATAAATCTATAAAATACTCATGACCAACATCTTCTAAGCATTGATTTTGACTTGACGGCTTAATTAACCCTAGTGCCATCCATAGCTTAATCATTATCTCCTTTTCAATTTGATAATCCTTTGGAAATAAACTACAATAAGCAAAACATTGTTTCAAATGTGATGGGAGATGATCATAACTCAATTTAAGTGTGGGTAGGATATCATTTTCTTTTTGATCTAGTTTTGAAAATTCTTTATTCATGAAGGACAACCACTCGTCTTCTGAGTCTTTAAAGCACAATAGGCTTCCTATAGTCTTTATGGTGAGTGGAACTCCTCTACACTTTCTAACTATTTCCTTTCCAATTTCTTTAATTCTTACATTTTCTGGTTCTTGTCCTTTTTCAAATGCCTTTTGCTTAAATAAAGACCAAGACTCCTCTTCATTTAAACCCCCTAATAAGTGTGGTTCTATAGTTTTTGAAATCTTAGCAACCTTCTCCTCACGAGTAGTCACCAATATTCTACTACCTCTTGCACCATCGAGTAGAAATCCTTTTAACTTATCCCATTTTTCTGAATCATCATCCCACACGTCATCTAATACAAGTAAGTATCTCTTTCCATCAATTTCTTTTCGCAGATCGTTTATCAATGTGTTCATTTCAAGTCTTTCAAGTTTCTTTTCAAGCCTTTCGGGTTTCATTTCAAGACTTTCAGGTTTCCTTTCTTTTGCACATTCTAATATTTTCTCAACAATTATTTTTACATCAAAATCATCAGAGACACACACCCAAAATTTTTTCTCAAAATGATTTTTAATTTCTTCAGCATTGAATACAAATTGAGCTAATGTGGTCTTACCCAGTCCTCCAATTCCAACTATAGGAAGGACCGAAACATTCTCTTCAATTTTGGGATCCATTAAACGATCTATAATGACTTTCTTGTCAACCTCTCTTCCAATAACATCTTTAGCACGTACAAAATGATGAGTTTCTCTCACCCTATTACTGACTTGTGTCTCCCTAGGACGTTCCTCTAGGTGGAACTTCCTATCTGCTGCAATAGCATCTAGTCTCTCCCTAATGGCCTTAATCTTATGACCCATTTTAAGACCATATGCAAGTTGGTTCGATTTGGAAAAGAAGATGCGTACCTCTTTCGCCTTCTTATTCTTAGTCATCACTTCCCGTCGTAAAACTTCAGTGGAAAAGTCATCCAGCAAGTCGTCCGCTTTACAAAGTGCATCTTTCAGCCTTCCCAGCCAATTCTTGATGGTATGATTCTGCGCCTGTTGCTCCTCTGCATCCAAAATGACAGCTTTGATGGTTGAAACAGTGTCCACGAGCTTTTGAAGCTCCTCCTTGACACCCCAGAGCAGTCCAAGCTCTTTGAGAGCTAGGTTGCCCAGTTGGCCAATGATTCCTTCAGCTACGTTGAAGAGAGCTCCTTCAGCCATTTCTCACTTGAAACAGTTAAATGCAAGTAAGATGAGAACAATCGTTTGATAGGAGGATGGCTTAGACAGTATGATTTGCTTGCAGGTTCTGTTCTAATCTTCTGATTTTTATAATAAACTAGCGGTATTTATGAGCATATGCGTACGTAAGACGCCCATTTGGCCACATGACTGTTTTTCCATTACCACAAGCATCCGTGGTAAGTGGTTGAACATTTTTTTTTTTTTGGGTTAATAAATTCGATAGTAATAAAAAAAGGCTATTTGAATTTGGATATCTCAGATGAAAATACAATAATTGAACTACAAAACTCTAATTAGCTTTTTAATTTCACAAACTTTCAAACTAAGTGGGGCTTTAAAAATGGTTGAAGATTAAATGTAAGAATTAACACACTACGTTGGGATGTGGTGGTGATGGTCGCTGGTTTGTCCGACTTGTTTGGTGTCAATCTCAGAATGGCTATTGCTGGACCCCACCCTAACCAACTGTACGTGCATTGGTAGCTCTCATTTAATTAATGAATATGGGTTGTAGGTTTTGTCATCCTTTCACTCAATTAATGCAATTAATTTTTGTGGGCTCAAGCACTATAAACGTGGTCCTTGATTTCAAGCTCAGCGATTTTGACTCATCCACCGCTTGATAGGATTTGAATCTATTGGTCGTAATTGCTCAATATCATTAACTACTTTTTTATACAAGGTGAATTCATTGACTGTGATTGGAAGAAAACATAGATGAACTTGTCAGACATCACAAATATATTCTAGAACAAAATGCACCGTGCTGCTGAATGCATGAATGGAAACATATATCCAAATTTCTGGCACTTGCAGATGGGCATTGTTTGATCTTTGCATTTCTTTTTTTGAGAGGCATCTTTGCATTTCAAATGCATGCAATTTTCTTTCTGAAAGTGAATTGAAGGAGAAAAGTAATTTGGTGAAGCATCACACCCGTGATGATCATTATCACCAATTGCGGTAAATTCAGTCAAGTAAAACTTGCCTCTCTTTTAAGTAACAAATTCCTCCTTATATTTATGGCAATTGGGCAAAAGTAGGTGTAGTATACTAGGTTTTTCAATCAAATTCAAATGTATGGTTGCATTAAGTCATTAGCCAATAAAAAATAAACAATTATATCTTTCCTCCAGAATAATTAAATTTAATACAACTATGTATTTGAATTTAATTGAATATCATAATTTACTTCCGTACTGAGTTTTACCAATATACATATATATATATATATATATATATAAGGATAATGTAATTTGGCACTTGCATAATTTTTCTCTTAATTGCATCAAATTCAGTGAAGCAAAACTTGCCTTTCTTCTTATTAAAAAAGTCATTGTTATATTTATACTGCTAAAATATATTTCAGTTCATCTAATTGGGCTTGAATTTTTTTTTTTTAGTTCCTAAACTTTAAATTTTTTATTGTCTCCCTATATTTTAGATTTCATTATTATACTTTTTGTTTTTCTATCAAATTTTGTTAACTTTAATTCTACACTAGTTAAAGGCCCGTGCATTGCACAGTTTTATCATCATAAACTTAATTATATAATATATACTTTATTTGATAAACAATAACGAAATAAATAATTATTATAATAGCTAAATGAATAAATTGCATTGGTATAATAACTATCAAATATAAAATGATAACACCTAAGTAAAAAATTATTATTTTGTAACATACCAACTGTGTTCTAATGAGAATTTTGTATCTTTTGGAAGATAGTTGATCGAACACCTCTTTGTACACTACTGTAAATTCATAATCGATTTTCGTTTTAATCTTGCAATTCTTGTTATTTCAGCATTGTTCAACTATTTAACCAAAAATAAATAAATGTGTCTTAGCATTATCTATTTATTTATGTGTCTTAGGATTATCTATTTAGTTTTTGAAAGTGGTATTTGAGAATCATCACATTACTAAAAACTCGATAATCATAAAATCGAGTTACATTAAAACTCGATTTTTAGAAAAATTAAGTTTCAAAATAGAGACATGATGTTTAATAGTTTCAAAACAAAGACAATTTACTAGATATTTTAAAAAATAAGGGCAAAAACCCATTTTTCCCCACTTTAGAAATGGTCTATGATTTCCAAACCTTGCAAAAATGTGAATTAAGACACAGCTGAGATGTGGTGGTAGTGATTGCTGGTTTGTCCAACTTGGTAAGGTGTCAATCTCAGAACGGGTCTCGCGGACCCTAGCCCCAACCAACTGTACGTGCATTGGTTAATTGGTAGCTCTCATTTAATTAACGAACATGGGTTGTAGGTTCTGGCAGCCTTTCAGTTTATTAAAGCAATTTATTTTTATGGTCCATGATTTCGTGCTCAATAGTCAATATCATTAACTACTCTTTGTTCTTCGGTCAAATTTCGTTAACTTTAATCCTACATGTCTAATTACGTAGAACTATTTTTAGCGTTAGAGATTTTGACTTGTCTTACCTACAAGATTGCACCATTACATTAAAAATAAAAGAGACACAGGAGGTTAACTGGTAGCACGAGACTATATAGAAAGTGAACGTTTTCAATAATTTATGGAAAAAAAAATAAAAAAACATAAAAGAACTATATACAGTTTAAGAACCCCCAACTAAGTGGGGCTTTAAAAATGGCTGAAGATTAAATGTAGGAATTGAATTAAGACACAGTTGGGATGTTGTGGTGGTGGTTGCTGGTTTGTCCAACTTGGTTTGGTGTCAATCTCAAAATGGCTCTCGCTTTGAATATCTTTGTTGGAAACACAATGACAATTTGAGTTACAAAACTTTTAGCTTATTAATCTCACAAACTCTCAAGTAAGTGGGGCATTAAAAATGGTTGAAGATTAAATGTTGAATTAAGACACAGTTGGGATGTGGTGGTGGTGGTGGTGGTTGTTGGTTTGTCCAACTTGGTTTAGTGTCAATCACAGAATGGCTCTCATTTTGGATATCTTTATTGGAAACATAGTGTCAATATACATGGCCCTGCTTACGATGCTTGCACAAGTTCTGTTTCTAATAATTATGAACAACCAATAATTGTTTTCTTCTAATTCTAGAACCGCAAACTATTAAACAATTTTTTACCACAACTTTAACGTGGCTAAGTAATTGTCTATCAACTATATATAAACCACTATTTTTTCCTCACTACTCCTAATCTGACGGTTGTGACAGAAAAATTATGTAATAATTTGCACTACTAAAATTTTTCATAATTTCATAATTATGGACGTAACAGTTTAGATGTCTATATGACATGTATGACTTGTCAAAAAAGCATCACATGGGGCGTCGGAGCTGGCCTAGCCCACATATCATGGACAGAGCCATTCATGGACGTTGCCCCCCCTAATTTTTTTTAAAACAATATAATTATATAAATATATATTTGGGTACTAATTTTAGCAATTTTGTTCAATAAAATTACATTTTGTCTCCCTTATTGATCATTATAAGAGAAATTCTACAGTTACAAATTTTTTTACAACATTTTTACTAATTATTGAGGTAGGAAACTCTTACTGGTCTGCATCTAGGTACATCACTTACATCGTTTTTTTACTTACTAATAGCCACTAATCACAACAACAATTTGTAAAAAAAAATTTGTAGATCTAGTATTTTCCTCCTTTTAAATTCCATAAAAAAATTTATAGATCTAAAATCTAAAAAAATATATATATACAAGCCCAAAATATTAGCCCAGCAACAAAAATTACCGATAGGCAATCGCAAAGCTAAAAAAAAAATTGAGACTAATAAATCAATTTTACCAAAAACAAACAATTTAGCCCTTTAAAAAACTTGAAACAAAATAATTTTGTCATTATCAACAAAAAACACGCTCTACACAAACAAAAAATAATAACAATAAAAGAAAACTTTTGCTGGCTAAGCAGTAGAGCTGAAAGCCGAAACCACTGCATGCAGCTAACAATAAAGCCACCCCTCTTAACTCCAAGTTCTGGCTCCGTCCCTGCCTCATATACTTCACACTTCATTCGTATTAATATTTTCTTCATTTCAAATTTATCGACTTTGACTTGTGATCATATGATGTAAATGTAAGAGACAATAAAAGTGTGATTTAACTGTAGAAGTACTCGTATAGTCGTGTCACTTCACTTGATGGAGTGGTTTGAGTAATAGTCCCTTCAAGACTAGGGTGGTACACGTGTTCAGTAAAAAAAAGGTTTGCTCAATCTATGACAAATTGCATGTTTTGCTAAATCTAAACACGTATCAGAACATAATAAATTAACAATTCAGAGTAGTAACATTTGCAATTCTCTATTATCATTTGGTAAGATCAGGATATATAAAAGATAAAAGCAAAATCATAATTGGCTGTGGACTTTAATTAATAAGATTATCTAAAAAATATTCAGTTTTATTATTTGGCCAGACTTGTCATTCTCCTCCCTTTTAATCATGTAAAGGCTTCTAAAGTCCCTTTCCTTTTATCAGTATTATTTCTCCATTTTTCCTTTTCACGTTGTGTAATTGAAAAGTACGTGACAAAAAGAAAAAGGAACCACAAATTTTTCCTTTCACATTGTGTAATTGATAAGTATGTATCAAAAAGCAAAAGGGGCCACAAATTTTCCTATTCACATTGTGTAATTGAAAAGTGAGTATCAAAAAGAAAAAAGGGACCACAAATTGGTGTAATCTAATAATAGAGGTTTGTCATTTATAATAAGCCACTTCAAAAGGCAAAGTCTATCGCAATCTATAAAGAATCTATTTTTTCTTACAGAGCTTTTGTATTAAAATTTAAAAGCCACAACATTTTGTCAACAAATTTTGAGAGTTGTTCACATGAGGAGAAACCCCACCATCATATGTGAAAAGAAATTGAGAGTTGGACAATTTGTCCCACTAAAGTCACAGCAATAATGAAAAATACTAGTTAACACATTTAACACCCTACTTGTTTTATAATGTGGAATTGATAAATTTAACTACCAAACGCACCTTTAAAAACCAACACCGTAGATTAATCTATATATATATATATATAATCGAAACTTTTGAAACTCTCACAATTTTTTACATCAGCACAATATTTTAATACAATTATCATTTTATTTAAATAAAATTATTTTTATTTAGTCCAAACTTAACAATGAGTAAAACTCTATCTCTCTAACAAGTCTAACTTAAACTCAAACTCATAATTATCATATATATATATATATAACCGAAACTTTTGACTTTTGGTTGACCTCTCCACAATTTTCCACATCAGTATTTTATAATTATATTTTATAATTTGATTTATTCAATTTAATTCTTTAGATTTTATAGCACCAAATTGCAGAAAATTTATTAAATTTTTTTTTTTTTAAAATTAAATTTAGTTATTTGGTGCCACACAACCACTATACTTAAAAGAGACCTAAATTATTATTATCTATAAATTTATATAAAACCGAAACTTTTGATTTTTTGTTGACCTCTTCAGAGCTTGCCACATCATTGTTACTTTTTTTTTAAAATTATTTAACCTTTTTTTTAACTACATAACGCACGTTATTTCACTCGCGTTAGGATTAAAAAGAAAAAAGAAAGAGACTCACGTTAGGAGTCCTAATGTGTGTGGATTTATTTTAATAGTAATCATTGATTGGTATTGGTAAAATCTCATAGAATACCTGCAATGTAGTTGGCACTTCTTTATTAAATCTATAAACTTAGATGTAGGATAATGTTTAAGAGTTGCTTTCTAAACAGACTTCCACTTTCAGGATTCCACACCGTATATGTAGACACCTTAATGCATGATGGTGATGTTTATATTAATTTTCTTGTATCTTTACACTTTCTTTTAAAACTAAATTACCATGTTTGATAATATGATGAACTCCATTTATGCCCGTGAGTATAGCATTTTGTCTTGATTTAGATATTTGGGTTATTGGGTTGATTGTGATATTTGGATTATTGGTTTTGATTAAAGTTGAATGATGATGAAAAACGAAAAGAATGGCACAATCAAAGAGATCTACAAACCCACTTATAGAAGAAGTCGTGAAGGCAAAGAAAGAATTGAATGGGTTTTTCGGTATTAATTTCTTTTGAATTGTCTGTATATTGAATTTTGGTTTGTGTATGTGATTCAAATTTAAGAAAAATTTTAGTTGAAATTTTAGATACAATAGGTTTGGATAAATTGGATTAATAAAAATCCTATTTTCTTAGGTAGGACTTGAATTCTCTAAAACTTTTGTCCAGTGACTGATAGTGAGGATTGAGATGTCCCAAAGCCATACAGTAAACCAACTTTTCAACAAACCTCTTTCGTATATTATGATTAAATCAAAATGATCAGTTTGAATATGAGGTATGTTGACTGAATTCTAAGTTTGAAATTTTTTTATATAAAATTTTTCCATGCATAATACGAGTTAGTGACTAGTATAATATAAACCACAGATATCCAATAAACCAAATTAACAAAGCAAGAAATAATATAATATGAAGCAATTTAGTTAAGAAGTGAAAAACTAAAGGTGAATCTCTCCAATGGAACAATGCCATCTATATAAAGAACAATTACTATATTCAAGGAATTACAAAACCCCTTTCGTAGGCTAGACTCCATAAAACCTCTGCATACACTCCGCTTGCCTTTCTACCATAGTAGTCCCAAAATCTTTGAAATCCTTATGCAGTAATCCTATGCAATAGTCTTAGAAATTGCTCGTATCATCGTGTCAAGTTACGAAGATAGATGACAATGATAGTTAATTACTAGCCCCAAAATTTTGAAGGTCACAGTAAGATTATTACTAAATAAAGATTATCAAGAACATATCTGATTATTTTACAATTTGCATCATCCTTTTTTTATATTTGACCTTATAAAGAATCCCCCAAGTATGTAACATAAAATGTTTTCATACAAGGCTTTAGAAATGGCAAGTGCAATCCATTGGCCTTCACTGGGTAATGCGCAGTACCCGCCTGCCGCTTGTTTCAAAATGATACTTATTCTTTTTCCCATCCTTCTTACCAAAATATTTCTCATACAAGGCTTTAGAAATAGCAAGTTCATCTCCTTCAGCTGCCACCGGATAAAGCTCTTGGCTTGCTTGCCATTTGTTCGAAAACGAAATCCATTCTTTTCTCCATTCCTCCATCTTGAAGTTTTCTTTTTCTCTCAAGCTTCTTAACAAATGATCAAAATAAGTTGAAGCTCGAGGTAGATAGTAGCCTTCAAGTAGTCCACTCCATAATTTGTTTGCTGATTAGGGCCAAGCAAAAATGTTACGTAACAAAATGATGAAGCATTACATAAGTAATATATGACGGTCTCTTCAGGGACATCCAATAAAAACCACTAAAAGTAGTAATATATGATGGAATATAAAGATTACCATAATCAAAGTTTGCTCTGTATGGTTCCTGTGTTATCAAACCACATTGTGACTTGTGTTCTTGCATTCCACTCATACTGAAGGAGAGCATTAGAAAGTACATCCAATCAATCAAAATCATCTTATCTACCAAGTGTTTCTAAAAATGCTGGTATTACTGGAGATAAGACAGAACCACTTCTCTATTAGTCAAATAAAAGAAGCAAGAGAGACTTAGGTGCCTGACGTTGGCAAAGATTTGTAATGCGCAGTAAAAATCATTGAACATGAGTGGTACAATTCTATTGAAGGAGCTTTGTGGGCAAGGGAAATATATTGTGCAGATAACTCATGCAAAGAGACAAGGATGCCTTAAACAAATATTTAATCCTACTTAGATAGATCAGATATGGTAAAACAAAAATGTATAGAAGCCTAGAAGGTGCAAGTTGGTTCAACTGATAATGTCTCACGACACTGTATAAGAGATGGGAAGAGAGAGGGCTACCTCCCCAGAATAGCGCATAGGCCTGACAGTCCTCAGATTTTAAAAAAAAAAAAAAAGAAAAAAAAAAAAAGAAAAAAAAAAAAGAAAAAAAAAAAGGGAAAATGTATAGCTGACCTCCATACCTTGTGTAAGGTCTAAGGATCTTGCGGATTGTCAATATGTATGAAGTTGAAACATGTTATTATTCCCAATTAAATTCAATTATGCTCTAGCTAAGTAATATGCCAATAAGGATATCTTTTCTCACCAACTTCAACTCATTGAGGATTCTTTGCCAACTTGTTTGCACTTTTGAGCCACGTTCCAAGTAAAAAATTGTCATCAGAAGCAAGAAGTATATCAATATCCTTTATGAGCTGAATAAATTTTTTGCTATGAAGATTTAAAGCTTTTGAATCCTTCTGTCAAAAAGCAGTCACAGCATCCAAATATACTTGGTTTGCTAGCTTTGACAGTACTGGCCGTGTTAAGTCCACCAAGTCATACCTGTCAAAATTCCTTGGATAATTAAAATGGATTCTATTCTTTGCCTAATAATTATTTTCTTATGCTCTATCTAGGTCAAGAGTTGGCCTTTCAATCATCAGAGTCAACTAGAAAAATCCTGCCACAGTTCCTTTATTATGGATGCAACCTGGCATCAACATCTTACAATCACTGTTTGTAAAAAACAACATTACAATGCTGATTCTTAGATGCACATGACATTCAACATAACTTCTAACCATGTTAAATTCTAAGTGATTTCGAGTATGAAGGAATTTTCAGAAAAGAAAAAGATATATTGATCAAAGACACAAAAACCACAAACCCAATGGTATCCATGTAATTGAATCGTGATATCCATTAATGTACAAATTGAAGAGAGACCTGATGACTTTAGCATGAAGGAAGAGAAAATTAATTTATACATAACAATGAGGCATGCTTACTCACAGCTTAATTGTAAAGACCACGTGGCATTATTCAGCACCTGAAGGGGCCCAATAGAATAACTTAAGCTGCATAAAACCCCAATTATATATTTAGAGAGTTCTAGATTAGGCAGCTTGTGTTTGTGTAGTGGTTGCCTTCAAATTTGAGTGGTTTTTTAGAGGCTGCTTAAATTTGTGCAGATACACTTTGCATAGATGCATACCTAAGTTTGAGAAACTCTGAGCAGTTTTTGTTGGGTCACTGATACCATAAAGGTTCACATATCAGATATGTGCAAAGTGCTACTTAATGACTTAGAATTTCAAGTTTAAGTAGTATTTATGCACCGTAGCTCATTTATTCTGCTTATCTATTCACTCTTCAAAAATGGGGGAAAAAGACACTATCACAAGTTGATAAAGGCAAGTTAAGATTAGTTACCACGTAGTTTGTATCATAATAATGTAGCATAATATAAAAAGAGTTGATCCAACTGAACCACATCACAAATATGGCATGTTATCAAGCTTTTATGACCAAATAAAATAAAACATATTGATTAGGGAACGGAAGCAGAAGGATCAATTCAAAAGAATTCACTTTATGCAGGATCATCACGATCATGCCAGGGAAAAGAAGAAGAATATTGCAACTTATGGATTTATAATCTTTTCCATTTTACCTATATGTAACACTTCCAGCAAAATTATTTCCAGCATCAATTAGAAGTCTTAAGGCATTAATCACCTTCTGAGTAGAATACCATAAATGTGCCTGAGGCAAAGTAGAGCTGGTATTTGATGGATCCCAATCTGGGAATTTGACTATGAAATCAGTGTTATGATCCTGCAATGAGTTGAAGGCCACATAATAAGCATTTAGTAAGATGCCTTCCTAACTACAGGAGCCAAACAGTTATCAACAGCTATCATCGCTGGTGAATGTAATTTATTAAGTTGGAATGTTGAATAAATATCAATATTATAGCAAACGCTCATTCCATAAAAGTATACTTCAAAATGGTCATATTCATGTTAAAAAAGATCATAGAATCACTAAAATCTTTAGCAAATGAAAACACAATACATTTACATAACCAAATAAAACTTTAATTCTTGGTCCTTAGCATCTTTTTTTTTTTTTTTTTTTTAATGTTTATAAGATACCAAAAACATAAAAGCAATAAACCACCTACACAGAACTATAATAAGTAGTAGAGAAATTTTCCCTAAAGAATCTTTCATGACGTTAAAACTATTGAATATTTTCATAGGAAAAAGTATCAGCCTCAGATTACTCTTTATTTACAGTTCTTAAAGATACTTTTAAAATCATTTCTTCAAAGAAGTGGACAATTGCTTTCGTGGTGCTCAATTTTTTTGATAGGAATATTATTGAATATCTTCTGCAGCAACAAAAGGAACATCATATTTCTCGGTGCATGGTGAAATTTTTTTGGTACAATTACAGTGAACTCACAAGCAAACATCATAGGGAATTCTTGCAAATCCTCTATTACAATGAAAGTCATGTTAAAGCATTTGTGAGAAGAGAAAACTACTTCAGGGATAAGGCCTTAAAAGAAGAGAAGTAACTAGCAGCAATTGACAAAGTTTTTATTATTGCAAATAAAATTAAGCTGTGAATGATCACCACATAAAGGTCACCTTTGTATACTGGTATTCATTTCTTGACAAGAAATATTGTATAGTTCATTCCCCGAGTTCAAAGAACAACGCTAAAATTTCTTCCTTCAAGGATTCATCACTACATTTATGTCTATATGCTCTCAAAAGAAACAAAATATGGAATGGATATTCTTGACTAGAAGTTGTAAATTTAACAACCACCCTAACTTGGATAGAATGGAATGGTAAAAAAAATAAATGTGGCCCTGACTAATTTGTTGATGATCCATAGTCAACCCCAAAAATTTGGGACTATGGCTTGGTGGTTGTTGTTTGCAACACAAATTTGTTATGTTAAGAACCAAAAGATTAAAGAACACTATATTATGTTTCCCTTTCTAGTCATCTTTTTCAAATTATTCTTAGGGATAAAAATGACATTGAGATATCCTATCCAATAAATTTAATAAAAAAAAAAAAAAAAAAAACTTCTATTTCATCCGTACAATTGTAAACTGTGTGATAAAGAATTTCCCAAGCTGCCTCAACTTGATGAATTGCTTTGCCATAGCGTCTGTGGGAATAGGACTTCAACTATTCCTACAATAGTAATAATGTTAAATTACAACCATATAGCATTAAAATGTCAACAATCATGAACCATCAAAGAAGCATTTCCTCTTTTTTGAGACGTATCGTAGAAGCACTACAAAAAACTTGGCCTACAGTGGCATTTGTTAAATGCCACTATAGGTACAAAAAACGCCACTCATCTGAATCTAGCATGCATTTTTCATGTGCACATGTGCTTGTGAGTAATTAAAAATTAAAATTAAAATTAAAAAAAAAAATGCCAAGTGGCCACATAATCTAGCCCAATTATGTATACAAAAATAACTGTCAAAACAGTATAGGAGGTAAAACACATAAGTTAAATAAACCCTTATTCTATACCTGTTGATGGTAGGCTTGATAAATATTTTTTTCTTCCTTCCTAACAACCTAAGCTTTAAGATTTATGTTTTACCAATATGGTAAGCTTTCTAGTGTCTCTCTTCTTGGTTAATTCTTTTGACTGCACATGCAAGGCCCACAAATCAGTTGAGGGGTATTGGGTGGGCCTGCATGTGCAGGAGGGAGTAAGCATGTGGTATGAATAATTTACAATGTTGGCCCACTTCCTAATAGCTTAAGCTTTTGGAATTGATAATGATCCAATATTAATCCTGCTATACATCCACAATTTGACATAACCTGGAGGATAGAGTACCTCATAGTAAAAAGAGAGGAAATAACATTAGACTATTAGAGTAACATATAGAACGAACCAATTGTGAAGCAAGGTAAGGGGGACAAAAGGTATAGAAACTTTTTTAATACATGTGTGTGAATCTTAAAAAGTTTCTCCACCCTTCTATGCTAATTACTGAATAGTCTTTGCTAAAATAACTATTGAATAGCAGTCCTGCCCGAAGTTGAACTTTTCACTCCGAAAGGCCATTTCAGACATCAACTCGTAAACAACTGGATTTTGCTCTATCCCTTCCATGCACATACCAACACCAACCTGTTACAATAAGTTTTTAAGTCAACCTGCTCTAAAAAAGTCACAAAACTACAGTAACAAAAGAAACGAGTACCAAGGTTTATAATTTTCACAACCAGTGTTCTTTTTAGTGGAAGTAAGTGTAGATTAAGAGTCTGTTTGCAAACTGCTTAATTTAGCTGAAACTAAAATTTTTTTGCTGAAAGTACTGTAGATAAAGCTAAAAGGTAGCTGAAATAGTACAGTGAGATCCATGAATAATACCAAAAGTATAATGAGACCCATAAATAGTAGTAAAAATAAGTTAAATAGTAAAAACAACTGGCATTTTAAGCCAATGCCAAATGCACACTAAGCAAGAAGATAGCAAACGATATGAATCAGATACTCTGCTACATAAAATATGAACTAGCAATTGAACTGCTTTTCCAAATCTACTACAATGTTAGAAAGTCTAGATCAAAAAAAAAAAAAAAATTCTTGGAGTTTAGGCTTTCAAGTTATACATGCTAGGAACAATATTTGAATTTCACAATAGTAGAACATACCATGGTTGAATTTTTACTAACACGGGCATCAACTGGACCTGAGGAGATTGCATCTAAGATGCCATACATTTCAATATTTCCACCAAAGTTATGCAACATACACCTGGAGCATATTATGAGTATACATATTTACTATAAAATTAAATCTCCAGGGTGAGATCTCATGAAGATTAAACATCTACTTTGAGATTTAAATAACAGCTACCATGTTAAAGAGTTACTTACCAGACATAAGGAGTACCATAAAAGTGAGATGAATTTTTCCATATTGGTTTGACATCAGCATATAAATTAAGAACTATCATTTTTCCAAGTGGAACAGAATGTAAAAGTGCCTGCAGATATCACCAAGTTGAAAGTTAATCACCATAATTGAAGTTATAGCACACACACAAAACGTGTGTGGCAGCAGAAAACATTAGCAACCACCCCAATGCAAAAGGAATAGAAGTTATAGCACAATATCATTTTTCTCTGGGATCAGTAAGTGTAATGTAAAAATCGAAGAAGTTGAGCGACAAATATATTTTAGAAACTGAAGGAAAATAGCATCATCAGATCCCGTTTTCAAAACCACTTTATACAAAACCTGAAGGTTTTTGATAACTTCTCTTTGGGTAGCTTTTCAACCTATCCCCATAATTCTTTTAGAGGACAGCTGTTCTCCATTATTTTCACTAATACCAAAGCCCTGTCGTATTCCATGGAAGTGCTGTTGAACACTTCGAGTGTTCATCAGCATTATTTTTTACTGGTCTCTCAGGCCATTGTACTTGGTTTTGTGTAATTCAAAACTAGAAACACCCTTGAAGAAGTTAAATACCATTTTTGGTATTAATCTTAAATGACAGACAGTTTTGCAGGAAATTCTTTGGCATTATCGCCTCCTATATGTACTTCTTAATCACAGTTTTATCCCAAGTTCTTCAAACGGGGAACAATAGCATACTAGAGAATAAGATTATTAACTCTGATGATTTCAATCATGGGGCACTTTTATCATTGAGATTTGAGACAAAGATTACAAATATACAATGAACCTCCAAAAAAATGAATTTCCTAAGATTATTGGACTGCCAAAGTGATTCTAAATTGGAGGCTACATCCATTTTGTCAAAGAATATAATTATGCAATGTGAGAAGCAGGGTCACAGTAGGAGTAATATGGATAGAGTTTGAACCTTCAGCATGAATGCATGAAGTCGCTGCTCTAAAGAAGCAAACAAACTGGCACTTGGCAGAATAACTGTTTTTATATCCCCCAAAGAAGATGGGTCAGAACAGTGAACAAACTACCTCTTCAATTGCTTATTGAAGAGGAGGTAGTGCAACTGTGATGTGAAGGCCCATTTATAAAGCCCAAGCTGCCTAAGGCCCATGACAAGACCTAAACCTCTCTACGTATCCATTCGTCCTAAGCCCATTGTATATATAATCTGTCCAAAAAATATCGCAAAAGGCAAAAAAAATGTTGTTAACATTGACTAGGTAAATTTTTTTTTTTTTAAATAATTTTTGATATTAAAAAAAAAAAAACATGTACTAATCATTGGATTTAATAAAATACAGGAAAAAAAATAATAAAACAAAGTATGAATGATTTAAATTATTGAAGAAATAAGATACTTATTAATACTTACAATTTGTTTCTAGTGTTACTTACAAAAGGTTCATCCATCTTGAATGACCTAAAAATGAACCAGATATAAGTAAATCCGTCACTTATATTAGAAAAAGAAATATACATTTTTCTTTTATGGAAATAAAAACACATTTGAGTTTATGTGTAACAGAGAATTCAAACAAAAAACATACCAGAACAGGCTAATTCTGCAGTGTTGTTACGAGATATACTTCTCCCCACAAATATTATCCCAATATCACCAAGTGCTGATTTTCACTCTGACAAGATGAGAAGTAAAACATCCAAAATGCATCACCACATCAACTTGCTTTGAGAAACAAGGATGTATTTATTTGAATGAAGAAACATATGAAATATTTGCCATATTCTTTCTCCTAATATGTGAATATTGACTGTAGTTTCTTTTTTATTTCTTTTTCCTCCTACATTTTTTCTTGTAACAAAATGGAGCATAAATTTAAATAATCCATCACTAAAATTGTTGATGTTAACTTGAAATGTCAATATTGTGTGTTAATCCAATCTAAAAGTGGCTCATAGTCCAGTGAAAAGGGGATGATTACCCAAATACCGCATTAGGGGGCACCTTTTCCAGCTCTGCCTCTTTCCTTGGTACTCTCAATGGGGATCAAAACTAGATTCAGTTTAGAACTCCATTATTGGACTCTATTACAGAATAAGATTTTTTTAAAGTAGGGAGAGGGTCCAGTGAAATGGGGATGATCTTGAGGCATGATGGAAGTAAAAGCACATGGGGAAATAGAATCCACATGCCAAAACAGCTCAAAACGTTTCCCTCTTCTGAATTGTTGCTTGTCTCTACATTTCCCTCTGATAATCAAACAACCAAGTGAATAAACTTGAAAAAAGCTCAAAACGTTTCAATAAACACACTGAATTTAATCCATGAACACCACAACAATTAACAAAAGATAATTGTCACCACCATCTATATAATACTAAAAGCTGAAGCGTAGCATTTAGTGTTGCTATGCTCACGTTAAGCCACCTCAGCGGCCATGTCATTTCCATCCCCTTTTCTAAATTTGTCCTACAATTTTAAACTAATTTTTATCAATTTTAAAATTTAAAATACTAATAAATATAAAATCAATCCTAGCCCTATCTCCACCATAATCTATATCTATATAATACTAAAAGCTATAGCGTAGCATTTAGTGTTGCTATACTCACGTTAAGCCACCTTAGTGGCCATGTCATTTCCATCCCATTTTCTAAATTTGTCCTACAATTTTAAACTAATTTTTATCAATTTTAAAATTTAAAATACTAATAAATATAAAATCAATCCTAGCCCTATCTCCACCATAAAGCCCACTTCTTATAAATTTAATTCCACCATAAAGCTTAAACCCAAAATCTTTTCAACTGAAACCCTTTGTAAAACATTTTGTTTTCACAGTTTCAACTTTTGTTTTTTAAATTCCTTTTTTCGCACGGTTTAAAGCTCCTCTCAACCCTCGTTTTGTTTCACATTCCTTCCCCTTCCCGACTTTCTGTTCTACAGTTTCACATTTACTTCACGCCAGCCTCTCTTCCTTCTAACAGCAGCTTCTCTGTCTTCCTTCCTTCCTGCCTTTCTCTCCTCACAGTATATAAATACTGATAGAAGTTGGTTCAAAGCATAAAAGCCCTAGAACCATTCGTAAAGCAAAATCTACAATTTGATTTTTATTTTCATTTTACTTTCTACTTCTAATTTGTTTTGTGTTTTCTTCATTTCAGATATATCGTTCTTTTTTGGTTTTCAGGAAACAGAAGTCTCTTCTCACGAAAGCTTGCAGCAAGTAGTCATCCCAGCACAAATTCTGATATGTACATCTCTTTTCTTTTTAAAATTTTCTTTTTGGACTTTGTTTGCTTAAGTAATCCAATTTATTGCTCTCTGAACACATTATTATAATATTAATATGCACTTGAATATTGTCCAAGAAACTTTGATCGGATATTACAAATATGGAATTACTAAGTTGTGAGTGTAAAACCACATGATACATACCTGTTTAGGACATTTTGTTGTTACATTTTAATTTTCAGTGATTCATTATGTGTTGCTTCTTTTACATGTACACAAAATGTTCGATAAAATTCTTAAGTGATGTTCTGTTGGCCTTTTTTACTCTTTTCCCGGGTGACAACTTTAGCCCAAAACACCGACTCCTTCAAGAAGGTCACTCTTTTCTTCTCTCTCTGAAAAAATTAGATCATATATTTGTGAATCATTTTAATTCTTTTTTAGTTTTACTAATTTGTTTATTTTCAAATTGCTTTTAGTTTGAGTATTGTTGGTTTCAAAAGTCAATTTGGATTATAAGACTCTAATATGCACCAAAGAATTTGTTAAATTGTTTTGTTCATTTTTCAGATTTCAATTTGCCTACAATGATTTCCCCTTTCTTTCTTTCAGCATGTTTTCTTTTACCTTTTTTCATTTTTATTGTTGTGTTTGGCCGTAAAGAAAAGCTCAGATATTTTTGGTAGTATAATTTGAGATTTTTTGATTTGTAGGTGGTATTGACAACTTTCATCGTGATTTAATGGTTGGGTTGGTGATTAGTGAGGACGGTTGTGAAAGGCGATTGGAGCATTGGTATTCCATATTACCTTTTGGTCACTCTAAATTTCTTGCTCAAGGTAATAAAAGGTTTCCACCTTCTGTTGGGTGTGAAAGGAGTGTGGGCTGTTTTTTTTTTTTTTTTTTTGGTTTTGATGGGTTTTCCCAACTCTTTCATGTTAGAGTTTATTGCATTGATATTAGCAATGGTCATGAATTTTTTTGGGGGGAGGGTTTGTGTATAATATGATTGATAAAATTCCTCAATGAATGAGTGGTACTGGAATATATATATATATATATATATTAAAAAGGAGTTGTACCTGTAGTTTCCTTTATTTAAATTTTTGTTTGTTAGCCCTCCAAGGAGGTTAAATTTAATCTCAAACCATTGATATTGAACCATACTTTTATATTGTTATATTATTTTGTTTTGAAAGTTTAATATGTAGAACAAGATGCTTTTTTTTTTTGCAAGTTATCCCATTTGGTTATAAAATCTACTAAAAGTTGAAACTATGTGTGTTTGGTATGGCTTTTAGAGCCTAGATATGTCTTCTCCAGCAATCAGTTCAGCCCAGAGATTTTTGCCAAAGCTTTGCAGGAGTTTCTTTTTGTTGTCTTGCTCTAAGTCTCTCACCCTCAGTTCATCTTCTTATCCCTTCAATTATAACCTTCTCTAGATGCCTATTTATTTATTTATTTTAATAACATTGGTAAGCTATCTCAGTAAGTGCAAAATAAATTATAGATTACATAGTTTCCTATCATATAATTTGCAAAGACTATGATTGCAGACTACAATATGAGAAAGCATGGTTTGTTTGGCTGATACCAAAAAACAACATAGCAAAAGGTCATAATATTTCTATGATTGAACGCAATCTGATATTTTGGTTTTGGCCTTTGTTTTATTGTAAGAGCCTATTGCATTATCAATAGAGAATTTGTTGTGTCATGGATATTTAAAAAAGAAACTCGAACCCATTAGATTAAGAAGTTTGTTTTACTCACGAGCCTTTAACTTTTAGTTACTTTTTGAAGTATTTTTCTTTAATTTTTGGTTTTTCTTTATGCCTTTTAAGTTTTGGGTTTTCTAAAAATAAATTAATCTTGAAGGTGTTAGCAGTTAGCATAATTTGAAGAGTGAATTGCACTGGAAATAGGATCAACAAAGTTAACCAGTTTGTGCTGAAAATTTGGAATTGGGTATTGTTGAGAGTAATTTATCTAACGAGGAGAAAAAAAAATAATCTATTCAAGTAGGAATTCTGCACAAACAAATGCACTTAAGAAATGAGAACCACGAGAACAAAAAAGAAAGCTTGATACTTTACAACTACTAAGTTTGGTCTAGAATATCAAATTTTAAGGCTTATTGTTATTGGCATCATAAAGCACGAAGCAACTTGCTATATTCTATTTTCATTAAATACTTGGTATTATTTACGAGAGACGGTTGTTAAATAGTATTAATGTTTAGGTTATAGCAATCTAACACTGATCTTGAATGCCATTTGATATTCTATTATGAATTAAACTACCATAAAAGGTTAGGATAAGTCTGTTAGCCAAACAAAGAAAAAAGAAAAAAGAAAGATAGATCATCTATCTTAGCATTTATCTAGATATTGTGTTTGCGTAATGTATAATGAGCATTGACTTTACTGTGTGTTTGTTGAGTTTGCATCATCTTTACATGTTTTATAAAATATGTTTGGTCTGGCATTTTATTATTGTCATGTTTTTTTTCCCTCCCAAATGTAAGGCTTTGGAGTGTAGGGAATTCAACCCGATTCCCAAGTAGTGAGAAACAAAAAAATAGAGAAAACACACGCCAAAGAAAATAATCACACGCACAAGACAGTATTTACGTGGTTCGGCAATTTGCCTACGTCCACGGAGTTGCAGGGATTTCACTATTATCAGGGAAAAATACAAAGTGCGGCTACAGTGTTTCTCTCTCTCTCTCTGAAACACAACAACAATACTAAACAAACCCTAATTATAAAAGCGGCTTTTATATCCTGCTTACAGGGTTACAATGGCCTACAAAACGGGCCAAAAAATAAACTAGGCTCCACAAAGCCTAACAAATCTCCCACTTGGAAACTAGTTCAATCATCAACATCAGCCGCTATCCTCCAAAAGCAATCCCTCATCCCTGCAACTCATCCTCCTGTCCTCAAGCTAGAAGGCTAACTAAAGCTGCACACAGCTTCAGCTTCTCAATAGTGACACCCTTAGTCAACATGTCTGCTGGGTTCTTAGATCCACATATCTTCTCAAGTATTACCAGCTTATCTTCAACAAGGTACTGGATAAAGTGGTATTTTGTCTGTATATGTTTCGACTTTGAATGAAAAGCTGAATTTTTGGTAAGAAAGATTGCACTCTGACTGTCACTGTGCAGAATGCCCATCTCCTGTTTCTTACCCAATTTATCTAAGAAACCATGTAGCCAAATCATCTCCTTTCCAGTTTCAGTTGTTGCAACATACTCAGCTTCTGTAGTAGACAAAGTAACAATCTTTTGTAGATTTGAAGCCCATGATATAGCTGTACCACCCAGAGTAAATACAAACCCAGTAGTACTATTTCTACTATCAATATCGCCAGCAAAATCAGCATCTACATAACCCTGCAGTTTCAAACTTGCACCTATGAAGCAAAGACATGTATCTGATGAACCCTTTAGATATCTCAGAATCCACTTAACTGCCTCCCAATGCTGCTTTCCAGGCCTACTCATGAATCTGCTCACAACTCTCACTGCATGTGTAATGTCTGGCCTTGTACACACCATAGCATACATCAAGCTGCCAATAGCTGAAGCATAGGGCACCTTGCTCATATGGTCCCTTTCTTCTTCTGTCTTTGGCGACTGTTCCTTGCTCAGTTTGAAATGACTACCCAAGGGTGTGCTCACTGGTTTGGCTTCATTCATATTGAACCTGCTGAGAACTTTCTTCACATACTATGACTGTGAAAGCTTCAATGTACCATTAGCCTTGTCTCTAATGATTCTCATACTAAGGATTTGCTTTACAGCTCCCAAGTCTTTCATTGCAAACTGTTTTGACAATTGCTTCTTCAGATTATTAATCTCCTCAATGCTAGACCCTGCAATGAGCATATCATTCACATACAACAGTAAAATGATATAAGAATTGTCAAAGAATTTGACATAGCAACAATGATCAGCTTTACATCTCTTGAACCCAATTTTATGCATAAAACTGTCAAATTTCTTGTACCACTATCTTGGAGCTTGTTTTAGGCCATACAAGCTCTTTCTCAGTTTGCAGACTAGATTCTCTTGTCCTTGAACAATGAACCCTTCTGGCTGAATCATGTAAAGGTCTTCCTCCAAATCACCATGAAGGAATGCCGTCTTCACATTTAACTGCTCAAGATGTAAATTTTCTGCAGCCACCATTCCCAGCACCAGTCTAATTGTTGACATCTTCACAACTGGAGAAAATATCTCTGTGTAGTCAATGCCTTCCTTCTGCTGGAACCCTTTAACAACTAATCTGGCCTTATAATGTTTGCTACTATCATGCTCATTCTTTATTCTGTATACCCACTTATTGTGCAAAGCCTTCTTTCCTACTGGTAATTCAATCAATTCCCATGTCTGATTCCCCAACAAGGAATCCATCTCATCCTTCATGGCTAACTCCCACTTGCTTGAATTTTCATCTTGCAAGACTTCATCATAACACTCTAGCTCATCACCATCAGTCAATAGTAGATAATTTAAAGCGGGTGAATAACGCTGTGGAGGTCTAATGTTCCTGGAAGATCTGCGGACTTCAGCTACATGTGTACTCTGATCTACCTGTGAATCTACATTCTCCTTATTTTCTTCACCCCTTTTCTAGACAATACTTTCAGTCAATCCATCTAAGTTGACAAACTCAGATTTCTTTTGATCTATCTCTGCAATATCTGAGACTACAGATAACCTGTCCTTGTACATAACCTGTTCATTAAATATCACATTTCTACTTTTGATGATTTTCCTGTTTTGTTCATCCCAAAACCTATAGCCAAATTTCTCATCACCATAGCCAATGAAAAAACATATTTTAGACTTAGCATCAAGTTTACTACGAGCATCAGAATCAATATGAACATAAGAAACACAACCAAAAACTTTTAAATGTGAAAACTTTACCTCTTTACCGCTCTAAACCTCCTCAGGAAGTCTGAACTCCATAGGAACTGATAGCCCTCGGTTTATCAAGTAAGCTGCAGTGCTAACAGCATCAGCCCAAAAAGTTTTTGGTAGTCCAGCATGCAACCTCATACTCCTAGCACGCTCATTGAGAGTTCTGTTCATGCGCTCAGCTACACCATTCTGCTGTGGTGTTCCGGGAATGGTCTTCTCCATCCTAATTCCCTGTGCAGCACAATACTCACTGAACCCTCCATTTATGTACTCTCCTCCATTATCTGACCTCAAACATTTTACTTTCAAACCTGTTTCTGTCTCAACCATGGCCTTCCACTTCTTAAAAGTTTCAAAAACATCAGATTTATTTTTCAGAAAATAAACCTATACCTTTCTGCTTGAGTCATCAATAAAGGTAATGTAGTACCTTGAACCTCCAAGGGATGCAACCAGAGAAGGCCCCCATAAATGAGTGTGTACTAACTCCAATCTTTCAGCCTTAGGTGTCCTGCCGGTTTTCAAGAACCTCACCTTTTTCTGCTTTCCTAAGATGCAGCTTTCACACATGTCAAAGTCAATGGACTTTAATTCTGGTAGCTTTCTTCTTGACAACAGCATCTTCATCCCTTTCTCACTCATGTGACCAAGCCTGCGGTGCCATAAGCTTGTATCAGTACTTGCATCAACAACTGCAATTGTGTCTCTTGGACTTGAGGTCATATATAGAGTACCAGTCTTCTTTCCACGAGCCAATACCGTAGCTCCCTTTGTAACCTTCCAAGTACCACAAACAAATAATATTGCATGTCCTTCATCATCAAGTTGTCCAACAGAAATCAGATTCCTCCTCAGGTCAGGAATATGTCGAACATTCTCCAGTAACCAAACAGACCCATTGGGCAATAATATCCGGACGTCTCCCATACCCACAACATCCAAGGCTAAACCATCAGCTAAATACACCTTACCAAAATCACCTGCAACATAATTCTGTATGATTTCTCCGTGTGGAGTGGTATGAAACGAAGCTCCTGAATCCAAAACCCAATCATCAAGTGGACTGTCTACTGCAAGAAGCAATGCATCCTGTACCTATTCTGTTACAGCATTAGCAGAATCATCTTCATTATTCTTCTTAGGACTTTTGCACTGGTTCCTAAAGTGACCTATTTTCCCACAATTCCAGCATTGTACTTATTGGCCTGATCTAGATTTACTTCTATTCCGATTAGAATTTCTAGATTTTGATCTGCTCTGATTTGAATTTCTGTTATTACTTCTGCCTCTTGTCTCAAGGTTTAGGGCAGAACTAGATCTTAAGGTTTCACTTGCATCTCTTCTGCGAATCTCCTCAGCCAGAATTAAATCTCGTATATCATTGTACTTGAACTTTTCCTTTCCTGTAGAATTGCTTACTGCCATCCTCATTGCCTCCTAACTGTTTGGCAAAGAAGCCAAAACGATCAGAGCACGAATCTCATCATCAAAATCAATTTCTACAGATGACAATTGATTTGTGATAGTGTTAAATTCGTTCAAATGTTGTGCTACTGATGCATTCTTTGCCATCTTTAAATTAAATAGTTTCTTCATCAGATGCACCTTGTTGTTTGCCGACGGCTTTTCATACATTCCAGACAAAGCCTTCATCAGATCTGCTGTGGTCTTCTCCTTCACAACATTGTGTGCAACAGACTTAGACAGAGTTAACTTGATAACTCCCAATACCTGTCTGTCAAGAAGAGCCCATTCCTCAGCCTTCATTGCCTCAGGTTTTGTCCTCAAAAGAGGCAGATGCAATTTACTCCCATAAAGATAATCTTCAATCTGCATCCTCCAATACGCAAAGTCTGTGCCATCGAACTTTTCTATTCAAGACGCCTTTCCTGCTTCCTCTGCCATTGCTCCCACTCAAACCTAACCCTAGACTTTGATACCAGTTGTAGGGAATTCAACCCGATTCCCAAGTAGTGAGAAACAAAAAAATAGAGAAAACACACGCCAAAGAAAATAATCACATGCACAAGACAGTATTTACGTGGTTCAGCAATTTGCCTACGTCCACGGAGTTGCAGGGATTTCACTATTATCAAGGAAAAATACAAAGTGCGGCTACAGTGTTTCTCTCTCTCTCTCTGAAACACAACAACAATACTAAACAAACCCTAATTATAAAAGCAGCTTTTATATCCTGCTTACAGGGTTACAATGGGCTACAAAACGGGCCAAAAAATAAACTAGGCTCCACAAAGCCCAACATGGAGTGCCATTCGTTGGGTCTAAATTGCTGAATTATTTGATTGGTTGCACTTGATGTCATATGAGCTTGCTATACTTTTTTGTAGAATATTTGTATGGACCACATAACAATAGATTGTATGGATTAGGGGTAGCTGTTCATGACGTGATAGTGCAAACCAATGTATATGAGTTATGTGTGTAAAATTAGAAGTAGGGAATGACCATATTGAAGTGCAGGCTATAAGATTACAAAGTGTAGTGCTTTGTGAATTTGGGACTTCAAAAAGTAGAAGTAGAGTGTATAGTAAAAAATCTGATAGATGAACTAAAGTCAATTGGACCACTAATTTGCAGATTGCCTAGATCCTTAATGATAGTAGTGGGCTTGACTCTTCTATCAAGAATATATGTTTCTCTTATCGTCTTCCTCGAAGTAGCATATGAAGCTAAGAACTATATTGATGTAATATATTGGCTAGAGGAGTCCCTCCCATGTATTATGAGTGTAATAGACAGTGATGTACATGTTACTGAATGATAATACTATTAATAAAGTCTACACTATAGTTTTATTCACACACAAAAAAAAAAAAAAAAAAAGTGTCACTATTGAGCAAATTCAAAATATTGTTATTTTTCCAACAATCTAAAAACATTTTCAAGCATGTACAATTAGAGCTTCCAAACATGTAGATTCCTTTATACAAATGTATTTTTAGTGTAGTTACTCCTTTGTTTGATATTCCATGTATACTTGGATACATTTCAATAAAGATTGTTGTTTACAAAAAAAGAAATAGTCATAGTCATTTTATCCATTTTAAAATCATAGAACCTTCAAGCAAAATAAATATTTGTAAATTTTATATTTAACTATCCCGTGCATCGCACGGGTTAGCCACTAGTTGTCATTAATAGTTTTACACTAACATTGAGCTTGACTTTGATTGGAAAAGCCAACAAAAGATAGACAAAAGCCAGGATTTAAACCCAACAAAAATCCAAGATAGGCAATAAGTATATATTACTGCCAATATGAGAAAGATCGTGCAGTAGAGATCATTTTATAATCCAAATAATAAGTTGTAAAGTATTAATTTAGCCAACATATTTTTCCATATCATATGTGAGAAATCAAATTCAGGATGAATAATTATCATATGAAAGTAAAGAAATGTGGAATAATTACCAATGATACTCATTCTTTTTAAGAAGGAAGTCTATCATATTCAAGCATATTGTGGAATCCCCATGATTTCCACACCCTTCTCATAAATTGCTGCTTTTTTTCTACATTTCACAAGTGACTATCCACTGCATTTAAGTTGTGGCTATCTACTACGTGTCTGCTTGAACATGTGACCAAAATGTTTGCTAAATGCCTGCATATTAAAGGGAATCATGGGAGAAGTTGCATGTTATTAGTATTAGTCATCTAAAGAGGAAAAAAAATTGATAAAGTTAGATAGATAGTTTCCCCTAACATGCCCTTCTAAAACTGTTGGGTTGGCAAGCTCACAGCTCTAGGGGATGATATTGGTTGCTCTTGTCATCCAACATGAGAAAGTTTAGAACTCAAAATAACTTGTAAATTAACAAACTGAATTGTGGCACTCAACCTTTTTATGGAATAATGATGGATCCTTCTAAATTCAATTTCATCCTTAGGGATATACGTTGTCTCAAGTCATTCCGGAGCAATTTCACCTAGCATCATTCAATAAGTACCATTATGGATTTCAAAATCTAAACTACTCTTTTCAAATTAGAATTCTGCAGGATACTTTTCAAGTTTGACTATATAAAAGAAGAAGTTAGGATTGTATAATTATTCCTGAAATATATCATGTCTACAATAAATCTAAGCTGTGTTTTGATGCAAATTATTCTATCAAATAAATTTATGGTAAATCTCATATACTTAAAGATGCAGAATCATCAATTAAACCATTAAGTTCTTAAAATCTTTGAGCTCACCTCTCACAAAAGAAGAGAAGAGAACCACTACCAAAGACCACTTTTACATATTTGATCTTCATGTCATATATTTTACAATGAAATGAGATGTAAGAAGGTAGCCCTGGATACCTAAATAAATTGACATATAATTTAATGTCAAGCAGGTTCTTGTTTGGAGAAGGAAGAAACATAGAAAACAGGAGAAAAATGGACTTTTGGAGAGTGATTTATTAACAGGTTTCATATTTCTTGAAAGGTCGAGAAACCTAATATATGATTAATGACCTACCCTTTATTTGGGTCACTAGAAGCTTCTAAGAGCCAAAGTAACCAAAATTCATTACAAGCCAGAGATTGTTAGAGAAGTTGCAATTATAAATGAAGATGATCGATGCCTAAAGCACACATTTAAAAATGAGGCATCTAGTTTTATTGGCAATACTTGTGTCTATATGGATAAGAGTAGTAATAAACAGACATTGGATCCCTACTTTCATCATATACTATTAAGTGTTATTTAAGAATCTACTGTATTGAAATCTTTTTCTTTATTTTTGTCTGCTTCAAACAAAGAATGATAATGTAAAAATAAATAAAAGACTAGTATTTGTTTACCTCTGTAACATTTGAATTCAAGGGTCCTTTATCCAAGTGTTGCTATCTTGAATATCAACTTATGATCTAAATCCAACGCAAGCTAAGCAAGCCAAAAAAAGATAGGAAAGAAACATTAGTGATTCTAATATGAAACAACTCTTACTCGCGCAATACATAAAAAATCATAAACCATATTTTTTATTCAATTGTAGAAATAAAAACATGGTGGAGCTTATAATCAAAGCATAAAAAATACCTACACAAGATGATTTTGTTGCCAAATATACTTCTCCCCACAACTATTATCTCCTTATCACCAATTGATGATCCTCATTTGAAAAGATGAGAAGTAAAACACCTAAAATACATCACCACATTAACTTGGTTTGAGATAAAAAAAAAAAAAAAAAAAAAGAAACATAGGAAATAATTTCCATATGTGATCAAAGAATGTGAGAATGAAAATAATTACCATTGAGTTATTGACTTGTTGAACCACTACAACGCCCAAAAATTTTGGTAAAGAGCTAAGATTTAAGTTTATGTTTCTTCATACTTTCATTTTGTTCTGCATAATATATTATTCAATAATTAGGAAAAAATTAGCTATACAATTAAAGAGGATGAAGAAGAAGAATTTTGTTTTTCATAATGAAATTCAATACCTGATTCTTCTTCTTTTGGCAGAGCTAGATCTCCTTTCAAGTTTTGGATGTGAGCAAGCCAATCCTCACTCTTGCAACCTTCTGCTAAAATGGGACAATCCAAAATCTCCAGTTTCTTTAAAGAAGTAAGGACAGGTAATGATGTCAAATTGGCACAATGCAAAATCTCGAGTGATTGAAGAGATATGATGTTGCAGATCCACTCCGGAATTGTTGTCAAACTTGGACAATTTGAAATCGAGAGATGTCGCAGAGAGGTGGCCTGTTGAAGCCCTACTGGAAGAGAGGCCAATTTTGGATGATCATATAAACTTAGATACTGAAGCTTCCTCAGGCCTTGCCATTCCAATTCCATCCCATCCCCAATATAATTAGATAACGAAAGTTCCTGAAGTGTAGTGAGATGATGTATAGATTGAAGGACATGACCATCACTACCTTTTATCATAATAATACGCAAAGATTTTAATTTGGAGAGAGGGATGAATAAGGTGGCAAGTGTTGAAGAAGAAGAATAACGAGCAGAAGAGGTTGACTCTGCTACTACTACTGCTGTTATGTTTTCTTGAGATGCCATACTTATCATTCCCATCGATATTGTTTGCTCCAATGGCATCAAATTAGAGTTTTCCAGATCTAGTTCTTCAAGATATGGAAACAAAGGCATAGAAGATAGTTCAGGGCAGTCATAAATGTGTAGAGTAGAAAGACGAGAAAATGAAGGCAGAGAGTGATTCTTTGCTTTTATCATTGATATTTGACCATAATTATCGTCGTCATCTTCATAATCCTTGATGGAGTCTTTCCACCATCCCTTTAGATTAGGACAATTCATAATTTTGAGTAACTCTAGGGGTGGAAGGTTAACACTCTTTGACATCAATGATATGTACTCAAGAGAAGGAACATCATTCAACCTAAGAGTTTTGAGAAAAGGAAATTGATGCAATGGAAGCACATCTTGGCAATTCTTCATTGAATATAGCGTAAGGCGCAGAAGATTTTTGAGTGACAAAAGCCATCTTGGATATTTCACTCCCATGTAGCCATTTAATTCCAAAAGTTTAAGACTTTGGAATGGTTCTAAAGCTTCGAGTAACTTCTCATCATACCCAACATCCACTTCATTGACATCTCCTTTTATCCACTCTAATGCCATGCCTTCAAGGTTTCGTTTCTCTTTCATATTTGCAGCCTTATATTCTAATTCAGCATCTTTCCTGTGTGTAAGATTTTTAATCCTTATATTTTCTCTTAGCTGATTTAATCCGTGAAGTTCCTCCAACTCACCACCACATCTAGAGTCTGTACTCAACACATACTCAGCTAGTGACCGGAAATTAGTCAATTGCCCAAGTCCACGTGGCATATGAGTCAAGCTATTGCAGTTATCAATGTTAAGATGCCTAAGATTGACTAATCTAGTAATATTTCTTGGCAATTCTATAAGTTTGACACAATAACCGAGATTCAATGTTTCCAAATTCTGCAACCTTGTAATGGAATTAGGAAGCATCTTTATGTAACGATTATTTGAAAGATTGAGATACCTTAAATGCTTCATCTTTCCAATAGAATGTGGCACACTCCTAATGCCAGTACTGTTCAAATCTAACTTGCGCAAGAACATAAATTTTGAAACAAATGCATTACACATTGACTGGTTCACGACCATTTTTTCTGGATGCCAAGCTTGACATGGCAAAAGGAATGTTCTTATCCTCTTCGCTTCAAACAATGAGGCAGGAATTTGGGATGATGAGGCTAAATCAAAACCAATTGACACATGATGTGTTTTTTCACAAATTTTTTCACCATTTATGCCAACTGAGATGTTCTCCTGTCCCGCTACAGATATCGCCAGATCATGCATGAGGTCATGTATTTTGAAAATAGGTCTTGTGTTCCACCAATCTTCTTTATCTTCTTGAAAGAATGATTTCCAAAGTAATTCCATGAAATGCTCATGACCAGCATCTTCTACGGATTGGTTTTGACCTGATAGCTTAATGAACCCTTGTGCCATCCATATCCTAATCAATTCTTGTTTTTCAAACTGGTAATCCTTTGGAAATAAACTACAATAAGCAAAACATTGTTTCAAATGTGATGGTAGATGATCATAACTTAACTTAAGTGTTGGTAAGATATCATTTTCCTTTTGATCTAATTTTGGAAATTCGGTTTTCTTGAAGGACAACCATTCATCTTCTGAGATTTTAAAGTACAACAGGCTTCCTATAGTATTTATGGCGAGTGGAATTCCTCTACACTTACTAACAATTTCCATTCCAATTTCCTTAATTCTTAAATTTTCTGGTTCTTGTCCATTTTCAAATGCCTTTTGCTTAAATAAAGACCAAGACTCCTCTTCATTTAAACCCTTTAAAAAGTATGGTTCAATAGTTTTCGAAATCTTTGCAACCTTTTCCTCACGTGTAGTCACTAATATTCTACTACCTATTGCACCACCTTTAAGAAGTCCTTTTAAACCATCCCATTTTTTTGAATCATCATTCCACAAATCATCTAATACAAGTAAGTATCTCTTTCCATCAATTTCTTTATGAAGATCATTTATCATTGTGTTGATTTCAAGGCTTCCTAGTTTACTACCTTTTGCAGATTCTAGGATTTTCTCAACAATTGTTTTTACATCAAAATCTTCCGAAACACACACCCACAATTTTTTCTCAAAATAACTTTCAATTTCTTCGTCATTGAATACAAATTGAGCTAATGTGGTCTAACCTAGTCCACCAATTCCAACTATAGGAAGGACTGCAACATTCTCTTCAATTTTGGAATCCAATAAACGTTCTATGATTACTTTCTTATCAACCTCTCTTCCAATAACATCTTCAGCACGTACAAAATGATGACTCTCTCTCCCCCTACTACTGCCCTGTGTCTCCCTAAGACGTGCCTCTAAGTGGAACTTCCTATCCGCCGCAATAGCATCTAGTCTCTCCCTAATTGACTTAATCTTATGACCCATTTTAAGACCATATGCAAGTTGGTTCGATTTGGAAAAGAAGATGCGTACCTCTTTCGCTTTCTTATTCCGGGTCATCACTTCCCGCCGTAAAACTTCAGTGAAAAAGTCATCCAGCAAGTCATCCGCTTCAAAAAATACATCTTTCAGCCTCTCCACCCAATCCTTGATGGCATTGCTCAGCGCCTGGTGCTCCTCTGCATCCTGAAGCACAGCTTTGATTGTTGTAACCGTGTGTTTGAGCTTTCGAAGCTCATCTTTGAGACCCCAGATCAGTCCAATCTCTTTGAGAGCTAGGTTGCCCAGTTGGCCAATGATTCCCTCAGCTACGCTGAAGAGAACTCCTTCCGCCATTTCTCACTTGAAACAGTTAAATGCAGGTAAGATATGAGAACAATTGTTTGAAAGTAGGATGACTTAGACTGAATGATTTGCTTGCCGGTTATATTCTACACTTCTGGTTTTTATAAAGAACTAACGGTTATTTATTAGCATATGTGTACGTAAGACGCTCATTTGACCACGTATCACTATTTTTCCATTACTATAACCATAAAGATGACACAATGATAATTGAGCCACAGAACTCTTAACTTATTAATTTCACGAACTCTCAACTAAGTGGGGCATTGAAAATGGTTGAAGATTAAATGTTGGAATTAAGACAGTTGGGATGTGGTGGTGGTGGTTGCTGGTTTGTCCAACTTGGTTTGGTGTTAATCTCATAATGTCTACCGTTTTGAATATCTTTGTTAGAAACACAATAGCAATTAAATTACAAAACTCCTAACTTATTAATTTCATGAACTCCCAACTAATTAAGTGGGGCATTAAAAATGGTTGAGGATTAAATGTAGGAATTAAGACAGAGTTGGGATGTGGTGGTGGTGGTTTGGTGTCAATCTCAGAATGGCTCTCGCGGGACCCCAGCCCTAACCAACTGTATGTGCATTGGTTAATTGGTATCTCTCATTTAATTAACAAACATGAGTTGTAGCTTTGTAGGCTCTGGTAGCCTTTCACTTAATTAATGCAATTTATTTTTATGGGCTCAAGCACTGTAAACGTGGTCCATAATTTCATGCTTAATAGTCAATGTCACTAGCCGCCGTCACAAGCGCTTCGCGCGTGCCTCATAATGCATGCTATGAGGCTTTTTTTTTTGTTAGTGGTCCTATTTTGTAGGAAAAAAAATTTGTGTTTTTTTATTTTTTATATATATAATTTTTATTTTGAAAATCTAATTTATAAGTGAATAAATCAATTTGAAAATTAATAGGAGAGTGGTCCTATTTTTTAAGCAATGTTTTAGTGGGAGTTAGAGTTGCATTTTTACTGAGTTGTTTTTTAGTTTTGTCTCTACTTAAACATAGGGTTTTTGAACTAAAAAATAAAGAATCTAAACAAGGAAAGCTCTTTAAATAATAGTATAGATTAACTACTATCTGTTGTTCTGTCAATTTTCGTTAACTTTAATCCTACAGGTCTAATTAAGTAGAACTATCCTTAGCGTTAGAGAATTTTGACACGCCTTACCTTCAAGATTGCCCCATTACATAAAAATAAAAAAGAGACACAGGAGGTTAACTGGTAACATGAAACTTTATATTAGTCACATGCATGGCATGATAGTTTAAGGAGAGAAAATGTACATTTTCAATAATTTATGAACAACAAAATAGAAAAGAACTATATAAAGTTAAAGAACAAAAAACAAATGTCATGAAAATTATAAGGACAAAAATAATATATTTTTTTTCCTCTATATATATACGCAAAAGTATAAACACAAAATTAAAAAGAAGTTGACAAATATATTTCTTTTATTTTATAGCATTTCAACTTAAAAACATTGTGTTTTTCTAAGATTATGGGAATGATATGAATAACTTTAGATTATAAATACAGCAAATTATATTTTTGACAAAATAAATATTTTTTTAGTTAAAATTTTGAGAGAAAAAAAAAAAAAATATATATATATATATATATTGGTAGGGTTTGTTAATAAATCAAACCCCCAATTATTTTTTGGTGGAAGGTGCTGCATCAATCCCCAACATTTTAACTAAAAAATATTTTGTTAGGTTTTGAGTTTGTAGTGTTGGCAAACCATGACAAAAAGTAAGTATTATTGAGTTAGAATGGTGTACTTTCAAGTCCAAGACAAAAAACTCAAGTTTAGGATGAACTTGAGTTGCAATTTGGTCCTCTCGATTGCTATTCGATTCCTCTTGATTCATGTTCGATTGCTGTTCAATTGCTCTTGATCAGTTGGAAGTCGCATATCAACAAAAAATTAGAAAACATAAAAAGCCCATAACTTGTCCGTTTAAAGCGCAAATCGCGATCCTTTTTTTCCAATATTTAAAGGACATTATAAGCTAACCCTAGAGAGTGTTTTTAGAGGTTTTTAGGGAGAAAAGAGTGCATCTTGTGCCTCCAATTGTAGATCTAGGGTTTTTGTATCCAAAGCCCTCTAAAGTCTTCTACCAGCAATATTTCTTGAAAAATCTCAAGATCCGGTGTTATAGAAGCTGCTGCTACAAGATCAACAAGTGAAGGTGATTTGAAACCTTTGAGTGGGATCTCAAAGTCACAAGCAAGGGTGCTTGTGTTGCCGTAAGTCCAAGAAGAGAAGAAGTCTGTGGATTCGGAGCTTGCACGTGATTGTGCCAGTAAGTTAATACATGAAGTAGAAATAGGTTTAGGGTTAAATCTGATTGTAAAAACTTCAATTCTCTTATAGTGGATTTACTTTACCTTGAGGATAGCTAGGTCAAATCCTCCCCAGGTTTTTACCTTAAAACGGTTAGTTTCATTAGTTTTCTTGGGTAATCATATCGTGGTGTTATTTACTTTTCTGTAATTTTACATGATATGTTTTATTTGTTTTAACCTAGATCTAAAAATTAATCTAAGTGTTCACTTGATTAATATATTAGGTTAAACAATCTGGTTTAAGAGGTCTAAACAAACTCTCATATTCATTTTCTCAAAACTATGGGGAATCAATTTAGCATGCTTGACTCATTCAACTTAATTAAAGATCCAGTTAATGAGTTTCAAAGTATATTGGTTAAGGTTGGGTTTTTTTTTTTTTTTTTTTACTTTGGCAATCAATTTTTTTTTTCAAGGGAGTCACGCAACATTCTTATTAAAAAATTTAAAAAAAAAATAAAAAGGTGGATCTTCTTTTTGAGTAGTTTAAAGATCAGAGGAAATATAATGCGTGATATAGATACTCCTCTATGCGAAAGTTCTAGCTTTCAGTTAAAAGAAATATTTGTTGATTAGCTTTTACTACTTTTCAATGCAGTTGGACTCACTCAATTCTTCCTTAACTAGTGCAATGGAAAACCAATTAACAGAAACATTCAATTAATTATATATCTTATTTTTTGGGCTCACTTTAAAAATGGTCTATGATTTCATACTACTCGTCACTTTAGTAATGGTCTATGCTTGCATTCAATTACTCAACTAAAACCAATGACAATACCAAAACCACTCCATATTCGTCCTAGGGTCTTTGAACTTAAAACCCATTACTAGCATTGTCTGGGTCTCTAGTACGAATTAAAATTTTACAGCTATTATTACCAACTCTCGACACGATTTAATTAAACAATAACACGTACTAATAATCGGATTCTCTTAGTAAAATACCGGAAAAAAATAAAATGAAATCTAAATGATTTGCATTAAAGAAAATCAGGATTGCAAGTTTAGCTCCGTAGATAAAAACACAAGTCTGGCTAATGAGAACAGGGAGGTAGCTTCTTATGGTTTTTCTTTTACTAAATTACTGTACTCTCTCACTAAGAGAGATGGTAGTAAAGTTGCTCTGGCTAGATTTACAATTATATACTAGACTGTGTGTGAATGAAGGATGTTCTACCAACATGTTTACTCTATATTTCAAGTGATTTAGCTATTCTATCTAAATAAAGTTTTCCGGTCTTTCTCTCAAAAAAAAAAAAAAAAAAAAAAAAGAAAAGATAAAACACAAATCTGGGATAGGAAATTTTTGTAGATAAGTCTAGTAAGATGATCGGATCAGATAGTAGTATTATATTTTAATCCTAAAAATACCTTTCGCTAACTTTCTACTTTTAATTTAAAATTTTCCTCTCTTATAGAATTGTAGGAACATTGATACTTGACGGAACCCCAATGATAGAAGTGTCTAAGCATCCAATTGCATGCCATATAGATTATAGCTACCAACTTCATAACTGCTTGACATTTGGCATTTGAACTAATATAAGAAGTACTAAATTTTAGCCAATCAAATCCAAAACTCACTCACGCTAGACTATGCAAAGTTTGAACTGATAAAAAATGATATATTTGTAGTTTTTGATAGATGGAAAATAATTTAAAAATTTTTTAACTTTAAGTAGAAAAGATTATTTTCCAAACAATTTAGAGAACAAATTATACTTTATACAATAATTATAAAATAATTATCTATTCTCATGCATTGCATGCGACTATATGAATAGTTGGCATAATAGTGTAATCTAATAATGGAGGATCTGTCTTTTATAAGCCACTTCAAAAGGAAAATATATGCAATCGAAATCTATAATCAATACCATATTGTCCCATTAGGATCCGTTTGGAATTTGTTTATTTTGCTGAAATTGAAAACTTTTTGTTGAAAGTATTGTAAATAAAGGTAAAAATTAGCTAAAATAGTACAGTAGGACCTATGAATAGTACCAAAAAATGTAATAAGATTCATAAATAATAGCAAAAATTTTTTTTGCCAAATGTATTATAAAAAAGAACCAATACCCACTAAGCTCATAAGAAGCAAGCTGTTTATGCTTCATTCCTCCCACTTGAATCAAAAGCAGTCAATTGAGTCCTCTAAGCTTTAATATTATTTAATTTAGGCCTTTTGTCCAATTTCGCTAACAATTGCCATTAAATATGCAATTAAGTAATGAAAAAAAATTGAAAAATTTTTTTACATAAAAATATATATAAATATTTTTATTAATTTTATAGATTTTTTTTCATGTGAAAATAATAATTTTTTAAGGAAATTTATTTAACAAAATTGGACAGAATGTCTGAATTGAATTTTCTAACCATTGCAAAATTTTGCTAGAGATACTATAAGCTTTACTATATTGAGATTATAAATTGATGTGTTAAAAATTACCAAAAAAAAAAAAAATCAGACATTCATTAATTAGGTGGCTGGAGCCCCACCAATTCCCTTTGGCATTTTTTTTATTACGACAACTATGTGAAAATTACCTACTCAATTTGATCTGATAATAATCATAATATGCTTTTGGTGTTTCCAACTTACTTGGCATCATTTCAGAGATGCTCGCATTCAATCACTCAACTAAAAGCTGAATTGCCTATTGAAGTGGTAGTGCAACTTCGACATGAAGGCCCATTTTATAAAGCCCAATCTGCCATAAGACCCATGACAATACCAAGACAGCTAATAATGTAGCAGTTCGTCCTAATAAGGCCTCTGAACTTAAAAGTCCATAATATCGCAGAAGGCAAAATCCCAACAAACCTAATATAGTAATATTGACCGAACAAGTTCGATATTTGCAAAAGCAAATGATATGCCTGGAAATATTTTCCTACCACCTCAAAATGGAAAAAATTTAAAGTAGGACCCTTTAAAATCAATAAGAGAACCTTGGAACCTCTCTGGATGAAAGCAATCAACGTCAATCCAATATTCGATGTACTGCTTATTTAGTTTTTTGTTAAAAGTATAGTAAAATATATTTGTACTCAAAAAATAAGAAAATTTGAGGTTTTAAAAAATTAAACATAAAAACTAAAAAGCAAAAAAGCTTGCTTATAATCCATTATAAAATGATAATCTCATTATTCCTTAAGAGATAAGAAATTCGAATAATAAATTTGAAACTTATAAAATTTAGTGGTATATATCAAATATCACACACTACAACAGAAGTTAGAAAAATATAATTCACTTTAAAAAAATATTAATCAAACATACAAAATATAATAGTATGATATATTTGTATTTTGTAGACATAAAAAGATAAAAAATACTTGTAGAAATCTTTTTAAAAAGTAAATAATATTTGAAGTAATTGTTACTTTTTATATATTATATCTCGTTACAAAATATTTCTATATTCACAAACATTACGTGAGTCTTTGGCTAGTTATAAATAAAAATTAAAAAGCAAAAAACTTACTTATATCATGATGACTTCTAATGATCATGATGACTTCTAACATCTTATTCTGGTTGTGTTATTCTCTTGTTCTACTAAGCAGGTATCGACACTAGTAAAGCTTTGTTAGAAGAAATAAGGAAGGAAAGAAAAACTGAGAATCAAAATCATTTGTTAGAGCCCTTGTTAGCATTGACTGGGTCGTTAACTTTGACACAAGCAGATGCAGTCTCAAGTATGCACAAATGTGATATTCCCACGCAATTATATCTTAGTGGGAAACTCAGTATTCCAGAAGCTATATTGTGACTATATGGATCTATAAAGAAATGGCACTTTGTCGACGATGATGACGATGAAAATATGACCAATGAGACTGCTGGCCTAATGGATTTGGTTCTGCATTCAGTTCAAGCCCTTTAGTCCATTCACAGGCTAAAAATGAAGTGATATATATATACAAAGTAGTATACAGGAAAGACATGCAAAAGGGTGCTTGGACTATCTCTCCTTATTTGTAGCTGCTACATTCATGATCATGAAGGAGCCAAGTTTTGGATTCTTGAAGGGATTTTGGTTTGGGCACACGTATAAAAGATTGTTTATTAGAAGGACTGAGATTAAGAATATGAAAGGCCTTACAATTCTAATTTTACATGTACCAAGTCTCACATGACCAACTCTTATTTCTAATTCTATTTGAATAATTGATTATGCAAAGATTTCTAATTTGTCCCATCAAACCCAATGGCCACCTAATTGATAAGCTAGTAAACGAGGCCATAAGTGTATTAATACTTTTATCATTGTAGACTCAGTTTCAAATAAAGGTAATTTAAAATTTGATGCAATATATATATATATATATTTGTCCTTAGCATAAATTTATCATTGTTTTTTTAAGCTATGATAGTGGTGAGTTCTTCTTTTTTGGCTTGGGTGTTAAAGACTACCTATCTGTTTGGGAACAGCTTATTTATTTTTTTGCTGATTTGCTGAAAGTATATATTTGTATTTTGAAAATTTTTGAAAAAGTGAGAAAAGAGGGGGGAAGAGTGAGGTTTTAAAAAGCTGTATGCAGGGATATTGGGCTTGGGAGTTCATTATCGATTTGTATGTTGGGCCTAGGGCCCAAGCCGAGGACAAAAAATTGTCCGAGTAGGAGAAAACATGGATAGAAGAGACTACGTCAGTAAGAAGAGGGGTTTGTTCTAGACATAATAGCTTAGGAGGGTGAGCCGAGGATGAATGTATCCTCGGCCAGCCAAAGTTGAGGTCCGAGAAGGTAGTTCGTCTCCCAGGCTAATGTTCCAGGAATAAAAGAGACTACGTCGGTAAGAAGAGGGGTTTGTTCTAGACATAATAGCTCAAGAGGGTGAGCCGAGGATGAATGTATCCTCGGCCAGCCAAAGTTAAGGTCCGAGAAGGTAGTCCGTCTTCTAGGTTAACGTTCCAGGAAGTTCTATTGGATTGGATAAGCTTTACAGAAGCACCAGACAGGGAGAAGTCCTAAAATATCTTAGGGAAAAGCTGCTACCACCACATTAAATGCTCAGCAGCTAATTTCTAGACTACATTAATGTGGAGAAGACCCCTAAACAGTGCAGCGTTGGCTACCCTAATGCATAGAAGGCCTAAGACGGTGTCCAATGGGACAAGCACTCAAGTAATAATCAAAATGATCAACAAGTGGAGGACGAAGATTGTCTAGAAAGTGCTATATAATGGAAGAAACACTCCACGGTGAGGGGATCGGGAAATTAGAGAAGAAACACTGTAGCAATTTAGAACCAAACTTGTAACCACATTTAAGAGCACTATATAAGGACCAGTATCCTCGGACATTGCCGAAGACATTTATTCTTCAGTCTATACTTGTTTATCTTCAATCTTTCATCACCAACCTACTTAACCTATTGTTCGATTAATTAAAGCCTAGTTTTCTAACCCATTTCTCTACAAATTTATTGTTTCGGGCTTTTTGGGCCTAAGTCCATTCACATTTTGGATTAGGAATTCAAATAGGGTCCTTACATTGTACATAATAGTTAAAAGTTAAAAGCTAATAAAGCTAATAAAGCTATTCCAAACTAGAGAAATGTAACCCATCACGCGGCAACTTAATAAACTCTCTACGTTTATATTTAGTCATTTGATTTTTTTTTTTTTTTTTTTGGTTTTCACTTGAAGTCATATGACTTAATAGTTATATGAATTGTTTAAATATTTTAATGAATCGTTTGATTTAATGCATATGGATGGTCTTTTGACATACTTTATGGGGAGGAGATTCCTCCAACCCAATTTAAAGGTAAACTTTGTCCATATAATTGATAAGTAGCACAATAGTTACGTTAAAAGTTGAATATGACATTTTCAACACACCAATAAATAGAGGCCTAAGTGTAATACTTCAGGTAAGCTCATTATTTCTACCCAAAAAAAAAAAAAAGGTTAGCCCATTATATAAAGGGGAATGAGCTTATTGTCCTTCATAACAACTAAGTCAGAAAACACATAAATAAGAAAGAGTATTAAGGATTCTAAAGGATGTGAAAGGTGAAATGAAAATACCATCAAGTTAAGTTAATAATTTTTTTTTACATTTGTACAAGAGATTGAGGAATGAGGTTCATCTTCACTGAGTTTCAAGTTTTGGCTGAATGCTACCAAAGGGGGGAGAGGAAGCAGGGGCGGGGGGGGGGGGGGGGTGAAAGATGACGGCTTTATCCTTTATGATTGGCCTTCGTTTGTATACAATTTTTTTTCCCTAGGTCATCTTGATTTTTAAAGGTCTATATAATAACCAAATCAATAATCATGAGAATGAGGCCCAAAAGTAATTTAATGGGCCTCAAGGTTGACACTTTAAATCCAAATATCTACTAGTAACAAGAGAAAGTTAAAAACTTATATTTCAGAGAAGTTAGGATGTCACACGTTTAATATTCATATCAAAATCCTTGTGTTTAAAAAAGAATAGATCACTAAAAGTCTTATAGATTAATTGACATCTTATGATGTTTCTAATAAAGGCATCTAGGATTCAAATTCCTTCACCAGCTATCAATTTATCTAAAAGATAATGAATAAAATAATATGTGTCTTTAGGTGTAAGAGTTTTACAAGAGAGTGTTTAAAGGAAGGGAGAGAATTATACTGCCCATAAACCTCCAATGACCCCTCCCCCCACCTCCCAACACCAAAAAAAAAAGCATCCAAATGAGTTATGTACCAAATATAATATTATAAAGGGGTAATTACACATAACCCACCTGTGGTTTGGGCAAAAATCACTTTGCCAACCTGTGGTTTGAAAAATGTCACTTAACCTACCTGAGGTATGTTTTGTTTATTTTCTGTAACCCATCTCTATTAAAATCAGGGGTAAATAGGCATTTTTGCTCAAATTTTATGTCTCTCTCCTCCCAAAACAAGAAAAAAAAATGTAAGAGAAACAAGATCAAAAAGTGGTATTTGTCTCTCTCTCCATTCACACAAATTTTAAACATGAAGAACATACCCTCACGGCACCACCACTACTCACTGCTGTGTCAAGCCAACCCAGCCACCAACTCACAACCAACCCACGGCAAAACCCACCATCGATTTGCCACTAGCCACAATCCACCACCACAAACCTAACAACCATCAATCACTAATCTGCCACCATCCATGATCCATCGTCACAAACTCAACTACCATTAACCACCGATCGACCACCATGAACCCAACCACGATCCACTACCAAACCCATTAACAAGAAAAAAATCAAAAACAAAATCTAGCAACCCAGACCACGACCATAATCCATCCATCAAAAACAAAACCCATTAAACCACGACCACGATCATGAATAGTGTTGATGCTCTGAGTCTGAGACTGAGAGGGATGGGTTTGAGGGATTTTGTCTATATGGGTTTCGATATTTGAAGTTGTTAGGACATATGTAGTTCACTTGTTAAGAACATATGTCACTCTTTTATGTAATTGGCTAGTCCTTTAACAAAACGCACTTTACTTGTATTTGGGTAGATCTAGAATGTGGTGAAATACTTCAAGAAACTATGTTTCAAGATCAAGTGTGGAAGCCTTCAAGTTTGTCCAAGAAAACAAGTTGAAAGTGCAAAATCATTAAAGCTCAAAAGCTAGCTCAACAGCTGCATCTATCGAGCTTAGGTAAGCTGTTCCAGCCCGTAAGCTCGACACCTACTCAACAGCTTCTATCTGTCGAGGTTTATAAAATCAGAATTTCTGATCTGATTTCTTGGGATTCATGAATGTGTCTTTGGGCCTTCTTTTCTCTTAACTTTAGACATATAAAATGATTGTTTTAAAGGCCGTCAACAAGGATGCAAGTGGCACAAGCATTGAGCAAACTCTGTTCAAGCATTTGTAACCGAAGACAAAGTTCTTCCCTTGTTCATCTCTTCTGAAGAAGTTGCTGTGTATGTGCACCTTTGGGTTTTGTGACCAAGCATCTTCTTGATCTTAATCGTGTAAGATGAACTGAAGAACTTTGCAGCTAACCTCTCTTTCTAGTTGGTGTTGAAGTCGCGTACTGGGATCCGTGCAAGTTGGTTAGTCACATACTTGGGAGCCGTGCATAAAAAGGAGAAACTGTTACTACAGAACAAGTCCAATTGGGTATTGGGGTAAGGGTTAAACTGTAGGTTGGTAATGTACTTGGGATTCCTTTACTTGTAACCGCTTGTTGTGATAATAGTGGAGTTTCGGGAGTGGTGACCTGAAAATCACCCGGTGGGGTTTTTGCCGTTAGGTTTTCCCCTTTCGTAAACAAATCATCTTGTCAAATTTATTTTCCGCTGCACTTAGTTTAATTGGTGATTTGTTTGTGCTACCACGCGTTTGCATATTAATTTGATTAATTAATTGAACTTGGCTAATTAATCAATTAATTTAATCACAAGGGGTCAATTTGTTTGGCTTATCAAGTGGTATCAAAGCAGACACACTCTGATTAGGTTTTAATCTTTGTTGTGTTTGATCCATTGACCCCTGTTTGTCATGGATAGAGGATAATCATTAATTATACCTCCTTTATTTTATGGGACTAACTATGCATACTGGAAAGTACCCATGAGAGTTTTCTTGCAATCTTTAGATGAGAAAGTGTGGAAAGCTGTAGAGATTGGCTGGACTAAGCCAAAGGAAGCGCCGGCCGATTAGGATGATGCCAAGATCAAGGCGGCTAACTTCAACAGCAGGACATTGAATGCGTTGTTCAGTGCAATCACCAATGAGGAGTTTAAGAAGATATCCTTAACTGAAACTACTAAAGAGGCTTGGACCATTCTCCAGACAACCTATGAGGGAACCAAGGCTGTCAAAGATTCAAAACTTCAGAGGCTCACTACAAGCTTTGAAGAGATATAAATAGAGGAGGATGAGTCGTTTGATGAGTTCTATGCCAAGATGAAGGACATAGTAAACTCTGCTTTCAATCTTGGGGAAACCATTCTTGAACCCAAGCTTGTGAGGAAAGTGCTCAGATCTCTACCCGAGAGATTCCATGCCAAGATTACTACAATTGAGGAATCAAAAGATGTTGACAAGATTCCTTTGACTGAGTTGGTTGGAAACTTGCAGACCTATGAGCTAGGGTTGACCAGAATTGGCAAGATGGGTAAAGGAAAGAGCATGGCACTGAAAGTCAAAAGCAGTGAGACAGATGAGTCTTCGGATGATGAAGATTCCAAGATGAAGTCCTATATCACCAGGCAGTTCAAGAAATTTATGAAGAATGCCAATGGAAAGGGCTTTAACAAGGACCGCAAGCAATCCAATTCTTCTCAGTTTAAGAGCCAAGACAAAGGAAAGAAGGATGCAAAGGAAGGTGGTCAGTACACTGTTCCCGTAGGACTTAAGTGTTTTGGGTGTCATGGTTTCGGTCATATGAATTAGGAGTGCCTCACATATCTTAAGAGCATTGGGAAGAGCAAGACACTTGCTGCTACTTTAAGTGACATTGAGCCTGAAGATAATTCCGATAGTGAGGATGACAGAATCTTAAATGCCTTCACTGCCACAGTCAATCCTACTGAAGGGATTGTTGATGAAGTGGAAGAAGAAGAAGAATTGGTGGATTCTAAGTGTGAGAAGATGAATGATCAAGATGATATCCATTCAGCCTATGTGAAACTATACAAGCTGTCCGAGAAACATGAAAAACTCTATAGGCTGACCACCAAGAAGCTCAATGATGTGGAACTTGACCGTGAAGAGTTGTCCACAAAGTTTGATGAGGCAAATCAGACTATTGGAGCGCTAAGATTCGAGAACAATTTCTTGGCTGAGAAGACCAAGAAGCTTGAGGCGGAGCTATTTCAAGTTAGAGCTCAGTTGGAGAGAACCTCGAGTGCAAAGCTGGATGAGATGCTCAGCATTCAGAAATCTGCTTCAAATCGAACGGGTTTAAGGTATGGTCTTTCTTCCTCTAATATTGCTTCTACTAGTTCTATTGTCTTTGTTCCACTCGCTAATAATATTGAAATTGAAAACAATGATACTAAAATTGAATTAGCTAGTGAGAACTTAGACAAGGGTAAATCTATCTTAGGAGCACCCCCTAAGCAAGATAAGAAAGATGATAAAAATCCTAGGGCTAAGAAGGCTAACTCTCAAAAGCCTAAACAGAAGAAGCAGCATCTCTGTCATCATTGTGATGTTGTCGGTGATACTCGACCAAATTGCTATAAGTGGTTAGCCACTCAACAGAGCAACGGCATGATAGCATCTGGAAGCCAAAATCAGCTTCAATCCTCTCTTGCTCCTCTTGGAGATCTTTTGAAAGCCCTCATGTTCCTTTCGAACTTGAACGAATTCAATTCTTCCCCTTCACCGCCAGTTCAAGGATTAAATCAAAGGAAAAGTTCTTCCAAGGTGTGGAAGAAAAAGGACTTTAAGTAATTATATCAGTTTCTTCTATCTTCTTGTTTTTTTTGTTTGATTGCATTATTTGTGTGTTTTGCTTTTATTTTGAGTCAGTCTAGTTTTATGCTTTGCTTTGATAATATGTTTTTGTTTGTCTATTTTCAGTTTTTGTTCATTTTGTTTTTGATATAAAAAAAAATGAAAAATCAAAAAATACAAAAACAGTGTGTGTTTTGTGTACATTGGTACTTGTATACTTTGGATGGCCATTGAAACAAAGTTTTCTAAATTTTGTATCTTTTGTAGTTTAGATGAGCATTTCTATGTACAACTAAGCAAGTGAGTTTTGTGGCTCTTGTTTGTGATGAGTAAGATTAAGTTATCTCTTAAACTTAACACTCATATCACTCTTTTTGACGGGTAGGACTAAAAAATTCTAAGAGAAAGGCATAAATAACCATTTCACTACTGTTGCCCGCCAATCATGAATGACACTTGTATGCTTCAGCATAGCAAAAGTGCAGTGTCAATGACATTTATGTGCTTCGACATAGCAAAATTGGAATGTCAAATATCAATGGGTATTTCTTTTCTCTCTCTTATATGCCCATGCATGATATGCTAAATAAAAAGAAAATATGCAAAGAAAATAAAAAGCAAAAAAATCAAAAAAATCAATTTTTTTTTTTTTAAATTGATTGCAAGCGTGTATTTTAGGAGATGTGGGAGTTATAGGATGTACCTCGAAGGTGATAGTCTCCATCAAACAGTTATGATTGTGTGTGAGTTAAAGTGATTTTCTCATATCTCAAATCATCATAACATGTATACATTTATGCAATCTTGCGATGTTCTTCTCACACAACACGTAATATTCTTTGCTACTCTTGATACATGTGTATGTACAATGTGATTTGGCCATCACTAGGTTTACATGTGCTTATGTATGCTCACTAAACTGTCTTGACTTATTTTTTAAATATAAAATTGGTTAGACTTGTTTAGTGTGTGTGTGTGTGTTTTTGGGGATCCATGTACTTAAAATTTCTTTTGAGAGATGTTTTTGAGAACCTATCATGTTGATTGGATCACTGTTGAGTTGCATGTTGGATTGCATTTATGTCTATGTTTTTCTCTTCTCGAAAAACTGTTTTTAAAAGCTGGCTCGACACCTCCTCAACACCTCTTCGATACCTAGATATCTGTCGAGCTCTCAAGCTTTTTCTTATCGCAATCTCGACAGCTCCTCGACACTTTGTGGATCGATCGAGAAGTCTCCTGCCTCCTCAATAGCTTCTTGATACCTGGTTGATCAATCGAGCTTTTGTTCTTGATTCTGGTGTTAGCTCCTCAATACCTCCTCGACACCTGTATCTGTCGAAGACCATTTTCCTCTACACCTTTCTCGACAGATGTCTCGACACCTCTCGATACCTGTATCTATCGAGATTTACTAAAGATCTATTTAAGCCCCTCGTGTGATCTGGTTCTCATTTTCCTCAATCTCTCTCGATTTGTCCACACCTGTTCACCTCCCAAACTCTCTTTTCTCACTCAAAACCTTCAACCCACGTGATTTTCGGCCCTTTCTTGCTTCAAATCACTTGGTATGATCTCTCATCTTTTCATTCTTCATGCATTTCATGATTTTGAAACCTAGGTTTTGGGGTTTTTGAAAAATTTTGGGGTTTTTCAAAATTAATGAGTGTTTCTTGTAATTTTGGGATGGGTTTTCATTTAAATGTGTTTAAAATCTCATACATTGCATCACATTTGCATTATAATGGTATTTTCATGCATTTAGATGTGTGTAATATGTTTGTGTGCTGGTAGGATTAGATTGGGCTGAGCCCATGATGAAATTTATGTTGCATGTCATGTGTTCATGCATTCCCTATGCATACGTACTCTCTATTCAATATACTTGTTATATTTGAATTGCTTTGGGACTTTTCTAATTGTCTCCCTCTCTCTCTCTCTCTCATTCTGTTTACGTTAGTCGTGTCTATGGCACCTAAGCGTAAATCTACTCCGGCTTGGAACCCTCTTCATTCCGGAGCTTCTTTATCTTCTGATTTTGCTTCTCTTACTCTTCGGTTCCGTGATGATGATGCCCACAAGGCATTCTCGGAGAACTTTTCTAGACGAGGTGTTTATTCGGAACATCAAGTCATTTTGGCGGACTTCACCGACACTAACCTTCCCGATGTCATTCACAATCGGGGATGGGAGTCACTGTATGACATTCCAATCACTTGTCCTCTCGTGCTTATTCAGGAGTTTTACTCCAACATGCACGGGATTGATCGTTCAGTACTTCTCTTTTTCACTCGCGTTTTAAGGTATGCGCATCCCTATCACACCACAGCTTGTTGCGGATGTGCTTCGGGTTCCTAGGATAGAGTTTTCTGACTATCCTTCTTGTGAGCGTCTACGGACAGTGTCCAAAGATGAGCTCATTTCAGCTTTTTGTGAGCGCCCTTCTGAGTGGGGTAAGCGTCAGTTTACATCATGTCGACCTTTTGCTAAAGGTCCTAGATTCTTAAACATGGTGATGACTTTTGTATTCCATTCTCTCTCTCACTACAACTCCATCACAGAGCCTCGTGCTCGATTTTTGTTATCCCTCCTTGAGCATCTTACCATAGACTTTCCTTCTCATTTCATTCTGTTTGTTATAGATGTTCATTTGGATACGGCGACCCGTGATAAGCTCATATTTCCTTTTGCTATCACGAGGATTCTACGCCATTTTTCTGTCCATTTTCTTGTGTCTAACCATTTCACCTTCATATGTGCCATAGATGCTGTTACCGTAAAACGTAGTGAGGCGCAGTTTAGGTCGCGACAGCCGGATTCCACTCCTCCCTCTCGATCAGCTCCATCTCGATTTGCTCCATCTACATCAGCTCCCTCTTCCTCCATGAGCGATGTGTCCCTTGGAGACATTATGGCGCAGCTACAGCGTATGGATGCTCGCCTTGATACACTCTCCACTGAGTTGTATCAGGTGAATGTTTGTGTTGGTCGTATTGCCAGGCGGCAGGCGACCATGGGTGGTTTTGCTTCTGAGGCTACTCCTTCACCACCTCCTCCAACGGCTTATGACTCTGAGGATGATGATGGCGATGACGATGATGATGATGCTTTTGATGATGATGATGATGATGGAGATGCTAGCTCTACCGATGAGATGTCTACTTGATATTTTACCCTTTGTCACTCGTGACAAAAAGGGGGAGTAGTTTTGGGATATGAGAGTAGTCATTCTTAGGGGGAGAGTTAGTATAAGACATTTTTGTTAGGGGGAGCGTTGTTATTGTTTTGAGGGATGTTGTGAGGATTTGATGTATCTTTTCGTTTCTTTCTTTGTTAGATACATTGTCCATGTACATTGGGTCTTGTGACCATTTACTGACATACATTGTACTTAGTTCTTTCTATATGTGGATGTATGTTTCTTTCACCTACCTCTTACATGTGTTGTTTCTTTTCTCTCTTTGTACACATGCTTCTTTTACTTGTATGCAATCTATTATTTCTGTTTCACACAAGATGTCTTGATGAGTTTTGTTTAAAGTGTTTCAGAAATACAAGTTGTCAAAGTCTACTTGCCATAAGCTCTCTTCTTGCAAAGTTTTTCAAGAGTTTGTGTTAGGATAGATTTTATTGTATTCAACAAGTGAGTATGAGTTGAGTGATTTATGACTTCTCTCATATATTCATTTGTTTGTTGTGGTTTTGTCATAGATTGCCAAAGGGGGAGATTGTTAGGACATATGTAGTTCACTTGTTAAGAACATATGTCACTATTTTATGTAATTGACTGATCCTTTGACAAAACGCACTTTACTTGTATTTGGGTAGATCTAAGATGTGGTGAAGATGTGGTGAAATACTTCAAGAATCTATGTTTCAAGATCAAGTGTGGAAGCCTTCAAGTCTGTCCAAGAAAACAAGCTGAAAGTGCAAAATCATTAAAGCTCGACAGTTGGCTCGACAGCTGCATCTATTGAGCTTAAGTAAGCTGTTCCAGCCCGTTAGCTCGACACCTGCTCGACATCTGTTCGACAGCTTTTCGACAGCTTTTATCTGTCGAGGTTTATAAAATCAAAATTTTTGATCTGATTTCTTGGGATCCGTGAATGTGTTTTTGGGTCTTCTTGTCTCTTAACCCTAGACATATAAAAGGATTGTTTTAAAGGCCGTCAACAAGGATGCAAGTTGCACAAGCATTGAGCAAACTCTATTCAAGCAATTTGTAACCGGAGACAAAGTTCTGCCCTTGTTCGTCTCTTCTGAAGAAGTTGCTGTGTATGTGCACCTTTGGGTTTTGTGACCAAGCATTTTCTTGATCTTCATCGTGTAGGATGAACTGAAGAACTTTGTAGCCAACCTCTCTTTCTAGTTGGTGTTGAAGTCACGTACTAGGATCCGTGTAAGTTGGTTAATCACGTACTTGGGAGCCGTGCATAAAAATGAGAAACTGTCACTACAGAACAAGTCCAATTGGTTATTGGGGTAAGGGTTCAACTGTAAGTTGGTAAGGTAATTGGGATTCCTTTACTTGTAACCACTTGTTGTAATAATAGTGGAGTTTCGGAAGTGGTGACCTGAAAATCACCCAGTGGTGTTTTTGCCGTTAGGTTTTTCTCATTCGTAAACAAATCACCTTGTCAAATTTATTTTCCGCTGCACTTAGTTTAATTGGTGATTTGTTTGTACTACCATGCGTTTGCATATTAATTTGATTAATTAATTGAACTTGGCTAATTAATCAATTAATTTAATCAAAAGTGGTCAATTCGTTTGGCCTATTAGAAGTTGTGTGAAGAAGGAGGAAATGAGTGTATTGTATGTGTTTGTTGAACAAAGTGGTGTGTTTGGTGAAGAAAGTCGTGGTTTTTTAAAACACTCTCTGCATTTTTTTGAGAGTCTCTCTGAAACTACACAACAGCTCCTCAACTACTTGGCTTCCACTTATTCATTAGTCATTTACCCAGAGAAGGAGATAAAACAAAATCTCTTGGAATGTCTAAGGAGTCACCTTGGTGTTGTCTTGTCTTGTAGGATCAATTCTGGGGCGTTGAAGTTGAAGGCAGCTGTCAATGTTGTTGGTATGACAAAGATGACTCCTCCTATAATTACGGACTTGCTTCCTAGATTGGCACCAATTTTGAGAAGAGAAGGTCTAGAAGGAGAATTATATTAACCTTTTTGGACCAATTTGCTAACCGTGGTATTGATTTATTCAGCGAGACAGAATGAACACTGTAGTGGAACTGTGTGTGTCTGTGGACCAAAGAGGGGAGGCATGGCGATGAAATCTAGCAACCCAGCTACCACGAAACCCAGACAAAATCCAACCATGCCACCATTGACACACAATCCACCATAAAACCAACCAAAATCCATTGCCACAAACCCACTACCACGGCCAAAATCCACCATCAAACCCACAAACCATTAAACTTGAAACCCACATTGAACATGGCGAAACCCACGGCTTGGGTTGGCTTAAGTGAGGAACTGAAGAGAGAGTGAGGGTCGGCCGCGAGTGGAGGAACACGTTTGGGTAGGGGAGTTGGGCCGGTTTGTTTGTGGGTATATATCCATGACTCCATTCACACAATTTGAGTCATTAAGTTAGTGATCTTGTGTAGGTTGATCTGGGTTTTATTTTTTTGGGTATGTTCTTCATGTACCACTTTTTAATCTTGTTTCTCTTGCATTTTTGTGCTATTTTTTGTTTTAGGAGGTGAGAGACATAAATTTTGAGCAAAAATACCTATTTACCCCTGATTTTAACAGAGGTAGGTTACGGAAAACAAATAGAACATACCTCAGGTGAGTTAAGTGACACTTTTCAAACCAAGGGTAGGCAAAGTGATTTTCGCCCAAACCACAGATGAGTTGTGTGTAATTACCCCTATTAGAAATTTTGTCTTAATTTTTGTTGTTTTCAGTAAAGAGTTACGTATCAATACCAAATAGCCTAACGAACCCTTGTGCCATCCATAGCTTAATTAATTTCCCTCTTTCAAATTGGTAATCCTTTGGAAATAAACTATAATAAGCAAAACATTGTTTCAAATATGATGAGAAATGATCATAACTCAAGTGTTGGTAGGATATCAGTTTCTTTTTTATTTACTTTTGAAAATTCATTTTTCTTGAAGGAAAACCATTCTTGTTCTGAGCTTTTATAGCGAATCAGGCTTCCTATAGTCTTTATGGTGAGCGGATTTCCTGTGCACTTTCTAATAATTTCCATTCCAATTTCCTTAATTCTTAAAATTTCAGGTTCTTGTCCTTTTTCAAATGTTTTTTGCTTAAATAAAGACCAAGACTGCTCTTCATTTAAACCCTTCAAAAAGTAAGGTTCAACAGTTTTTGAAATCTTTGCAACCTTCTTCTCACGTGTTGTCACCAATATTCTACTACCACCAAGTAGAAATCCTTTTAACTTATCCCATTTTTCTAAATCATAATCCCACGCATCATCTAATATAAGTATCTCTTTCCATCAATTTCTTTTTGCAGATCATTTATCAATGTGTTCATGTCAAGTCTTTCGAGTTTTTTACCTTTCACACATTCTAGGATTTTCTCAACAATTATTTTTACATCAAAATTGTCACAGACGCACACCCACAATTTTTTCTCAAAATGATTTTTAATTTCTTCGTCATTGAATACAAATTGAGCTAATGTGGTCTTACCCAGTCCTCCAATTCCAACTATAGGAAGGACCGGAACATTCTCTACAATTTTGGAATCCAATAAACGTTCCATAATGACTTTCTTATCAACCTCTCTTCCAATAACATCTTCAGCACGTACAATATGAGGAGTTTCTCTCACCCTATTACTGACTTGTGTCTCCCTAGGACGTTCCTCTAGGTGGAACTTCCTATCCGCTGCAATAGCATCTAGTCTTTCCCTAATTGCCTTAATCTTATGACCCATTTAAAACCATATGCAAGTTGGTTTGATTTGGAAAAGAAGTGCATCTTTCAGCCTTCCCAACCAATTCTTGATGGTATGATTCAGCACCTGTTGCTCCTCTGCATCCAGAATGACAGCTTTAATGGTTGAAACAGCTTTTCAAGCTCGTCTTTAACTCCCCAGAGCAGTTCAAGCTCTTTGAGAGCTAGGTTGCCCAGTTGGCCAATGATTCCTTCAGCTACGTTGAAGAGAGCTCCTTCAGCCATTTCTCAATGGAGGTGAATGAAATGAATACTTGAAACAGTTTTACTTGCAGTGTGAGTAGGATGGCTAAGGCAGTGTGTTCTGCTTGCAGACTGTTAGTCTGTTATAACACTAGAAGATATTTTTGAGCATATGGATAAGAGGCCGATTTGGCCATGTATACTTCAAATTATCATATAGTCTAGTTCTTTGACTGGTTTTGATACAAAATGACTTAGATTGTTAAACTTGATTGTAACATGTGAAAGTGGAAGGAAGTTGACAAATACATTTCTTATTTCTTTTTCCTTAGAGCATTTTACCTTGAGAGATCATATTGTTTTTCTAAGATTATGAGCAGGGGCGGAACAACATAGAATGTGCCCCCAAACTTTTCAAGAATTAAATTTTCACCCCTGTATTTATCTAAAATAATTAACAAATACATGTTTCCCTCCTTCCTAAAACTCTTCATATTTCTTTTTTGAATACCTTAAATTGGTTAAATTGTTTGTTATTTTGACCCATTATTTTTAAAATTTTAGCTTTGCCCCCAATTATGAGAATGAATAACTTCACATTAAAAAAAAAAAAGAAAAAAAGTAAAATCACGACTTTTTATCAAGATATTTCTAAATTGAGAGTTTCTATAATTTTGAATTTCTTATTCATTTGTGTGTTGTTCATCTTAATTTTTTTAATTAATTTTTTAATTAATTTTTTATTCATTTGTAGGATTTTCATCTAATTTTTTTAATCATATTGTGTTCATTAATAGTAAAAAGTTATCTAGAGAACCTTTTGACACTTGATTAACCTTCACAAAGTCTTTTTTTTGGTAAACAATCTCTTTTGAGTCATGCTAGGGACATAACACAATTTCACAACATTGTTAAATTAGTATAGCAAAAAATTAAATTATATATTTTTTTACACAAGTAGAGTCTAATCATATACATTATTGGTCTGTGTTCACTATAAATTTTAACCAATATTGTTATTTCTTTCATTGTAATTGTCTTGATTAAACCCAAATATTAGCCAATAAGTAAAATAATATTTTTTTTATAAAATGAAAAATAAGAGAAAAGATAAAACAAAAATATTATGTTCATGTCATTTTTAATAATAAATTCTAAGTATCAAGTTATTAGTAATTCTTATTGCCAAATTTCATAACATTTTTTATCCACGGTGAAGGCTCTGACCCACAAACTAGCGAACGAGTTGTACAAGAAGGCGGTGGACTTGGCGAAGGAGAAGATGGACTCGGCGAATCGGTCACTCAGGAGCCAAGAATCGAACAACCGTGGATGTGGTGGTGGTGACGTCAGCAGAGTAACTGAACCGCCTTTGAAAGATTTTATATTTATTTTTTATATTTATTTATGGTTTTTGAATTATTATTTTTTTTCTAAATTTTTGGCTATTGTTTTTATTCTTTTTAGTACGCCGAGGACGCCATTTGAGCACGCTCTTGACTTCTTGCTACACGATTTTGAGATGGCAGGTGAGATTTTATCATAGCTCGTGCTACGTTTTTTTTTTTTTTTTTTTTTTTTTTTTTTTTTTTTAATTTTAAAAAATTAAAATTATTGATGAAAATAATAAAAAGCAAAGAAAGCGAAATTTTGGATGTTTTAAATGATTCCTTGTTCAATGATGAAACCATAAACTTAGACCCAACAAAGTCAAATAGTTTTCTAAAAAAAATCTTCAAAACTTTTTTCTTCTTGTAATTGAATAAAGCATGAATGGCATTGTACATGAATAGGGGTGGTGTCATATTTTGTGGTTTAAAGTTTTGAAAAATAATGAAAGACTTGGTTACAAGTAAACTAAGTCAATAAGCTAAATAGTATATCTAAGACACTGTTGATGTGGATAAAGTTCTTTTATTTTATTTTTAATGTTTTATTTTGGAGTGTAAAAAAATTGTATCAAAAATTGAGAATGTTGTGTTTTGGTTTTGGGTACACAGAGGTAGAGCCAATATCAACTTTTGTAGATTTTGGGGAACGAGAATTTTTAGTTGCAGATGAAAGAGGGTATGAGCATTTGTTATACAAAATGGCTGAAGAGTTTCTTTTTACATCTGAGGGCAAAATCTTGGATAGTCGACTCCAACTAAACAAGGTAGAATAAATATTTTTCTTTTATTATACTGTATTTCTTTTCTTTTGTTTGTCGAGATAGAATTTTACACTAGCCTAATTTAAGTATCTAGAGATTTGAACCCGATTCAATTTGTAGTAGTGATGTATTGACCCTGTTTTTAGAATATGCAGATAATGACGTTTTTGTGAAACTTTTATTATTTATAATAATTATTATTATAAATGAAAGATCTTAATCTCACTGCCATTTACTCATTCTCATTAAAATACTACTAATCAAAGTAGGTTGAGAGGAGTTTTCTTTGATGTTTGCGGGTCTCTGACCTTCATGATGATAGGCAGATAAGTTTGAGAAATGAAGATGTGAAACTAACTAATTTTTCAACCTTACCAAATGTCACACCATTGATGATTCACTATAGAAAAAACTGAGGAATATGTATATATAGACACATTAGGAAGCATTAATGACATGAAAAGAGATTATCTTTCAAACATTTGGTTTTGAAATTGGGGTTCTTTAAAAGCTACTTTTATGTAATAAACGTGTTAATTTTCTTGTGTGAGTTGAACTTTGTTACTTTCTTGTGAGAGTTGAAAGCGTAGATGAACAAAACACTGAAATAGATATTTTTTTATCAATCAAATAACTACTCATATGATCTATATGGGCTATGTTGGATTTCTTTAATTCTCATTCTAGATATTTTCTTTGACCATCTCTTCCCATTTCCAAAGCTAAAAAACGAAAACACTTTATGAGTTTTGATGACCCCAGCTTGCATCTATAATTTGACCTATCAACAATATATTTGATTTCAATCATATAGCTATGAATTGGCAAATGATGCTTGCAACCATTAAGCCCATTTCTTTTTTTACCTCTCATAAATTTAGTAGGACCCAAAAATTTTCAATTTCCCATCACCCTGCACAGTGTGAATTATGACCAAGGAACAATGCCCCATGAGGTGAGATGTCATATCAGCTTCAAATAAGAACATGAAAATAAGGGGTCTTGTCATTTTCTTCATTTATTGGTGCTGTTGTCTTTGCTACCTCGAATGCTCAAAAGAATCAGAACCCAGTGGACCTATCTCCGCACTAATGCTTGCTATAATTCATTCACACTGTTTTTTTTTTTTTTTTTTTTACTGTTTAGAAAGCTCCCATTAAATCAGTAAATGGGTCTGTGTAGTGTGTTATGTATACCTCAACTCTGCACAGATACTTCTTCATTAAAATCTTTCCATTTTCATATTTTTGAATTCCAAAATTGCACACATTTTCTTGGTTTGACTTCTCAGAATCTTTTATTTGTTGCCTTGGACTTTGTTTTTACATTTATTTTTTAATAGTTAATGATAATACTATTTTAAGATCAACACAATATATGTATTTTTTTTTACGGATACATTTAATGGTTGTGTTAAAATGCACGGATTTGGAGCAGGTAGTTCGGGAGTTACAGCACTCGAGAAACGGCGTGACGGTAACAACGGAGGATGGTTGCGTCTACGAAGCCAATTACTTGATTCTTTCTTTCAGCATCGGTGTTCTACAAAGCGACCTCATTTCCTTCAGACCCTCCTTGCCCGTACGTTTCCTCTTCCTTTTATTTATTTATTTATTTTTTAATTTTCAAGTTTTTCATGGTCAAGTTCTAAGTTCTCACTGTGCTAGTCATAGGTCACATAACTGATAACTCATAAGTAACCACACAATTGCATGATGTAGCAATCACTAATATACATGATGTTTGCAATTCTTTTGAGTGATTCTACTGATAGAATAAATTTAAGATGCACAGACACTTTATTTAAGATATTATATGAACGTCATATCTATGTTAACATGTTATATTATATTATACATTTTCAAAAATTGTTTGTGTTACGGTATTGTACTGTACTCATGTTTATCTGTCATATTATATTATAAATTTTCAAAAATTGTTTGTTACTGTATTGTACTGTACTGTACCGTACTCGTGTCCGAGTATATGTCCATGCATTCTAGCTATGAATTTGCGAAAAATTTACAAAATTACGTCATCAATCACAAAAGTAATTTAAACATTAATTTATGTTGTTTAAGTGGTAATAATTGTATTTTTAACACTTTAATTGGTACTAATTTTTTTGTAGTAAAATTTATAGCAGATCTAACCTTTCCCTCTTTCTTTTTTTTTTTTTCACAAATTTATTATTTCTAACACCACTTTATCATTAAAACTTGCTGCCTTAGCATTTATTGAAAAAAATTTGTGTATGTAAACATTGTCTTGGGACATCTCATGCCTATATTGACCCTTATTAATTCACATAATCATCTGAAAATTTTAGATAATTGAGAATGTAATGTAATGTTATAAGTCTTTTATACTAATAAGTTACTTATATATATATATATATATATATATAAAAGAAAGAAGTAAAAGGTGGTATTGTATAATGGGTGTTTATAACACTACGCTGACATATGACATAGATATTTTATATATAAGTAGGGTCAAATCATATACATTATACACTATTGGTCTATGTTCACTGTTTTGTGCCAATTAATCACAGTTGTTAGGCTTGAGACAGATTAGTTTTTTCCCCAAAGCCCCACGAATGATTGACCTTAACCCTTATAAAAAAGAATGATTCATGACTTCCTGAATGTACGTACATTATTTCAATATATTGGTCCAACATAGGTGAATCTATAGAGATAAGGCCCTTGTAGAGAATGAAGCTTCTACTCAGTTTACTGGCTGTGTAGGCTCTGACCCACTAATTTAAATAGCATTAACTTGAAGGTGTCAGAATTCATGGATAGTATTAAATAAAAGCTCACTCTCTGATGACGCAAGACACAGATTCTCGAGGTGTCCTTGTAATGCAAATATGGGTTGCATGATCCACAGTATTTGCAATCCACAGTTTGCCTATTGGATCCTCTCTGTCTGTTAAGACTCATTTGTTAGTTGACTACTGGTACGGTGTACGGTGGTGGGTATTGGCATTTGTATATTGTGAGTGACAACTGGTTTTTTATATAGTATATACTTGTTGAAAAAGAATGAGACCATGACTACAGCAATTGGTGCTCCACAAATAGTTCATTTCACTTAGCCTTATGAATTCTGGTTCTTGATTGGTTAGCATAATATGGTGTAAGATACAATTGGTATTTATATATTGTGGCAGTCAGTTTTATACTATTTCATATTATAGTTTGGTAAAGAATGAGACACTAGTTGGGTTTATTGTGTATTCTTGCGTGAAAAAATGAAACAAGGCTACAAGTAAGCAATTGGTGCTTCACTCTAAAATGAAACAAGGCTGAGCAATAAACATGTTAGACTTTCAATGCTAAAAGAGCTAACAAAAGTTCAATATTGTGTAAGTTCTTCCATACGCTGTGAAAATTTTACTGCCAGAGTTAGGGTGCTTACAAATTCATTGCTTTGGGTGTTTTAAGTGGCTAACTGATGCACATGATCTGCTATTTACATATATGTGCTTAAACAAATCCATTGGGACTCTATTTTTATTTATTTATTTATTATTATTATTATATTATTATTAATATTATTATTATTATTATTATTATATAAATATATAGGTCAAATTTGTTGGGACTCTCTCGGTATATAAATTTTACTGCCAGAGTTAGGGTGCTTACAAATTCACTGCTTTGGGTGTTTAAGTGGCTAACTGATGCACATGATCTGCTATTTACATATATGTGCTTAAACAAATCCATTGGGACTCTATTTTTATTTATTTATTTATTATTATATTATTATTATTATTATTATATAAATATATAAGTCAAATTTGTTGGGACTCTCTCAGTATATAAATTTTGGTGGTAGTAGGTCATGTATGTTTGTGGTCCCTTGGTCTAAGTTTTGTTGCTGGGAAGTTCCAATTAATATTCTAATTGTTGGATTACATATTAACATAATGAATAAAATAATGAAACAGAGGTGGAAAATGGAGGCCATACAGACATGTGAAGTGATGGTGTACACAAAGATCTTCTTAAAATTTCCACATAAGTTCTGGCCATGTGGACCCGGAAAAGAGTTCTTCATGTATGCTCACGAGAGGAGGGGATACTACACGTTCTGGCAGGTTTGTTTATATATATATTGTTCTTTTCTTTTGCTTTTTTTTATCATTTTTATTGTTTCCAGCTAACATTGAAATGTCTTTTGTCCAATGCCGGCTTTTGCTGCATCAGTTAAATGGATTTTGAGTCATTATGTACTGCTAGTGTTCTTCATTGTATGTGAGCTAAGCTTGTTCTAGGAGTTTATGCAAATTCACAATGGTGGTCAATTATGTATTGTAGCTATAGTTAAGGGCAGAGAGGAGGGGAGTGGGAGTGGTTTGCTGTGACTTTGAGTGCAATTGACAAAAGAAAAAAGAATTAAAGAAGAACCTCAACATAATATCTTCAATTACTAATGTTGATTGTCACGGACACACGTCATTTGTTAGTATAGGATCATAGTTGGCTGCTGCTTTTGGTCAGATGTGAAGACAAATGCATCATATCTTTGATATGCACCCTAAACTATTTCAAAATCAACAAAATTAATAATTGGATTCATATCTTACAATTGGGATTTAGGTGTATCTTATGAAATTTGTCATTATGATATATAGGATATAGAAGTCATGTAGATTTGGGGTACATGCATCTTGATCTAGCATTTTTAACTTCCATCACCTGCTGTTTTCTTTAATTTTAATATTTTAAATTGCATCATTACCAAATCATTAACCTATTGCCACATGATTAATGCATTGATAACAATCAGGCTTTGTTATTGCATCATAGGCTTCACGTAATTCTTGTGATCTGTTATGATTACTATCACTATAAGCCTATGGAAAACTCATTCTCAGATGGATGGAATCATCTCATTCAAGTGTGTCGTATGATTGCAGCTAGCTATCATTGTAGCTTTCTAGAGTATATTATTTCAAAATGCAAAATCTGTAACAATAATCAAAGAAGACAGCCTGTTATTGTTTGATATGGAATATAGGTTTACGTTGAGTTAGTCCCCCTAGTTTGCATCATTTTTAAAGATAATTTTGACTTCTTTCTTAATTAGAATGTTGACCATTCAAAGTATTGTGCGCGTTTTTCATAGTCTAGTTGCAAGTGCCTCCATTTATGATTTGATAAGAAATATTAATTATTTTTGAATGATTTTTTCATCTATGATGTTTCCGTCTTTCTCTTAGAGCTGGCAATATTAGGTGCCCGATGGGAACCAATTGGAAATCTTAATTTGACTCTTTTCTTTCCGTCTTTTTGAGAAAACTTTGAATTTTTTTTAAGTATAATTAAATTTTCTAGACTCATGCATTTTTAAACAAAATTCTCTGTTTAATTAGGAGAAGATTGAATTATTTAAAGGACTACATGTGGTCTCTTGCGCAGGCACTTCAGGATCTCACGTCCATCAATTTCAATTTTTTTTATGCAGTATAAGTAGATCCTAATTATGTTTATTATAACAAATAAAGTGTATTAAAGTTTTTAAACATAATATCATATAATATTGTTATGGGATTAGATCAGCTATTCATTCTTAATTAATCATTGAATTATCCAACTTTGTTGCTGATCTGTTGCTACGTCATCAGCACATGGAGAATGCATTCCCTGGTTCAAATATCCTGGTTGTAACATTGACGAATGGGGAATCAAAACGTGTAGAAGCCCAGTCAGATGAAGAAACATTGAAAGAAGCTATGGGGGTGCTTAAGAACATGTTTGGACCCAACATACCTAATGCCACTGATATACTAGTGCCCCGCTGGTATAAAAACAGGTTCCAATGTGACAGCTACAGCAACTATCCAATTATTTCTAATAATCAACTTGTTCACAATATTAAGGTACAGTTTCTTACTTACATTCCATAAGTTTTTTTAATAGGTGATGAATTTTCAATTTGCCAATGTTGGGTACTAAATATGAGTTGAATTTATAAATTATAAATGACCACCCGCTAGAAACCTTAGCTTCTTCAACGTATATATATATTCTTTCCAAGATAAGAAACTATGGATAAGAAACCTTAGCAGATATGAAAGATACACTATTTTAAGGGGACTCTAGAATTTGCTTCTGCTGCCCAAAATAGTGCATATCTGTTATGTATTTTATTTGCAACTTGAAGAATAAAAAGCAAAACAGAGTGGGAGGAATTATGCAATTCTTGTTTAAAGTCTGAAAATCATGTTAAAAAGTTTGAACTTAACTAAAAATTTTTCATTATGATTTTGTATTGAAATTGTTTTATGCTTTTTGTTAAGGCCCCAGTGGGACGCATCTTCTTTACCAGTGAACACACAAGTGAACAATTTAGTGGTTATGTCCATGGTGGATGCTTAGCAGGTAAGTAGATTATTGTATCTTGTATTGAGAATCAAAATCATTTGTTAGAGCCCTTGTTAGCATTGACTGGGTCGTTAACTTTGACACAAGCAGATGCAGTCTCAAGTCTGCACAAATGCGATATTCCCACTCAATTATATCTTAGTGGGAAACTCAGTATTCCAGAAGCTATATTGTGACTATATGGACCTATACAAAAATGGCACTTTGTCGATGATGACGATGACGATAAAAATATGACCAATGAGATTGCTGGCCTAATGGATTTGGTTCTGCATTCAGTTCAAGCCCTTGAATGAATTGAGATACAAAAAGCAGGTTGCGGGGAAGAAATGCAAAAGGTTGCTTGGACTATATGTGTAGCTGCTCCATTCATTATCATAATAGAGCCGAGTTTTGGATTCTTGAAGGGATTTTGGTTTGGGCATACGTATAAAAGATTGTTTATTGGAAGGACTGAGATTAAGAATAGGAAAGGCCTTACAATTCTAATTTTACATGTACCAAGTCTCACATGACCAACTCTTATTTCTAGTTCTATTTGAATAATTGATTATGCAAAGATTTCTAATTCGTCCCATCAAACTCAATGGCCGTCTAATTGATAGGCTAGTAAATGAGGCCACAAGTGTATTAATACTTTTATCATTGTAGACTCAGATTCAAATAAAGGTAATTTAAAATTCAATGCAATATATATTTGTCCTTAGCATAAATTTATCGTTGTTGTTTTTAGGTATGGTGGTGGTGAGTTCTTTTTTTCTTTATAATTTTGGCTCTTTATAATTTTGGCTTCAGTGTGAAAGACTATGTATGAATTTGGGTAAAGTTTACTTACAAACCGGAGAAATGTTCTTCTAACCCATCACATGGCAACTTAACAAACTCTCCACGTTTACATTTATTCATTTGATTTTTAAATTTGGTATTTGCTTGAAGTCATATGATTTACTCAATAGTTATATGAATTGTTTAAATATTTTAATGAATCACGTGATTTAATACATATGAATGGTCTTATGACATACTAATTTATAAGGAGAAGATTCCTCCAACTCAATTTGAAGGTAAACTTGGTCTGTGTAATTGATAAGTAGCACTATAGTTACGTTAAATATTGAATACCACATTTTCAACACCCCAATAAATAGAGGACTAAGTATCAAACTTCTGGTAAGTCCATTATTTCTACCAAAAAACAGGTAAGCCTATTATATAAAGGGGAATGGACTTATTGTCGTTCATAAGAACTAAGTCAGAAAACAAATAAATAAGAATGAGTATTAAGGATAAGAATGAGTATTAAGGATGTGAAAGGTGAAATGAAAATACCATCAAGTTAAGCTAATAATTTTTTTGACATTTGTACAAGAGATCGAGGAATGAGGTTCATCTTCCTTGAATTTGGAGTTTTGGCTTAATGCTGCTAGGGGGGGGGGGGGGGGGGGGGGGGGTGGGGGTGTTGGGGGTTGGACGAAGCTTGACAAATGTTCCGCATAATAATGCGGAAAAGTAATGAAATTTGGGCTGTGATTGTGCAATACCTAGCTTGAAAAATTCCATACCTAACTTGCTTAGTTTTTGATTTCCTAAAAGAGAAAATAGGCCCAATGTTAGGGCTGGCTTTAAGTAGGGCAAAGCTACGTTGTCTTACTTTCCTAAGTTAAATCTTTTAGTTTTAGATAATGAATTATTTTATGATAAAAAGAACTTTATCAATTGAGTTAACTGTCTTTAATTAACATTAAGAATGTGACAATAAGTATTTTTAAAAAGAGAGAGTAAAAAAAAGGAATACATTCATTTTTATAGCCATAAGGAAGATCTCTTGTAGTGCCTTTATTCCTTATGAATGGCCTCTATATATATACACATTTTTTTTTTCTTGGGCAATTTGAGAATAAGGGCCCATAAGTAGTTGTGAGATTGAGGGCCCAAAAGTAATTTAATGAGCCTCAAGGTTGATACCATGAACCCAAATGTTTACTTGTGACAATGGAAAAAAAAAAACTTATATTTTAGAAAGGTTAGGATGTCATACATTTTAAAATTCATATCAAAATATTTGTATTTAAGAAAGTTTAAATCGTTAAGAGTTTTGTAACTCAATTGTTATTTATTGGTGTTTTTAATAGAGACAGCTAGGATTCAAATTCCTTCACCAACTACCAATTTATCTATATAAAAAAAAAAGTAAAAATCAAGGTGTCTTTGGGTTGTAAAAGTTTTGAAAGAGAGGGTTTACCCCCCCCCCCCCCCCCCCCCCCACCCAACAAAAAAAAAAAAAAAAACCCAAAAAAAGCATCCAAATGAGTTATGTACCAAATATAATATTAGAAATTATGTCTTAATTCTTGTTGTTATAAGTAAAGAGTTATGTATTAGTACAAAATATAATATTATATATTATATCTTAATTTTACTTGAATCAATTGTCACTATTTTGAGTATTTATTTAGATAGCATTAATTTAATAATAAAAATTATTTATATCAAAAAATAATTATTAGATGGAGTATGACTTTATAGAGTTCAACAAAATTCCTTTTACAATATTGCTTCCTAGGAAGATACTTTCATACGTTCATGGAAAGAAATAAGAAGCCTTGAACTATCCATTTCCTCTATTTGTTTTTTGTTTTTAATTTGCATATTAGTTAGTCAATATTGCCTGTTTGTTCTATTTTTTGGCATTATATAATAAATTAGATATTGTCCAATTAAAGATGAGGTTTTGGTCACTAAAATAGAAAAAATATGAAGAAGAAAGAGGTTTATATAAGAGGTTGAAACTTGAAAGACACAATTTTTGTACATTATAAACATATGGACAATAACTGTATAGAATATGTTAGATTTTGTACAATGTTTCTATGTGAATTCCTCAAAATTCTTTACTAAAAATGAATTCCTTAAAAATAGTGTATATATATATATATATATAAAGTGTCAAGGTGACTTTGGTATTTTATAGAAAACTCTAACTCGTAAAACAAAAATGGCTCTCATTTGTCCTCTTGGATAAGTGAAAAAGAAGACTAATTATAAAATCTTGTTGTTCCTTCATCCTTAAATGTCAAAGTGTGCGTATAGATGCATTCAAACGTGGTTGAAATTAATGTCATTGAACTCCTCTTCTTATGATTTTTGCCCATAACAAGGATTGGATTGTCATTGGTATTTCTGGTTGCCACTTACTTCATGAATGATTTGGAACCCAACAACAATTTCCAAAAAGAAAAAGAAACTATAGTTGATTTTGATAAGTAGAAGTTAAAATCAAGCTGGTTGTAGTAAAAGATTCAATTGATGAATTTAAAACTATACAGATTTTAATTTTCCTTATGATTTAATAAAACAATCACAATAAAAATAAATATGAATAATATAAACTAAAGAAGAAGTAATCAACTTATGAATGCTCATGGTCTAGCTTACAATTTAACATGCTCCAAAATGGAAAACATATTCAGAGAAAAAAAAAGAAAATCAGGATTGCAAGTTTACCTCCTGAAATATAACAAAAATTTGGTATAGGAAATTTTTTGCAAACAACTGTAAGAAAGGATCAGGTAGTAATATTATATTATAGTTCTAATAATGCTTTTTGCAGCTTTTAGATTAATAAATAAGTATAGAGTTTCCCTCTCTTGCAGAATTGAAGTGTAGGAACACTGATAGTAGATGAATTTCCATTAAGCTATTAACAGATGTGTCTGAGAATCCAATCGCACCATTAGATGATAGCTATTAACTTCATATCTGATTGACATGTGACCTAAACGTTTGAAAAATGTCTGGACCTGAAATGCAACCATGAGTCAAGTTGCATGTTACATAGGGTCAATCATCTAAAAGTATTTGAAGGAGTTGTTTCTAATTAATATCTACCTTACAATAATTTGCAACTCTACAGCAGAAAAACACACGGCCTTCTCGTATTGTCAAGGTGGTAAATTCACAATCAAAGTCTCAAGATCTCCTTTCTCTATGATAATTCTATTTTGATCACCATGCAGATAATGGATAGGCCACAACAGTTGTAGCCTAGTTCACCATCACTCGATTCAGTGCATCTTCAATTATACGTTCAGATTCAGCTTTGAGTGTATTTGGTATCTTGGACATCTAATGGCTACTTGTTTCTTCTGCCTGCTGGATAATTGGAATCCTCATAGTATTACCATGATATGATAGTCCTGCATTTTATTTGGATGAAACTAAATGAAGCTATATGGTCCAATGAGTCTGTAAGCAAATGCTAAACACCAAAACAAAAATTTATAATCCTACATTTATCAATTTTAGAGAGGAAAAAGATTGAAGTAATAATGCTTCCATTTTTCTTTATCCATTGAAAGCTATTAAATGTTGTTTTACTCTGAAGTAGCTCAATTGACTTAGTAACTTGGATCATTAAGAACTATTGAATGATGAGTTTAGGAGAATATTTTGATGTACTAACCTGTCGTAGGCCAGTAACAAACCTTTGTGCATTTGTAACTTTGATGCAGGTTCGCTTTCCACCTCATTTGCATTTCCTTCTTTCTCATATGCAGTGTTGGCATGGATGAGTTGTTGAACAAAACTGATTCTTGACTGACAAGACCAATCTATCGACTCATCCACTTCAATTTAACCTTTCAATTTTCAATTCCATCTTGTGACCTGATTTAGGATCAAACGATCTTTGCAATATTGCAGTCACTATGCATTGCCCATTTCCAATTTTTCCAACGATTATGACTTTCTGAAAGAAAAGAGTGACAACATTACAATTTTGACTTGATTAATCTGTTTTTTTTTTTTTTTTTCCCAAAATCATTTGAGCAATTAAAAAAAAAAAAACTAGTACTGCTTTGTTGCTAATGCTGTATAGAAGTAAAAGGGTGGTAAAACACAATTTGAAAATAAAATTTAACCTTTGCCAAAATGAATGGCAAAGCTGAGGCCTTGGAAAACCTGAATATCTAGCCTAGATGGATATCTAAAGCATAAATGATGAGGTCAATTTTTCCCTTGTATGATTCATTGTCATCCTGGACACATTAGTTAGGTCTATGTTTAACTTTGAATCTATCATTGCTAACAAGGAAGCATAAATAGCTTTGTCTTTTGCTACTTAGGTCTATGTTTTCAGACAAGGTCAAACAATAATGCTAAAAGTATTAATATTGTCTTTTGAACTTTTAGTCAATTGAGTTACTTCATATAAAAGTTTGGGAGAAAAAAAGAAATGCTTTCAATATCTAGGACATAGGCCAATAATTCATAAAGATAATGTAAAGAAGTAATAATATGCAATATTATAGTTTCTTTTTGTTAAAATGTAAAATTCAGAATTCATATACCTAGGTCAAAAGATATACTGTGCCGCTGTGGTGAACAAAGACTATAGTTTATAGAAAATAAAATTACTAGTTGAGACACATGTTAAAATGGCTCAAGATGTGATTAAAGAGAGTATGTTATGACTATACTTTCAACGTTACTTTTTCAAACATCTATCGTCTATGAAAGACATCAATCATATTGGCATTCTTGATCATGCTCAAATGATAAGCAATCAGAACAATAGTCTGCGTACATTCATGTCCAATGCCTCTTGTGCTATTCTCTCAAAACCATCGTTAAATGCACTTTCAGCTGCATTTAAAAGTTAAAATCCACAAGATAAATTAGTCTTGCGCTTCACCACCCATGGAGTCCACTCAGCTGCAAAATTCAAAATTCCAAAATATATTAACAACTTAGATGATTATCAAGATGAAAGGATCATCTAAAGTACAGTCATGGACCAGAAGTTAGAACCTCAAGCAATGTATTAGTAAAAGACCAGCATAGGCAAGTTCAGGTGCAGCTCTTATTTCTTCAATTCTTGCACCACCTTTCCACATGCAATATTATATTTGATGGTGGATGAAAAGAACAAGGGTTCTTGGCTGACAAGACCAAATTTTCCCTACTCCATTAAATCTGAAAATTTTTTAGATTAAATTATTCATAAGAAATTTGCCCACCTGAAAATCATTGAATCACTTTGAAGAACTGATAACTGGTGACTTCCTGCGCTTTTGCTTTGTCCAACCAAAGCTCAAGTTTCGCCATCTAGAATACAGAAATAGAATCAACTAAATATATTTGCTCATTTAATAAATGTAAATTATTGAAATAAACATAATTAACTTCTGTATCAACATTGAAGTCATCTAATATCTTTCCTATTGCGTCATAAGCATCAATGTTTGATCCAGCAAAAAATGAACTTGTGTAGGAACACGCCAGCAGAAAATGAATTGGTGTAGGAAGACGCCAGGCCTAGAGACCTAAACTAAACCATCCATTTGGTAAGAAAAAAAAGGAAAAAAGGCATAATACTTGCACACATACATTCATATGTTGTGGTTGCACACATCTTCATTAAGGAACTTAAGCCACTAAAGTACCTAATACTTTTTTTTTTTTTCAATTTTTTTGCTTTTGCTGCATATATAACTTTGGAACCAACTCTGTTTGGAGGAAAGGCATAATCAGATACAATAAAAATCAGCAATACTTGAAACAAAAAAAAAACAATGAAGTTGATCAATTACAATTGATAAATTTATAGAGGACTGAGTTTAAAATGATATGAATGAACCTGTGGAAGTATTAGGAGTTTTAGATCCTTATGGTCTTAGTTGCTATGTCTAGGATTTGAGCAATCACATGGATCCATGTAATGTATGAACCTTGCCCATTAATGCCTGGCATTTTCCTAATAAGTGAGAGAAAGAGATGTAAAATAATGTTTTGTTGACTAAAATAAAATGAACTCATCATTACAAGTGAGTATTTAGTGTAGTTTCTTGTTCCCACTAATAAAGAATTAAGACTTTCTAATTTCAATTTTTTTTTCTTTTCTTTTTCCTCCTACATTTTTTCTGTAACCAAATGGAGCATAAATTTAAATAATCCATCACTAAAATTGTTGACGATAACTTGAAATGTCAAAATTGTGTGTTAGTCCAATCTAAATGAGGCTCATTAGGGGGTCCAGTGAAAAGGGGATGATTACCCAAATACCTCATTAGGGGGCACCTCTTCCAGCTTTGCCTCTTTCCTTAGTATCCTCCATGAGGCTCAAAACTAGATTTAGTTTAAAACTCCCTTCTTGTATTCTGTTGCAGAATAAGATTTTTTTTAAGCAAGGAAAGGGTCCAGTGAAAAAGGGATGATGTCGATGCACGATGGAAGAGGAAGAACATGGGGATATAGAATCCACAAGCCAAAAGTTAAAATCCAGATAAAAAGGAATTAGGATGACATAAGAGCAATTGAGTCCTTTTCAGAAATAATGTGATAGGAGCATTTCTTTCACAAAAACCTATAGGTCTTCCCCTTACCTAGGTACTGCCATTTGAACTCTTAGTGCATTTTGATCTTTGAGATCTTTACAAGCCCATTGTTTAAGATGCTAATTCCAAGAGTACTATATACTATAGTTGCCATCTTTGAATTTCCAACCAGATTATCCTTATACCTTTGAAAAGATCAACAAAGTAAGCCAAAAACATCACCTCCTTGGCATACTTTTGAATAAAAAATCGAGTAACATTTTTTTCTTTATTAAGTAAAAGGAAATTGGCAAAGCCAAAAAATAAGTACTAATACATTTTACATATTATTTCATCTCATATAAATGTGGAAAGGACATATTATGATAATGAAAGTAATGAGACACAATTTCCAGCTTGTCATCTTACTACATGTTGCAGGAGAATCCTTAGAACATTGAAAAGAAAGAATAGCATTGACATTTAATTTAATTTTTTTTTACTGAACAAACAAGATTGCTATATATCTTTTTACGAAGGATCTAGGTTAATGATTGACATACATACCTAAAGAAGTCAAAGTGGCAGTAAATTCTGAATCTGGTTCTCATTAATTCAGTTCCTCTGTCAAATAAAAGGGACCAGGTTTATGCCGCATCTTTCTTGTTTGACTCAGCCATCTTAGCAACAACTTAAGTCAGTCAATAATACTTGATCTATTTATCGAAGTGAGGCTATCATAATCAAGCACATTGCAGAATCCCCCTTGATTTTGCCAACCATCTCCTGAATTGCTACTTGTCTCTACATTTCCCTTTGATAATCAAAGAAACAAGTGAATACACTTGAAAAAAAGCTCAAAACTTTCCAATAAACACACTAAATTTATATCCATGAACACAACCACTCATAGTAAGAACCCAACTAGACCACAATAACATTCATATAGGTCAATATGATCTAAATTTGATTGTTATAAAATCCTAACATAGTAAAGCAAGACTTGTATTGAATACTTATGAGAATGAGGTTGAAATTATAGTGCAGGAACCTTGTGGTCTATTATAAATAAAACCTACTTATTCTTTTATTTAATATGTGATGAGGCAACCATTTGTAGAATAAAAAAAAGGTAAAATAAGATATGAAACAGGTAGGTAACAGTGCTGGAGATGTCAGAGCTTCAATGGCTAATATTTTGAAAAACACCACAGCAATTAACAAGAGATATTTGCCACCACCGTTGTCATTAACTGCCGTACAAACTGACATTGAACTTGTTTCAGATTGGATAAGCCAGCAAAAGATAAACAAAAACTAGGATTTAAACACAACAAAAATCTGAGATAAACAATAAGTATAGATTACACCCAATAAGAGAAAGATCATGCAGCAAAGATCATTTCGTAATCCAAATAATAAGTAGTCAGGTATTAATTCAGCCAGCATATTTTTCCAAATCATGCGTGAAGAAACCAAATTTAGGATGAATAATTATCATATGGAAGTAAAGAAACGTAATTTCAATGCATTGCAAAGTTGCAGGGTAACAAATTGAGAAATACAACATATGAAATCAGACAAATTTAAAATACTCAAAATTTTAGAATGCTTATAAAGAATATGAAAAAGAAAGCATAGAATTGAGATTTCATTCTTATGTTTTATCCTTGAAAAATAATACTAGAATATATGTGTTTATGAAGGATCTCGGTTAATGATTGACATACGTACTAAAAGAAGTCAAAGATGCAACGAATTCTGAATCTTGTTCTCATAAATACAGTTCCACTATCAAATATACGAGAACAGACTTATGCCAACTTTTTCCTGTTTGCCTTTGCCATTGTAGCCATAAGTGGGATAGCCACTGACATTCATTCTTTTTAAGAAGGAAGGCTATCCTATCCAAGCACGTTGTAGAATTCTCCTTCATTTCCACACCCATCTCATGAATTGCTACTTTTTTCTACATTTCACAAGTGACCATGTGTTGCATTTAGGTTGTGCCTATCTACTACGTATCTGCCTGAACCAAAATGTTTGTTGAATGCCTGCATATAAAAGGTAATCATGTGAGAAGTTGGTCATCTAAAGAGCAACAAGAAGTTGATAAAGTTAGATAGTTAGTATCCACCTAACATTTATTTGCCACTCTACTACAGGAAAAAAAAAAAAAAAAAAGTGTCCTTCTACTGTTGGGGTGGCTAGCTCATAGCTCTAGGGGATGATATTGATTGCTCATTATCCAACATGAGAAAGTTTAGAACTCAAAAATCAAAATAACTTGTAAGTTAACAAACTGAATTGTGGCCCTCAACCTTTTCATGGAGTATTGATGGAGCCTTTTAAATTCAATTCAGCCTCATGGTGATATATGCTGTCTCAGGTCATACCGGAGCATTTTCACCTGGTATCATTCAATAAGTACCATTATGGATTTCAGAATCTAAGCTCCTCTTTTTGAATATGAATTCAATAGGATGCTTATCAATTTTGGATTAAAAGAAAAAATAGAAGTTATGATTTTATAATCATTGTCTTCCCAAAGTTTCTCACTGACCAGGGGCATAAAATGAATACCATCCCTAAAATATATCATTTCTAGAAAAAAAATCTAAGCTGTGTTTTGATGCAAAATATTCTATCAAATAAAAGTTATTGACAGTAAATTTCATATACTTAAATATGCATAATCATTAATTAAACCATTAAGTTATATAAATCTTTGGGCCCACCACTCACAAAAGAAGTGATAAGAACCATTGCCAAGGCCACTTTTACACATTTGATCTCCATTTCATCTATTGTACAATTAAAAGAGAACTGTTTTTACAATGTAAGAAGATAGCCTTGGATACCCACATTGAAGTACAATTTTAATGTAAAGAAAGTCCTTGTTTGGAGAAGCAAGAAACATAGAAAACAGGAGAAAATTTGACTTTTGTAGAGTGATTTACTAACTTATTTCAGATTCTTGGAAAGGTCTAGAAACCTATGATTAACGACGGACCTTTATTTATTTTGGTCACTAGAAGACTTATAAGAGCCAAAGTAACCAAAATTCATTACAAGTCAGAGATTGTTACAGAAGTTGAAATTATAAATGAAGTTGATCAAAGCCTAAAGCATACATATAAAAATAAGGCATCTAGTTCTATTGTCAATATAGACTCAATATCTATATGGATAAGAGTAGCACTTGTATCTATATGGATAAGAGTAGTAATAAACAGACACTGATCCCTACTTTCATTGTAAACTACAGTAAGCATTATGAAGAATCTGCCATAATGAAAATCTTTTTCTTAAAATTATTTTTCCCTTCAAACAAACAATGAAGGGAAAAAAAAGAGTAAGATGAAAGACGCTATATATTGTATTTTCAATGCAAGCTAAGCCAGCCAAAAAAGATAGGAAAGAAACATTAGCAATTCAGTATGAAACAATTCAAACCTGCACAAGCCAAAAAAAAAAAAAAAACATAAACCATAGTTTTTTATTCTTTAGTTGAAATAAAAACATGGTGGAGCTTATAATTGAATCATAAAAAATACCTGCACAAGCCAGTTCTGGAGTGCTGTTGCCAGATATACTTCTCCCCACAAAAATATTATCTCCTTATCACCAAGCGCTGACCCTCATCTGACAAGACAAGAAGTAAAACACCCAAAATACATCACCAAATTAACTTGGTTTGAGATACAAAAAGAAACAGAGGAAAGAATACCATATTCTTTCTCATAATATGTGAACAAAGCAAGCATGTGAGGAATGAAAATTCTATTGGCAGAGAAAAAGAAAAAAAAAAAACCAATCCTAAAGTAAATAATTTACCACTGAGGTATTGACTTGTTGAACCACTGCAACGCCCAAAAATTTTGGTAAAGCCCCGACTTTGTTCTGCATAATGAATTGCTAAGAATGAGTAATTGTCCAACATTGTTTAAGAGAATGTGTTATGTGTAGTATAACTTGTTTCACCCTCTCTTAAAAGTAATCATTGCTTTTGAGTAGAGTTATGACATGCCTTTGTGTTAGAACCCCTTCTCTCTCCCTTGCGTGTGTTTGTTTCTCCCAAAAAAAAAAAAAAAAGCTATATAATTAAAGAGGTTGAAGAAGAATTTTGTTTTGCATAATGAAATTCAATACCTGAATCTTCTTCTGACAAAGCTAGATTCGAGTTTTCGATGCAAGCAATCCAATCATGGCTCTTGCAACTTTCTACTAAGATAGGACACCTCCCAATATCCAGTTTCTTCAAAGACGTCAGGGTAGGCAATGATGTCAAATTGGGGCAATTATAAATATAGAGGGATTGCAGAGATTTGATTTCGCAGATCCACTCCGGCAATGTCGTCAAACTTGGACAATTCCGAATCTTGAGATATCGCAGAGAGATGGCCTGTTGAAGCCCCATCGGAAGAGAGGTCAATTTTGGATGATCAGATAATTTTAGATCCTGAAGCTTCCTCAGCCCTTGCCATTCCAATTCCATCTCGTCCCCATTATAATTATATAAACTAAGTTCCTCAAGTGCAGTGAGATGTTGAAGGAAATGATTATCACTGCCTTTTATCATACCAATACCCAAAGATTTTAATTTGGAGAGAGGGGTGAATGAGGCGGCAAGTGTTGAAGAAGAAGAAGAAGGAGCAGAAGAGGTTGACTCTGCTACTGCTGCTGCTGTTGGGTTTTCCTGAGATGCCGTACTTATCATTCTCATCGATATTGTTCGCTCCGATGGCCTCAAATTAGAGTTTTGCAGATTTAGTTCTTCAAGATAAGGAAATAAAGGCATGGAAGATAGTTTAGGGCAATCAGAAATGTTTAGAAAGGAAAGATGAGAAAATGAAGGCAGAGAATGATTCTTTGCTGTTATCGTCGATATTTCACCATAATTATCGGCGTCATCTTCGTCCTCCTCAATGGAGTCGCTCCTCCTCTTCCACCATCCCTTTAGATTAGGGCAACTGCAAATTGTAAGGAATTCAAGGGGTGGAAGTTTAAAACTCTCTGATACTAGAGATACGTACTCAAGAGAAGGAACATCGAACAACCAGAGACTTTTGAGAGAAGGAAATTCATGCAATGGTAGCACATCTTGGCTATTCTTCATTGATTCTAACATAAGGCGTACAAGATTTTTAAGTAAAGAAAGCCAGCTTGGATATTTCACTCCCATGTAGCCATTTAATTCCAAACTTCTAAGATTTTGGTGTGGTTGCAAAGCTTCGACTGACATCTCATCGTACCCAACATCCACTTCTCTTTTTATCCACTCTAACCCCAACTCTTTAAGGTATTGTTTCTCTTTCAAATTTACAGCCTTATATTCTAATTCAGCATCTTTCTTGTGTCTCAGATTTTTAATCCTTAGATTGTCTCCTAGCTGGTTTAGTCCGTGAAGTTCCTTCAACTCACCACCGCACCTAGATTTCGTACTTAACACATATTGAGCTAGTGAGCGGAGATGAGTCAATTGCCCAAATCCACGTGGCATATGAGTCAAACTAGAGCACCAATCAATGTTCAGATGCCTAAGATTGACTAATTTACTAATATTTTTTGGCAATTTTATAAGTTGTCTACAATAAAAAAGATTCAATGTCTCCAAATTCTGCAACCTTGTAATGGAATTAGGAAGTGTCTTAATGTGTATGTTGTGTGAGAGATCGAGATACCTTAAATGCTTCAACTTTCTGATAGAATGTGGCACATTCTTAATGCCAGTTTCGTGCAAATCTAACAAGCGCAAGAACTTAAAACTTGAAACAAATGCATCACAAGTTAACTGGTTCCATACAATTTGACTTGAAAACCTCTCTTGACATGGCAAAAGAAATGTTCTCATCCTATTTGCTTTAAGCAACAAAGTGGGAATTTGTGTTGATGAGCCTAAATTTAAACCAAATGACACGTGATGGGTTTTTTCATCCATTTTTTCCTCATTTATGCCAAAAGTGATGCTCTCTAGCCCCACTACTGATATTGCCAGATCATGCATGAGGTCATGTATTTTGAATATAGATCCTGTGTCTTCTTGAAAGAATGATCTCCAAAGTAATTCCATAAAATACTCACGACCAACATCTTCTAAGCATTGCTTTTGACCAGACTGCTTAATGAACCCTTGTGCCATCCATAGCTTAATCATTATCTCCTTTTCAATTTGATAATCTTTTGGAAATAAACTACAATAAGCAAAACATTGTTTCAAATGTGATGGGAGATGATCATAACTCAATTTAAGTGTTGGTAGGATATCATTTTCTTTTTGATCTAGTTTTGAAAATTCTTTATTCATGAAGGATATCCACTCGTATTCAGAGTTCTTAAAGCACAATAGGCTTCCTATAGTCTTTATGGCGAGTGGAATTCCTTTGCACTTTCTAACTATTTCCATTCCAATTTCCTTAATTCTTAAATTTTCTGGTTCTTGTCCTTTTTCAAATGCCTTTTGCTTAAATAAAGACCAAGACTCCTCCTCATTTAAACCCCTTAAAAAGTGTGGTTCTACAGTTTTTGAAATCTTAGCAACCTTCTCTTCACGTGTAGTCACCAATATTTTACTACCTCTTGCACCACCTAGTAGAGATCCTTTTAACCTATCCCATTTTTCTGCATCATCATTCCACACATCATCTAATACAAGTAAGTATCTCTTTCCATCAATTTCTTTATGAAGATCATTTATCAATGTGCTCATTTCAAGTTTTTCTGGTTTCTTACCTTTTGCATATTCTAGGATTTTCTCAACAATCATTTTTACATCAAAATCATAAGAGACACACACCCACAATTTTTTTTCAAAATGATTTTTAATTTCTTCAGCATTGAATGCAAATTGAGCTAATGTAGTCTTACCCAGTCCTCCAATTCCAACTATAGGAAGGACCGAAACATTCTCTTCAATTTTGGGATCCATTAAACGATCTATAATGACTTTCTTATCAAGCTCTCTTCCAATAACATCTTCAGCACTTACAAAATGATGACTCTCTCTCCCCCTACTACTGCCTTGTGTCTCCCTAGGACGTGCCTCTAAGTGGAACTTCCTATCCGCCGCAATAGCATCTAGTCTCTCCCTAATTGACTTAATCTTATGACCCATTTTAAGACCATATGCAAGTTGGTTCGATTTGGAAAAGAAGATGCGTACCTCTTTCGCTTTCTTATTCCGGGTCATCACTTCCCGCCGTAAAACTTCAGTGAAAAAGTCATCCAGCAAGTCATCCGCTTCAAAAAATACATCTTTCAGCCTATCCACCCAATCCTTGATGGCATTGCTCAGCGCCTGGTGCTCCTCTGCATCCTGAAGCACAGCTTTGATTGTTGTAACCGTGTGTTTGAGCTTTCGAAGCTCATCTTTGACACCCTAGATCAGTCCAATCTCTTTGAGAGCTAGGTTGCCCAGTTGGCCAATGATTCCCTCAGCTACGTTGAAGAGAACTCCTTCCGCCATTTCTCACTTGAAACAGTTAAATGCAGGCAAGATATGAGAACAATTGTTTGAAAGTAGGATGACTTAGGCTGAATGATTTGCTTGCCGGTTATATTCTAAACTTCTGGTTTTTATAATGAACTAACGATTATTTATGAGCATATGTGTACGTAAGACGCTCATTTGACCACGTATCACTAATTTTCCATTACTATAACCATAAAGGTGACACAATGATAATTGAGCCATAGAACTCTTAACTTATTAATTTCACGAACTCTCAACTAAGTGGGGCATTGAAAATGGTTGAAGATTAAATGTTGGAATTAAGACAGTTGGGATGTGGTGGTGGTGGTGGTTGCTGGTTTGTCCAACTTGGTTTGGTGTTAATCTCATAATGTCTACCGTTTTGGATATCTTTGTTAGAAACACAATAACAATTAAATTACAAAACTCTTAACTTATTAATTTCATGAACTCCCAACTAATTAAGTGGGGCATTAAAAATGGTTGAGGATTAAATGTAGAAAATAAGACAGAGTTGGGATGTGGTGGTGGTGGTTTGGTGTCAATCTCAGAATGGCTCTCGCGGGACCCCAGCCCTAACCAACTGTATGTGCATTGGTTAATTGGTATCTCTCATTTAATTAACAACACATGAGTTGTAGCTTTGTAGGCTCTGGTACCCTTTCACTTAATTAATGCAATTTATTTTTATGGCCTCAGTAAACGTGGTCCATAATTTCATGCTCAATAGTCAACGTCACTAGCCTCGTCACAAGAGCTTCGCACGTGCGTGCAATGAGGCTTTTTTTTTTTTTTTTTTTTTTTTTTTTTTTGTTAGTGGTCCTATTTTGTAGAAAAAAAAAACTGTGTTTTTTTTTTTTTTATATATATATATATATATAATTTTTATTTTGAAAATCTAATTTATAAGTGAATAAATTAATTTGAAAATTAATAGGAAAGTGGTCCTATTTTTTAAGCAATGTTTTAGAGGGAGTTAGAGTTGCATTTTTACTAAGTTGTCCTTTAGTTTTGTCTTTACTCAAACATAGGGGTGTAGGGGCATTTTTAAACTAAAAAAAATGAGAAATCCAAACAGAGAAAACTCCTTAAATAATAGTATAGATTAACTCCTATCTATTGTTCTGTCAATTTTCGTTAACTTTAATCCTATAGGTCTAATTGAGTAGAACTATACTTAGCGTTAGAGAATTTTGACACATCTTACCTTCAAGATTGCCCCATTACATAAAAATAAAAAAGAGACATAGGAGGTTAACTGGTAACATGAAACTTTATATTAGTCACATGCATGACATGATAGTTTAAGGAGAGAAAATGTACATTTTCAATCATTTATGAACAACAAAATAGAAAAGAACTATATAAAGTTAAAGAACAAAAAACAAATGTCATGAAAATTTTAAGGACGAAAATAATATATATTTTTTCCTCTATATATATACACAAAAGTATAAACACAAAATTAAAAAGAAGTTGACAAATATATTTCTTTTATTTTATAGCATTTCAACTTAAAAACATTGTGTTTTTCTAAGATTATGGGAATGATGAATAACTTTAGATTATAAATACAACAAATTATATTTTTGAGAAAATAAATATTTTTTTAGTTAAAATTTTGAGAAAAATATTTTTTTTGTAGGGTTTGTTAATAAATCAAACCCCCAATTATTTTTTGGTGGAAGGTGCTGCATCAATCCCCAACATTTTAACTAAAAAATATTCTGTTAGGTTTTAAGTTTGTAGTGTTGGCAAACCATGACAAAAAGTAAGTATTATTGAGTTAGAATGGTGTGCTTTCAAGTCCAAGACAAAAAACTCAAGTTCAGGATGAAAAAAAGTGAGTTGCAATCTGGTCCTCTCGATTGTTGTTCAATTCCTCTCGATTCTTGTTCGATTTCTGTTCAATTCCTCTTGATCGGTCGGAAGTCGCATATAAACAAAAAATCAGCAAACATAAAAAGCCCATAACTTGTTCGTTTAAAGACCAAATCGCGATCGTTTTTTTCCAGTATTTAAAGGACATTATAAGCTAACCCTAGAGAGTGTTTTTAGAGGTTTTTAGGGAGAAAAGAGTGCATCTTGTGCCTCCAATTGTAGATCTAGGATTTTTTGTATCCAAAGCTCTCTAAAGTCTTCTACCGGCAATATTTCTTGAAGAATCTCAAGATCCGGTGCTATAGAAGTTGCTGCTACAAGATCAACAAGTGAAGGTGATCTGAAACCTTTGAGTGGGATCTCAATGTCACAAGCAAGGGTGCCTGTGTTGCAGTAAGTCCAAGAAGAGAAGGAGTCCGTGAATTCGGAGCTTGCACGTGATCGTGTCAGTAAGTTAATACATGAGGTAGCAATAGATTTAGGGTTAAATCTGATTGTAAAAACTTCAATTCTCTTATAGTGGATTTGCTTTACCTTGAGGATAGCTAGGTCAAATCCTCTCTAGATTTTTACCTTGAAACGGTTAGTTTCATTAGTTTTCTTAGGTAATCATATCGTGGTGTTATTTACTTTTCCGCAACTTTACATGATATGTTTTATTTGTTTTAACCTAGATCTAAAAATTAATCTAAGTAATCACTTGATTAATATATTAGGTTAAACAAACTGGTTTAAGGGTTCTAAATAAACTCTCATATTCATTTTCTCAAAACTATGGGGAATCAATTTAGCATGCTTGACTCATTCAACTTAATTAAAGATCTAGTTTATGAGTTTCAAAGTCTATTGGTTAAGGCTGGGGTTTTTTTTTTTTTTTTTTTTTTTTTTTTTTTTTTTTTTTTTTTTTTTACTTTGGCAATCAAAATTTTTTTTTTTCAAGGGAGTCACACAACATTCTTATTAAAAAAAAAAAAAAAAAAGGTGGATCTTCTTTTTGAGTAGTTTAAAAATCAGAGGAAATATCATGCGTGATATAGATAGATACTCCTCTATGCGAAAGTTCTAGCTTTCAGTTAAAAGAAATATTTGTTGATTAGCTTTTACTACTTTTCAATGCAGTTGGACTCACTCAATTCTTCCTTAACCAGTGCAATGGAAAACCAATTAACAAAAACATTCAATTAATTATATATCTTATTTTTTGGGCTCACTTTAAAAATGGTCTATGATTTCATACTACTCGTCACTTTAGTAATGGTCTATGCTTGCATTCAATTACTCAACTAAAACCAATGACAATACCAAAACCACTCCATATAGTCATTCGTCCTAGGGTCTTTGAACTTAAAACCCATTATTAGCATTGTCTGGGTCTCTAGTACGAATTAAAATTTTACAGCTATTATTCCCAACTCTCGACACGATTTAATTAAACAATAACACGTACTAATAATTGGATTCTCTTACTAAAATACAGGGAAAAAAATAAAATGAAATCTAAATGATTTGCATTAAAGAAAATCAGGATTGCAAATTTAGCTCCGTAGATAAAACACAAGTCTGGCTAATGAGAACAGGGAGGTAGCTTCTTATGGTTTTTCTTTTACTAAATTACTGTACTCTCTCACTAAGAGAGATGGTAGTAAAGTTGCTCTGGCTAGATTTACAATTATATATTAGACTGTACTGTGTGAATGGAGGATGTTCTACCAACATGTTTACTCTATATTTCAGGTGATTTAGCTATTTTATCTTAATAAAGTTTTCCGGTCTTTCTCTCTCTCTCTCTCTCTATATATATATATATATAAAACACAAATCTGGGATAGGAAATTTTTGTAGATAAGTCTAGTAAGATGATCGGATCAGATAGTAGTATTATATTTTAATCCTAAAAATACTTTTCGCTAGCTTTTGGATTAAAAACTACTTTTAATTTAAAATTTTCCTCTCTTATAGAATTGTAGGAACATTGATACTCGACGGAACCCCAATGATAGAAGTGTCTAAGCATCCAATTGCATTCTATATAGATTATAGCTACCAACTTCATAACTGCTTGACATTTGGCATTTGTACTAATATAAGAAGTACTAAATTTTAGCCAATCAAATCCAAAACTCACTCACACCAAACCATGCAAAGTTTGAACAGATAAAAAATGATATATTTGTAGTTTTTGATAGATGGAAAATAATTTTAAAATTTTTTTAACTTTAAGTAGAAAAGATTATTTTCCTAACAATTTAGAGAACCAATTATACATTATACAATAATTATAAAACAATTATTTATTCCCATGCATTGCATGCGACTATCAATAGTTGGCATAATAGTGTAATCTAATAATAGAGGATCTGTCTTTTATAAGCCACTTCAAAAGGAAAATATATGCAATCGAAATCTATAATCAGTACCATATTGTCCCATTAGGGTCCGTTTGGGATTTGTTTATTTTTCTGAAACTGAAAACTTTTTACTGAAAGTACTGTAGATAAAGGTAAAAGTTAGCTAAAATAGTACAGTTGGACCTATGAATAGTACCAAAAAGTGCAATGAGATCCATAAATAGTAGCAAAAATAATTTTTGCCAAACGCATTATAAAAAAGAACCAATACCCACTAAGCTCATAAGAAGCAAGCCGTTTATGCTTCATTCCTCCCACTTGAATCAAAAGCAGTCAATTGAGTCCTCTAAGCTTTAATGTTATTTAATTTAGGTCTTTTGTCCAATTTGAAAAAATTTCTTACATAAAAAATATATAAATATTTTTATTAATTTTATAGATTTTTTTCATGTGAAAATAATAATTTTTTAAGGAAATTTTTTTAACAAAATTGGATAGAATGTTTGAATTGAATTTTCTAACTATTGCAAAATTTTGCTAGAGATACTATAAGCTTTACTACATTGTGATTATAAATTGATGGGTTAAAAATTACCAAAAAAAAAAAAAAAAATCAGACATTCATTAATTAGGTGGCTGAAGCCCCACCAATTCCCTTTGACATTTTTTTATTACGACAACTATGTGAAAATTACCTACTCAATTTGATCTGATAATAATCATAATATGCTTTTGGTGTATCCCCAACTTACTTAGCATCATTTCAAAGATGCTTGCATTCAATCGCTCAACTAAAAGCTGAATTGCCTATTGAAGTGGTAGTGCAACTTTGACATGAAGGCCCATTTTATAAAGCCCAATCTGCCATAAGACCCATGACAATACCAAGACAGCTAATAATGTAGCCGTTCGTCCTAATAAGGCCTCTGAACTTAAAAGTCCATAATATCGCAGAAGGCAAAATCCCAACGAACCTAATATTGACTGAACAAGTTCGACATTTGCAAAAGCAAATGATATGCCTGGAAATATTTTCCTACCACCTCAAAATGGAATAAATTTAAAGTAGGACCCTTTAAAATCAATAAGAGAACCTTGGAACCTCTCTGGATGAAAGCAATCAACATCAATCCAATATTCGATGTTCATATGGGAACTACTTATTTAGCTTTTTGCTAAAAGTATAGTAAAATATATTTGTACTTCAAAAAATAAGAAAAATTGAGGTCTTAAAAAGTTAAACATAAAAACAAAAAAGCAAAAAAGCTTGCTTATAATCTATTACAAAATGATAATCTCATTATTCCTTAAGAGATGAGAAATTCGAATAATAAATTTGAAACTTATAAAATTTAGTTGTATATATCAAATATAACACACTACAACAGAAGTTAGAAAAATATAGTTCACCTTAAAAAAAATATTAATCAAACATACAAAATATAATAGTATGATATATTTGTACTTTGTAGACATAAAAAGATAAAAAATACATGTAGAAATATTTTTAAAAAATAAATAATATTTGAAGTAATTTGTCCTTCAATTTTAAAATGGTTTTTACAATTTTCAGCCCTATAAATGCAGCCCACTACTTATTTTTTTACTTTCACTATCACCCTATAATAAATTTGTATAATTAATCCAGCTCACCTCTTATTTATGTAGTTCCACTATCAAGCCCAACCTAAAGCCTTTTCAGTTTAGTTTAAAGGAAAAATAAAAAAAATAAAAAACGTTGAAGCCAGTTTTGTGTGAGCCTTTTCAGCTTAAAGGAAAAAAAAAAAAAAAAAAAAACGTATAAGCCTTCAAGGTTTTGTGTGACCAAATAGAAACATGAGGAGACAGAGAGTTTGAAGATTGTAACGTAGAGGGAAGCTTAAAGGGAGGGGGGGAAAAAAACGTTGAAGCCTTTAGGTATTGCTTGAGAAAACAGCGAGTTTGAAAGCTACCCACCTTCCTTCTCTACCGTTTCACAGTAACAGCTGCCTATCTGATTTCCTTCCCTCCTATCTTCTTTTCCACACGGTGTATAAATACTGATAGAACTTGCCTACTTCGGTTGAGGTATCTCTACATCTATAACTTAACAGCCAAAAAAACTATTTTATTTTACCTTGGTTTATTTGGAAATATATGAGGTCTCATTTTTTTTAATGTGTTGTGGCTTATTGGAAGAATGTAAGACTCTGAAGTAGTGAAGTATAAAGTGTTGGTGGCAGGTAGTTCAAATTCTTGAAGGAGTAATGCAAGTGAACGTGCCTTAAATTCCTCTATATTTCCAACGCCTTTTAGAAAATCCAATGGTAACGGTTATTTCTCAAGAGATTGAGACTTCTTCAAGTTCATATTGATGGGCACAAGGTACTGTCTTAACTCTGTCTTTACAATCAATGCACTCTTTGTAGTCAAAATAATGCATATCGTTCCTTTTATCTACTGCAATCTATGATAAATGGATTCCACTGTTGTTAGAAGCTAAGGAGTCAAGTGCATAAAAACAAATGTAATTTCAAGCATCATGGGTGCCAAAAGCAATAAAGTGTGCCTCTTTGTTTCTCTTTTGGAGGCTATTTTTCATTGGAGACTACATTTTTTGTCTTCTGTTTTGTACCCGATTTCCAAATAATAAATAAATAAAATAAAAAATGTGGCCAAGTGCATGTAGGTGTCCCTACCTGTGAGGCTGTTACAATTTATTTGTTGTGTATTTGTTGAAAGATCCATGAGAAAACGTGTGAATGTTATTTTAGTACAATTATTTATTTGTTGTGTATTTGTTGAAAGATCCATGAGAAAACGTGTGAATGTTATTTTAGTGCAATTGGTTGAAGAGGAGCTTAAAAAAAAATTTAAATATAATATTTTTGATAATCAGTTTTTTTTAAATAAAATATAAACAGTCACTATGCAACTCATTATCGATTTTTTAGACCATTTCTAACGTACCATTCTTTCTTCTATTTCTGCAAATGATTTTGCCTTATCTTTGCAATCAATCTTTCACCAAATTCTTTGGTCAAACCCAAAATTTTCAATGCTATATCCCAACTTTCATTAAATAAAGAATTTATCATAACACGGTAAAAGCTTTGAGAGCTCCCAAAACCATGCTGATCAATTTATTCACTTCGATAGTACATTAGCTCCAGAATGTTAATATTAATATTCAAAACATTACAATAGAATTGAAAGAATGTTCATAATACCCAAAAAAATTCAAAATTGTGTCCATTGTATACTTAATCATTTAGATTGACATCCACTTCCAACAATTGATATTAGATCATACTTCAATATCATGATTGTATAACATGGATTGGGTTTTAGAATCAAAGAAAATTGTTTTCGGTGTTTCAATTTTTGCGGTAATTTTTTTGCATAATTCTACATAATTTTACTGCATAATCCTTGGCATGCCATTGATGTGTTTGTGAGATTGCCTAAATGTCGTTTAAAAAATAAAAAGAGCTGTTTATGTTGCTTAATAGTGCTATAACTTAACAGCCGAAAACATTATTTTATTTTACCTTGGTTTAGTGAAGTATAAAGTGTTGGTGGCATGTCTCAAATCATCTTCCAACGTATTTCAACACGTAAGACTCCATTTCTTGAATTGATCAGATTGTACTTCTCATTGATGCGTCCATTGTATACTACATCATTTAGATTGATATCCACTTCCAACAATTGATATTAGATCTGCATAATTTTCCAGCATATGTCTCCATCAAAGTCCCTCGAACGGTGCCTTGAGCAGTAAATTGTGTGTCTTAGTCATTTTTAGCCTTGAGATGTATCTCAAATTATTTATTGAGTTGTTTGGAACATTCTTTGGATCTTTTGTGATATTTTTTCCTAATGGGCGTGTCCTAAACTATTGTAGGTGCGATATTTACGTCAAATTGAGAAGTTTAAATTAATTGCTGACTGTTTCAAAATCTATGCCTCTTATGTCATGTCACTACTATTTAAGCATGATGAGCTAAGGAAAAAGAAATCAACATTGAGATTATTGTGTAGGACATTTTTTAGCAACCATGTAGATGCCTTTGAACATGGTTAATTAATTATTTCTTGAATGTAACCTTATATACCTAAGTTCAATAATTTAGTTGATTCTCAAAAAAGTTCAGTATAGTTGTATCCTTTCCACATCTAATTCCAAGACTAATACCTTCTTTCATCATGAATCCTTCAACATATTGTTCATACATATATAATGCAGCTTAAGTAGTAACACATTCAAAAATATTCAAAATAATAACACAATCATAAAAAAAAAATTATCACGCTCAACGTGAGGGTCCACGACTAGTTATACATAAAAACTAAAAAGAAAAAAACTTACTTTTATCATGATGACTTCTAACATCTTATTCTAGCTGTGTTATTCTCTTGTTCAATTAAGTAGGTATCGACACTTGTAAAGCTTTGTTAGAAGAAATAAGGAAGGAAAGAAAAATTGAGAAAAAATCATTTGTTAGAGCCCTTGTTAGCATTGACTGGGTCGTTAACTTTGACACAAGCAGATGCAGTCTCAAGTATGCACAAATGTGATATTCCCACGCAATTATATCTTAGTGGGAAACTCAGTATTCCAGAAGCTATATTGTGACTATATGGATCTATACAGAAATGGCACTTTGTCAACGATGATGACAATGAAAATATGACCAATGAGACTGCTGGCCTAATGGATTTGGTTCTGCATTCAGTTCAAGCCCTTTAGTCCATTCACAGGCTAAAAATGAAGTGATATATATATACAAAGTAGCATACAGGAAAGACATGCAAAAGGGTGCTTGGACTATCTCTCCTTATTTGTAGCTGCTACATTCATGATCATGAAGGAGCCAAGTTTTGGATTCTTGAAGGGATTTTGGTTTGGGCACACGTATAAAAGATTGTTTATTAGAAGGACTAAGATTAAGAATATGAAAGGCCTTACAATTCTAATTTTACATGTACCAAGTCTCACATGACCAACTCTTATTTCTAATTCTATTTGAATAATTGATTATGCAAAGATTTCTAATTTGTCCCGTCAAACCCAATGGCCACCTAATTGATAAGCTAGTAAACGAGGCCATAAGTGTATTAATACTTTTATCATTGTGGACTCAATTTCAAATAAAGGTAATTTAAAATTTAATGCAATATATATATATATATATATTTGTCCTTAGCATAAATTTATCATTGTTGTTTTTAGCTATGGTGGAGGTGAGTTCTCTTTTTCTTTATAATTTTGGCTTCGGTGTGAAAGACCATGTGCGAATTTTGGGTAAAATTTTTTTCAAAACCTGAGAAATGTTCTTCTAACCCATCACGTGGCAACTTAACAAACTCTCCACATTTATATTTAGTCATTTGATTTTTTATTTATTTTTTTATTTTTTTGTTTCAACTTGAAGTCATATGACTTAATAGTTAATGAATTGTTTAAATATTTTAATAAATCATGTGATTTAATGCATATGGATGGTCTTATGACATACTCATTTATGGGGAGGAGATTCCTCCAACTCAATTTGAAGGTAAACTATGTCCATTTAATTGACAATTAACATTATAGTTGAGTTAAAAATTAAATACCAAATTTTCAACACACCAATAAATAGACTTCATGCAAGCCCAATATATATAGGGGAATGAGCTTATTGTCCTTCATAAGAATTAAGTAAAAAAAAAAAACACATAAATATAGCTAAGTATCAAGGGCTCTAAAGGATGTAAAAGGTAAATTGAAAATATCATCAAGCTAAACTGATAATTTTTTTGACATTTGTATGAGAGATCAAGGAATGAGGTACATCTTCACTAAGTTGGGAGTTTTTGGTTGAATGCTACCGGAGGGGGGAGGGGATTGGGGGAAGGAAGAAGCTTGACAAATGTTTCACATAATAATGTGGAAAAATAATGAAATTTGGGCTGTATTCAAACAATACCAAGCTTGAAAAATTCCATAACTAACTTGCCTAGTGCTTGATTTCCTTAAAGGGAAAACAGGCCAAATGTTAGGGCCGGCTTTAAGTAGGGAAAGTTATGTTGTCTTTGTTTCCTAAATTAAATCTTTTAGTTTTGGATAATGAATTATTTTATGATAAAAAAACTTTATCAATTGAGTTAATTGTTTTTTTATTAATATTGATAATGTGAAAATAAGTATTTTTAAAAAGATGTAAAAAAAAGGGGTGGGGGGAATACATCCTTTTTTTTTATGGCCATAAGGAGGATTTCTTGTAGGGCTTTATCCTTTGTGATTGGCCTCCATGTGTATACAATATTTTTTCTTGGTCATCTTGATTTTTATAGGTCTATAAAATATCCAAACCAATAATTATGAGCATGAGGGCCCAAAAGTAATTTAATGGGCCTCAAGGTTGACACTATAGATCCAAATATTTACTTGTAACAAGAGAGAGTTAAAAACTATGTTTAAGAGAGGTTACAAAGTTACCATGGCTTTTGAGTGGAGTTGTGGTGTGCTTTTGTATTAGAACCCCTTTCCCTCTTCCTTGTGTGTGTGTGTATTTGTTTGTTTCTAAAAAAAAAAAAGAATGGGTAATTGTCCCACATTGCTTAAGAGAGCGTGTTGTGTGTAGTATAACTTGCCCCACCCTTCCTCAAAAGTTATCATGGCTTTTGAGTGGAGTTGTGGTGTGCATTTGTGTTAGAACCCCTTTCCCTCTCCCTTGTGTGTGTGTGTGTGTGTGTGTTTCTTTCTCAAAAAAGAGAGGTTAGGATGTTACATGATTTAATATTTATATCAAAATTCTTGTGTTTAAAAAAGTATAGATCACTAAGAGTTTTATACTTTAATTGACATCTCATGGTGTTTCTAATAAAGACATCTAGAATTCAAATTTCTTTACCAACTATCAATTTATCTAAAAGAAAAATGAATAAATCAGTATATGTCTTTAGGTGTATGAATTTTAAAAGAGAGAGTTTAAAGGAAGGGAGGGAATTATGCTGCCCATAAACCTTCAATGACCCCCTCTCCCCCTAAACACCAAAAAACAAAAGCATCCGAATGAGTTATGTACCAAATATAATATTAGAAATTATGTCTTAATTTTTGTTGTTCTCAGTAAAGAGTTATGTATCAATACCAAATTAGAAGTTATATCTTAATTTTACTTGAATCAATTGAACTATTTTAAGTATTTATTTAGATAGTATTAATTTAATAGTAAAAATTATTAAATGGAGTATGACTTTAGAGTTCAACAAAATTCCTTCACATGTAGATACTTTCATAAGTTCATGGCAAGAAATAAGAAGCCTTGAACTATCCATTTCCTCTATTTGTTTTTTTGCTTTAAGAGTGTCCTATTAATTTGAAGCCAAAAAAAAAAAAAAAAAAAAGTGTCCTATAGAGGATGAGGTTTTGGTTACTAAAAGGTTGAAAGACATAGGTTTGGATTGTCATTGGTATTTCTAGTTGTCACTTCATGAATGATTTGGAACACAACAGCAATTTCAAAAAAAAAAAAAAAAGCAATAGTTGATTTGATTGGTAGAAGTTAAAATTGAGATGACTGGAGTCAAAGGTTCAATTGATGAATTTAAAATTATAAAGATATTAATTTTCCTCATGATTTAATAAAATAATCACAATAATAATAAATATGAATAATATAAATTAAAGAAGAAATAATTAACTGATTAATGCTCATGGTCTAGCTTACAATTGAACATGCTCCAAAATGGAAAACAAATTTAGAGAAAAATGAAATCAGGATTGCAAGTTTTGCTCCTAGAATATTACAAAAATTTGGTATAAGAATTTCCATTAAGCTATTCAAAGATGCGCCCGAGCATCCGATTGCACCACTAGGTGATAACTATTAACTTCATATCTGCTTGACATGTGACCTAAATGATTGTGAAATGCCAGGACCTGAAATGTAACCATGAGAAAAGTTGCACGTTACATAGGATCAATTGTCTAAAAAGTACTTGATGGAGTTGTATCTAATTAATATCTAACTTACTATTATTTGCAACTCTATAGCAGAAAAACGCAGGCCCTTCTCAAATTGTCAAGTGGCAAATTCACAATCAAAGTCTCAAGCTCTCCTTTCTCTGTGATAATTATATTTTGATCACCATCACTGGATTCAGTGCATTTTCAATTATTTGTTCAGATTCAGCATTGAGTGTATTTGGTATCTTGGACATCTAATGGGTACCCGTTGCTTCTGCTTGCTGGATAATTGGAATCCTGATAGTCTTGCATTTTAATTGACAGAAACTAAATGAAGCAGTATAGTCCTATGAGTTTGTAAGACTCACAAGCAAATGCTTAACTCCAAAAAAAAAATTTGTAATCCTTCATTTATCAATTGTAGATGGGAAAAATATTGAAGTAATAATGCTTCCATTTTTGCTTTATCCATTGAAAGATATTACATGTTATTTAATCTAAAGTAGCTCAATTGACTTAGTTACTTGGATCATTAGGAACTATCGAATGATTAATTTAGGAGAATATTTTGCTCTACTAATCTGTCATAAGCCACTAACAAACCTTTGCGCAAAACTGATTCTTGACTGAGAAGACCAATCTACCAACTCATCCGCTTCAATTTAACCTTCCAATTTTCAATTCCATCAGGTGACCTGATTTAGGATCAAACGATCTTTGCAATATTGCAGTCACTATGCATTCCCCGTTTCCACTTTTTCCAACAATTGTGACTTTATGAAAGTAAAGAGTCACAACATTACAATTATGACTTGATTAATCTGTTTTTTTCTTTTCAGATTCAATAAAACCATTAAGTTATATAAATCTTTGGGCTCACCTCTCACAAAAGAAGTGATAAGAACCACTGCCAAACACCATTTTTACCTATTTATTTTGGTCACTAGAAGACTTTTAAGAGCCAAAGTAAGCAAAATTCATTACAAGCCAAAGGAAACTTCTCCGACTCTATAAAAACACGGCAAACCTTCTTTTTTTTTTTTTCTCTGAATTCGCAAAGCTCTCTCTCCATCTGACTACCATGACAACTCGGTGGAAGTCCACGGCGAGTGTGACAGTGACGGCGGAGGAATCTCAAGACTGCTCGATCTGTTTGGAACAGTTTGAGGTCGGTAGTGAGGCTAGAGAGATGCCATGTAAGCATAAGTTTCATTCTGCGTGTATCCAAAATTGGCTCCGTGTTCGTAGATCCTGTCCTCTTTGCCGATTCGCTATGCCTCTAGAGGAAGAAGAAGAAGAAGAAGATGGAAGAGGTATCCATCAACATCAACCCATCTTAATTTGTCCTATACTTGTTGTTCATATCGGTTCGTATCGCATTCAAGTTTTTAAATCGGGCTCAAATCGTTTTCGTCGAGTTGATTCGGGTTTGAATTTGGGCTCGAATGTTGATTCTGTTATGGATATGGATTTGGATTCGGATTCGGATTCGGTTACGGAAATGGATATTGATTAAGTTTGATGACCCGTCAACTTGATCTACAAGACATGGAGTTCTGAAGACATGAATAGAAAAACTAGTTATTTAAAAGAAAGATTCATAGTTTGTAACGTAGCTGTTCTTAGTCAAACAATTAATCAAAATTAAACTTTTCTTTTTTTCCTTTCCAAAGAGTATATGTTTGTTTATCTGTTTTAATTAGTTTTTTTTCAATGACTTTTGTATTTTAATATTTTATTGCATTATCTTTCAAGGTCGAAAGGGTGTTTTTCTAAGATTATGTGCAGGGGTGGAACTATCTAGAAGGCCCCCCAAACTTTTCAATAATTAAATTTTCACCCCTGTAATTAACAAATATATGTTTCCCTCCTCCTTAGAACTCTTCATATTTCTTTTATCAATACCTTAAATTAAATTGGTCAAATTTTTATATTTGTTTATTATTTTGAACCCTCATTTTTAAAATTTTAGTTTCGCCCCTAATGATGAAAATGGATAACTTCAAATTATAAAAAAAAGCAAAATCTTGACTTTTTATCAAGAGATTTATAATTAAGTATAAATATTTTATTATATTGAATTAGTCTATATTGATTCTCTATAATTTTGAGGGAACACTCATTTTTTTAGTTAAAACCTTTCTATTTACTTAAAAATAATGAAACAAACGAGTGCCCAGTTAAGTATAAATATTTTATTTTATTTTTTAAAATTAGTAAATATGAAATAAGATGAAAAGAAAAACCCTTCAAATCTCTATCTCTGCCTCTTTTTCTCTCATTGGATTCGCTAGCTATTGCAAAACAAAAATCATGCATGGTAATGGAAAACAAGGCAACCAAAAGGATTTTGGAGCCTCAGACAACATTTAAATTGAAGATTTTATATATTTAATTTTTTTTTAAACTCTTCTAATTTGTAGTATAGCAAGAGATTTAAATTAGAGTTTTATGGTGGCCCATGAATTGAGTTGACATGTTAATTTAGGAATGTTGTAAAATTATTGTGAAATTTTGTTGTGTTCACATCAAACCGTGTAAGTTATAACTGTGGTCTGTGGGCTATACTCCTATCCAAAAAAAAAGTGAGAACCATCCAGCTGTACTCCACTACATCCTATATTCCAGGGGCGGAGGGAGGGCGGGGGGGGGGGGGGGGGGGGGGGGGCGAGGGGGGGCAGGTACTTTCAATTTTTTTGACTAATAATGACTTGAAATACCTTATTTGCCCCCCACACACACAAAAAAAAAAAAAAAAAAAAAAAAAAAAAAAAAAAAATCTCTGAACACAAAAACAATTCACCTTACCTTTCCAGCTCCTAGTAGTAGTAGACTTCTACTTTTAGTACAATTCTATATATAAAATCAATGGGTCCATTTAGTAATGATTAAAAAAAAAAAAAAAAAAAAAAAAAAAAAAAACTCTTCATTGATTCATTGAATAGAAGTCTGGACACAAAAACTTGATAGACTAGAAAAAAACGTACTACAAGTTTACAACTATAATATAAAACTGTGGGTCCCACTTAGTAATGATTAAAAAAATAAAAAATAACAACTTTGTTACACCTACACAGAATAGAAATAATACAATAGAAATCAGTACTAGAATAGAACTTTGAAAAAAAGAAAGAAAAAGAAAAAAGGTATATATAATGCAAACAAAGCACGCCTCCAATTAAAAAGAAAAAGAAAAAATCTTTTTATACTAGTCTCTTTCTTTGATCTCAGAGTTTTTATGGAGTTTTTAAAAGCATTCAAGTTAGGTTTTTAAGTCACATATTCAAATATTCACAAGTATGCATACTCTTAATACTTTTGCTTTGATTTATTTATTATTTAATTTTTTAAAGAATCAAATTATATGTTTAAATTGTTTATATTTAGATAGATCTCTTGATTTGACTATTCTTAACCATAAATTTATAGTTCAAACTATATGTTTAAACTATTTGTATTTATAATGATCTCTTAATTTGATTATTCTTAACCATAAATTTATAATTCAAATTATATGTTTAAACTATTTGTATTTATAATGATATCTTAATTTGATTATTCTTAATCATAAATTGTATTTATTTTGTTATTAATATTGATTAATTTTTTTAGATTAATTTTTACTTCTAATCTTGTCTTTTAATCTTGCCCCCCCTGACCTAAATTCCTAGCTCCGCCACTACTATATTCTTATGGCTAAGTTTAAAAAAAAAAAAAAAGTGTCCTATCAGAAAGAATACCACTATGGAAAGAAAAGAGAGTTTAGTACTAGTTTAGTAAAGTTTTTAGTACTTTGTGTTTGTTTTGTCCTATCAGAGTATCAGACTATCAGTAATTCAGTGTCCAAAGAGGGGCAGAATTAGAAAAGCCATCATTAGCAAAAAAACGTGTCCCATGACTCCCATCCCATGATGGGATGGGAGTCATGGGACACGTTTTTTTGTTCAGTGCAGTGAAAGTGTGAAACAAACTAAAAATATATATAATTTAAGTTAAATAAATAGAAGACCAAGTTTTTATTTTCGGAAAGACAAAGAGAAAGAGGGGAAGAACTGAAGAAGAAGAATACCTCTTGTGGCCGACTGGAAGACTGGTATGATGCTGGAATCAACAAAGACAAATTTCAAGCCAGACTAACTGACTGAGTTGACGAAAAAAGATCAAGAATCAAGATGAAGATGAAGAAAAGAAAGGTAAGACGGTGGAGAGGCAGAGAGATAGGGAGATGTGAGGTTTTTCTTTTGTTTTTGAAATTTATAATATGTATTTTAGCATATTTCAAGACAATTAAGTTGTATTATTAATGAATTTGTCTGCTATTAATTTTGATTTTAGCATATTTCAAGAATGAGTTAATAAATTTTTCTCCTAAAATTTAATTTTGTTAGCTAAAGTTTGACTCTTTTTTTTCTTTTTAATCTTTTGCATTTTAGGATATAATGGAGTCTTTTTAATGCATTTTATTGACAAATAAAAATACTTAAAATTTTTTTAACTAAAATATATAAATAAATATATTATATATATAAATTTTTTTTTTACAAGTGGGGGCTTCTTTTATTTGGGAGTCTTAGGCGATTGTATCACTTGCATCGCCTGTTGAGCCAGCCCTGGTTTAAGTCCAACGCAATCTACCATATAAGAATTGATTAAAAAAATTAAGATGAAAATGCTCTATATTCTATTTTCAATGCAAAGTGAAGACAGGACAGAGACATTAGCAATTCAGTATGAAACAACTCAAAACTGCACTAGCAACAAAAAAAAGAAAAAAAGGGCCCTGTTTAATATGGAGTCGCTTACACCGTTTCTTATCATAGGTAGGTGAAAGAGTAAAACAAATAGGTTTTGGGCTCTGTTTTAGATGAATTTGAAAAATGGGCTGAATAAACGATTTGAACTCTAAATATTTCAAATAAAAACACCAAAAAATATCAATTAAATTAAAATCAAGAAACTCCAAATCAACGACAGATCAAATAATTCAAAATAACATTAGAATTTGCTTCTTTAAATTTTTTTTTTTTTGTCTGTAATATCAAGAAACTCTAAATCAACTAAAGATCAAACAATGAGAATTAGCTTCTTTAATTTAATATATGTTTTTTGGGGGTTTAATTTAATATGTGCCTTTTTAGGGATTTAATGGTTCAGAGAAAAAGTTGATTTTGGCAACTAGAAGTTGATTTGTACTACACTCTCATATGTTGAAAATTTAGCCATTAAGCTAAACCACGTAATCCTTGTGTATTCTTGTGTTCTTTATTTTATGCTTCCACTTCTACATTTATTCTAGCTTATTCAACATTGTATATCAACGCTAATATTTAAAATAAATAATTAGAAGTTTTTGTTAGAAATGTTAGGAAGTACCAGTTAACTTCATGAGCTCACAACTAATTGCAATAATAATAAAATGGTTGAAGAATAAATGTAAGAATTAAGACACACAGTTAGGATGTGGTGGGCTGGTGATTTCTGATTTGTCCAACTTATTGGTTTGGTGTCAATCCTGGAATGGCTCTCATTTAGTTGGTAGCTCTCATTTAGTTAACCAACCATAGCATAGAGCCAACTCTAATCCTTCTACGTGTGTAAGCTAAGATTCCTACTTGTACTAAAAGTCTATTAATTAGTCTAGGGTTTAGTCTATTGTATATAGTCATGTTATGGTTTATTGTAACACAAGATTTGTACTACACTCTCATTGGTTAAAAATGTAACCCTTAAGATATGTTTCAAATGCATGCAATTTTATTTCTGAAAGTGAAGGAGCAAAGTAATTTGGTGAAGCATTACTCGTGCTGATCATTATCACCAATTGCATGCTTAGGAGTCCTTTAAGAACACTCTACCTAACCATTTTGACTCTGTTATTTTTTTGGGGGTACTCATGATTTTTCTCTTAATTGCAGTAAATTTAGTCAAGCAAAACTTGCCTTTCTTTTTAAGTAACAAATTCCTCATTATATTTATGGCAAAATTTAGGTATAATATATTAAGTTTTTCAATCAAATTCAAATACTGGTTACATTAACCAATAAAATATAAACAATTATATATTTCCTAAGAATAATTAAATTTAATACAAATATATATATATATATATATTTAAATTTAATTAAATAACATAATATACCCCTGCATCTAAGGTTTAGTGACAGTAAATTCAGTGAAGCAAAACTTGCCTTTCTTCTTATTGAAAACGTCATCGTTATATTTATACTTCTAAAATATATTTTAGTCCATATAAAGAGCTTGAAGTTTGATTTTAGTTCCTAAACTTTAAATTTTTTTTATTGTCCTTAAATTATAGAAAACATTATACTTTTTGTTCTTCTGTTGAATTTCATTAACTTTAATCCTACATGTCTAATTAAGTAGCATTATCTTTAGCATTAGAGAGTTTGACACGTTTTTCCTACATGATCCCATCATTACATTACATTAAAAATAAAAAATAAAAAAGACACAGGAGGTGAACTAGTAGCATGAAACCTTATACTAGTGACATATGGTATGAAAGCTTAAGGAGAAAAAGTGTAACATTTTCAACAATTTATAAACAAAAAAAAAAAAAATAAATAACTATCTAAAGTTTAGGAACAAAAGAAAAATGACATGAAAACTTTCGGGATGAAAATAATATATATTTTTTCCTATTTATATATACAAAAAAGTAAAAAGAAGTTGACAAATATATTCCTTATTTATTATAGCATTTAGCCAAACTTATTTTTTGAGAAAATAATTTGATTCTTTATAATTTTGAGAATATATATATATATATTTTGAGGAAGAGCTTTCAGTTAAAAGAGATATTTGTTAATTAACTTTTACTGCATTCCAATAAAGTTGGACTCACCTGATTCATTTTTTACGAGTGCAATGAAATATTCATTAACAAAAGCCTTCAATTAATTATTTTTTATTTTTTGGGCTACTTAGAAAATGGTCAATGATTTCCAAACCTTGCAAAAATGTGAATTTTGTGCACATAGACAACCATGTGCAAATTACCCATTCAAGTTGATATGCTTTCGGTGTTTCCTACTTATCATCATTTTCAAGATGCTTGCATTCATTATTTCAATTACTCAACTAAAGCTCAATTGCTTATTGAAGAGGTAGTGCAACTGTGACGTGAAGGCCCATTTATAAAGCCCAAGTCAATTACTCAAGCTGCCATGAGGTCCATGATAACACGAAGAGAAAAACACGAAAACTACTTCATGTAGCCATTCAACCTAGGTCCTCTGAACTTAAAGCTCATTATTTTAAAGTGCAAAAGTTACAACATCAGATATCTGTATTTGTATCCATGTTTCTTTCTTTCTTGTTACTTATTAGAGCCATTGTTAACATTGCCTGGTTTCTAACAAACTAATTTTAAATTGTATGGATATTATTCTCAACTCTCCTCACAATTTGATAAAACAATAACACATATAGTAATAATAGAATTTAATAAAATACAGAAAATAAATTAAACGAAATTTGAATGACTTAAATTAAAGAAGAAATGAGTAACTTATTATGAATGCTCATGGTCTAGCTTACAATTGAACATGCTTTAAAATGGAAAATCAACCAAAGATAAAGAAAAATCAGGATTGCAAGAATCAATATTATATTGTAATCTTATAATGTTTTTTACTAGCTTTTTGATTAAAAACTTCTCTAGTGCCACGCTGGTGGAATAACAGGTTGTAGCTACAGCAACTATCCAATTATCTCTAATCATCAAGTTGTTCAAGCTATTAATATGTGAGAAATTTTCAATTTGCCTATGTTGTGTACTAAAATCTGAGGTGAATTTATAAATTATAAAAGACCACCTTTAGAAACCTTAGCTTCTACAATATATATATATATATATATTCTTTTCAAGATAAAAAACTATAGATTTCAATTGATTTTTCTATTTGACAGTTAGGAAAGACACACTATTGTAAGGGGACTCCAGAATTGCACATTCAAAATTTGCTTATGCTACCCAAAATACTACAGGCTATTGTGTATTTTATTTGCAACCTGAAGAACAAAAAGCAAAAAGAGTAGGAGGAATCACTCTTTTTGAGTTATTTATCAAACATACTCTTTTTGTTATTGCTTTAATTTATAAAAATTTAAAAAATTATGATTTTTGAGAGGCCCCTCTGACATTAATAAATTTAACCTAGTAATTGGTGGTTGATACTATATTATGCTGAACACCAATTTTTTTTTTTTTTTTCATTTAAGTTATTAGAATAACACCAATAAATCAAGTTGAGAAAAAAAAAATACTAAAATTGGATTCATTATTTTATTTTTATTTTTTTTTAGTGAGAACTGGATCCATTATTAGTCATATTTGAAAATGAAATAACTATTCATTCTAGAAATACTTAATTTTCCTTGAAAATGACAAAATGCATAAATTGTTTATTTAGAGGGAAAAAGACAAAAATTTCATCTCCAACTCGATTGAAAACACTAGGATATGCTAGGACTAGAAGTATAAACTAATCTACTTTATACTCCAATTACAACTTACAATGAAAGAAGAAAAAAAATTATATGTAGCAAACTATGGTTAGTGGTGCATAAAGTGGAACATAAAAAATGATTCACAAATTTTTTATTGCTTTTGGAAACTATAGTACAATTAATAAAACATAAAAGGTATTGATTGAACTAAGATCAAGAAACTCCAAATTAACGACATATCAAATAATTTAAAATAACACTTGAATTTTCTTTTTTTAATTTTTTGCAATATCAATAAGCTCTAAATCAACTAAAGATCAAACAATGAGAATTTTCTTCTTTAATTTAATATATTTATTTTGGGGATTTAATTTAATATGTGCCTTTTTAGGGATTTAGTGGTTCAGAGAAAGAGTTGATTTTGGCAACTAGAAGTTGGAATCAAGCTGACTGGAAATAAAGCTTCTTAGATGAAGTAAAAAATGGTACAGAGCATAAATCACAACTCTTATAGATGACCAAAATTTAGAATAGGCAATTTTGTTAGATGTGCTCTATGCTACTAGCTCTTAGGATCAAAAATACATAACTGTGGATTTCATATTCTCTTGAACATGACTAAAATATTGTTTGCTAGAAATGCCTGGGCCAAAATGACAATCATGAGACAAGTTGCACATTAGGTACAATAATCACTTATCTAAAAAATAATAAGTATTTAATTAATAATCACATTACCATTATTTGCCCCTACTGTAGAGAAACACTATTTTGTAGCATAATCAAAGTCTCAAGCTTCCCTTTCTATATTATATAACACTATTTTTAACCACCATGATTAAAATTGAGTGATTGATTGCATTTGTAGCATTATGTAGCAATGTCTTGGACGTCCAAATTCCAATGGTTTGTAGGAGAATGCGAAGTAACATGAAAAATAAATGAAAAACGAAGGAAAATGAGAGCAACCAACAATTTTTTACGTGGAAAACTCTCTGTGAAAAGGAACACAGAGAGAAAAACCACGGGCTCAAGCCAGTCTTCTTGTGCACTATTTTCTTAAGGTATGTCTTACTTAATACAAGTTTTCCTTCCTCTTATATAAAGGGAAGGCGAAGAGTGTACACCACATCAGGTAAAATTCTACTGGCCAAGACCATTGTTACATGCGAATGAAACATTTTGCTCCGTCAATGTCCTCTCCCCTCTGCCTGCATGGTGCTACAATGCTATGTAGACGAGGCACACCTACTGTTACCCCTGAAAGGCTGAGACATTATCTCAGGTTTAGCTCTGCACTTGGTTGTGGATGGTGCCTCTGTAGAGTGTACTAGGAGTTTTTCTTTTGTCGAACACATGCAAGATTCTATAAGAACTAATCTCCGGTTGTTCCTCATTAGCTTTTAGATTAATAACTAGGTATATAGTTTCCCTCTCTTATAGAATTGAAGTTCAGGAACATTAAATGTAGATGAATTTCCATTAAGCTAGTAACAGATTTGTCTGCATCCAATTGCACCGCTAGGCGATAGCAATTAACTTCATATCCGCTTGACATGTGACCTAAATGTTTGTGAAATGCCTGGACCTGAAGTTCAACCGTGAGACAAGTTGCATGTTACATAGGATCAATCGTTTAAAAAGTACTTGATAGAGTTGTTTCTAATTAATTTCTACCTTATTACTATTTCCAACTCTGCAGCAGAAAACACTAGCCCTTCTCAGTTTGTCAAGGTGGCAAATTCACAATCAAAATCTCAAGCTCTCCTTTCTCTCTGATAATTTTATTTTGATTACCTTCAGATAATGGACAAGTCATGACAGTTGTGGCCTGATTCATCATCACTTGCTTCAGTGCATCTTGATTTATTCGTTCAGATTCAGCTTTGAGAGTATTTGTAGCCTTGTTTAAAGTAGTATCTTGGACATCTAGTGGCTACCCGTTTCTTCTGCCCGCTGGATAATTGGAATCCTCATAGTATTACCATGATATGATAGTCCTGCATTTTATTTGATAGAAACTAAATGAAGCAGTATGGTCCAATGAGTCTGTAAGACTCACAAGAAAATGCTAAACTCCTAAAAAAAAAAAAAAAAAATTTATAATCCTACATTTATCAATTGTAGAGAGGAACAAGATTGAAGTAATAATGCTTCCACTTTTGCTTTATCCATTGAAAGCTATTTAATGTTATTTTACTCTAAAGTAGCTCAGTTGACTTAGTAACTTGGATCATTAAGAACTATCGAATGATGAGTTTAGGAGAATATTTTACTGTACTAATTAACCTGTTGGAAGCTACTAACAAATCTTTGTGCACTTGTAACTTTGATGCAGCTTTGCTTTCCACCTCATTTGCATTTCCTTCTTTCTCATATGCAGTGTTGGCATGGATGCACCATTGAACAAAAATTATTCTTGACTGATAAGACCAATCTACCAACTCATCCACTTCAATTTAACCTTTCAATTTTCAATTCCATCGTGTGACCTGATTTAGGATCAAATGATCTTTGAAATATTGTAGTCACTATGCATTCCCCATTTCCACTGTTTCCAACAATTGTGACTTTCTGAAGGAAGAGAGTGACAACAATACAATTATGACTTAATTAATCTTTTTTTTTCAATTATGACTTGATCATTTAAAAAAAAGATCTAACACTGCTTTGGTGCTAAAGCTGTATAGAAGTAAAAAGGTGGTAAAACACAATTTGAAAATAAAATTTAACTTTGCCAAAATGAATTGCAAAGCTAAGGCCTTGCAAAACCTGAATATCCAGCCTAGTTGAATATCTAAAGCTTACATGATGAAGCTCACCCTGTACTCATTACTTAGGTCAATGTTTAACTGAATCTGTCATTGCTAATAAGGAAGCATCAAAAGCTTTGTCTTTTGCTACTTAGGTCTATGTTTTCAGACAAGGTAAAACAGTAATGTTGAAAGTATTAACATTGTCTTTTGAACTTTTAGTCAATTGGCTGACAAGACCAAATTTCCCCAACTCCATTTAATCTGAAAATTTTTGAGATTCATATTATCCATAAGAGCTTTGCCCACCTGAAGATCATTGTATCAATTTGGAGAACTGACAACTGTTGGCTTCCCACTTTTGATTTGTCCAACCAAAGCTCAAGTTTTGCCAGCTGGGATATACAATTAGAATCAATTAAATATATTTGCTGATTCAATAAAGTTAATTGATTGAAATAAACATAATTAACTTCTTTATCTACATTTAGGTCATCTAATATCTTTCCTATTGCGTCATAAGCATCAATGTCTGACTTCCTCTTTAATGGTTTCATACATCCTAAAGTCTATAGTTTCATCTAGAAGAAAATGAACTTGCGTAGGAAGCCGCCAGGCCAGAGACCTGAAACATCCATGTGGTAAGAAAAAGAGAAAAAAAAGCATAATACTTGCACACATACATTCATATGTTGTGCATGCACACATCTTCATTAAGGATCTTAAGCCACTAAAGTATCAGATACTTCTTTTTCAATTTTTTTCTATTTCTGCATGTATAACTGTGGAACCAACCCAGTTGGAAGAATAGGCATAATCAGATATAATAAAAATCAGCAATACTTGAAACAAAAAACAATAGTGAATTTGTTCAATTATAATTGAGAAATTTATAGAGGACTGAGTTTAAAATGATATGAATGAACCTGTAGAAGTATTAGGAGTTTTAGATCCTTATGGTCTTAGTTTCTATGTCTAGGATTTGAACAGTCACATGGATTCATATAATATATGAACCTTGCCCATTAATGCCTGGCATTTGCCTGATAAGTGAGAGAAAGAGATATACAATGATGTTTTGTTGACTAAAAGAAAATGAACTCATTATTACAAGTGAGTATTCACTGTAGTTTCTTGTTCCCATTGATAAAGAATTTAAGACTTTCTTATTTCAATTTTTTTCTCTTCTTTTTCCTCCTACTTTTTTTCCTGTAACCAAATGGAGAATAAATTTAAATAATCCATCACTAAATTATTATTATTATTTTTGTCTAACTTGAAATGTCAAAATAGTGCATTAATCCAATCTAAATGAGGCTCATTGGGGTGTCCAGTGAAAAGGGGATGATTACCCAAATACCTCATTAGGGGGCACCTCTTCCAGCTTTGCCTCTTTCCTTGGTAACCTCAATGAGGCTCAAAACTAGATTTAGTTTAGAACTCCCTCATTGGACTTTGTTGCTGAATAAGACTTTTTTAGCAGGGAGAGGGTCCAGAGTTAAGGGGATGATCTCGATGCACGATTAAAGTGGAAGCACATGGGGAAATTGAATCTAGAAGCCAAAATTTAAAATCAAGATAGAAATGAATTAGGATGACATAGGAGCAATTCAGTCCTTTTCAACAATAGTGTGATAGGAGCATTTCTTTCACAAAAATCTATAAATCCTCCCCTTACCTGTATACTGCCATTTGAACTCTGAGTGCATTTTGATCTTTGAGATCATTACAAGCCCATTGTTTAAGATGTTGAATCCAGAAGTACTATACGCTATAGTTGCTAGCTTTGAATTTCCGACCATATTATCATTATACCTTTGAAAAGATCAACAAAGTATGCCAAATACATTACCTCCTTGGCACACTTTTGAATAAAAACTCAAGTAACATTTTTTTTTCTTTATTAAGTAAAAGGAAATTGGCAAAGCCAAAAAATAAGTACTAATACATTTTACATATTATTTCATCTCATATAAATGTGGAAAGGACATATGATGATAATGAAAGTAATGAGACACAATTTCCAGCTTGTCATCTTACTGCATGTTGCAGGAGAATCCTTAGAACATTGAAAAGAAAGAATAGCATTGACATTTTAATTTTTTTATTAACATAATAAACAAGATTGCTATATATCTTTTTATGAAGGATCTAGGTTAATGATTGACATACATACCTAAAGAAGTCATAGTGGCAGTAAATTCTGAATTTGGTTCTCATTAATTCAGTTCCACTATCAAATAAAAGGGAGCAGGTTTATGCCACATCTCTGCCATCTTAGTAACAACTTGAGTTAGTCAACAATACTCGATCTCTTTAAAGAAGTGAGGTTATCTTAATCAAGCATATTGCAGAATCCCCCCTGATTTCCCCAACCATCTCCTGAATTTCTACTTGTCCCTACATTTCCCTCTGATAATCAAAGAACCAAGTGAATAAACTTGAAAACAGCTCAAAACTTTCCAATAAACACACTGAATTTATATCCATGAACACAACCACAAGTAGTAAGAACCCGACTAGACCACAATAATGTCCATATAGGTCAATATGATCTAAATTTGAAGAGGTAGTGCAACTGTGACGTGAAGGCCCATTTATAAAGCCCAAGCTGCCTAAGGCCCATGACAATTCCTAAACCTCTCTATGTATCCATTCATCCTAAGCCCATTGTATATATAATCTGTCCAAAAAATATTGCAAAAGGCAAAAAAAATATTGTTAACATTGACTAGGTAAATTTTTTTTTTAATTATTATTTTTTTTGATAAGTAAAAAGATATATATTCAAAGAGCTACCTCAAGAAAATAAAAGGTAGAGCAAGGAGTACAAAGAAGGACACAAACAACAAGAAAAAACAACAAAACAAACATAAGCCAACATAAGAACTAAGTACAGAGCAGAGAATTAAGGAACAAAGGGAGAGAGTCACTAGAGGTGATTCCCCAAGCCCTAGTCCAATCAAAAAGAGCACCACTAAAGAAAGCGAGCAACTGATTATCGGATTTGTCCGTATCTTCAAAGGTTCGCCAATTCCGCTCCCTCCAGATACACCACATAAGACACAAAGGAGCTAAATTCCAAATGCTAGAAGAATGCTTTCCAAACCAATTCCACCAACCAAAAAGCATATCTGCAACCGATCTTGGCAGAACCCAAGAGATCCCAAAAGTTCTAAAAACCAAGCTCCACAGCAAATAAGCTTTTTCACAATGAAGAAGCAGATGATTCACCATCTCCCCATTGCTACGACACATAATGCACCGGTCAACAAAAACCACTCCTCTACGTCTCAGAATGTCTCCTGTAAGAATTTTCTCCCAAGTTGCAGTCCAAACAAAGAAAGAGACGCGAGGAGGAGCCTTAACCTTCCAAATACCTTTCCAAGGAAAGATAATAGGCAAAGGACAACGAAGCTTGTTGTAGAAAGAGCGGATGTCAAAATCCCCTTTCTTTGTCAACGTCCACCTCATACGGTCTCCAAGCTCAAAACGAGGCAAATTAGAACCCAAGGTACGGAGGAATTCATCCACCTCACGCATCTCCCAATCATTTGGATCCCTTAACAAGCGAACATTCCAACTTCTCTGAGCCTCCATCCCTAACCTTTCGAGAGACAAGGCCATCGATGCCTCTCTATTAGCAGTAATCCCATACACCAATGGGAAGGATCGATGGAGTGGAAAGTCCCCACACCACCAATCTGTCCAAAACTTCACTCTATCCCCCACCCCTACTTCAAACTGAATGCATTTACTAAACACCTCCCAACCTTTTCGAATACTTCTCCATAAACCACACCCATATGCACCCCTACCCAGCTTAGAAGACCAACCCCCCCACTCTTCCCCAAACTTCGAAACTACAACCCTCCTCCAAAGACGAGTCTCCTCAACCCCAAACCGCCATAACCATTTTCCTAATAAGGCTTTGTTGAAAGTGGTTATTTTCCTTACACCCAAACCACCATTCGCCTTAGGAGCACACACCTTATCCTACCCCACCAAGTGAGCCTTCGACTCCCCCCACAAGAAGTCCCTTTGCATCTTCTCAATCTTATTCGCCACATGCGAAGGAATGGTAAAAAGAGACAAATAATAAGTAGGAAGGCTAGATAGCGTACTCTTAAGTAACGTCAGTCTTCCACCTTTCGATAAATACAGCTTCTTCCACCCAGCCAGCTTCCGCTTAATTTTCTCCAAAATAGGATTCCAAATAGAGGGAGACTTATGAGGAGCCCCTAACGGCATACCTAGATAGGTCATAGGCAAAGTCCCAATCCTACAACCCAGAATCTCTGCCAAGGCATGCACATTATTAACCTCTCCTATTGGAACCATCTCGCTTTTCAGAACATTAACCTTCAAACCTGTCACAGCCTGAAAACAGAGGAGAAGCATCCAAATGTGAAGGATCTGCTCCTCTTCCGCATCACAAAAAAGAATAGTGTCATCCGCAAACAGAAGATGAGAGACACATTCCCCTTCACCCCGTTTACCATCTGCCTTAAAACCCCTGATCAAACTAGCACCTTCAACTCTTTTCAGCATTCTACTTAAAACCTCCATAATAACCAGAAACAACATAGGAGATAGCGGGTCCCCTTGTCTCAAACCCCTCGTGCTCCTAAAGAAGTCAGCTGGAGTCCCATTAACCAAAATAGAGAAATGAACAGTTGAAATACAAGTCCGGATCCATCTACACCACTTCTCCCCAAAGCCCATTCTCTTCAAGAGATCAAGTAAAGCCTCCCAATTCACGTGATCATAAGCTTTCTTGATATCAAGCTTACAAATAACCCCCGGAGTCTTACTCTTAACACGACTATCAACACACTCATTAGCAATGAAAACTGAGTCAAGAGTTTGTCTACCTCCCACAAAACTATTCTGGGACTCAGAGATCAGTTGGTCTAAAACCGTCTTCAAGCGATTTGCCAAAACCTTAGACAAGATCTTGTACAAGCTCCCCACCAAGCTAATAGGCCTGAAATCTCGGATATTGGAAGCATCGTTCTTCTTAGGAATTAAGGCTATGAAAGTAGCATTCAGAGATTTCTCAAACTTACTGTGGAGATAGAACTCCTCAAAAACTGCTAGAACATCTCTTTCCACCACTCTCCAACAATGGTGAAAGAAGGCCATAGAAAAACCGTCTAGACCTGGGGCTTTATCCCCAGCCAACTCATAAACAGCTAGAAGAATCTCCTCCTTCTCAAACCTCCTTTCAAGCCAACACCTCTTCGACCCATCTATCTGATCAAACTCCAAACTCCAAACCTTCCGCAAAAGGCCTCCACTCCTCTGTCTCCTGATACAAATTTTTATAAAATTGAACCACTCGAGCAGCCACCTCAGACGGCTCCTCATAAACCACCCCATCCACCTCCAAAATTCTTAGATGGTTAAACCTTCTACGGGAATTAGCCATCTTATGGAAGAATTTAGTATTATAATCTCCTTCTTTAATCCATAACATTCTTGATTTCTGTCTCCAAGAGATTTCTTCCAAAGAGAGAAGACTCTCTACTTCGGATCTCACCACAATCCTCTCGCATGTCTCAGCATCAGTGAGGCCAAACTCCCCTTCCTTGGCATCAAGCAATTTCAAAGTCTCTAATAATTGAGACTTTTTGCGTCCGACATGACCAAACTCCGACCGGTTCCACTGGAAGATATCTTCTTTCAAGGCCTTCAATTTTTTGGCAAACACAAAGCTAGGAGTACCAGAGAAAGAATGCCGATTCCACCAAGAGTGAACTCTATCAATGAACCTGTCTGTCTTTAACCACATATTCTCAAACCTAAACGGACTTTTCCCCCTCGCCATTCCCCCTACCTCCACCAAAATTGGAAAATGATCTAAAACAGGACGAGGTAAAACCCGCTGGAACACATCCAGGTAATGCTCTTCCCAATCATGAGACACCAACACTCTGTCTATCCTAGACATCGAAGGCCGATCGGAGCCGCTAGACCAGGTAAAACGCCCTCCCTCCAAAGGCAAATCAATCAAATTAAGATCCTTAATGAACTCCGAAAAAAGTTCCATAGCCGTACTAAATAAAAAACACGTACTAATCATTGGATTTAATAAAATTCAGGAAAAAAAAAATAATAAAACAAAGTATGAATGATTTAAAATATTAAAGAAATAAGATACTTATTAATACTTACAATTTGTTTCTAGTGTTACTTACAAAAGGTTCATCCATCTCAAATGACCTAAAAAGGAACCAAATATAAGTAAATCCGTCACTTATATTAGAAAAAAAAAATACATTTTTCTTTTATGGAAATAAAAACACATTCAAGTTTATGTGTAACAGAGAATTCAAACAAAAAACATACCAGCACAGGCTAATTCTGCAGTGTTGTTACAAGATATACTTCTCCCCACAAATATTATCCCAATATCACCAAGTGCTGATTTTCACTCTGACAAGATGAGAAGTAAAACATCCAAAATGCATCACCACATCAACTTGGTTTGAGAAACAAGGATGTATTTACTTGAATGAAGAAACATATGAAATATTTTCCATATTCTTTCTCCTAATATGTGAAGAAAGCATGCGAGGAATGAAAGTTCTATTAGCTGGCAAAAAGAAAACAAGGAACCACTGCTAGATAATTAATTACCACCAAGTTATTGACTTGTTGAACAACTTCAACGCCCAAATATTTTGGTAAAGAATTGATTTTTAAGTTCATATTCCTTCTTTTTTTCAGTTTGTTCTACATAATGAAAACTAATAACCAGGAAAAAAAATATAGCTATACAGTTAAAGTGGGTGGAGAAGATTTTTTTTTTTTTTTTTTTTTTTTTTGCATAATGAAATCAATACCTGAATCTTCTTCTTTTGGTTGAGCTAGATCTCCAACCAAGTTTTGGATGTGGGCAAGCCAATCATCATTCTTACAACTTTCCACTAAGATGGGACAATTCCAAATTGTTAGTGTCTTCAAATACATAAGGCCAGGCAATGATGTCAAATTGGGGCAATCCCAAATCTCAAGTGATTGAAGAGATATGATGTTGCAAATCCACTTCGGCAAAGTCTTCAAACTTGGACAATTTGAAATCTTGAGATTTCGCAGAGAGGTGGCCTGTTGAAGTCCCACTGGAAGAGAGGACAATTTTGGATGATCATACAATCTTAGATTTTGAAGCTTCCTTAGGCATTGCCATTCCAATTCCATCCCATCCCCATTATAATTAAATAACACAAGTTCCTCAAGTGCAGTGAGATGTTGTATAGTTTGAAGGAGAAGACCATCATTGCCTTCCATTAGACTAATACGCAAAGATTTTAATTTGGAGAGAGGGGTGAATAAGGCGGCAAGTGTTGTAGAAGAAGAAGAACAACAACAACGAGTAGAAGAGATTGACTCTGCTATAGTTTTTGTTGGGTTTTCCGGAGATGCCATACTTATCATTCCCATCGATATTGTTTGCTCCAATGGCCTCAAATTAGAGTTCCCCAAATATAGTTCTTCAAGATAGGGAAATAAAGGCATGGAAGACAGTTTAGGGCAATGATAAATACTTAGAGAGGAAAGACGAGTAAATGAAGGCAGAGAATTCTTTGCCTTCAAGATTGCTATCGTCGATATTCCGCCATAATTATCATAATCATCATCATCACCATCATCCTCCTCCTCAATGGAGTCCCTCCTCCCCTTCCACCATCCCTTTAGATTAGGACAATACCCAATTTGAAGGAACTCTAGGGATGGAAGGTTAACACTCTCGGATATCAATGATATGTACTTAAGAGAAGGAAAGTCAATCAATTCGAGAGTTTTGAGAGAAGGAAATTGATGCAATGGTGGTACAAGTTGGCATTTCTTAATTGAAATTAACATTAGGTGTACAAGATATTTTAGTGACGAAAGCCAACTTGGATATCTCACTCCCATGTACCCTTTTAATTCCAAATGTTTAAGATTTAGTGGTGGTTCCAAAGCTTTGATTGACTTCTCATCGTACCCAACATCCACTTCATCGACATCTCCTTTTATCCACTCTAACGCTAAGCCTTCAAGGTGTTGCTTCTCTTTCAAACTTGCAGCCTTACATTCTAATTCAGTATCTTTATCATGTCTCAGATTTTTAATCCTAAGATTTTCTCTCAGATGGTTTAATCCATGAAGTTCCTTCAATTCACCACCACACCTAGAGTCTGTACTCAACACATACTAAGCTAGTGACTGGAGGTTAGTCAATTGCCCTAGTCCACGTGGCATATGAGTCAAACTCTAGCACCCATCAATGTTAAGATGCCTAAGATTGACTAATTTAGTAAAATTTCTCGGCAATTCTATTAATCCTCTACAACAAGAGAGATTTAATGTCTCCAAATTCTGCAACCTTGTAATGGAATTAGGAAGCATCTTTATGTAATCGTTCCCTGAAAGATCGAGATATCTTAAAAGTTTCAACTTTCCAATAGAATGTGGCACACTACTAATGCCAGTGCCATTCAAATCTAACAGGCGCAAGAACTTAAAACTTGAAACAAATGTATCAAAAGTTGATTGGTTCCATACTTGTGATTGGTTCCAAACCACTTGACGTGGATGCCAAGCTTGACTTGGCAAAAGAAATGTTCTCATCCTATTTGCTTTAAACAACATGGTTGGAATTTTCAATGATGAGCCTAAATTAAAACCAAATGAGACGTGATGGGTTTTTTCACCAATGTTTTCCCCATTTATACCAAAAGTGATGTTCTCTAGTCCAACTACTGATATTGCCAAATCATGCATGAGATCATGTATTTTGAATTTAGGTACATTGTCCCACCAATTTTCTTCAACTTCTTGAAAGAATGATCTCCAAAATAATTCCATAAAATACTCATAACCAACATCTTCTAAACATTGGTTTTGACCTGATAGCTTAATGAATCCTTGTGCCATCCATAGCTTAATCAGTATCTCCTTTTCAATCTGGTAATCCTTTGGAAATAAATTGCAATAAGCAAAGCATTGTTTCAAATGTGATGGGAGATGATCATAACTCAACTTAAGTGTTGGTAGGATATCTGTTTCTTTTTTATTTACTTTTGAAAAATCCTTATTCTTGAAGGACAACCATTCTTGTTCTGAGTCTTTAAAGTACAATAAGCTTCCTATTGTCTTTATGGCGAGTGGAATTCCTTTGCACTTTCTAACAATTTCCATTCCAATTTCCTTAATTCTTAAATTTTCTGGTTCTTGTCCTTTTTCAAATGCCTTTTGCTTAAATAAAGACCAAGACTCATCTTCATTTAAACCCCTTAAAAAGTATGGTTCAATAGTTTTTGAAATCTTTGCAACCTTCTCCTCACGTGTAGTCACCAATATTCTACTACCTCTTTCACCACTTAGTAGAAGACTTTTTAAACTATCCCATTTTTGTGAATCATCATTCCACACATCGTCTAATACAAGTAAATATCTCTTTCCATCAATTTCTTTTTGAAGATCATTTATCAATGTGTTCATTTCAAGGTTTTCTAGTTTCTTGCCTTTTGCAGATTCTAAAATTTTCTCAACAATTATTTTTACATCAAAATCATCAGAGACAAACACCCACAATTTTTTATCAAAATGTTTTTGCATTTTTTCTTCATTGAATACCAATTGAGCTAATGTGGTCTTCCTTAAACCTCCAATTCCAACTATCGGAAGAACTGACACATTCTCTTCAATATTGGAATCTAATAAATAGTCCATGATCACCTTCTTATCATTCTCTCTCCCAATAACATCTTCAACACGTACAAAATAATGAGTCTCCCTTACCCTATTGACTTGTGTCTCCCTAGGACGTTCCTCTAAGTGGAACCTCCTATCAGCTGCAATGGCATCTAACCTCTCCCTAATTGCCTTAATCTTATGACCCATTTTAAAACCATATGCAAGCTGATTTGATTTGGAAAAGAAGATGCGTACCTCTTTCGTCATCTTGTTCTGGGTCATTACTTCTTGTCGTAAAACATCAGTGGAAAAGCCATCCAGCAAGTCATCCGCTTCGTATAGTACATCTTTCAGCTTTCCTAACCAATTCTTGATGGTATGATTCTGCCGCTGTTGCTCCTCTGCATCCAGAAGCACAGCTTCAATTGTTGAAACCGTGTTCCCAAGCTTTTCAAGCTCAGCTTTGACACCCCAGAGCAATCCAATCTCTTTGAGTGCTAGGTTTCCCAATTGCCTAATGATTCCCTCAGCAACTTTGATGAGAGCTCCTTCCGCCATTGCACACTGGCAGGTGAATGAATGCTAAATGGTCACTCTTTAGACAAGTAAAGGTAGATAACTAGATGAGAAAGATCGTTTGTGGAGAGAGAGAGAGAGGGTTTACAGTGGACGAAATAAAGAAAAATGAAGAAGATGAAACGAAGATAGAGAAACAAGCTGAAGAAGGAGAGGGGAGAAATTAAAATGATTAAAAATTGTGTAGATATGGAAAAAAACAAAAAAACAAAAAACAAAAAACCTGGGTTGTAGTGGGTCGGTGGGTGGGAAAACTAAAGTCAATTGGTCCATAATTATTAATTAGTGAAGTATATATGTTCAGCAAAACAACTTGCCACTCCAATGATTTGGAAATATTACATACTGTACAGGTTCCCAATTTATTTTTTCAAATTCAATTTTGCAAGGGACTACTTCCTATTAAAATAGTCTTTATAATGAAAAGACTAGGTTATGATATAATCAACTTGTTTAAGTACTACTCCTATATACGACCTCCACGAGTAGTATAAAGTATAAACTCGTTCAAAGTTCTGCAGGATCTCTATTGTCAAGGTTCTGCAGCTGGCAATGTGATGCAGGACAACCTAGGCTTCCCACCTAGATTAGTCCTACCAATGAACCTTAGGCTTCCCCACCTAAGGAGTTTGGAATCACCACCAAACAAATACGCAAATAATCTCAATAATAATAATAATAATCTGTAACGTACAAAAGGAACCATCTGGAGCTTTATATACAGCTTCCAGGATAAAGATAAACTCTCCTAAACAAATCCTAAACAATCTCAAATACTAATATGATAATCCTAAATAGTCTCAAATACTAATCCAATACTAAAGATAAATCCAAATAAAAATAACATAAATGATAAAGATAATCTCCACAGATGTGCCATCATGTGGTGTCCGCACCAACTCCCCTGGGGTGGGAGAAACTCGACCCCGTCGAGTAAAACTCAAAGGATCAAGTGCCATCAGAATAAGCTCCATCAAGCCACAAGCTCACTGGGTCAGCATGGCGCCTCCGTCGACGCTCATATGTGCGAGTGATAGGAGGTAGAGATGAAGTGGTAGCAAGTGAATCCAAGTAAGCCTCCAAAAGAGCGGGATCAAGCTGCTGCAACTCCTCTCTGGTGATCCATGTACAGTCAGAATTAGGCCGTCCTCGCCAGCGAACCAAGAAACGCTGAACTGTTCCATCCCTAGTGAAAAGAGACTGCTCATCCAAAATAACATCAATAATATCTTTATGTGCCTTTTGGAAACAAGATGGTGTAGGGCTAGGGACATGTTTAGTCAAAGAAGGAGAGGGTGAAGCATCAAAAGGGTCATAGGGAATAACTGCTGGACCTTTAAAAGCAATTAAATCAGCAATATTAAAAGTAGAACTAATACCATAGTCTGAAGGTATATCAATCACATAAGCATTAGGTCCAAGTTTCTTTAATACCTTGAATGGGCCAGCACTGCGGGCCTGCAGTTTCTTAACGGTTCCTGAAGGATACCGTTCAGGCCTGATACGAATCATAACATAATCTCCTACATCAAAGTCTAAATGACGTCGATGTAAATCAGCCTGAGTCTTATACTTAAGATTACTAGCATGAATTCGTTTGTTGATCTCTTTATGTAGCTCATGCATGTGACTAGCAAACTCTACTGCAGACACAGAAACCCTATCATGTGAGGACATTGGGAGAAGGTCTAAAGGTCTCCTAGGTGTATAACCATGAACAACTTCAAATGGGCTCATACCTATGGACCTATTGACTGAGTTGTTGTATGCAAACTGGGCTACAGGGAGTATAGATTCCCAAGTCTTACCATTCTCACCTATGAGACACCTCAAAAGATTTCCTAGACTCCTATTGACAACCTCAGTTTGACCATCAGTTTGAGGATGATATGCTGTGGAGAATTTCAACTTTGTTCCCATCATATGCCAAAGGGTCTTCCAAAAATAGCTCATGAATTTAACATCCCTATCTGACACAATTGTTTTAGGTAACCCATACAACTTAACAATCTCATCAAAGAAAATCTTGGCTACCTTGGATGCATCAGAAGTCTTAGAGCATGGAAGAAAATGAGCCATTTTTGAGAACCGGTCTACCACTACAAAGATGGAATCAAACTTTCTAAGGGTACGGGGAAGACCTAGTATAAAGTCCATGCTAATATCCTCCCAAGGACGGTGTGGAACTGGTAGAGGAGTGTAAAGGCCAGTATTTTGCTTGCAATGCTTAGCTAACTGACATTGACGACACTGACCAATTATCTTAGCAACATCCCTCTTAAGACTTGGCCAATAGAACTGCCTCTCTACCTCTTCAATTGTCTTATCACGTCCAAAATGTCCTGAAAGTCCTCCCGCGTGCACTTCCCAAACCAAAAAGTCTCTAACTGATGTGCGGGGGATACAAAGCTTATCGGCTTTAAACAAGTAGCCATCTCGGAGGATAAAATCATCAACAACCTGAAGATGTTCAGTCCTAAGTGTAGTGTACACTTCTCCAAAATCTGGGCAAGCTTCATACTCCTCTTGTAACTTCTCAAACCCTATGACTTTTGTGCTCATCACAGAAAGTAAGGTGACTCGACGACTCAAAGCATCAGCTACCTTATTCTCAACACCAGATTTATGTCTCAAAACAAAAGAGAATCTTTGCAAATACTCAACCCAAGGGACATGTCGAGCATTTAATTTCTTTTGGGAATTGATGTGGCGGAGAGCATCATGATCAGAGTAAATGACAAACTCATGGGGTGTCAAATAATGACTCCAATATCTTAAAGCTTGTACCACAGCATAGAGTTCTTTGTCATATGTTGAATACTTCTTCTTAGCCTCATTTAATTTCTCACTAAAGTAAGCTATAGGGTGACAATCTTGGCTAAGAACTCCTCCTATGCCTACACCAGACGCATCACATTCCACTTCAAAGACCTTCTCAAAGTCTGGTAGGCGCATCACCGGTGCTTCTGTCATCTTCTTCTTGATTTCTTGAAATGCTTTACCAGCAGCATTTGACCATTGAAATTCGCCTTGCTTCATACAATCAGTGATTGGTGCCATGATTGTACTAAATCCACGTATGAAGCGGCGATAGAAAGTTGCAAGCCCATGAAAACTGCGAACCTCATGAATGTTCTTGGGTTCAGGCCAATCCACTATGGCCTTGACCTTTTCTGGGTCAGCAGAAACCCCTTTGGAGGAGACCACAAAACCTAAGAAAATAACACTATCACTAAAGAAAGAGCATTTCTTGAGGTTGGCATACAAGTTTTCTTTCCTCAAAGTGAAACAAACTTGTTTAAGATGGTCCAAATGTTGCTCTTTTGATTTACTATAAATGAGGATGTCATCAAAGTACACTACCACAAATTTTCCCATGAAAGGCCTTAGTACTTGTGTCATCATTCTCATAAAAGTACTAGGAGCATTTGATAAACCAAAGGGCATCACAAGCCACTCATATAGACCATCCTTTGTCTTAAAAGCAGTCTTCCATTCATCACCTGGGCGGATCCTAATTTGATGGTATCCACTTTTCAAATCAATCTTCGAAAAGATTGTGGCTCCTGACATCATATCAAACATATCATCTAACCTAGGGATAGGAAAACGATACTTCACAGTGATCTTATTGATAGCGCGACTATCCACACACATTCTCCAGGATCCATCTTTCTTTGGGGTCAAGAGTGCAGGAACTGCACATGGGCTTAAGCTTTCACGCACAAATCCTTTGTGCAAGAGCTCATCCACTTGTCTAACCATCTCATCATGTTGAAGAGGGTTCATTCTATAGTGGGGCAAATTTGGGAGTGCTGCTCCCGGGACAAGATCTATAGCGTGTTGAATATCACGCATAGGTGGCAACTGATTTGGAAGCTCCTTAGAAAAGACATCTTGGAACTCTTGAAGCACTGAACGTACTTCTTTTCTAGGTTCTTCAAAGTTATCTAGTGCAGCTTCTTTAACAACCAAAGCAAAGATGATGGAGTCTTGATGGACAGCTCTCTCAAGTTCTTTTGGACTAATAAGGTTCATATTTTGCTTTTTGGGCTCTTCTTTAACCTTACTTGCACTAACAAACTTAGTCTTGACTGGGTTAAGCTTAATCCTTTGTCCATTGTGCATGAAGGAACAAGAGTTCGAGCGACCATATAGAGTGACATCTAAATCATAGAGCCATGGTCGTCCCAAAATTATGTGTCCTACATCCATTGGAATCACATCACATGAAATCTGAGCCTTGTATGAGAGGATATGAATAGGAACAAGACACCTATCCTTGATGGCGATAGATGAATCATCTACCCAAGAAACCTTATAGGGCTTAGGATGGGCAACTAACTTCAAACCTAGGAGGGAGACAAGTTTAGAAGAAACTGCATTAATGCAGCTTCCACTATCAATGATAACCTTGCAATTTGTGGTTCCACACTTGACAAAGGTTTGGAAGATAGTATTTCTTTTCCAATCATCACTTTCTTTGGACTGTGCTAGAGTACACCTAACAACACTCATTACAGGAGTATCAAGACTACCATGACTGAGATTATCAAAAGATGGTAGAGCTCTAATGCAAGCTAATTGGGTGGAATCATCCTCTCCTATTTCTACAATGTCTTCAATGTTAGGCTCATAGACTACTTCTTCTACTTCTTCCTCTCCATCCAATTCTTCAATCAACAAAGTCTTATTAGGACATTGGGCAGCCATATGACCAAAGCCTTGACACTTAAAGCATTGGATTCTAGAATTGGGCCTAAATGTCTCTCTAACCACACTCTTCCCTTTGTCTTCTGGGCGCAAGGGCCTATTGTTGGGATTGGGTCTAGGTTGAGGGCCTTGTTGGTACCTACCCTGAGAGTTCTCTTCTATGTGTAAGGGTCTATTGTTGGGGTAAGGCCTATTTTGGGTACCTTGGAGGTATCTACCTTGCTGAGGCAACATTCGATTGTCAAATCTCCTTCCACCTTGGGGCCTAGGGATCAGCTCTAAATCTTGCACTAAGGTATAGGCATCATCAAGAGTTGAGATCTGTCGGGCCACCAATTCTCTTTGAAGATCATAATTGAGACCTTTCCTAAATCTACTCAAGGTAATTGGCTCATCTTCATTTGCATTGCTACGTATCCTGTACTCTTCAAATTGCTCTACGTACTCAGTAGCAGACCTATTGTCTTGTCTCAAATCATGCCATTGATCCAACAAATTGCCTAGATGAGAGACTGGGAAGTACTTTTCATTGAGCTTGGCTTTCATTTCTTCCCAAAGAGTTATGGGTGGTTGGCGGGTCTTACGGAGGTGGTTGACAACACTATCCCAATGGAGTTTTGCTCTTCCTACAAGTTTCATTTTGGCAAACCTAACTTTTCTATCCTCAGACAGTTCATACCACTCAAAAAAATGCTCCATCTCTCGCACCCAATCATTGTAGACCTGGGGGTTCCTAACACCATCAAAGGTAGGGGCCTCTACTTTGATTTGCTTAGCTGAGTTGTCTTCATTGTCTCTATGATCTTGCCTAGGGTGAGGGGCATGTCTATTATTATTTCTTCCATTATGTGTATTATCCTCGTCATACCTAGCCTCTAATTGGCCTAGACGGGCAGTAAGCTCTGCAAGGGCTTGTCTTAATTCATCTTGAAGAGGAGGGTCCATGTTTAGGTGGGATTGGGGACTAGACTGGGATTCAGAACTAGACTCTGATTTGGAATTAGACTGTTCTTCAGAACTAGTTACTAGACGACCACTACGCAAATGCATGCAAAGAGATCAACAAACTAATTCTAGCAAGTGAATAGTAAGGATAAAACTCAAGTTAAATTAAATGTGAAGAGAAGTCATGAATTCCACAGGTTGTTGCATTCAAGCAGTACTAGTGTCAACAAGAATTAAATTAAAAGGACCTAATTGTTGCAATGTGATTAGACCAGTTCAACTACTAATACTGAGAATTAATAAATTTAAAGGATTTTTTTTTTTTTTTTGTTTTGTTTTGTTTTTTTTTTTTTTTTTTTTTTTTTTTTTTTTTTTTTTTTTTGGCTAAAATAAAATACTGAAAGAAAATAAACCAGCAGCTAAAATAAGTTTAAGCAGAACAAAGGGCAAAGGCAGTAGCATGTTATTGAATATAAAGCTGAGGCACATATTAGACATATTGATGTTAAATCTGAAATTGTATCTCAATTCATTAAGTTAGGAAAGTCCAAACCTTGGTTGGGCTGACTTAACAGCCTAGGTCTCTGAACAGTGGGCAGCTACTAACAAGGAGAAATTGGGCCTCACGGTAGTGGAGTGGAAGTGGGCCTTTCCTGGTGCTGGTAAATCAAAATGGCTTGTTGGACTTCACGTGGAGTGCACTGGGACTTTCCTGAGGCTTCTGTCTGACTTTTTTTTTTTTTTTTTTTTTTTTTTTTTTTGTGAGAAATACAATAACAAAAGAACTGGAATATAAAACTAAAGCTATTAAACAGTATCACGTCAAACACTAAACACTGAAACTAAAGAAACTAGAAACTAAAGAAAACGAAAAGAGAAGAAGCGGCGGAGAAGCACGAAACATCTTTGGAGTCGACGATGAAGAGGCGGCTGGGCTCGTCGGCGATGACAGTCAGCGGCACTTCAAAGGTGGAGATCGGAGCTGGTGAAGTCAGATCTCAGACCCTGTGAAGCAGCAAGGTGGTAGTGACGGCGACGGAGTGTCGGCGGTGCTTGTTGGAGATTATTTCAGCGGTGGTTGTGCGATGGCGTCATTCCGTTGGTGGGATCGGCGGCTTGGGTGGTGGATTTCAACTCTCTTGTTCTCAATCTGGCTGTTTGAAGTTGTGGATCTGAAGGTTTTTTTTTTTTTTTTTTTTTTTGTTGGTCTGGTGGTAGTCCTTAGAGTCGGGCACGGATTGGGGTCACAGGTTTTGGGGGAGTAGTGGGCTTTTCTGTTGGTTTTGGGATGAAGAATTCATGTGGGTAAACAGGGTAAATGGTACGGATTGGTTCTGGTTTGCAGATTTCGTGGGGTAAGAAATTGGGTTGCTGTGGTTTGCAAATCTCGTGGGGTAAGTATTTGAATAAAAATGGCATGTCTGGCGGTTGATTTGTGTTCTGATGGGGAGTGTGGTTGTGGGTGTCAGGCTTGATTTTGGGTTGCTGAAAGGTTAGATCGGTTGGGCTCTGATACCAAGTTGATGCAGGACAACCTAGGCTTCCCACCTAGATTAGTCCTACCAATGAACCTTAGGCTTCCCCACCTAAGGAGTTTGGAATCACCACCAAACAAATACGCAAATAATCTCAATAATAATAATAATAATCTGTAACGTACAAAAGGAACCATCTGGAGCTTTATATACAGCTTCCAGGATAAAGATAAACTCTCCTAAACAAATCCTAAACAATCTCAAATACTAATATGATAATCCTAAATAGTCTCAAATACTAATCCAATACTAAAGATAAATCCAAATAAAAATAACATAAATGATAAAGATAATCTCCACAGATGTGCCATCATGTGGTGTCCGCACCACAATGAGTTCTGATCGGATAAAGAATTAGATTTTCTTTGTTTCAATGACCCTTTCTCCAATATTTAAAGAACTAAAATTAGCAGGCAAAAAAAATAAAAAAAAAGAGAGAGCTGCTCGACTGTTCTTATCGGTGGGTGAAAGAATAAATAAATAATACATTTCTTATGGCAGATGCAAATAATTTACATAATTATATCAAGCGCCTTAAAAAAAATGTGAAAGTCAATAAGAAGGAAGGGGAGGAAAAAAGAATCAATTAGAGAACATGATGAGGAAAGAAAATGCTTCAATATTAAGCACCAGAATTTTACTTTAGAATCTTGATGATAAATTGTGTTTTATGGGAAAAACTTTGGTCCAATTCATTTAGGTGTTATAGCTAATTAAGTTTGATTGTGCGTTTGTGTTTCATTGATAAATTAACGAAATTCTTTCAAAAGTTTAAGCTATTCGGAAATGGTGAATTTAATCACTTTATTATAACTTCAAATCCCACCTCACTTTTGACTTAACCATTATTTCAGCACTCTCCCTTAATGTTGTACCCAGGAAGTGAGATTTTCAACATTTTAAATTCTCCTAAAAATTTAAATAATTAGAAAATAATAAATTTAATCACTTAACTTATAGTTGATTGGCATACTTATTTAACTGAAATTTAACCAAATTCTTTCCAGAAAATGATGTAAACATATCATATGCGACAATTTACCATTTTAAACTGATTTCAACTTTTGAGAATAAATATTGCAACATGCACCAACTTGAACTTGAATTTGAGCCCAAAGACGACTTTTATTTATTTATTTTTTATTCCCTGTCCTTTGAAATGAAAGGTGCTTCCAGAGAATAAACTATTTGAGACAGTTTTGGTTGGCATTGCTTCCTCGAAGTATTACTTGGTTCAGGAACTTCTTCTAGGAGATTTCTACAATTTCTTAACAAGATTAATTTTTAATTAGAACATATATTTACCTAGAAAAATAGGAATTTCATTCCAATAGAATTCTTTTTGTCTATGATGGTCAGAAAGAAATTTTTATCCAACACATTGGGTTTCCAACCATACTTTCTTGAGGGAGTTGAATTTATCTATCACAGACACTCTAGGAGTTATTCTTTGAATAAGTTTCCGTTGCATATGTTGTAACTTATTGATCAAACATGCTCTTTTTGTCATTACTTTATTAATTTATAAAAATTGTGATTTTTGCATAAAAAAAATAATAAAAAAAACTAATTAAGAGGCCCCTCGGTCATCAATAAATTCAACTAGTAATTGATAGTTGATACTATACTATGCTGAACACCATGTCTATTTTTGTCGTTTAAGTTTTTAGAATAACATCAATAAATCAAGTTTAGATTAAAAAAAAAAAAAAAAAGACAAAACTTAGGTATAGTACCTTAGATGTTGTTCTTTAGGTTATCATTTTAAGATTTAGTTATGTGGACTTAACAAAATAAAATAAAATTTCATCTCATGAAAAAAAAAATCCACATGGAAAAATCTAAAAAAAACCACATGGTAGAATCTTAAAAGGGAACCTAAGAAACAACACCTAAGTACTGTACCTAAGACTTGTTAAAAAAAAAAAAAATACTCCAATTGGATTCATTATTTTTATTTTTTTTAGCGAAAATTAGATCCATAATTGGTCATGTTTGGAAAATGAAATAGCTATTTAGTCTAGAAATGCTTAATAATTTTTTCTTGAAAATGACAAAATGCATATTTTGTTCATTTAGGGGAAAAAAGACAAAAAAGTTCATCACCAACCCTATTGGAAACAGAAACACTAGGAGATTCTAGGACTAGGAGTATAAATTGATTTACTTTATACTTCACCCATTACAACTTATCGTATGTTTGAATTTTATCAATTTTAAACTTTTATTATTTTACAATAAAAGAAAAAATTATAAGTGACAAACTGTGATTGATGGAGCATAAAATGGAACATAAAAAACAAGACACAAAATGTTTATTACTTTTGGAAACTATTACACAATTAATAAAACCTATAATGCAGCACTAATTTTTAGTACATAATTCCATAAATGGTTTATTGATTTCAAGATGCATTTGCTAACATTTACAACCCGTATTATAGTCATGGTCAATTAATCCAACAGTGATTGCTCCTTCAGTTCACTTAGTCATGATATATGCAACTTGTTATATATATATATAGGTCTTGGGCTCTGTTCAACGGCCCAATTCAAGAAATGGGCTGAATCTATTGAGGCATTATGCATATTTTGACAAATAACCTACTGAAATTCATCTGCATTCGGTGTTTCTACTTAGCATCATTTTCAGGCCAAAATGGCCCATTACCATTAATTTTGGAAATATTTGGGAAAAAATCACTGTTTCGGAAATAATTGGGGATATACCACCTTTTTAAGTACTCGAGTTTGGTGAACTCGAGTACTATGTTTTTTACTTCCACCGTGGCACGCTAACATGGCAGCTGATTCAAAAACTCCACTTAGTACTCGAGCTCCTGAAGCTCGAGTATTGTTCAATGGGATACCCGAGTTCACTAAACTCGGGTATCAATCTGTTTTGGCTCCAATTGCTTCTAGCAATTGGATTTAAAAAATTCCAAACAATACTCGAGTTTAGGAAGCTCGAGTACTGTTTAAAAAAATTACCCCGGGCTATCAATATACTAAACTCATTTTTATTTCTCACTCTCAGTGACCAGAACACCCTCACCCTCTCCCTCTCCTTCACACATTCACACAAAGCCCAAACCCTCACACCGGCGGCGGCAGAAAACCTGTGGCAGCAGAAGAATCTTGTCGGCGGCAGAAGACTCTCGTCGGCGATCGAACTCAGCTATCTTGCTGTGAACATTCACACTCTCACTCTCCGTCACACCCAAACATAAAAACCCCAAACCCTCACTCCATCGGCGGCGGAAAACTCTCGTCGGCTACCTCTCACTCAGCTCTCTCACTGTCTCGCACTAAGGTAAGTTTTTTAGTTTTAGGGTTACGTATTTCATTTGAAATTTTAATGGATTGAAAATTAGAAATATTTAGGGAAAAAAACACAGATTAGGACCCCAATAAATTTGAGCTAATGCATAGAATAGAATGAGCTAATGCATATGACCAACTCTGAGTACTTTGTTGAGACCCCAATAAATTTGAGACTAGGACTTAGTTATTGGTATTCTAGTATTTCACCGTCCATTTTGTGCTTATGGTGAAGAAATGCTATTTAGTCTAAATTTTCTTAATGATGAATTATTATTACTCATGTAAAAAAAAATCCATGATTTTCGAAATGGGGTCTCATATGTAGGGTTTGAGAGAAGTTAAAAAAAGAAAAAGGAAAAAAAAAAGTGGTACATACCTCATAGTGATGATTGTTATAGCTAGTTATTTTCAAATGAGTCTTCACTAGATAAGTGTTTCTATGGGTATTTATATTTATTTGTCAACAACTATAATATTAAATAAATAAATTAAATAATAATTAGATAAAGAAGATAATTTGAGTTCAGTGGATATGTATTTAGCTTGTATCCTAAGAATAAGCAGTTGTTGACAAAGCCAATTTCTTTCTTAGCCTTTAAAAAAAAATTGAGAGTAATTTTGTTGGGCAACCCATGTGGTTGGTAATTGCTACTTTATATAGATCCTTATAAGTTTTACAGTAGAGGACCATAAAAAAATGGTAAGACAAAAAGTTTTCATACCTAGATTAGGGGTTAATAGATAGGTCAGTGAGGGGAAAAAAAAAAAAAGAAGAATAAAGAATAAAGGAAAAAGATAACCTATTTATGCTATAATTTTTTTATATGGCTCATATTAAAACTTGTCAGTCATTTAATAACAGCACTGATTTTTGTGTTACTTTGTGTTCCTCTATGGTTTTGGCCAAATTTAATATGCAAGCTTGATTTTAAGCTGTACACTGTGCACACACCTACCAAATTCAATTTAATTAACTTTTGTGGGCCACTTAAGAGTTTAAATTCATGCCTGAGGCACACATGTAAAGTTTTGTCCCACTGCCATAGTACATTTGCTAGCAATTTAAATAATAATCAATCTTGGGACATGATACTCAATGAACAAGGTTTTCTTTCTTTCTTTCTTTGTTTTGATTGAATTATTGTATAGACAAAGTTGAATGAAAATTTCCATTATCTAGGTCATAACTAAGGCTGATACTGAATTGATAAATGTGAGAGCTGTGGTAAGTATTGGTGGGTGAGGGAAGATAGGTAGTTGTCATTGCAGTTTAGAGATTTTAGGTGTGAGGGCTCAATCGACATTCTTAACCATAAGTTTTTGAAGTATTTATATTTAATCAATAATCATGATTGATTGATTGTAGTCATATTTTTAATATCACCTAATGACTATTCTATAATTGTACTCTTTAAGATAAGTGGTTCATAGGGCTGTTAAGTTGCAAAAGAATCTGAGAGACTGATTTTATAATATTGATCCTCAGTCACAACTTTGGTCAGTTAGAATATTATTTTCAAACATAGACTAGAAAGTTTTGCTTACTACCGACGACATAAAATATGCAACTTCAAAATTAGTGGAGCTAGTCTTTGTATTTTCAAACAAAATATGCTTTGTATTTGACCTAATGGACCATTAATCACCTTTAATTTATGCCAAATATGGACCCACATAGAGCGGGACCCTCTATACAGGATGTCTTGACGAGGCAGGATGTGCATCGTTCAAGTTTGCTTTGGGATGCTCCTTTGGCAGGCGAGGTATGCACTTGTCCAAAATCGATGTCAATATATGTAGTAGAAAGATTTTTGGCATTTAAGTTTGAAGCGTAATTATTCTGTGCTTAGTGAATGCTATTATTAATACTAAGTTGCTCTATTTGCAAGAAGTGCCAGGTGTACTGACTTGCCGTCACCGAGACAAAGGTTTGCTTGAAGGTCTGTTTGAAGGTGGGTTAGACCCACGTATCGCCGCTCATATCACGGATGCAGGATTAGATAGACTACTTCGGGTCCCAAAAATAGACATTGACCATAGCTTGATCACGGCTTTGGTGGAGAGATGGCGGCCGGAGACACACTCATTCCACTTGCCCCTCGGTGAGATGACCATCACGCTGCAAGACATAGAAGTTATAATGGGGGTTCCTGTAGATGGGTTGCCGGTGGTGGGATATACCCATATGGATGATTGGGGTTACCTATGTGCCAACTTGCTAGGGCATAGGCCGCCGAGAGGTCTTCGTGGAGTTATAGTCTCTAAGAACACTGGAGTGATGGAAGGGCCAAGGATAAAAGCCAAATGGCTTGAGGATCGGTTTAGGGACCCTCTCCCGGTTGATGCCAGTGAGGAGCTTGTGCAGTGGTATGCTCAGTTTTACATACTGGAGATATTGGCTGGTATATTGTTTATGGACAAGTTTGGCAAACGGCACTTAATTATGTATTTGCAATTTTGCAATCCAATTAGCAATGGAAAGAGATATAGTTGGGGTAGTGCAGCACTAAGTTGGTTATATAGACACCTTTGTATGGCATCAGAGAAGGAAGCCAAGCAGATTGGCGGTGCCGTGCTATTGGTGCAGTTGTGGGCATGGGAGAGGTTTCCACACATATATCCTGTGATGAGGCATCCACACCAGGCACTGCCCCCAGGTCCACTTGCTATCAGGTATGTAGGATCTTAGATAGTTACCATTTTAAATTTTTGTATTATCTTTTTTGCATGGGAATTATGTAAGTACCTAATATGTAGGTTATGTCTGTGTTGTTTGGTAGATGGAAAGGGGCTAAGATAACAATTGAACATCCAATGCACATCCTATGTGCCTATCGTTTGTCGCTCACTTCGCTACGGCCAAATCAGGTATCGTGCGTTACAAGTAGGAATCGCTTTGGCATGTAGTTGTCGTACTTACAAGTGGCAATGAATAAACATTTTTTATTTCAGAGTTAAACATTGTTGCTATGTATTGTTCACATCCGTTACACATTTTTTCTAATTATATTGTTAACATGGTTGTTTGCATCTGTTGGATCATTGCAGATTGTCTGGGAGCCATACAGAAATTATTTGGGTTCCTTGCCCGCATATTGTACGGCAGGCCAACGCATATGGAGGTCTATCGTGCCGCTCATACATTTTTGGGTGATCGAAGGCCATCACCCAGAACGTGTTCTCCAACAGTTTGGGATAAAGCAAGACATATTGATCAATGTCGATACTTCAACTAAACTTCACAAGATAACACTTCAGGGCAAGCATGAAAAAAACTAGGCTGTTGAACATAGAACACATATTTGCTAAATGGGCGGCGCATGCCACAATTGCCAATGCACCGCCCTTTCATAGGGAGATGAGCTACAATGACGATTATATGGTGTGGTTTCGTCCTCGCACTATTCGCCATATTACGAGAGAGACTTCGTACTGGGACACTTTGGTAAGTTTACAAACACTGTTCTGTTATAAATGTACCTTGCTTCGCATAGTTTAATTCAACCTACTAACACTATTCTTGTATACTTGTGACAGGTTGAATCACAGTTGAGGATTATGGAGAAGTGCGAACCAGGGTCTGAGATCTACAATGATTGTATTAATGCCTTGCGAGCTGTTGAAGAGCTCGGTCGGTTGACATTGGATGATGCACGCACTGTGGGCAACACAAGTGAATCGGCTGTAGGGCGTGGTCGGCAAGCAGGTAGACGTCAACGGCAAGGAGGCCGTCAATCTAGTCAGCGTCCCACATCTAGTCTACGTCAGACACCCGTGCCCACATCTGGTCGGCGTCAGACACCTGGTCGGCGTCAAACACCCGTGCCCACGTCTGGTCGGCGTCAGACACCCGTGCATAACCACACCATGGAGGAAGCAAGTCAGACAACAGATGAGATGTGTTTGGACATTGGTTATGACATGGGCTCCATGGCGCACGATGATGCGGGTCCATCCCATACATTTGCCCATGGGGACACATCTCGGTCCCCATCCATGAGCGATGATACCTACCCACCCACATCCCCTACTACATCTCCATTGCCCACCGCCCGTATGTCTCCCCCAGTGACTACCAGCACTGCCCCCGCAGATGTACATGGTAGAGATGATATGAGATTCATGCCCACTCCTGGGCGACCCACCCCTAGTGTTATCCCCCCTGAGTTTGTGCATACCGAGTTCATTCAGACACAGATACCCGCCGCCCTACCAGAGGCTTCACACATTCAGGATCGGCCACGAAGGCCGCAACGGACACGGACACATCCTCCTGATTGTGGGACTAGTCATGGTACAATACTTCAATTCAATACCGATTACATATAATAGATAAATGATTTGCATATTAATATTTCCTTGTGTTCTTTTCAGGCAAGGTGAGACCAGTCAAGCAACCAGTGAGGAGAAGAAAACGGGAATGATTTTCGATGGACAAGAATAACTTATGTAAGTTATTTTTCAGTTACACAACTATATTACACTGTCCTTTATTTTGTCAGCAAAACTTTTTTCTACTTTATTCAACTAGTTGTTACTTACCTAAATAATGAAATGAAAAAAATAATTCAACTAGTTGCAGCATCTGTTGAAGTGTTCTTTTTATGATTATACGTTCATGTTTGCAAGACGACAGAGCTGTTTTTGTTCTTCTTTCAGAATGCTATAAGAAATAGTTCTCTACAATTGGCCTCATTGGAGCAAGAAAAGGCTGATGTGAATGTATTGAAACTGGCTGAAGATCAGAAGGTTTGTGAGTTGTTTCTAAGTGCTTAAAGGATAACCTAAACATTTCCTTGTCATTTTGGATAAAGATAGATTAGTTATACTTTACAATTGGTTTCTTACACAAAGGCAAAAGGAGGAACTCCATAAGAGAATAATTCAATTACAAAAGCAACTGGATGCAAAACAAGCATTGGAATTGGAAATTGAGAGATTGAGAGGGTCATTAAATGTCATGAAGCACATGGGAGACGATGGAGATGTGGAAATTCTGGAAAAAGTGGATACAATACTGAAACAGTTGCGAGATAAAGAAGGAGAACTTGAAGATTTAGAAGCTTTGAACAAACATTAATATTAACGGAGTGCAAGAGCAATGATGAGCTGCAAGAAGCTCGAAAAGAATTAGTTAATGTAAGTGTTTTGCCTTTTCAATGATGAGCAGCAAGAAGCTCAAAAATTGCATATGTTTTTATCATAAGCTTTAAACCTATCCTGTTAAGCCTTGGACCCTAGTGTCATGCTTATCCTCTCTGTTACTTCAACGCAAAAAGAAAAAGATATATAATCTAAATTTAAAATTTCTATTAAAAAAAATCCTTCACTTTTTTTGCCCTTTTGGAAAAATTTTGTGTTGATTTCTGTTGAAGAACTCGATAACTTTCTTCTCTCATAACAGTTCAAAAACTACTAGATAGATACTTTTATAACTTACCAGAAAAAATTTTAAAAATAAAAATAAGAGACTTGAGTTCATAATTTTGATGCATCCTAATTTATTATAACAATAATATGGAAACACGCCCAATTACTTGTGTAATCACTAGATATATAATCCAAATCATATCATATTATATATAATAAAAGTTGGGTTTAGACGCCGTGATTGCGCCAAGTGGCTTCACCAAATTGCAGAAATTTTAATAAATTTTTAGATTTTAAGAATAGATATATACATATTTTTTGGATAAATATGACAAATCAAGTAATGAAAGAAAGTAGTATTTGATTTACAACTATAGCAGTTGTGTTTATCTAAAATGTTATCAACAAAGTCTAAAATCAATAGACTCTTCATCTAATCCTTTTTTTTTTATTTAAATTATATTATCACGTGTAACAAAAAAAACAACAACAACAACAACATAGTATATGTAAAAATAAAGTATTAGATGAAGATTTTGGATAAATATACATCCTATGTTAATTCTTCCTCTCTTATAATTCCTAAAATGATTAGAAATCTAATTTCCACACAATTGAAAATTCTCTCACTCTTCATCAGAGTGTAGAAATTTTGTTAGATTTTTTTTAAAAATAGACATATTTGTTTTGTTCTTATCTTCTTCTCCTATAATTTCTAAGTTGGTAATTTGATTACAATCAAAATTCTTCATCTAATCATTTTCTTATTATAATTTATAAGTTGATAAATAATATCAATTTGATTACAATCCAAAATCTTCAACTTATCCTTATTTTTTAATTTAAATTATATTACTACACGTAAAAAAAAAGAAAAAAAAAAGAAAAAAAAAACGGTGTACACTTTAAAAAATCAGCAAGGTAGTACATGTAAAAAAAAACAGCAACTACTCTTAGTATTTTAATAAAACACTAAATTCTTTGAATTTCCTTTTGCCACTTTTTTTAAGATTTAGACTTCAGCTTTACACTCCTCCAAATTAGACTAACATTAGACTTTTTATTCATATCAATTTCTTCAATGTGGAGTGTATATATACTAAATAATTTATAATGAATATGTACATTACAGTTCTTTTTCTTTATATTTCTCTTCATCTACCTACAACCTTTCAGGTATGTATTTGTTTGCTCTAATTTTTTTTATTAAATTGAATAGGTTTTGTGTATTTTTTTTGTTTTTTGTTTAACCTAATTTGCTTATGATTTATACAATTTATATGATTATGATTTGAGAATTAATCATTAAATTTGCTTCGTATGATTTTTTAAATTATTTTTTGTTTTATGATATGGGTTCTAATGGTGATATGTTTCTTTCATCCTCTCAATTTTGATTTAGAGAAAAATCTTCTTTTTATCTTACAATTAAGCATGTTTTGATATAATTTGATTATAAATTGTTCATAACAATTTGATTTTTTTTTTCCTGATTGAAATAGCTTTGGCTAACTATTAGAGTTATACACTTTGATCTATAAAAGAAGTCAATCTATCCATTTAGTTTTTATTTTTATTTTTTTATGAATCATTAAATATGGTTTGACATGATTTTTAATCAATCGTAAAATTTTATAATAAAGAATAGTGACAAACAAGAACAAGGATATAGTGTACAAAGAAGTATTCAACAATCTCCCAAAGATACAAAATTCTCATTAGAGCACAATTGGTAGGTTACAAAATAATAATTTTATTAGGTGTTATCATTTTATATTTGATAATTATTATACCAAATTGTTTTCCTTTTTTTATTATAATAATTATTTGGGAGATTATTGTTTATCAAATAAAATGTATATTCTATAAGTTTATGATAAAACCGTGCAACGCACGGGCCTTTATCTAGTTTAAAAAATAGTGAGCCTATATAATCACTAGTGGAAAGTGTCCATTATTTAAATAAGCTAGTTATGAAATTGTCACTAAATTTATTGAATTTATTAGCCAAAGAGGTCATAATTTCCTAAATATATAAAATGAAAAACCGAAACATAGAGAATTATTTTTCGTGGCCTAATTTCAATCCTGGTCACTTCCATCCTAGAAGTAGGACAAAGCCCAATTAATGTCAGCTGTCATCACATGATTCACATCTGGCTTTAGGTCTAGGCAATAGTGTTGCTCGTCATGTGCATGTCATGTGATCTATAATTTTTATTTTTGAATGAACAATTTTTTTTTTATTTTAAATGAAATTGAGTGAATGAGTTATATAATTATAATCACCCTTTTGCCTATTAACAGTAGTCTTTATCTTAGAAATTTCATTATTTTTGGTTAATGATTAATGTAGTTCTAATCTTGTACACGAATGCAATACAGGGACTATGATGCTGAAAGTGAGAGACGACAGGGCGTGGAGAACTTCTACCATACCAATCACATTCACCAGACTTATGACTTTGTATGCTACTTACCATTGCATTTAATTTATTTCATGTCCATGTCACAACTTGCTTAGGAATTGAAATTTGTGTAAACATTGTGTTTATAAGTAATCATGTAACTTCAGGTTAAGAAGATGAGAGAACAGTATGGAAAATTGGACAGGTTGGAGATGAGCATATGGGAATGTTGTGAACTTCTTAATGAAGTTGTTGATGAGAGTGACCCGGACTTGGACGAGCCCCAAATTGAGCATTTGTTGCAAACCGCTGAAGCCATTAGGAGGGACTATCCTGATGAAGATTGGCTACACCTCACTGGCCTTATCCATGGTATTTATCCTGCTATGATTAGACATTTTGTTTTATGTTACATATATAGCTTAGGACCACATATGATACATTCTTATTTATCCTCAAAATAAATAAATAATTAAATATTCAAATCATAAAAAAATAAAAAAAAAATAAAAAATAAAAAAAGAAAAAGAAACAAAAGAAGAAGCTAGAAATAAATATTACCATGGTAGGGGCAGTGCAATTTTTGGTAGGCAACTCTAATACCCTTGGTAAAAATGTATTCTTTTTTCATGAAGTAAGACAGACTTATTCATGACCAGGACTGACTTGAAATTTATTCATCTACTTAAGCTAAGAGTTAGGAATGCCTTTGGCTTGGGGTTCTTGGGCAACTTTCATATTTAATAGATAACTATTGTTGTTTAGATTTCACACTATGAATGGTGGAAATGAATATATGTTGCCAACTCTATTGAGCATCCATAGCTGCCTTAAGAATTCTGGAACTAAGGCTTGGTTGTTATTGCTATTATTTAGAGTGAATAGTAGGAGCTATCATCTAATTTGGTTCCTGCTTGTGTTCTAGATCTTGGAAAGGTGCTTCTTCTTCCTAGCTTTGGGGAACTTCCACAATGGGCTGTTGTTGGTGAGTATTGCGTTTGACTATAGCAATTTATGATACTAAGAAAATAGAATACCATACCAATTTGCCTATCTTAGTTACACAATCTCAAATTCGTTATGCAGGGGACACATTCCCAGTTGGCTGCGCTTATGATGAATCAATTGTCCATCACAAGGTAGCTTTTTCCACAAATTTTACCCTTCAAGAGATACATGGTTACAAAGCATTTGACTAAAAATTTATGAAACATTCTAGTCTTTGGTGGATCAAAGTTCAAACATCTGACCTAATGTTACATTCTAACCACAGTATTTCAAGGAAAATGCAGACTACTACAATCCTGCTTACAATACTAAATATGGAGTTTACTCTGAGGGATGTGGACTCAACAATGTAATGATGTCATGGGGACACGATGACTACATGTATTTGGTACATCTTTGAACTCTAAAAAACTAGTTTAAATTACATTATATACATGAAATTCAATGTATTATTCATAAACTAGAATGAAAGAATCTGTAACTTTGGTATGTCATTGTCAGGTGGCCAAGGAAAATAAGACCACTCTACCTTCAGCAGGTCTTTTCATCATCAGATACCACTCATTCTACGGTAACTAGGAAATATAGACAAATGCTATAAGTATAAGCTCCCCATTTACATGAAATATGCCCTATTTTCTTATTAAATGATCTAATGGAATATTTGATATTGCAGCCTTACATAGATCAGGGGCATATAAGCACTTAATGAATGAGGAGGATGTTGAGAATCTGAAATGGCTTCAGATATTCAAGTAAGACTATATTTGGATGATGAATGACTGTCACTTTCTCCTTAAATTATAAATACTAAATGTCAATTTCATTTTTCTTGTTCTTTTAATGTAGCAAATATGACCTTTATAGCAAGAGCAAAGTTCAAATTGATGTTGAGAAGGTCAAGCCATACTATATCTCTTTGATTGAAAAGGTGAGTACCATTTGAAGATTACAAGTTTCTCTATCACCTCAATTACTGGTTTCTTATTTTTTATGTGTGTTAACTTGTTACAGTACTTCCCTGCGAAGCTAAAATGGTGAAAAGTTGAGAGCTATGAAGTTTGATGAGTCGATGCATGAGAGTGATTAGCTTCTAGCTAGCGATTGAAGAAGAGATCATCTTACTTTTCGAGATGATGTATATTTCCTATGTTTGGTAATTAATATGTTGTATTAATAAAAGGCAATAGTTGTGCTCTGTGCAGTTCTACTTTTTTTCCTTATAATAATCTTTTTTTGATAATATTGTGCAGATCTACTTTTATTGCCCTTTAATAATCTCTGTTGACAATATTGTATTAATAAATGTGCATAAAAATTTTCTTGTCTGGACCAAAGATGTCTAGGATATTGATGTGAAATGTATTCCCATGTTTAAGCTATACAACAAGCTAAAAGCTCTTAAAGGGGCTTTAAAGGAGAAAAATAAAAAGAATTTCTTTGATCATCTTTCTTGAAAGATGATGAATGCTAGTTTACCATAATCATTTGTAAGTATGAAAAGAGGAATGTGATTGTAAGTGACAGAAGTACATGCTGACCCCCCCCCCCCCCCCCCCCCCCCTCCCTCTTTTTAATAGAGCAAATCAAGAAACTATAGATGCAGTATTTAAAAAAAAAAAACTTATAATTCTTTGAAATTTCACACTTTATTTTGAAATACTAAATTCTTTAATACAATTGTTCTTATTTACTGGAAAACGCATAGTAGCTTGGTTAGGCTGTCTGTCTTTATGATGATCTCTATTATGGAATCAGGATATATGGATACTAGATCCCCCTCTGTTGGATCCAGCAGATCATGGTAATGGTAACTATCAGATGTGAGTTTATTGATGGTGTATCAGATGTGAGTTTATTACAATGGCCCATTCACAGTTCAGGGTGAAGCCTGCTGGTGTATCAGATGTGAGTTTATGTTTGCATTGGTTTTTGTATTGTGAGCTACAAATTTCTTTGTTTGACTCATTTTTGCTAAGTTCTGAGATAGTTTGCATTCCCAGATTATGTGGGCGGAGGCAATGGGAAAGCTGGAAGGTATGGAAAGTGCTGACAGGGAACGCCTATGGCCTCAGCTTGTTCAGGGTTTTAAGGATCTTTCACAACGTCTTAAGGTAATATATGTTAATTTGAACCACAAATGGTAGCTTTCACAAGTGATCTTCTTAGAATTTTGCACTAAAAAGATTGTTGTTTTGGATCCAACAAAAATGATATTGTAGATTTGAACAATTTCCATGCAATTTTCTAATTGGGTTTTTGAGCAAGAATTGATGTTTAGAAGGGATGAATTATGCATTAGTTATGGAAGCTATATTATTGCTATGACTTGATTGAAACTTATGGATGCAGAATGAAAAGTCTTTGTATATCACTAATGGTTTTGTAATGAACGAGCCCCAGTGAAATAATTTTGAGTGAAGTAAATAGCATAAGTATATGATTCCTCATATGTTTTGAGTTAGACAAATGGCGATGATGGAAAGAAAAGGGTTTAGAAATGAATTCATTGATTGGAACTTTGTATAGCTAGGTGATGACGCATATTGAGTAAGATGTAATGGTTGTAAACAATCTACAACAATGAATTAGTTAAATGGGGGGGGGGGGGGGGGGGGGGGAGGGGGGGAATATATATTTTCTGTTGGTAAAGTGAAATATTTATATATTTTTTTGATTAGTAACGTAAGAAATTTTATTTTAAAAAAACCAAGTACACTTGAAGTGTATTACAGTGGCGCAAATCAAGAACCCAGATTATAACGATCAACAAGATTTGGGAGAGAAAACAAGAATAAGAAGGCAAAACTAAACTTTACTCAAGGAGAGTACGGAAAAGGAAAAACTTAATGTCAATAATAGACCGTTCACAAATGGCTATGATAGAAAGAAAATGGTTACAAATGAATTCATGATTAGAACTTTGTATAGCTAGGTGATGACACATATTGAGTAAGATGTTATGGTTATATATATATATATATATATTCTATTGGTAAAGTGAAGTATTTTATATGAATCATGGAGAAGATTCCTTGTCAAGGCTGCTATAGTTATTTTTCTGTTGTTTCTATTGTTGCACTTCCAAGGAGAAAAAGTGGCAAGGATACTTGGATGTTCTAGGAAACCTTACCTTATGGATTGTGCTCTCTTCCCTTTTATTTATTATATTTTGGGGCAGGCCAGTATAACATTTTAATACTGGCTTGATGCAGCTCCAAGATGATGTCATTGTTTCAGATGCTGAGAGATTGCGAATCACCCAAAGCAATGTGAAGATGGTACTCTCTCTCTCTCTCTCTCTCACACACACACACGGATTTAGCATTTACATATCGAATAATCTCAGCAGCTTCAAAGACATTTGCAAGCTGACACTCTTCCGTTGATTGAAAGAATGAGACAGAAAGAGCAAGGTCTTCAAAGGCGACTTTTAAGGGTAAGGGCAATTTCTACTCTGTTTGAAAAACTATGGTAACTTTGTAGAATGATCTAGTCAATTGCATCAGAAAATCAATCTGTCTTGTTTTTTTTCATCAAGATAATGCATAATTGATGGAAAAATTCTGTTCTTCACTCTACTTTGGTCCCTGAAATTTGAGAGTTTGATTTTGGTCTTTTAAATATCAAAAAGTTTGGATTTGGTCCATGAAACTTCAAAAAATTTAACAATTTTGTCCGTGTCTATGGGGTCGATTCAATTTTGGTCTTTTAAATATGTGGTTAGTTTGATTTGGCCCTCCAAAAATGGGGTTCCTTAGCATCCTGTTAGTCACATAAACAGAAATAAATTGAGGAATGAAACTGTTCCCCTTTTGAATTATGAGGGACCAAATCTAATCCTTATAGATTTAAGGGAACAATATAGACTCCACACCAAATTTTAGGGATTTAAAAGTATGATTTAGGTTTGTCAGGGTTTGCTTCTTTTCCTGTTCTCTATTTTTTAGTCAAATCTGCAGTTGGCTCGGAGGCTCAGGATAAAGAATTTCCTTGTAATATCATTGTAATTTCTTTTGACTTCTATCGTTACATGTGAAAGGATCCTCCAAAACATTATGCCACAATGATGCACGCAAAAGGGCTAGTGTGCCAATGTAGATACCAATGATTTTATCAACTTATAATTTCCCTTTAAACTGTCGGAGAAGGTGAAACAAAAAAACAAAATTAGGATGCTCCGACCATTAAACATCTAATATATTATTACGGTACAACTGATTCCAAGTATCCTAACTTTCGCCATAAGCTTCTGCCATCATTAATACCACAAGTGCCATCCAACCAGTAAATACACGCGCGCCCTTTCCCTTGCCTTTCCTTTGATCATATTGTTCCCACAGAAACCCAGTCTGGTGATAATTGCGTACCACATTTCTGCAGCAAGGTTTGAATAATATTTAAATTAACTAATGAGTTCATGAGAGCTTCAGCCATATTCAGGTATCGTGGGCAAAAGAATCTGAAACGGTACCTAATCAAATTGTCTCGCAAGTCATCATAGATGGCTCTGGCTTTGTCTCTATATGGTCCATCCCCTGTTACAATCAACCCAAAAAGATTTGTTGTAAAAGATGTTCTTTGTGGTTCTTTTTTTTTGTATGAGGTACCGAGTTATACCTTTAGAGTAATGGTGGAGTGCTGAAAGAATCATGTAATTCATGTTCATCCAAATAGGACCTCTCCAATATGGTGGGTCGTGCTGTGTGTTGCGTTTCATGTATAATGAGCTGCAGCATACAAAATGAGACGTGGTGGTCTGATTAGTTCTAGGAAAAACATGATCTCAAGCACATTATTATGTATCAAAGTACATTAATTGGATAGAATAGATTTAACACCTTGTTTTGGAAAGAGAACGGAGTCCATAGTCAGTCCATAGGATGCTCTGGTTTGAAATAAGGTCAAGCTGTTTCTCCAGAATCCATGATTCCTGTGTAAAACAGTCCACATGAGAGATCTACGATAACAAATGGAGACAATCCACCCCCCTCCACGCCCCCCCACCCCCCCCAAAAACAAAAAAAAGACCCCACACACAGTGGGAAAAAAAAGGAGAAACAACTTTATATTACAATGCTACAAATTACAAAAAGCCAAGCACCAGAAAATTGGTCAAACATTGTAATCAAGATTTTGATTTTCTGTAACTTACAGGTGGAATGATCCTCCCCATGAATGGAAAAAGACTAACATAACCAACATGAGGAACCAGTCTCAACTCAGGCCTTTCTAACACTTCACGTACAAGCTCTCGAGTTGCATAATTGTTTCCTACCATATTTTCTTTCCAGTGCAGACGAACCTAGCATGGTTAAACCAACATTCAATACAAGCAGGTGAATCTTGTAAGCAAATTGGTAATATCTAGGCATGTTCACCTAACAATATATGTGATTCAGCAGAGCAAGGGCCTATTCCACAACAGAGTCAATCTATATCTAATGTTTCAATGATGATAGCAAATGCTAGCATGTCAAGCCTGCAGTTCTAAGTTTGGTTAATTCACCTGAAAAATGGTTTGGTGTTTCTTTCAAGTATATTTTTACTTGATCCTCTGATCCCATGTCCATGATTTTAAATTTATAGATGCTTTGATCATCAGATTCTCATAAATTTCCTTGTTGCCAACAACTGAGAATTCTCAGTTGGACTGAGGGTATTTAACAATCTTATCTGATTTCATTCATGTTTACAAAAGTGCCAATGAACTCTAACGCAACTAGCACCTGGGGACAGGGTTACTTCCATAACTAGGAGTTGGACCACAGTGATCTTTTTATATGCTAGAGTTTCAATTGGTTTAGGTTGTGCTAATTAGCACGCAAATATATTTGTGTACTTTTACCTGAAAAGATTGTGAGGGAAATTGATCAAGTGCTCAGAACTTCTTTTGGAAGGTCAAGATTTAGGCGAAAATGGATGGAAAAATGGTAGGTAGGTTATCTTAGAAAAAAATAAAGGATTGGTGTAGGGCGTTAGAGTTGAGAAATGTTTGGGCTCAGGTCATTGTAGAGAATTCTTCTCTGTCTGGACTGGTGCTGCAAGCGCCTATCAAGGGGAAGAAATGTTTGAGATGTTGAGGAACCTAGACACTGCTCCTGGTTATGGCAGAAGCGTATACATAAGGATATTAGCTTCTATGAAGGCTACTTAATTTTTAATAGAGATAATTACAGTAAACCCACCTGGGGTATGGCCCGTTTTCACTTTACCTACCCGTGGTTCAAAACTTATCACTTTGCCCACCTGAGGTACCTTCCGTTAGGGATCTGTTACCTACCTCTCCCTCAGAGGTTAGAAAAACACCATTTTATTAAAAATCAGACATAACACGGATCAAAACCACGAACCATTGAATCTTTCCCTCATGAACACATGAACACAACATTTGTAAATATATTTCAAAATTTCCAGTAACACGTCCAAAACCAATTAAATCCTCTGAATCAAGACCAAAAATCCCTTTCATTTTTCAAACCACTAGCAAGCTAAAATCAAATAAAACCCACAATCAAAAAGCAAAAAAAAAAAAAAAAAATTTGAAACCCATGAAGTGTTGCCACCCACTCCACCACCACCACTATCAGAACCCACAACTCAGCACCACCACCACCTCGCCCACAATCCACAACCACCACAAGCCACAACCCATAACCCCACCATAATCAGATCATTATCAAACCCACAACCCAACTCGTAGATCCTCTTCTTTCTCTTAAAAAAAAAAGTTGCTTTTGACTCTTCTCCCCCACAGCCTTACCCAAAACAGCAATTTCTGTATCAGATCGACCTCACTACCCAACCTACCCTCTTTTTTTGTTTTTGTTTTTCCTTCTTCCAAATCCAATAGTCCACCTCAGACTGAAAACAAAAACAAAAACAAAAAACAAACAGCATAGTAACTACATTAGAAGAAAAAATTTTACATGTTAATTATCAAATCGAACCTTCCAAAAAAATCCTCGTATCTCTCTGTTTTTGTTTTTTTTTTGGGGTTTGATCGAAATGAAGGATGAAGATGGGCTTATTCCAACAACAACAGCGAAGAAAGAAACCTCAGATTCGAGTTTCTTTGGTAAAGGTCGGTACAAGTTCTGGGCATTGGCGGCGATTTTGTTGCTCGCATTTTGGTCCATGTTTACGGGAACCATTACTCTTCGTTGGTCCGCTGGAAATCTCAACCGGTTCACTGAAGACCTCGATAATTACATCCTTGTTCTTCATCGGCGAGCACTCTTTCCCGTTACGGTAGTCCGGCGCTTCAGCAAACCGCGACAACCCATCAAGCCCAAGCCCAAGCCCATCTCCATTGTAGTTCGGTCTCGTCGGAAACAACTGTATACAGAAACAAAACGACGACGCTTAATCTGAAAGGAAGCATTACTGGGTTTTCTAGGTTTTTTTCCTTGTGGGTTCTTAAATAAGAAGAAGAAGAAGAAGAAGAAAGAGATGGGTTTTGGAGAGGCATAATAAAGTCTAAGGCTATAATAAAGTTCTTTCTTCTTTTTCTTCCTTTTGAGAACTTATATGAGAACTTCTATGAGAAGTTCTTAAGCAATCAAAAATTCCAACTCTTTGATCTTTGTTATGTTTGTTTTTTTCTAAAAATATGTTTTTCAAACGGCAAAGGGAGAGGTGGGTAACAGATCCCTAACGGAAGTTACTTCAGGTGGGCAAAGTGATAAGTTTTGAACCACGGGTAGGCAAAGTGAAAACGGGCCATACCCCAGGTGGGTTTACTGTAATTATCCCTTTTTAATATATTGGCACATGTATGAGTTGTTGGTCATAATTAGTCATATGAAGGTATAACTTTGTAGTTTTGTTGCTATGTATGGCTCTTTAAGTATTGGTTGTGTATACATTGATGTGTTCATGCAATTATCCCTAATTCCTGACGGCATAGAAGTTTGTAAAATACAATGCTTCAAGCTCTTTCAGTCTGCGATCTACTTTTCTTGTTGGCCTCAAAACTGCATAGCATGAATTCTTGAGAAATCTAACTTTTGGATGTGTTGATCCATTGCATTCTGATTTTTTTGGGGCATAAATGCACTATGAAGAATTTATTTACCGTAAGAATTCTTTAATATATTTCGGATACTATTAGGTCTTCTTGGAAATTAGTCCCTTTGTGAATGAAAGCTTCATTGATTTTCATCATCCACATTTTAATGCTGGATTCACCACTGTGCAGATAGATGATGTGATTGGTCAGGCTCAAACAACAAGACAAGTTTTGGGCTCTCAAAAGGCTATGTTTGGAGATGTTGAAGGGAAAGTGAAGAATCTAAGCGACAAGTTTCCTATTATCCGTGGCCTACTTGGTATGTTGTGAGGCAGTCTTTGTGTATTTTTGTCATAAATCTTGTAAGTATAATGAGATTAATCTTGCACTGGCTTTTGCAGGTTCAATCAAACGTCGGAAATCAAGAGACACTCTTATTTTGGCTGTAGTCATTGCCGCTTGTACGTTGTTCCTTATAATCTACTGGCTTTCAAAGTAATTAAAAGTGTGATTAAGTGGTATGGAAATTTTTAAATGGTGTTATTTTTAGGAATTTTGCTTTATGTAATTTGTTACAACAAATCAATTTCTCTTCTGAAAGTCTGTTTCCATACGCAATTATTCTTCCAAACACTTGCCCACAATCTTTCTTTCTTTTCTTTCTCTTTTCAAGAAAATAATAAATAACCCCACCTTGGATTTCACAGGGATTTTACATATCTGTCGAAAATGCAAAAACATGTAGGATTCATGCTGATGCGTGCTCATAATTTTTAGAAGGGGAGACCCTCTTACAAAAAAAAAGGGTTATAAAATGACTAGCTAATGACTTCAGATCTGTGAAATGGCACAACCTAAATTGATATAGTTTTCATAGAATTTCCTTGCCACGGCTCTTTGTATCTAGTTTGAAACATGTACAATCATACGTTTTTTAATGTGGGCTTGTATGTCAATACAAAAAGAATAAAAAAATTAAAAAAAAAAATTGTATCCCAGGGTGTGGATTCAAGAAGTTTTTTGAAATAAGGCAAATTTGTTTTTGGCGCCTATTTGAAAAAAAAAGCTACGACAATGACCAATATCAAGCCAAAAAAGGCCAACAATTCTTGAAGATGCAAGCTTTGCAAACCTAATTATGTTTGAAATTTCCTCTTCACCTAATGCTTTTAATCTCCATTGCCGTAAAAATTGCCCAAAACTACACATAATAAATGCAAAAAGAAATTTACTAATACCTTAAAATGGTATTTTTTTAAACAGACACCGAGACATACCCGAGTCCAGGAAGCTTGAGTACTTCAAACAGTACTCGAGCTTCCTGGACTCGGGTACTACTCTGCCAAGAAAAAGTTTTGTTTTAAAAAAGGTGGGTATTACCACCGAGCCATACCCGAGTTCAGTGAACTTGGGTACTTCAAATGGTACTCGAGCTTACTGGACTCGGGTACCAATCTGCCAAGAAAAAATTTTGTTGGGAAAAAGTGGGTATTTTTTTAAACAAACACCAATCTGCCTTACCAACTTATTTAACAAAAATCCCTGGGCCAATAAAACAATGAATCAAATGCATTACTTGACAGATTAGTACTCGAGCTTCCCACAGAACATGTCACATAGGAACTCTCTTTTTTGCTTAGGCGTAGGAAACTTCATGTAATTCCTTATTTAAATACTTCAAAAGCCTTGTTTTTACAATTTCCACAGTTGCAAAAAATACATTACATTGCATTTTATATTGTGTTTATGTACAAGATGCACATGGCACATACACATGAAAAATATTAAGAGGAAGCCTCAGGACCCAAAATAAGTAGGTGTTGTTTGGTAGAGTACATCCCCCCCCCCCCCCCCGAAAAAAAAAAAAGAGAAAATCTCCCCTGCCAGTAATAGTATAATGCATGGGAAGCAGTCATCACCCATGCTTTCCCATGCATTTCTGAAATTGGAGACCCCCACTTTCAACATGTAATCAGCTGCTACAACCTCCAGGTCCTCTAGCTGGTATTCATCTTCAACACCATCTAGTTAAGTCAATAGTTTGCTGAGATGTTTTGCTTTCAATTTCACCAAACTTTGGCTTGTTAAAGATGGAACTGGAAAAATCAAATCGACATTAATCAAATATTATGTATATGAACTTGATAAACATGCAAAACCAAGAATCCCAACGTGATAAACTTGCCACATAAATCAGATCTAAACCATAGTCCAATCTCTTCAATAGATAATCACAAAAGCTAACAATGCAACTATGAGTTTGAAAACTGTAAAAGACCACTCATCGAAAAACAAAAAAAAAATTTGTAAGAGACCTAAATAGACAAAGTTCTCAAAATGACAGAAATGATTTCTCATACTTACCTAAATGTGGGCACCCTTTGTTGTACTGTCTTGCCTCTTATCTATCCATATGAATTTTGTGTGTGCATGCTCTCTCTCTCTCTCTCTCTCTCTCTCTCTCTCTCTCTCTCTCTCTCTCTCTCTCAATATATATATATATATATATATATGAAAAGAGAAATATGAGTAAACCAACACATCAAGGTCTGACTTATTATAACTCCTATATATATAACACATATGCACATGCATTGTAGAAGTCAACCATGAACTTATGCACATGCATTGTAGAAGTCAGCCATGAACTTCTTCATTAACTTTGCCACACAACTTTTTGGGTTTTCTTTTCACTTGGTGTCATTATGCCTAGTTTCTTCAGGGCATGGTGGGATGGCTCAAAATGCCAAGCTTGAGGACAGCACGTTATAATTTAAATAGAAACCATACACAAGTTCAATAATTTAAATATAAAGAGAAAGTCATCATCATCATAAGCATAATAATTTGAAGTTTTGAACTAGTGCAATCAAAGACATTTAGGAGGAACTAAAGTGTTCAATTGTGAGAGTGTAGGCAATTCCTTTGATTGGTAGCAATGTTTAAGAACAAGTCAAAAGTTAGAACTTCTACGATCAACATTAAAAAAATGGAAAAAATTTACATTTAAAAGGATGCCACGATTCAAACTTAGCGTACCTAGTTCGCGAGACCACCACTCGTCCGTACCTCATTCCGCTTAGGGCATGTTCTTCGGTTATGCCCCTCTTGGTCACACAACCCGCATTGCACCTTCCTCCCCCCCTCCTTCCATGGTGTGGTTCTCGGCCGTCTCCCACCCTCGTCCATCTCATTCCTGATTCGTGTTGAGACAGGGCGACCTTTTTCTCGGATCAATCGGGGGTTAGGGAGGACTTTTCGAGTTTCTTCAGGATCCGGCCATGATAATCTATCTTTCAACATAGGGAAAACGGGAGCATAGCTCCGGAACAGTGCATCCACGCTATAGCATGGGTCAATGTACTGCTCTGCATCATGTCGATACCTAATACAAACTGCAATGACATGTGAACATGGTATCTTGTACAGTTTCCATTTCTGACATGTGCAAGTTCTTTGCAACAGATTAACTCCATGTGTGTGATCCCCACGTCCAGCAGTCCCTGCATTATGCGATGTATCTACTTGATATGATTGTTGTTGCGCACTCAATCTCGTCACCCTGTGATTCTCCGCCTTCGCCTTATTTCTCATGAAGATATCCAAGGCATATTTAGTCCATCTTTGACCTGATTTCAACTGCGCTACGCTTTTATTACGACGATCATCAAAGTAGGCATTTAGTTTGAACCATGTGTATTTCACCATTGCCGTAATAGGCAGGCTACGAGCACCCTTTAGAACATCATTGAAGCATTCGGACACGTTTGTAGTCATCGCCCCACAACAGTAACCGTTGTCAAAAGTTAGAGCCCATTTCTCTTTGGGCACATCCTTCAGATATTGGTGCGCATCCCGGTTGACATTCTCAATTGAATCGAAAGTGGCATTGAACTTTCGCTCTTGGGTAGCACTTGCTGCCCTCCATACTAGATTCTTTAAAGTTTCATTTTTCCATCTAGTGTTAACATTACTGCATAGATGACGAAGGCAGTACCGATGTTCTGTCATGGGAGGTCGCAGGGAGACGTCTTGATTAGTGTCTCTGAAGATAGCTTGTATCCCAGGGTGTCTGTCAGACATGACACACATGTCTCTCCGGTCGGTAACATACGTTCTTATACGAGCCAAGAACCAACCCCAAGTCTCTATGCTCTCACTCTCGACAACGGCGAAGGCTAGTGGATAAATCTTATTATTAGCATCTGTCGCCATTGCAATCATTAATTTCCCTTTATATTTTCCATAGAGGTGGGTTGCATCAATGCTAATCACAGGCCTACACTTCTTGAACCCAACAATACATGGACGAAACGCCCAAAATACAGACTTGAATGTACAGGTGCCCCGTTCATAATTATCGTTCAGTAGTAAGTTATATTGTGTACTCGGACTTGCATCCGTAAGTCCTGCCAAAAAACGCAGCAACTCTGCATAAGACTCCTTAAAATCTCCGTATATAGCTGCAACGGCCTTTTGTTTGGCATCCCATACCTTGTATGTGAACCATAATGATTACGTTAGAAACGGATACAAGTTAAATCATTATAGTTGAAGAAAACAAATGAAGACCTGTAAGGCTATAAGATGAATATAATATTTCTTCCTCTTTATTCGTTTTTTTCTTTTTCTTTTTCAATTTCAATTTTCATAATATAAAGTATTCAGGGGTTTTGGGAAAAAGTATGTTGGTTATACTAGACTGGTCTGCATGTCTCTACATTGTATTGAAAAAAGAATGCAAATTAAATAATACCTTGTACTGAGATACTTCGTGTTTTAAGTCTGCCAAAACAACGTGGCGTAAGTTCTTTATCTTATACGCAGGGTCTTCTCGTATATAGGGCTCAAGTACGTATGCTAGGAACACCGAATCAATCATCCGACCATCGTGAGCATTCTGAATTTTGTCGCACATGTGGGGCCCTTGCATTTTGCGATGTTCCAGACATTGTCTCCCTTGCAACAAGTCGCACGAACTGACCATGGACAGGAATCATCCGCACAACTCACTATAAGCCTCTCTAAGTCTGAATGCTCAGTCTTGAAGCTAAAATTCTCTCGCAATGCGTACCAAGTCAACGCAAATTTTACTGCCAATTTAGTGGTGAATACATCCCTTTCAGTGGCTGCTCCCCAGGCATCCAACTTGATACTTCCGCTTGCATAACCGGTGATGGATCAAACATATTATCCCAAGTGTTTTTAGTGAACCATTTTGGTGTAGGATCAGGACCTGGGCATGTGTCTCTATTCTCTTCTACAACCACATCTTCGATATGATCAACATCCTCATGTTCACCCATGGTATCTAGGAACTCCTCGAACTCATCCCTAGTAACATCAATATGGGTTGCATCATCAGCAACTCTGCAATCATCTTCATTTTCAAATGTGCCCCCATGCAGCTCATCATGAGATAAATGCTCTCCTTCATGCACTTCCTGCGGCCCTGCCTCCTCCTCAGTTGAGTTCACACCAGGAAATGTCTGCCATGGTTCATTGCCATACCCATCTCCTGTGTTCTCTGCACACCCTTGATAAGACTGTAGTGGTATTGACTCGATGTGCTCATTTGTAGTTCCATCCAAAACAGTATGTTGTGAACCCTCTCTAGCCTCTACTATGGTGGGCTCAAACAGTGACATAGAGCTTTGAAGCAACAAAGCCTTTCACCACCATTTGTTCAACAACTTCCCACATCATCTTCACTTCGGCGCCACACGATAACTGTAGTGACTTGTAGACAACCTGGGTGCCTACAACCAGTTGAGGTGCTCGATACACGATGGAAATGTTATGCCTACACTGGTCTAACCCCATCGCCTTTAATATTCTTCGTTTCAAATTCATAAGGCCTATCCCACGCTTCACCTTAACACATTTTTGCTTTTGGTTTGAGCCTTGGTATGACAACCCATTTAACTCATGATAATACGTGTCTCCATCGTAGTACACATAGAAAAAGTGAAAATCCATAACCGACCTATTATTAACAATATTAAAAGTTGTCATAATCTATAAATAGTTACATAAATTTGGCGTATGATAAAAAAAATTTATATTCAAACTCAACCTCCTTGACCATGTGTATAGACCAGAGGCAGAGTCAGGGGGGGTCGAGAGGGGGCACTTGCCCCCCCTGACCGTACCCAAAATTTTCCTTTTTTATGGGTGTAGCAGTAAAAGGTGGAGACTTAATTGAAACTGTGATAAATAGTGCATGAGTAATGAAGCTGTATTAAAAACCCCTTCAGCTACATGTTTTGAAATAAAATTGTAAAGTGGAGAGCCACAGTTGCTTACCATACATCCTTTTGTGTGTGTGTGTGTATATATATATATATCCCTGTTGACACCCCATTTTGCAACCCGCATTTAACCTCACTGGGAGGGTAAAAGGGTAATTTTGACTTGGAAATATGCATCTTGATTCTGGTCATTAGATTCTTAATCTCATTTCATCAAAATAATCTTGATGTTGTAACGATCAAATCGACTGGTCATAAGCCCTAATCAGACCATCAGATTGAAAGTTATCATCAAATCAAGTTTTAATGGCCGAGGTGCACTATCACAAATTGAGTCTGACTATATGTGATTATGAACAATTGATTCCAATTGCTTATAATTCTAATCAATTTGAGATCAATGATGTGTCATAATTTGATTGGTTGGGACTACATTTTATGGTGAGATTGCATACACCTAATTAATTAGATAGTTAAACATTAATTATTCAATGAGTAATTTGTGTAATTATCTTTTAATTAGAGTAAATTTGGAATCAATTAAGTCTGAAATGGGAGTGATTGGAGCCATTTAATGTTAATTGGGAGCTAATTTGAGACCTATTAATGTTAATTATGCTGAAACCATTTTCTAACAAATGACCTCTGCTCACCATTTCATCAATATCTCTTATAACATTTTGAATCTGTGAATGAGGTTAATTTTCCCAGAAACTAGACATCCGGGGCTTCAATTTGAGCATAAGAACGAGGCAATTCCAATCAGAATTGAGTCAGATATGATTTTTTGAAGTTAGCTCTACAAGCTGTTACAGCAGCTACGGGAAAACCGAATTTTGGCTTGCTCCCCACTCCCACTAATCTCTCCATTTAATGCACCAGATTTTCCCCAAGGCTAAAATGAGGTCTAGGTTCATAATCCTTGTCAACCCTCATTAAATAGCATTCCATTCATATTCCTTCCACTACTACTATATAAACCCTCCCCCTCCTTCATTCCGACAGAAAAACCCCCCTCTCTTCTCCTTTCTTGAGTTCTAGTGAAGTAAAGTAATCTTGTCATATCTTGGTCTTCCTGAGACTCAAGGTATTGAGTGAGACTCACTCTCCCTCTCCTAGTTCTTCTTTTTTCCTCCTCCCTTAGGACCTCTACCAAGAGTCTCCTCTTCCACCATATGGATCTTGCATGAAGGTAGAATCTCTTTCCCTAACTAGTTTTTTTTTATGTTGTCATAATGAGAATTTAGGATTAAAGCATGATAGTAATTATTTAAATTCCCTTGTATGTTTGAATGTTCTTATATGTTCTTATGTGTTCTTCACATGTTCTTGGTTGTTCATCACATGTTCATGCATATCACTAACTTTGATCTTAAATCTACATAAAAAATATGAAAAACATGTTTGTTTCATAATTCTTTCAAACTCTTGAATCTAGGATATCACCATACACACACATTCACTAGAATTTAATTTTCAATCCAAATGCAATGCTTAATAAATTGAATTAGGGTTTATCACATGCACACACATTGAATTTAACATGTAAATTAATTGACATATTGGATGATATGATATGAATGTTGGCCACCATAGTCTAGAAGACCGGTTTCACCGGGCAAGGTGGGTGCCTAACACCTTCCCACTTTGTAACATAGCCTCCGAACTTAGATCAAGGGTTAGTAGATCAAGTGCTTATCCATGTAATTTTCGATTTTTAGATTGTAACTAGGAAACAAAGCCATGTACTTTATCTTAGATTGTATCTAGGACCAAAGCCATGTAATTTTCCTATGATCAATGTAAATTTCAAATTAATAAAATGAGGAATTTTTTTTATTATGGTTTTCTTATTTTTCCAATAATTAAATAAGTGGCGACTCCATTGTAAAACCCTTAATCTAAAGGGGAAAATATAACTAGTCGAACCTCCATTTTGAGAGGCAATAACACGACTCCACCCATTCACGTGGGTTTGGCCCAACATTCCTATAAAAAAAGGGGGCCGGGGGTGTGGTCTCTCACAGTGGCGACTCCACTGGGGATATTGAGGGCTAGGCTTCAATTAGCTTATGGTGGCCAACCATGTCATTGTTTGTTTATTGCTTTTTGTATATAATATGTCTAATATGTCATTATATCACATGTCATGCATCATTTGCTTGAATGAAATTTATTTTATTTATGTGCTAGCCCGGAAGCCCGGTAGTATTAGCCGTGGATTGTGGTCTTCCTGAGACTCACATACCCAGCGGTGAACCTACCACCCACCGCGACAAGGATCATCATGGTTATGCCATGGTGGTTCATAGGGACAAACTGTACCGTTCGGACCAACGCGGCGCTCCTGGCGTCACAAGTTGGGAGGTACGACGTCCTAGCTTGTGGGAACCTTTAACCTACCTTCTACCCATGTTGTAATGACCCATAGAACCTTCCTTTAGGTCGGTCCATATAAATTGCATTGCATTATGCATGTGTTTGGCCGTTGTTTGAATCATGATGAGCCCAAGTTCAACGCTTGAGCCCATCATAATTGTTTGAACCTTGTATGCTATGAATGAACTTAAGCTCAAAGCCTATGATTGAACTCTACTTGGTAATGAAGCCCAAAATTGTTTCTTGAATGAGTCTAAGCCCAACACTTGAGCCCATCGAAGGTGTATATCATGGTCAACATCAAAGGCCAAAAGCTCACAAGATGCATGCCTTCCAAGTGTAAGCCCAATCCATTTCAAGCAAATACCAAAAGATCATAATCAAGGTTCAAGCCTTCCAAGTGCAAGCCCAAGCCATTTTATCATAATCAAGGTTCAAGCATACCAAGTCTCAAGCATCTTAAATGGACCAAGAAGAAGCAAGTGGCCCAACTTTGCCTCACTCCACATTTGGTTTGCAACATCATGGTTAAGCTTAAAGTTTGTTAGTTTATTCCATGTTTCTATGTTTCTTTGAATTCTAAAAATCCATGTAGCATTTGATGTACTTTATTCATGTATATATATTAAGAAAAAAAACAAAACAAAAAAAAAAATTCAAAATTTTTTTTTTCAAGATTTCCAAATCTTTCCCAAAAAAAGAGAAAAATTTTCAAATAAAAAAAGGGTCTTTAGACTAGGGGCATTGAGCCCTTAAGTCATTTTAAAAAAAAATTCTTTGAACTAGGATCATTGAACTTCCTAGTGACTTTTCCAAAAAGTCCCAATTTTTTTTTTTCTTTCAAGATTTAAAAAAAAAAAAAAAAAAAAAAAAAGAAGTCTCTTCTTCAAAATGGTACATGAGGATCCCTTGGACAAAACATTTTCTATATCTTGATGTTTAAAGGCTTGAGCAATCAAATTGTACCAAGGAATGATTAATTTCATTTAATCCATGTAAAGACTTTTGCTACTTGACTTAGAATATAAGAAGAAATGGTCTTAAAAGGCAATCATAAAGAATCCATCCATCAAAAAATCCCAAGAAACCATGCACTCAAACCAATTTTCAAAAATCTTTTGTTTCACAACATTAGAGCATTCATACTTTTTCTTTTAAGATGAATTTATTAAAAGAGTTTGAATCACTGTGCCTACAAGCAAGCATTACTAAGGATAGGAGGCCATCTTTGGTTAAACCAAATTATTTCCTATTACCTATAATATTCATCATCCATTGCTAGCCCATTTGAGCCTTTAAACATTAGCCTCTTTTTTGCATGAACCCACTAAAATATAAACCTAGGGTGGGAAAATTCAAAGTATGTATGCTTAAATCTCATGTTAAGGAGGAGTCGACCTTGAGCTTTGAAGCTAATTGATAAAGCTCTCCTAGAGGACATGAAAGACAAGTAGAGAATTCATTAAGTTAAAGATAAGAGATCATTAAAGTAAAAGGAGTTTTCACTCAATCAAGGAAAGAGAAATGAAATTCCATCAATATGACAAAAAAAAAAAAAGTGTGCATCAAGTTTGAAGAGCCTAAAATTCATCATGCCAAAAGGAACACAAGATTCATCCAAAAGAGATTTCATCAAAAAAGGAAAGATTCATCAAGCATAGAAAATGTGCAAGTGCATCGAGGCAAGAAAGATGCATAGAGAGTGTATCAAAATGACTTAAGCTGAGAAAAACAAGGGAGGCAAAAAATCCCTAAAAAGTTCGTTCAATCAAGAGATGAAAGACAGCCAAAAAAAAAAAAAAAAAAAAAAAAAGCCCGCTAGGCTGAAAACCCAAAAGGGCAGTCTAGGCAAAAGCTAGGGCCCAAAAAAAAAAAAAAAAAAAAAAAAAAGGCCCGTTAGGCTGAAAACCCAAAAGGGCGGTCTAGGCAAAAGTTAGGGCCAAAGAAATGAAGAAGAAGAAAAGAAAAAATTGGAAGATCCTACCAAGTTGGAAACTTGAAGATGCAACCTAAAAAGAGAATAATTTTACAAGATGAAAGTCTAGAGGTATGATTCAAGAGGAATGAGCATAAAAATGATTGTTGATACAAGTGACCAATGAAGACTAGTGAGAAGATGACAAAGAAGAAATGGGAAAACTCCTCCAATACTTGATTTTTGAGTAATGCATACTTGGGGAAAACATCATAGGGAATTTTGAGCCTTTTATATCTTCCATTTCATAACCCAAACCCGGCCTACATTACAACCCATGAGTAAAGACCTCCTTGAAGTGTTGTTAGTTGTAGGAACATTTTAAGCTCTAATATTATTTTCTCTTGAATTAAAAAGGAAAAATGCTTAAGATTTTCAAACCCCATTGGATGATATGTTGAAGGACAAAACTTGTCAAATTCTCAAACCCTCAAAATGACTCAAGAAAACTTTCAAACTTAGAGCACTCTCCTTGTTTGCACCCAATAATGTGATTCCTAAATATTATCACATTTTATTTCTTGATTGCCTTTGAAGACATAATCTGATAATGTTCAAAAGGATGAAGCAAATTTGATTACATGAGTTTAATGATCTAGATCCTTCCCAATCAAAGAGATTTGTTTGATTCTTAAACATTTTGATTTTCCAAAATGGTTGTTCAAAGGATCACATCTTGTTCCAAAAAAAAAAAAAAAAAAAAGGAAATTTGTTTTTTTCAAAAAAAATTATAAAAAAAAATCTTTCTTTTTCAAAAGCCAGTTTTCTTGAACTACGTCTTGACCTGATCCTCTATGAGAGAGGTACGTAGGCAGCCTTGCAGAGGCCCGGTCCCATCCACCCAAACAACCTTGGAGAACAAAGTCAAAACAATATGACAAAATTGTTTGGGTGCATGTTAGGTTAAGCTCATTTGTTTGCATTAAGCATGTTTAAACTTGAAGCATTGGCCTATTTATATTGTGTGCAAGTTTTCATGATAATTGGTTTCTAACAAGCTAGAGAAAGAAAGTCTTGTTGTAGGAACCAAGGATGACGAACCATGATCTTTTTTTCATGTTCCCCAATGGTCACAACATCAAATGAATTCAGCTTCAATCTAAGCATGAAATATGCCCCAAACTAGGGGCATTGGGTAAGTACTTCCAATTCATTTCAATGAATAAATCCATTGCTAATTGAAATTATCTTTTTGCAGGAATTAAACAAGGACTTATCTAGCAATCCGCATCAACTTCCATCCAAAGTTATTCCCATTCAAAGGATAGCTTTTTCAAAAAAAAAAAAAAAAAAAGTCATCATGTATAAATCTTCATCTTCATCTTCCTCACTTTTTGATAATGAACAAATCTTCATATTTCAAAAAAAAAAAAAAAAAAAGAAGGAAATTTTCAAAAAAGGGCCTAGGTACTAAGGACATTGGGCTCATACTTCTTAGGTTACCATATAAAAAAAAATCATCAATCAAAATTTTCAATTCCTTCAAAAAATTCAGGATTTCCAAATTTTTTCAAAAAAAAAAAAAAAAAAAATCATCAATCAAAAATTTCAATTTTTTTGAAAAAATTCAAGATTTCCAAATTTTTCCAAAAAAAAAAAAAAAAAAAAAAGTTCTTCATTAAATTCTTCTTCCAGAATAGAAAGCTATGATCCTCTTCCATATTCTCCAGTCGTGCAACATCAAGTCAATTGTCCACCCTTAGCATTCATCGAAGCATGGAAGATGTCCCAAACTAGGAGCATTCGCCAGGTATGCCAAAGTCTTTTCAATGAATAACTCTGTTACTAATTGAAAATATTTATTTTGCAATTACTAGGGTAAAAGGCCCACACACATCGGTATGAATAATGCCTTTCAAATCCTTGGACCTCTGGGAAGCACGTCCAAACTTCAAATCCAATGGGCCTCTGGGAAGCATGTCCAAATTTCAATCCATCGGACCTCTGGGAAGCACGTCCAAATTTCAAATCCATTGGACCTCTGGGAAGCACGTCCAAATTCAATCCACGGACCTCTGGGAAGCACGTCCAAATTTCAATCCACAATCCACGGACCTCTGGGAAGCACGTCCAAATTTCAATCCACGGACCTCTGGGAAGCACGTCCTAATTCAATCCACGGACCTCTGGGAAGCACGTCCAAACTTCAATCCATCGGACCTCTGGGAAGCACGTCCAAAATCCAACTTCATCGGACCTCTGGGAAGCACGTCCAAATTTCAAATCCATTGGACCTCTGGGAAGCACGTCCAAACTTCAATTCCATCGGACCTCTGGGAAGCACGTCCAAACTTCAAATCCATTGGACCTCTGGGAAGCATGTCCAAATTTCAATCCATCGGACCTCTGGGAAGCACGTCCAAATTTCAAATCCATTGGACCTCTGGGAAGCACGTCCAAATTTCAATTCCATTGGACCTCTGGGAAGCACGTCCAAACTTCAATCCATCGGACCTCTGGGAAGCACGTCCAAATTTCAATCCATCGGACCTCTGGGAAGCACGTCCAAATTCAATCCACGGACCTCTGGGAAGCACGTCCAAATTTCAAATCCATTGGACCTCTGGGAAGCACGTCCAAAATCCAACTCCATCGGACCTCTGGGAAGCACGTCCAAATTCAATCCACGGACCTCTGGGAAGCACGTCCAAATTTCAAATCCATTGGACCTCTGGGAAGCACGTCCAAAATCCAACTCCATCGGACCTCTGGGAAGCACGTCCAAATTTCAAATCCATTGGACCTCTGGGAAGCACGTCCAAACTTCAAATTCCATCGGACCTCTGGGAAGCATGTCCAAACTTCAATCCATCGGACCTCTGGGAAGCATGTCCAAATTTCAAATCCATCGGACCTCTGGGAAGCATGTCCAAATTTCAAATCCATTGGACCTCTGGTCCAAACTTTAATTCCATCGGACCTCTGGGAAGCACGTCCAAATTCAATCCACGGACCTCTGGGAAGCACGTCCAAACTTCAATCCATCGGACCTCTGGGAAGCACGTCCAAATTCAATCCACGGACCTCTGGGAAGCACGTCCAAACTTCAATCCATCGGACCTCTGGGAAGCACGTCCAAAATCCAACTCCATCAGACCTCTGGGAAGCACGTCCAAATTCAATCCACGGACCTCTGTGAAGCACGTCCAAATTCAATCCACGGACCTCTGTGAAGCACGTCCAAATTCAATCCACGGACCTCTGGGAAGCACGTCCAAACTTCAATCCATCGGACCTCTGGGAAGCATGTCCAAACTTCAATTCATCGGACCTCTGGGAAACACGTCCAAAACCTTAAATCCATCGGACCTCTGGGAAGCTTGTCCAAAATTCAAGATCACGACTGAAATCCTCATCTTGTTGTGACCACTGGTAAGCATGTCTTGTACTCATTTTTTTTTTCCAAAAAAAAAAAGCTGCATGTATGAACTACGTTTGGACTTGATCCTCTCACCAAGAGGTACGTAGGCAATCTCTCCTAAGATTCGGTCCACATTTTGATCCACTACATGACGGTCTACATTCTTATCTGCATGCATCATACATTCACCACGGTTAAATACTGATTGCGAAATTAGGTGTGTCTTTCATACATTGACATTCGCTTTTCAAGCTCTGTCAATGAGGGGCATTCTGTTGACACCCCATTTTGCAACCCGCATTTAACCTCACTGGGAGGGTAAAAGGGTAATTTTGACTTGGAAATATGCATCTTGATTCTGGTCATTAGATTCTTAATCTCATTTCATCAAAATAATCTTGATGTTGTAACGATCAAATCGACTGGTCATAAGCCCTAATCAGACCATCAGATTGAAAGTTATCATCAAATCAAGTTTTAATGGCCGAGGTGCACTATCACAAATTGAGTCTGACTATATGTGATTATGAACAATTGATTCCAATTGCTTATAATTCTAATCAATTTGAGATCAATGATGTGTCATAATTTGATTGGTTGGGACTACATTTTATGGTGAGATTGCATACACCTAATTAATTAGATAGTTAAACATTAATTATTCAATGAGTAATTTGTGTAATTATCTTTTAATTAGAGTAAATTTGGAATCAATTAAGTCTGAAATGGGAGTGATTGGAGCCATTTAATGTTAATTGGGAGCTAATTTGAGACCTATTAATGTTAATTATGCTGAAACCATTTTCTAACAAATGACCTCTGCTCACCATTTCATCAATATCTCTTATAACATTTTGAATCTGTGGATGAGGTTAATTTTCCCAGAAACTAGACATCCGGGGCTTCAATTTGAGCATAAGAACGAGGCAATTCCAATCAGAATTGAGTCAGATATGATTTTTTGAAGTTAGCTCTACAAGCTGTTACAGCAGCTACGGGAAAACCGAATTTTGGCTTGCTCCCCACTCCCACTAATCTCTCCATTTAATGCACCAGATTTTCCCCAAGGCTAAAATGAGGTCTAGGTTCATAATCCTTGTCAACCCTCATTAAATAGCATTCCATTCATATTCCTTCCACTACTACTATATAAACCCTCCCTCTCCTTCATTCCGACAAAAAAACCCCCATCTCTTCTCCTCTCTTGAGTTCTAGTGAAGTAGAGTAATCTTGTCATATCTTGGTCTTCCTGAGACTCAAGGTATTGAGTGAGACTCACTCTCCCTCTCCTAGTTCTTCTTTTTTCCTCCTCCCTTAGGACCTCTACCAAGAGTCTCCTCTTCCACCATATGGATCTTGCATGAAGGTAGAATCTCTTTCCCTAACTAGTTTTTTTTTATGTTGTCATAATGAGAATTTAGGATTAAAGCATGATAGTAATTATTTAAATTCCCTTGTATGTTTGAATGTTCTTATATGTTCTTATGTGTTCTTCACATGTTCTTGGTTGTTCATCACATGTTCATGCATATCACTAACTTTGATCTTAAATCTACATAAAAAATATGAAAAACATGTTTGTTTCATAATTCTTTCAAACTCTTGAATCTAGGATATCACCATACACACACATTCACTAGAATTTAATTTTCAATCCAAATGCAATGCTTAATAAATTGAATTAGGGTTTATCACATGCACACACATTGAATTTAACATGTAAATTAATTGACATATTGGATGATATGATATGAATGTTGGCCACCATAGTCTAGAAGACCGGTTTCACCGGGCAAGGTGGGTGCCTAACACCTTCCCACTTTGTAACATAGCCTCCGAACTTAGATCAAGGGTTAGTAGATCAAGTGCTTATCCATGTAATTTTCGATTTTTAGATTGTAACTAGGAAACAAAGCCATGTACTTTATCTTAGATTGTATCTAGGACCAAAGCCATGTAATTTTCCTATGATCAATGTAAATTTCAAATTAATAAAATGAGGAATTTTTTTTATTATGGTTTTCTTATTTTTCCAATAATTAAATAAGTGGCGACTCCATTGTAAAACCCTTAATCTAAAGGGGAAAATATAACTAGTCGAACCTCCATTTTGAGAGGCAATAACACGACTCCACCCATTCACGTGGGTTTGGCCCAACATTCCTATAAAATAGGGGGCCGGGGGCGTGGTCTCTCACAATCCCTATCTTTTTGAAAAGTCAAACTCAATTGGTTTATCATATATCTTTATATATTTTTTTTACTTTATCAATATTTTTCAAAGTTCAACTTTAAAAATAATAAAAAAATAAATAAACAATGATAAAAAATAAACTTAAATAAAGAAGAAAAAGTATCAATTGAAGAGACAAAAATACCACCCCAAAAAAAAAAAGTTTCCTTTCAAAAGTATTAAGCAATAAAATTTGGAAACAATTACATGAAAAATTCCATAAAATATAGTAGGGGATTATATTATTGGCTATATATTAAAAAAAAAAAACTAATAAAATATACGCAATATAATGATATGCAATGATTTTAGGGGATCTTTCAATATTGAATGATCACTTACTATTCATAATACTGGCATTTAATTGTCAAGTTTGGTTAATATTATATATATATAATGCATATGTTGTATGCTACATACACAATATGTATTTGTTTATAGAGACACATGTATATTAGTTATAAATTTTGCCCCCCCCTAAGGTCAAATCCTGGCTCCGCCACTAGTATAGACATATAAATAATTGAATATCGATCATAATGTGCACTTAACCATATATATATTCTATACACAAATAAAATAATAAAATGTCAACCATTTCGACTTTATTTTATTAAGCCAATTTCTTTGATGAGTAATGAATTCATATTATATGCAAGTTTCATAGGTAAGGTAAGTATGAGAAGGAAAGATTATATTAAGAAACTGTATAGTAGGAAAAGGAAAAAATATACCAAACTGTATATATAGCCCCACTTTTATATCAGATAATTTTAAATTGTGAAGAAATTGATAACTTGATATAAATATAAAGAAAAAAGGAGTTTACGTAATTTATAAGTTTATATTAATTGCATATTCTTATTTTGTTTTTTTACTTCATCTAAAAAAATAGTTAATGTTATTAGAATTTTATTAGAAAATACTTCTTGTCAATTTTCATATTAATTTTATATTGATGGTTCTAAACTAGTAATGCCAATGAGTTATAGCTTACATTATACTTGCAGTTCTGGCCGTATATAGATTACAAGGCCAAGATTCAAAACCATCTGGATGTGTGACTATGTGGTAATAATAAAAAGATGTTTCAGTTGACATTTCTACTATTATATTATGTAATTAAATTTAATATTCATTTTGAGGTGAAAATGGCCAATCTCATTACACAGTTAAATTTCCACTATATATATAGAACCATGTATGTATCAGCAGTTGTACACAGTTAATATTGCAAAACTCATTACATGAAAGTCATGCATAAAAATCTCATACAAACACAATCTAAAAACTCATTGAGGTCATTTAACTCATGCAAAAAATTTTAAAAACTAAGCATTTAACAAAATACCTCTATGTACTGGTCACAAGAGAATTGACCCAACGGTGAAATGGATAGCACGTTGGTTGATGGAGACTGACAGAGCTGAAGGACTTGCAGATGGTGACCAAACAGTCAAGTTTATGCTGAAAATGTCTGACTCGCACAAGGAGTTTCTCAAGAGCATTGTACTGAAAATGTCTTAATGCTGATGGGTTGGTATGTGGTTAAATGGTACTCGAGCTCAAAGAACTCGAGTACCATTAACTAGCATTTACTCAAGCTGTTGTAGCCAGTTCATATGTGAGTAGGTGAGCAAAAACTGTGGGAGTAGGTACTCGAGTTTCGAGGACTCGAGTACCTTGTTAAAACTGCTCAAAGTATTAAACTTTCGCTCAGTGTTTTTTGGCTCAGTGTTTTTTAAAAAATGGCAGATTGTTACCCGAGTTTCATATACTCGGGTACCAATCTGCCTTAAGTAAAGAAGAAAAACTCATTTTTTTAAAAATGTTCCTTTTTTATAAAATGTTCCTTTTTTATAAACCTGCATGCACAGTTTAAGGTGCTTCAATCAATCAGATCAAGGGCCTAACATTGAGAAATTGCCTTGACACCCCCATCATGCTCATTCGGATTGCAAACATTGCTTGCTTTGTGTACATGAGTTTGACATCTGTTTTAAGCTTCAGTTTGTAACTTTTCTATACAACATTTTAAAACTTCATTTTTGTTGGTTCTTTTTTCTCATTATTTTCAATTTTTTTATAAGTATACTGTACCCCACCATCATAAAAACAAATTTAGCAAAAGACCTAGATAAACGGTTCCCAAATATAGGTCAGATAACGGTTTGCATGTGTGTATAAGCGAGTAATTTAGAACAAATTCTTTCATGAGCTATATTCAGTTACCAAGCTTGCAAAAAGTTGGTTAGCATTTCTACTTTGAAAGAGAAAAGGGGGAAAGGACTAAGGAAACACATCAATCTACACTATCATACAGCATAATCTACATATATAAACACCATTGTTGTATTTTACATTGAGAATGGTTAATATACAATCACTGCCGAAGCTTAATTCTTGCCATCTCTAAGGCTGCCTTGGCTGCATTACGCTTTTGCTCCCTTTGATGACAAAGTTTTGTTGCCTCTTCTGCTTCCTGAGATGCAGTCTGCAAACTCTTTTCAGACTCCAACATATTCCTAGAAACCTCACCTACACGAGTCTCTAGCTCCTTAGTCTCAGCCTCACAACTGGACAACTGATTCTCAATTTGGAGAAGCAACTCTTTGACACAGGAAGCCTCTTCATGAAGTGATTGAAGACGCTGATTGGAGTCTATAAATGCAGTCATTATTTCGTCGTGGATGCGAGAAATATCATCATACCTTACTTTCTCACTATGTAACTGCTCCATCAAACCTTGAAAAGAATGTTCGTTGTTGATACCTTACTTTCTTACTTTCTCAAGAACGCCTGCAACTTTATCAATCTTGCAATGAAGCTTCCCTGCAGCAATAAAACGCGAGAGCTCCCTGTAATAGAGAAATAGAGAATAGGTGGATTAAAAACGTAAACAAATTTCAACCAAAATTACTTAGTAAAATTATTTTAATCTTAATCATTCTCTTGGCTGTATAATTATTTTAATGCAGTAATGCACTGATGCAACACATAGATTATTAAATTATAACTAAAACTTCCATTTCACAGACTCAGTTCACACAATAACCCTCTAGATTTATCAAAGTAGTTCCACATTTAAATCTACCTAGAATCCAACTGAAAGCTAAAACATAGAACCATGGCATTAACAGAATGCATATAAATTATAACTAACAAATGGATTGAATGTCCCAGAAATCTGCCTTGCAAATAAGATTCAGAAGTAAATAAACTGACATAGACACAACCAATATTGTAAGTGTATGAGTTGTTGGAGACAACTTTATATTATTTCACCTGTACAGGCAAGACAAAATACAAAATTTGGAAGCAAATAATAATTGAGCAGATTTATGAGCAAAAAAATTGACAGTCACAGAATCTATGGTTACATAGTTGTAAAGTAGGTGAAACTAAACACAAGGAACTTTGACAGACCTTGTAATGCAGAGCCTCACGTGATAATTTCCCCTGCTTACTGCTGCCAACTGAACATGAAATGCAATCAACTTTTAATTAGAGATATTAATGGGAAAGAAAAACATTTCATAAACATAGGAAACTGTATATACTTATGGAATTTGAAAATAAACTTACGGCTAAGCACAGAAAGTTTAGAGCTCTTCAACACACGCAGCCTCTTAATCGTAGATACAAACATTCTGTAAATTATAAATTGAGAAATTAAATCCATAAAACAGGAACTTTGGTGCTTATTAAAGGAAGAACCCAAATTCAGCATGGGATTTGAACTTTAGTAGTTAAGATACTAAGCAATGGCGTAAAAACAACGCAATTGAAGTACCTAACTGTACCCCCACACTTCTCCCCCTTTTCCTCACCCACTAGTGATTATTCAAGGAACAAACTGTTGTCCAGCAGATGCTCCAAGATAATCACAGGGAGGGCTAAATGTCACATAAAATGTTCATATTCATTAGGACAAACGAATTCATTGTAACTAGAGACTTCATGTTCATTATATGTATAAAAGAATAACATTCAATTACTTTAAAAAAAAAAAAAAAAAAAAAACACTAGACTCTTCGTAAACTAAGTTAAAATCACATCAACAAACCTGGATACTGAGGCACAACAGCTCTGCAAGTCTCTTCAAGGTGATCCTTGCGTAATAGTTAGCATCAGTTTTATAACAATTGACATAACATTCAATAACTTAAGTAATTAAACATATTTGTTGTTTTAAGACAACAAATGTCCAATAAATTTTCATCTTATGTCATTTATTGTTCAAATGAATCCACAATTTTTTTATTTTTTTTTTCTTTTTGGTAATTTCCTAGCAGTAGCATGAAGTTGATTAGTGTACATATACAGATGTATTTTGACATAGAAGCCACATAACCTCCTTGTCATATAACAATATATGACATATCCATTGCACAAGTGCAATATGACCCCATCAGCATTTCTTGGAATTAATATAGATTTGTCAATAATGTCTTGAGTACACTATATATACCACCAAAGTAATACATTTTTTTTTTTTTTTTTTTTTTTGCAAATGAATTTAACATGCAACTGCCAATGAATGACCGGCTTCAATAAGCTTTAGTCAACCCACAGAATTAGTATGATAGATATCATGTATTCATGCTGTAAAGTTGTAATTTACAACTGTGTTTTTGTTGGCTTTTATTCCGTGCCAAATTTGATTGTAATTATGTTCAATCGTTTAAAACCCTGTATTTGTTGTGGGATTTATTGTAAGGGTTGTGTGTGAGAGAGAGTGTGTGTGAAGACTCAAGAAATTGAAGACTGAAGAGTTTTCGCGGGTATCTCGCTACTAAGCATCCCGCGAAATGGTGCATGTGCCCTGCACGTGTTGGAAGCTGAAGAGTCATGCCAGGCTGTCATTTTCGCGATTGTCTCGCTGGTAAGGCCTTCCCGCGAGACAGTTGCGAAACTTTCTGCCTGGAGGATTTTAATGAGTGACCTTCTTACCCTTCACCCACTCTATATATATACCCTCATTACCCACATATGTTGGTGTGGCTATTCAGAGAGAAAAACCCTAGATAGGTTTTCTACAACTCACCCACCCATCTTTTGAGAGAGAGCTACTCCTCCTTAGTGAGAAATCAATATAGCTTCTTCTCCATCCCTCTCCTATTATCATACCTTGAGAGGAGATTTGTACCCAAACACAACCCACACACATTCAGAGTGTAGAGAGTGTTTTGGAGCTATTGGGAAGCATTGGAAGAAGCCAAGGATGGCAAATGCAACATGGAGCTTGTTGCGGGATCCGGAGAACTAAGACAAGACAGGGTTCCGAGAAGCCTTGTTGGAGTAGGAGCTTGGAGGGCTTAGGTACAGCGGGTAGACTAGGCTTGAAGGGTCTTTTGCTAACCCATGTATCCCAACTGATTGTCTAGTGGATCGATTTCCGCTTGGAGGGCGGCGGAGAGGTTTTTCGCCGAGTTCTTCGGTTTCCTCTTCGAGAACACGTCTCGGTGTTTTCTGTGTTTGCATCCTTCTTCCCTACTCTTGTTTAAATTCCATTATACTGCTGTGTTGCTTAGTTTATGGATTAGAGTAGTTGTTTTGTTTATACGCTTGTGTTTACACTATTCCGCACTTATCATTAAGTTAGTGTAAAATCAACCAAGCCGTAACTTTAATTTGGGGGTCTAAATAGCTCGTGTGTTTTCAACACGATTTTCGAGCTTTCACATGCAAAATAAGTCTTGAGCAACAAACACCAACTTCTTCAGAAAGAAGAATCTTACTAGTAGGTTTTGTGTCACGATGACGAATACCAATACAATTATGTATGTAGGCAAGCGTTCTACAGATCTGCACCAAGAAAACAACAACAATGAGAAACAGAACTGTAACTGATAGCAGATAAGGGATTTTTTTTTTATATCAGTAAGTTACACATGCCCACATGAGTTTTCAACCCACAACCCCATCCTCCACCCCATCAGTAAGTTACCATGAGTTGGAGCTCATTAGTATTAGTTTTTCCAACAAAAAGATTAATGTACATTTGAGTTTTTTTCTTAAAGACATAAAGCAAGAGGACATGCATTATATGCTTCCTCTGCACATGGCTACAACAATGCACTAGCTTCCGTAGGAACATATAATGGGAACATAGTATGGCTTTCACGTTTTACAAAACATCAGCATACTTTGAGCATAGAAATCACAAAATTTGAAAAAGCAAATGTCGAATTATTTTTGAAATGCAAAAATCATATAAAGAATATACTAACTTAAGAAGCTTTTAACAGGGTAGTTTTTTTATTAAAAAAATGTATAAGTAAGATATGGGCAGGCCCTAGGGAAAAGGTGTATTAAGGACAATGATAGCGAAATCTATAATATAAAAGTTTTCATTTGGGAATTGTGTATTTTCGGTAACTTATTTGCATAGTGTTTATCAAAAGATATAGTTTTTTGGTAACATTTATGTTTTTTTTTTTTTATAATTTATTTATTTATATTTTTTATGTTAAATGCGTTACAAAGAGCTAAAAGCTAAATTATTTGGAAAAACAAAAAACAAAAAAACAAAACAAAACAAAAAGACAAAAAGCTAAAAGCTAAAATGTTTTCAATGATTCCCAAACGCACACATAATCTACTAGAAAAAAGTTATAATCTATTAACAATTGTTCTAAGCACAATGAAATGTGGAAAAAATTTTCAAGTACCTTATCATGTTCTAGTTTCTTAAGTATTTTCTCCCTTGCTCTTTTTTCTTCCTCCTTTTCTTTTTGTTTCAAGGCTAAATAACTGAAAAAACAAAGTGAATATATTAATATTTAAGTTAGAAGGAAATAAAATCTACTGTATTTAAAGACAAAAAGGGATAAATAGACATAAAATTTCCAAATAGAAAAAACAATTACTAAATTAAGACATACCGTTGTTTTTCATTGCTTTCTAGAATTCGCTTTGCCTCAGTGAGGTCCTTACTAGCTCGAATCCTCTCCTGGAACAATAGCACAACCAAGTCTTTATAAATAAATGCCAAGTACATGAAACGAGCTCTTAACAGAATCCCAAAGTACAAACAGAAGAGTTTGATTTGACAAAAACCAACAATGAAGCAGCAATAATATGTTCTAAAATATAAAAAAGCTATGGCAAGTTCACCGTTGAATAATGTCTTTCAGGGGTAAAAAGAACTTAGGAATCATGATATAAGATCTTTAAGAAATTCAACTATATTAGGCTTCTGTATATGTTCTTGAAATATTCTTGAATGGGTTTGGATATTTAAGAACTTAAGGTTAGATAATAAAAAAGGATTGAGTCTTGATGAATCCTGAAAAGAATTTCATGTTTGATTGATGGTAAAATGATGAATTGAATGATAAACCTAGGCAACGTTTTAAGAAACCTACTATAATTATTTTCCCAAAAAAAAAAAATGTTACAATCTTCTAATATTAGTTTGAGCCTTGTATATCTCATTCCTAAGTGCAACAATTCTTCTTAAGTTATCATGAATTTCCTATGTGTGACTAGCAAATGTTTCAAGTTTGACACTTAATCTTGTAGTTGGAATAAAAAGAAAAGTAGTTCAAAGAATAAAATACGACTCATGGGCCTTTGGTACAGCCAAATCCCAAGAATCTAGAAATTATCAAATTACCCTGACTTTAATAAAGATTGATTAAAACTAAACAAAAAACAACATTACTTAGATAAACAATAAAATAAGACTCTTCAATTTAGGCTAGCTAAGCAAGATCCCAAGAGTCCAAAACACTCCATATTTTATCGCTTGAACATTAGAACCAACTTTTTGCCTCTTATAATTCTTCAAAAGGAGCTGTCATTCACGTTCCACTCATTAAATCATCTTAACCGTGATATTGAATTTATCATTATAATCATGGTAATTTTATAGTATAGAAGAGTCTACTTAGGAGAAAATTGCAAGGATATATGTAGAAAAACTTGCATTAATCAATATTTGTACAATAAGTTGCATATTATTCCTAATGTCATACTTTATGAACTAATAGACAATATATGCAAGCTTTTAAAAAAGGAAAATGTCATACTCAATGCACAAAGCTCCCACTATTGTGGGATCTAGGAGAGGTGATTGATTGGCAACCTTACCCCCATTTTTCTGGAAAGGCTAATTCCTGGACTCAAACCTGCAACCTACTTTTGGTGGAAGACACTTGCTATCACACCAAGGCAAGCTTTAAAAGAGATTAATTATTTATCAATTGATACTAATAAATTGCCAGCTTCACTTTAAAATTTCTCATACTATACACATTTTTTACTTGTGTTTTAAAGCACTATTTTAACTATCTACACCCATCCCTCCCCAAATCTCTATTTGTCTTCAATTAGAGAAAAAGCAGTAAAAAAGTTAAAAGAGTAATCAAAATTCTTAACAAGATTTACAAAAGGCAAGGTAAAGCCATAAAGGAGCTATCAAATAAGGAAAGAGTAAACCATAGAAATAACTGCATAATACCTTCTCCCTTTGCATTTCCAGTTTCTTTCTTCTTATGTGATTTATTCCTGAAACTCAACAACATAAGTAGTCATGGAAAGGAACCAGTTAGCCAGAAATAGTAAGATCAATCTAAAATTTTTTTCAAATGTTCAACCAAATTAAAGAATTATACATAAAAGGTCAAATGAGGAGAAAGAATCTAAGGGGGAGTTCTAGATAAACAAAAAAGGAAACCTTAGTTCCTGTGCCTTTATTTTCATTTGTTCTGTGATATGGAAAGGTTGAGGTAAGTCAAGATCAATATCCACTGCTACCTGGGAGAAGTTAAATAGTCAAGCAAACTAATCTAGTGACAGTATGTGCAACACCAAAGATTTTAGAAGTTCATGTAAAAAATGTATCAACATATTCACCAAAGACAATTTTTTTCTCTCCACCTCCTTTCAATGAAATGGAGTTTACAAAAAGCAAAGATAAAGTCAAATTCCAAATCTCAAAAGCTACCCACAAAAACAAACTGATAAAAACAAGATCATATTAGAAAAGATACTTAGCTAAACAACAATTGACTGTTCCGTATAAACTTCAGCTCTTACTACCCAATCAAAACTGTCCGCTAAACAAGCATGTATACGAGAAAGAATTTCAATTGTATGAACACCCTCTTTCTTATAATAAGCAGACACCTGGTAGATATACCAAAATAAAAAAGCTGAAGATTACTGGCCAATATATGTTCTATTTGAAATGTTTCTCTTTATTTCAATATCAAGCCAAGAGTATTACAGTTTTGAATCCCCAAGCAATCTTTTAAAATTGATGGATAAGATCAAAGTTAGCAATTGTAAATTGGGATCAGGAATTTTTATTTTTTAACAATTATTTGTTAGTTCCATTCAAAATGAAATAGCCGACTATCTTACAATAACCTTATGTCTATTTTTCTCACTCCTTTTCTTTTATTTCAAAGGAGTTCTTCCTTTTGTTGGGCATCTCGCCCCTTTCAATATTAGACTTATTAACCAAATAAAAAGGTATACAAGAAGCTACAATGTGAATATCAAATGTTTTGGTTTTGTGAAACACAAACCCACTTCAAACTATAGTTTTAGTGTTATTTCTTAGCATGACTGAGGATATGGTACTATACTAGAGACTTCATTAGTTGATAAAGATTGAAGTTTAAAAATAAGGATATCATTGAATAAGAATACGAAAAATATGTAAATAAAAATCCATGTGCAGTGTAAGCAAAGAAGAGAACGAAGATGAGAAATCATATTCATACCAAAGGCATTTGATCAATGTCTGAGTCATTCTCATGATCAATCACCCATTCTATAGCTGCCTCTAAGCTAGAATTACCTGATTATTAACACAAACATTTAGTCATGTTCATTCCCAATTAGCAAAATAACTATAGACAGACTAGAAAAATGAAGAGCCATTAAAACATAACAGAAATAGAAAATAAAGACAAACCCAAAACAAATCAGTGAAAATACAACGAACCAAAATGCACAAACAAACGAACAAAACCCCAACAAAACCCACAATAAATCAAATGAAACCCAAGCAAACCCACAGAAAAAAAAAAAAAAAAAAAAAAAATTCAAATGAAACCCACATCCCAGAGCCTATATGCATTAAGATTGAGTAGAAATAGAGAAATAGAGAAGTCAACGAAGAAGAGAAAAGTTAGAGTGATGTACCTGTGTTGCCGTGAGAAATAGAGAAAGAAGAAGAGCTTGTGGTGCCGAAGAAGAGGGCGAGACCGAGAGCGCGAGAGCGAGAGCAAGACTGAGAGGGAGATTGACAACGTGTGGGAGATTGAGAGGGAGATTTGAGAGGGAGAGAGCAAGATTGAGAGGGAGATAGTGAGATTGAGACGGAGATTTAAGATTGAGAAAGTGATAGATGAGGGTGTAATGGTTTAAGTGTGGGTAATAGGGGCTATACCCGGTGTTAACTGGCCAGAACAGTACTCGAGCTCCTGAAGCTCGAGTACTAAGTGGAGTTTTTGAATCAGCTGCCATGTCAGCGTGCCACGGTGGAAGTAAAAAAACATAGTACTCGAGTTCACCAAACTCGAGTACTTAAAAACATGGTATATCCCCAATTATTTCCGAAACAGTGTTTTTTGGCCAAATATTTCCAAAATTGATGGTAATGGGCCATTTTGACCTCATTTTCAAGTGCAACTGTTACGTGAAGGCCCATTTATAAAACCTAGTTAATTACTCAAGCTGCCATAAGGCCCATGATAATACTAAAACCACTCCAGATAGCCATTCATCCTATGGCCTCAGAACTTAAAGCCCATAATTGCAAAGGGCAAAAGCTACAATTGAATGCTCATGGTCTAGTTTACAATTGAACGTGCTTAAAAATGGAAAACCAACCAGAGGAAAAGAAAAATCAGGATTGCAGTTAGTAATATTATATTGTAGTCATAATAATGTTTTTTGCTAGCTTTTGGATCAAAATCAGGTGGAATAACCATCAAGTGGTTTAAGATATTAATATGTGAAATTTTTTTAACTTCTAACATCTTATTCTTATGGCTCAAGATGTGATTAAAGAGAGTGTGTTATGACTATACTTTTAACATTACTTTTTCAAACATCTATCGTCTATGAAGACATCAATCATAGTGGCATTCTTGATCATGCTCAAATGATAAGCAATCAGAACAATAGTTTGTGTACATTCATGTCCAATGCCTCTTGTGCTATTCTCTCAAAACCAGCATCAAATGCACTTTCAGCTGCATTTAAAAGTTAAAATCCATTGGTGTTTAGAAATTTCTCTTGTCATGGAAGTTGTTTGCTTCTGTCCACAAGACAAATAAGTCTTGTGCCTCACCACCCATGGAGTCCACTCAGCTGCAAATTTCAAATTTCCAAAATATATTAACAACTTAGATGGTTATCAAGATGAAAGGATCATTTAAAGTACAGTCATGGACCAGAAGTTAGAACCTCAAGCAATGTATCAGTAAAAGACCAGCATAGGCAAGTTCAGGTGCAGCTATTATTTCTTCAATTCTTGCACCACCTTTCCATATGCAATATTATATTTGATGGAGGATGAAAAGATCAAGGGTTCTTGGCTGACAAGACCAAATTTTCCCTACTCCATTTAATCTGAAAATTTTTGAGATTAATATTATTCATAAGAACTTTGCCCACCTGAAGATCATTGTATCACTTTGAAGAACTGATAACTGCTGACTTCCCGCGCTTTTTCTTTGTCCAACAAAAGCTCAAGTTTTGCCATCTGGAATACAGAAATAGAATCAATTAACTATATTTGCTCATTTAATAAAGTTAAATGATTGAAATAAACATAATTAACTTATGTATCTAAATTTATGTGATCTAATATCTTTCCTATTGCGTCATAAGCATTGATGTTTGATCCAGCAGAAAATGAACTTGTGTAGGAAGCCGCAAGGCCTAGAGACCAAAACTAAACCATCCATGTGGTAAGAAAAAAAGGAAAAAAAGGCATAATAATTGCACATATACATTCATATGTTGTGGTTGCACACATCTTCATTAAGGAACTTAAGCTACTAAAGTATCTAATACTTTGCTATTGCTGCATATATAACTTTGGAACCAACTCTGTTTGGAGAAAAGGCATAATCAAATACCATAAAAAATCAGCAATACTTGAAACAAAAAAAAAATAATGAAGTTGTTCAATTATAATTGATAAATTTATAGAGGACTGAGTTTAAAATGATATGAATGAACATGTGGAAGTATTAGGAATTTTAGATCCTTATGGTCTTAGTTGCTATGTCTAGGATTTGAGCAGTCACATGGATTCATGTAACGTATGAACCTTGCCCATTAATGCTTGGCATTTTACTGATAAGTGAGAGAAAGAGATGTACAAAATGTTTTGTTGACTGAAATAAAATGAACTCATTATTACAAGTGAGTATTCACTGTAGTTTATTGTTCCACTGATAAAGAATTTAAGACTTTCTAATTTCAATTTTTTTTTTCTTTTTTTTTTTTCCTCCTACATTTTTTCTGTAACCAAATGGAGCTTAAATTTAAATAATCAATCACTAAAATTGTTGACGCTAACTTGAAATGTCAAAATTATGTGTTAATCCAATCTAAATGATTACCCAAATACCTCATTAGGGGGCACCTCTTCCAACTTTGCCTCTTTTCTTAGTATTCTCAATGAGGCTCAAAAGTCAAGCCAAATACATCACCTCCTTAGAACATTGAAAAGAAAGAATAGCACTGACAATTTTTTTTTTACATAACAAACAAGATTGCTATATATCCTTTTATGAAGGATCTAGGTTAATGATTGACATACATACCTAAAGAAGTCAAAGTGGTAGTAAATTCTGAATATGGTTCTCATTAATTCAGTTCCACTGTCAAATAAAAGGGTGCAGGTTTATGCCACATCTTTCTTGTTTAACTCTACCATCTTAGCAACAACTTGAGTCAGTAAAAAATATTCGATCTCTTTAAAGAAATGAGGTTATCATAATCAAGCATATTGCAGAATCCCCCCTGATTTCCCCAACCATCTCCTGAATAGCTACTTGTATATACGTTTCCCTCTGATAATCAAAGAAACAAGCGAATAAACTTGAAAACAGCTCAAAACTTTCAAATAAACAAACTGAATTTATATCCATGAACACAACCACTCGTAGTAAGAACCCAACTAGACCACAGTAATGTCCATATAGGTCAATATGATCTAAATTTGATAGTTATTAAATCCTAACATGGTAAAGCAAGATTTGTATTGAATACTTAGGAGAATGAGGTTGGAATTATCGTGCAGGAATCTTGTGGTCTATTACAAATAAAACTTACTTATTCTTTTATTTAATATGTGATGATGCAACCATTTGTAGAATATTAAAAAATAAAAAATAAAAAAAATAAAAAATAAAAAAGTAAAATAAGATATGAAACATACAGGTAACAGTGCTGGAGATGTCAGAGCTTCAATGGCTAATATTTTGAAAAACACCACAACAATTAACAAGAGATATTTGCCACCACCATTGTCATTAACTGCTTTACAAACTAACATTGAACTTGTTTCAGATTGGATAAGCCAACAAAAGATAAACAAAAACCAAGATTTAAACACAACAAAAATCCGAGATAGGCAATAAGTATAGATTACCCCCAATAAGAGAAAGATCATGCAGCAAAGATCATTTTGTTATCCAAATAATAAGTAGTCAGGTATTAATTCAGCCAGCATACTTTCCATATCATGCGTGAAGAAACCAAATTTGGGATGAATAATTATCATACGAAAGTAAAGAAATGTAATTTCAATGTATTGCAGAGTTTCAAGGTAACAAATTGAGAAATTCAGCATATGAAATCAGACAAGTTTAAAATACTCAAAACATCAGAACGTTTATAAAGAATAATAAAAAGAAAGCATAAAATTGAGATTTCATTCTTGTGTTTTATCCTTGACAAATAACACTAGAATATATGTGTTTATGAAGGATCTCGGTCAATGATTGACATATGTACTAAATGAAGTCAAAGATGCAACAAATTCTGAAACTTGTTCTCACAAATACAGTTCCACTATCAAATATAAGAGAACATACTTATGCCAACTCTTTCCTGTTTGCCTCTGCCATTGTAGCCATAAGTGGGATAGCCACTGACACTCATTCTTTTTAAGAAGGAAGGCTATCATATCCAAGCACGTTGTAGAATCCCCCTTGATTTCCACACCCCTCTCATGAATTGCTGCTTTTTTCTACATTTCACAAGTGACTATGCGCTGCATTTAGATTGTGCCTATCTACTACGTATCTGCCTGAACCAAAATGTTTGCTGAATGCCTGCATATAAAAGGTAATCATGGGAGAAGATGGCCATCTAAAGAGAAAAAAGAAGTTGATAAAGTTAGATAGTTAGTATCTAACATTTATTTGCCACTCTACTGTTAGCATGGCAAGCTCACAGCTCTAGGGGATGATATTGATTGCTCTTTATCCAACATGAGAAAGTTTAGAACTCAAAATAACTTGTAAACTAACAAACTGAATTGTGGCGCCCAACCTTTTGATGGAGTACTGATGGATCCTTTTAAATTCAATTCAGCCTCATGGTGATATAAGCTGTCTCAGGTCATATCGGAGCATTTTCACCTGGCATCATTCAGAATCTAAGCTCCTCTTTTCAAATATGAATTCAGTAGGATGCTTATCAATTTTGGCTTAAAAGAATAAAAATAGAAGTTATGATTTTATAATCATTGTCTTCCCAAAGTTTCTCACTGACCAAGGGCATAAAATGAATACCATCCCTGAAATATATCATTTCTAGAAAAAGATCTAAGCTGTGTTTTGATGCAAACTATTCTATCAAATAAAAGTTACTGACAGTAAAGTTCATGTACTTAAATATGCATAATCATTAATTAAACCATTAAGTTATTAAAATCTTTGGGCTCACCTCTCTCTCCATCTGACTACCATGACAGTGACGGCAGAGGAGTCTCAAGACTGCTCGATTTGTTTGGAACAGTTTGAGGTCGGTAGTGAGGCTAGAGAGATGCCATGTAAGCATAAGTTTCATTCTGCGTGTATCCAAAATTAAATTGGGTAAATTGTTGATGGTGCACATATACACGATGTGCACCATCAACAAGAAGGAAGAGGTATCCATCAACAAGATCAACCCATCTGGGTCCGCGTAAACCGGTCCATTTTAATTTGTCCTATACTTGTTGTTCGTCTCGGTCCGTATCGCGTTCAAGTTTTTAATTCGGGCTCAAATCGTTTTCGTCGAGTCGATTCGGGTTGAATTTGGGCTCAGATGTTGATTCGGTTGTGGATATGGATTTTGATTCGGATTCGGATACGGTTACGGATATGAATATTGATTAAGTTTGATGACTCATCAACTCGATCTACAACTACAAGACATGGAGTTCTGAAGACATGAATAGAAAAACTAGTTATTTAAAAGAAAGATTCATAGTTTGTAACATAGCTGTTCTTAGTCAAACAGTCAATCAAAATTACAATTTTCTTTTTTCCTTTCCAAAGAGTATACGTTTGTTTATCTGTTTTAATTAGTTTTCTTCAATGACTTTTGTATTTTAATATTTTATTGCATTATCTTTCAAGGTCGAAAGGGTGTTTTTCTAAGATTATGTGCAGGGGTGGAACTATCTAGAAGCCCCCCCAAACTTTTCAAGAATTAAATTTTCACCCCTGTAATTAACAAATATATGTTTCCCTCCTCCCTAGAACTCTTCATATCTCTTTTATGAATACCTTAAATTAAATTGGTTAAATTTTTATATTTGTTTATTATTTTGACCCCTCATTTTTAAAATTTTAGTTTCGCCCCTAACGATGAAAATGGATAACTTCACATTATAAAAAGAGCAAAATCTTGACTTTTTATCAAGAGATTTATAATTAAGTATAAATATTTTATTATATTGAATTAGTCTATATTGATTCTCTATAATTTTGAGGGAACACTTATTTTTTTAGTTAAAACCTTTTTATTTACTTAAAAATAATGAAACAAAAGAGTGCCCATTTAAGTATAAATATTTTATTTTATTTTTTAAAATTAGTAAAAATGAAATAAGATGAAAAGAAAAATCCTTCAAATCTCTATCTCTGCCTCTTTTTCTCTCATTGGATTCACTAGCTATTGTAAAACAAAAATCATGCATGGTAATGGAAGACAAGGCGACCAAAAGGATTTTGGAGCCTCAGACAACATTTAAATTGAAGATTTTATATATTTATTTTTTAAAAAATTCTTCTAATTTGTAGTATAGTGAGAAATTTAAATTAGAGATTTATGGTGGCCCATGAATGACTTGACGGAAAATTATTAGGTACTCCCGGAGTACCATAAATGCGTACTCCCTCCTCTCACATAAATGGTGGGTCCCACCATGAATTTAATTAGTGGGACCCGCCATTCATGTGAGAGGAAGGAGTACGCATTTATGGTACTCCGGGAGTACACAATAATTTTCCTGAGTTGACATGTTAATTTAGGAATGTTGTAAAATTATTATGAAATTTTGTTGTGTTCACATCATTACTTTTTTTTTTTTTAATCTATTAGCTAATATTTTAGGCTTAAATTATACTCTTATTGGTATAGAAATTTTTCCATTGATTTAAATTTGGGGGCCTTAGGGAGGTTGGGCGACTGCCTAATTGGCCTAGTGGTAGGACCGACCCCAATGGAAGAAACATGATTCATATTGGAAATATTAAGGACAAAGTTATGTTAGGCGTATTACAAGCTTTACTATATTAAACTTATTAATTGATATGCCAAAAATTATAAAAAATAATTCAAACATTTATTTATTGGGTGGCTAATGAAGCCCATTAATTACATTCATTATTACATCAATTTTTAAGTTTTATTTATCTAATTTAATTTTTTTTGGAGATATTTTCAACTTATGGCATTTACTTATATAATAAAATTACTCATTCCTTTAGCTTCTTCCATTAGGACAACCATGTGCAAATTACATATTCAGGTTGATCTTATCATATGCTTTTGGTGTTTCCCAGTTAACATCATTGTGAAGTGCAATTGGGACCTAAAGGCCCATTTATAAAAGCCTAGTTCATTGCTCAAGCTGCCATAAGGCCCATGACAATACCAATACCGCACCATGTAACCATTTGTCCTAACTCCTAAGGCCTCTGAACATAGAGCCCATAATATATAGATTACAGAGTCTGTCCATTAATATTGTAAAAGGCAAAAGCTACAAACTCTTGTATTCAAAACTTAAAAAACAATTTATTTTGTTAAAATTGAAAACTTTTTATTGAAAGTATTATAAATAAAACTAAAATGTAGAAGAGATAGTATAATGAGACTCATGAATATTATAGATAAAACTAAAATGTAGAAGAAATAGTATAATGAGACCCATGAATAGTACCAAAAAGTGCAATGAGACCCATGAATAGTACCAAAAATAAGTTGAATAGTAAAAAATCTAGCTTTTTAAGCTAATGCCAAACGCATACTAAGAATTTCTCTTTCTCTCTGAAGTAGTGAAGTGCAATATCATTGGCAATAGATGATATTTTGGAAGGCCAAGTCATCAACCTGTTAAGCCAGAATTTGTCAGAGAAGTTGCAATTGTAATTGAAGATGATCAAAGCAAAAAGCTTACAAATAAAAATGAGTTATCAAGGTCCATTGTCAATACTTGCTAATATGACCATCAACCTATGGCTTAAGTCCAACGCAATCTACCATATAAGAATTGATTAAAAAAATTAAGATGAAAATGTTCTACATTCTATTTTCAACGCAAAGTGAAGATAGGACAAAAACATTAGCAATTCAGTATGAAACAACTCAAAACTGCACTAACAGCAAAAAAAAAAAGGGCCCTGTTTAATATTAGGAGTTGCTTGCACCGTTTCTTATTATAGGTAGGTGAAAGAGTAAAACAAATAGGTTTTGGGCTTTGCTTTAGATGAATTTGGCAACCAAGTCTAAGCAACATTTTTCACATTTCAAATACACTTACACACATTTCCACACACTTTTTCACCCACACATATATCAAAAACACTCGAACAATATTACTCAAACTCCTCTACCAAACACCCCCATTTCAAATAAAAACACCAAAAAATATCAATTAAATTAAGATCAAGAAACTCCAAATCAACGACAGATTAAATAATTCAAAATAACATTAGAATTTGCTTCTTTATTTTATTATTATTTTTTTTTTGTCTGTAATATCAAGAAACTCAAAATCAACTAAAGATCAAACAATGAGAATTAGCTTCTTTAATTTAATATATGTTTTTTGGGGATTTAATTTAATATGTGCCTTTTTAGGGATTTAATGGTTTAGAGAAAAAGTTGATTTTGGCAACTAGAAGTTGATTTTGGCAACTAGAAGTTGATTTGTACTACACTCTCATAAGTTGAAAATTTAGCCATTAAGCTAAACCACGTAATCCTTATGTATTCTTGTGTTTTCTATTTTATGCTTCCACTTCTACATTTATTCTAGCTTATTCAACATTGTATATCAACACTAATATTTAAAATAAATAATTAGAAGTTTTTGTTAGAAATGCTAGGAAGTACCAGTTAACTTCATGAGCTCACAACTAATTGCAATAATAATAAAATCGTTGAAGATTAAATGTAAGAATTAAGACACACAGTTAGGGTGTGGTGGGCTGGTGATTTCTGATTTGTCCAACTTACTGGTTTGGTGTCAATCCTGGAATGGCTCTTATTTAGTTAACCAACCATAGTATAGAGCCAACTCCAATCCTTCTAGGTGTGCAAGCTAAGACTCCTATTTGTACTAAAAGTCTATTAATTAGTCTAGGGTTTAGTTTGCTATATAGTCATATTATGGGTTATTGTAACACAAGATTTGTACTACACTCTCATAGGTTAAAAATGTAACCCTTACGATATATTTCAAATGCATGCAATTTTATTTTTGAAAGTGAAGGAGCAAAGTAATTTGGTGAAGCATCACCCGTGCTGATCATTATCACCAATTGCCTTAGGAGTCCTTTAAGAACACTCTACCTAACCATTTTGCTTCTGTTCTTTTTTTGGGCATACTCGTATATTTTTTCTCTTAATTGCAGTAAATTTAGTCAAGTAAAACTTGCCTTTCTTTTAAGTAACAAATTCCTCATTATATTTATGGCAAAATTTAGGTGTAATAGATTAAGTTTTTCAATCAAATTCAAATACATGGTTACATTAACCAATAAAATATTAGCAATTATATCTTTCCTAAGAATAATTAAATTTAATACAAATATATATTTGAATTTAATTGAATAACATAATATACCCTTGTATCTAAGGTTTAGTGACAGTAAATTCAGTGAAGCAAAACTTCCTTTCTTCTTATTGAAAATGTCATTGTTATATTTATACTTCTAAAATATATTTTAGTCCATATAAAGAGCTTGAAGTTTGATTTTAGTTCCTAAACTTAAATTTTTTTTTTATTGTTCTTAAATTATGGAAAACATTATACTTTTTGTTCTTTTGTCGAATTTCGTTAACTTTAATCCTACATGTCTAATTAAGTAGCATTATCTTCTTATCAAAAAAAAGAAAAAGAAAAAAAAGTAGCATTAGCTTTAGCATTAGAGAGTTTGACACGTTTTTCCTACATGATCCCATCATTACATTACATTAAAAAAAGAAAAGAAAAATAACAAAGACATAGGAGGTGAACTAGTAGCACGAAACCATATACTAGTGACATATGGTATGAAAGCTTAAGGAGAAAAAGTGTAATGTTTTCAACAATTTATAAACAAAAAATAAAAAATAACTATCTAAAGTTCAAGAACAAAAGAAAAATGACATGAAAACTTTAGGGATGAAAACAATATTTTTTTTCCTATTTATATATACACAAAAGTAAAAAGAGGTTGACAAATATATTTCTTATTTATTATAGCCTTTCAACTTCAAAATCGATCATTGTGTTTTTCTTAGATTTTGGGAATGATATGGATAACTTTAGATTATAAAAATAGCCAAACCTATTTTTTGAGAAAATAATTTGATTCCCTATAATGTTGAGAATGTGTGTGTGTGAGGTCCGAGGATTGAAGAGGAATTGGAATACAAAGTGTCTTAAATGAATCCCGCCCAAAGAAGCGTAGTAACCTTGAGGACTTGGACGACCCGAGGACAGAAGAGAAGATAGGGGGTAGTTAGTATTCCATGAAAAGCCCAAGGAGAATTGAAAAGACCATAAGGGGGGCAAATGTAGTGGAAGGAAGCTTCCTAAAAAGGTATACCTTCCCCCTCCATGTTGAATGTCCTATACCAACCTTATCAGTTGCATTAATGAAGAAATGACATCTGAATAGTGGCTTCACAACTAGTAGCCCCTTCTACCACCTCCAGCAGAATCTTGATGCGACAAGTATCTTGAGAAGTGTCTTGAGGCATACAGGTGGAAGGCTGAGATGTAAGGAGGAAGGATATATAAGGGGAGGTGGCCTCCCAAAAAAGGGGTTGAGCATTTTTCCTAAAAAGAAAAGGAGATAGAACAGGAGATAAGATTAGAAGTATTACCAACTTCAAATATTTATGTATAAGAAACCAATCCTCTGACAAACCTGAGGAGAGCATTATTTGTAACAAATTCTTGAATTAAACCTCTATAATACTTAGAGCTCTTCAACCATAAGCTAAACTTAATCTTGAACTACTATTGAACTTTTTTCCTACTCTCTATAGAAATCCTATTGTTTTGGGCTTGAATTGAAGGACAAGGTATCACTATTCTTAGGGGGCTTGGGCCGTCAATTTTTGAGTACTTAAAATATTTATTTTGAGGAAGAGCTTTCAGTTAAAAGAGATATTTGTTAATTAGCTTTTATTACATTCCAATAAAGTTGGACTCACCTGATTCATTTTTTACGAGTGCAATGGAATATTCATTAACAAAAGCCTTCAATTAATTATTTGTTATTTTTTGGGCTACTTAGAAAATGACTATCATTTCATACTACTCATCAATTTAGAAATAGTCAATGATTTCTAGACCTTGCAAAAATGTGAATTTTGTGCACATAGACAACCATGTGCAAATTACCCATTCAAGTTGATCTGCTTTTGGTGTTTCCTACTTACCATCATTTTCAAGATGCTTGCATTCATTATTTCAATTACTCAACTAAAGCTCAATTGCTTATTGAAGAGGTAGTGCAACTGTGACGTGAAGGCCCATTTAAACCCAAGTCAATTACTCAAGCTGCCATAGGGTCCATGATAACACGAAAACCACTTCATGTAGCCATTCAACCTGGGTTCTCTGAACTTAAAGCCCATTATTTTAAAGTGCAAAAGTTATAGCATCGGATAATATGATATCCGTATCCGTATTCGTATTCATGTTTCTTTCACTTATTAGAGCCATTGTTAACATTGCCTGGTATCTAATAGACTAATTTTAAATTGTACATATATTATTCTCTACTCTCCTCACGATATGATAAAACAATAACACATATACTAATAATAGAATTTAATAAAATACATAAAACAAATTAAATGATATTTGAATGATTTAAATTAAAGAAGAAATAAGCAACTTATTATGAATGCTCATGGTCTAGCATACAATTGAACATGCTTTAAAATGGAAAATCAACTAGAGAAAAAGAAAAATCAGGATTGCGGGAATCAATATTATATTGTAGTTTTATAATGTTTTTTTGCTAGCTTTTGGATTAAAAACTTCTCTAGTGCCACACTGGTGGAATAACAGGTCACAGCTACCTCAACTATCCAATCATCTCTAATCATCGAGTTGTTCAAGCTATTAACATGTGAGAAATTTTCAATTTTCCTATGTTGTGTACAAAAATCTGAGGTGAATTTATAAATTATAAAAGACCACCTGTTAGAAATTAGCTTCTACAATATATATATATATATATTCTTTTCAAGATAACTAACTATAGATTTCAATTGATTTTTCTATTTGACAGTTAGGAAAGATACACTATTGTTTAGGGGACTCTAGAATTGCATATTCAAAATTTGCTTATGATTCCCAAAACACTGCAGTCTGTTGTGTATTTTATTTGCAACTTGAAGAACAAAAAGCAAAAGGAGTAGGAGGAATCACTCTTCTTGAGTTATTTATCAAACATACTCTTTTCATCATTACTTTAATTTAAAAAAATTTAAAAAAAATTGAGATTTAAAAAAAAAAAAAAAAAAAAAAAACTAATTGAGAGGCCCCCCAGTCATTAATATGTTCAACTAATAATTGATGGTGGATACTATGCTGAACACCAAATCTATTTTTGTCATTTAAGTTATTAGAATAACACCAATAAATCAAGTTGAGACAAAAATACTCCAATTGGATTCATTATTTTATTTGATTTTTTTTTAGCAAGAATTGGATCCATTATTGGTCATATTTCGCAAATGAAATAACAATTCATTCTAGAAATACTTAATAATTTTCATTGAAAAATGACAAAATGCATAAATTGTTTATTTAGAGGAAAAAAGACAAATTTCATCTCCAACTCTATTGAAAACACTAAGAGATGCTAGGACCAAGGGTATAAACTAAGAGAGATGCTACGTCCACAATATTTTTACAACATTTTCATAATAAATCATAGGTAGTTAACTGTTATTGGCTCAAATTTGAACCTAACATTAAGATTACTATTTTACCCCAATAATAACAACCAATAATAACCTGCCACTTAGAATTTGTTGTAAAAATGTTGTGAAAATGTTATGGACATATCATTTCTCATAAACTAATCTACTTTATACTCCACCAATCACGACTTACAATGAAAGAAAAAAAAAATGACTAACTGTAATTGGTAGTGCATAAAGTGGAACATAAAAAATGAGACAAATTTTCTATTGCTTTTGGAAACTATTGTACAATTAATAAAACATAAAAGGTATCGATTGAACTACGATCAAGAAACTTCAAATTAACAACATATCAAATAATTTAAAATAACATTAGAATTTTCTTTTTTAATTTTTTGCAATATCAAGAAACTCTAAATGAACTAAAGATCAAACAATGAGAATTTTCTTCTCTAATTTAATATATTTATTTTGGGGATTTAATTTAATATGTGCCTTTTTAGGGATTTAATGGTTCAGAGAAAGAGTTGATTTTGGGCAACTAGAAGTTGGAATCAAGCTGACTGGAAATAAAGCTTCTTAGATGAAGTAAAAAATGGTACAAAGCGTAAATCACAACTCTTATTGATGACCAAAATTTAGAATAGGCAATTTTGTTAGATTTGCTCTATGCTACTAGCTCTTAGGATCAAAACTACATAACTGTGGATTTCATATTCTCTTGAACATGACTAAAATATTGTTTGCTAAAAATGCCTGGACCAAAATGACAATCATGAGACAAGTTGCACAATAGGTACAATAATCACTTATCTAAAAAATAATAAGTATTTAATTAATAATCACATTACCCTTATTTGCCACTACTGTAGAGAAACACTATTTTATAGCATAATCAAAGTCTCAAGCTTCCCTTTCTATATTATATGACACTATTTTTAATCACTGTGATTAAAATTGAGTGATTGATTGCATTTATAGCATTATATAGCAATGTCTTGGATGTCCAATTCCAATGGTTTGTAGGAGAATGTGAAGTAACATGAAAAAAAAATGAAAAACGAAGGAAAATGAGAGCCACCAACAATTTTTTACGTGGAAAACTCTCTGTGAAAAGGAACACAGGGAGAAAAACCACGGGCTCAAGCCAGTCTTCTTGTGCACTATGTTCTTAAGGTATGTCTAAATACAAGTTTTCCTTCCCCTTATATAAAGGGAAAGCGAAGAGTGTACACCACATCAGGTAAAATTCTATTGGCCAAGGCCATTGTTACATGCAAACGAAACATTTTGCTCCCTCAATGTCCTCTCTCCTCTGCCTGCATGGTACTACAATGCTATGTAGACGACGCACACCTACTGTTACCCTTGAAAGGCTGAGACAATGTTTCAGGTTTAGCTCTGCACTTGGTTGTGGGGGGTGCCTCTACAGAGTGTACTAGGAGTTTTTCTTTTGTTGAACACATGCAAGACTCTATGAGATCTAATCTCCAGTTGTTCCTCATTAGCTTTTAGATTAATAACTAGTTATATAGTTTCCCTCTCTTACAAAATTGAAGTGCAGGAACATTGATAGTAGATGAATTTCCATTAAGCTAGTAACAGATTTGTCTGCATCCGATTGCACCACTAGGTGATTAGCATTTAACTTCATATCCACTTGACATGTGGCCTAAATGTTTGTGAAATGCCTGGACCTGAAATTCAACCATGAGACAAGTTGCATATTACATAGGATCAATCATTTAAAAAGTACTTAATAGAGTTGTTTCTAATTAATTTCTACCTTATTATTATTTGCAACTTTGCAGTAGAAAACACTGGCCCTTCTCAGTTTGTCAAGGTGGCAAATTCACAATCAAAATCTCAAGCTCTCCTTTTTCTCTAATAATTTTATTTAGATTGCCTTCAGATAATGGACAGGTCATGACAATTGTAGCCTGGTTCACCATCACTTGGTTCAGTGCATCTTGATTTATTTGTTCAGATTCAGCTTTGAGAGTATTTGTAGCCTTGTTTAAAGCAGTATCTTGGACATCTAGTGGCTACCCGTTTCTTCTGCCCGCTGGATAATTGGAATCCTCATAGTATTACCATGATATGATAGTCTTGCATTTTATTTGACAGAAACTAAATGAAGCAATATGGTCTAATGAGTCTGTAAGACTCACAAGAAAATGCTAAAGTCCTAAAAAAATAAATAAATTATAATCCTACATTTATCAATTGTAGAGAGCAACAAGATTGAAGTAATAATGCTTCCACTTTGACTTTATCCATTGAAAGCTATTTAATGTTATTTTACTCTAAAGTAGCTCAATTGACTTAGTAACTTGGATCATTAAGCACTATCGAATGATGAGTTTAGGAGAATATTTCACTGTACTAACTAGTTGGAATATTTTACTGTACTAACCTGTTGGAAGCTACTAACAAACCTTTGCGCACTTGTAACTTTGATGCAGCTTTGCTTTCCACCTCATTTGCATTTCCTTCTTTCTCATATGCAGTGTTGGCATGGCTGCATCATTGAACAAAAATTATTCTTGACTGATAAGACCAATCTACCAACTCATCCACTTCAATTTAACCTTTCAATTTTCAATTCCATCGTGTGACCCAATTTAGGATCAAAAGATCTTTGAAATATTGTAGCCACTATGCATTCCCCATTTCCACTGTTTCCAACAATTGTGACTTTCTAAAGGAAGAGAGTGATACAATTATGAATTAATTAATCTTTTTTTTTTTTTTTCAATTATGACTTGATCATTTAAAAAAAAGATCTAGCACTGCTTTGGTGCTAAAGCTGTATAGAAATAAAAAGGTGGTAAACACAATTTGAAAATAAAATTTAACTTTGCCATAATGAATTGCAAAGCTGAGGCCTTGGAAAACTGAATATCCAGCCTTGTTGCATATCTAAAGTTGACATGATGAAGCTCATCTTGTACTCATTACTTAGGTCAATGTTTAACTGAATCTGTCACTGCTAATAAGGAAGCATCAAAAGCTTTGTCTTTTGCTACTTAGGTTTATGTTTTCAGACAAGGTCAAACAGTAATGCTGAAAGTATTAACATTGTCTTTTGAACTTTTAGTCAATTGGCTGACAAGACCAAATTTCCCCAACTCCATTTAATCTAAAATTTTTTGAGATTCATATTATCCATAATAGCTTTGCCCACCTGAAGATCATTGTACCAATTTGGAGAACTAACAACTGTTGGCTTCCCACTTTTGATTTGTCCAACCAAAGCTCAAGTTTTGCCAACTGGGATATACAATTAGAATCAATTAAAAATATTTGCTGATTCAATAAAGTTAATTGATTGAAATAAACATAATTAACTTCTGTATCTACATTTCAGTCATCTAATATCTTTCCTATTGTGTCACAAGCATCAATGTCTGCCTTCCTCTTTAATGGTTTCATACGTCTTAAAGTCTGTAGTTTCATCTAGAAGAAAATGAACTTGTGTAGGAAGCTGCCAGGCCAGAGACCTGAAACTTCCATGTGGAAAGAAAAAGAGAAAAAAGGCATAATACTTGCACACATACATTCATATGTTGTGCATGCACACATCTTCATTAAGGAACTTAAGCCACTAAAGTATCAGATACTTCTTTTTCAATTTTTTTTTTCTATTTCTGCATGTATAACTGTGGAACCAACCCGGTTGGAAGAATAGGCATAATCAGATATAATAAAAATCAGCAATACTTGAAACAAAAAACAACAGTGAAGTTTTTTTTTTTGATAAAAAAAAAAAAAAAAAAAAAACAACAACAACAACAACAGTGAAGTTGTTCAATTATAATTGAGAAAATTTTAGAGGACTGAGTTTAAAATGATATGAATGAACCTGTACAAGTATTTGGAGTATTAGATCCTTATGGTCTTAGTATCTATGTCTAGGATTTGAACAGTCACATGGATTCATATAATGTATGAACCTTACCCATTAATGCCTGGCATTTGCCTAATAAGTGAGAGAAAGAGATGTACAATGATGTTTTGTTGACCAAAAGAAAATGAACTCATCATTACATGCGAGTATTCACCGTAGTTTCTTGTTCCCACTGATAAAGTATTTAAGACTTTCTTATTTCAATTTTTTTCTCTTCTTTTTCCTCCTTTTTTTCCTGTAACCAAATGGAGAATAAATTTAAATAATCCATCACTATTTTTTTTTTTTTTGTCTAACTTGAAATGTCAAAATAGTGCATCAATCCAATCTAAATGAGGCTCATTGGGGTGTCCAATGAAAAGGGGATGACTACACAAATACCTCATTAGGGGGCACCTCTTCTAGCTTTGCCTATTTCCTTGGTAACCTCAATGAGGCTCAAAACTAGATTCAGTTTAGAACTCCCTCATTGGAATTTGTTGCTGAATAAGATTTTTTTAGCAAGGAGCGGGTTCAGAGTTAAGGGGATGATCTCGATGCACGATCGAAGTAGAAGCATATGGGGAAATTGAATCTAGAAGCCAAAATTTAAAATCAAGACAGAAAGGAATTAGGATGACATAGGAACAATTGAGTCCTTTTCAGCAATAATGTGATAGGAGCATTTCTTTCACAAAAATCTATAGATCCTCCCCTTACCTGTGTACTGCCATTTGAACTCTGAGTGCATTTTGATCTTTGGGATCATTACAAGCCCATTGTTTAAGATGCTAATTCCAGGAGTACTATATGCTATTGTTGCCAGCTTTGAATTTCCAACCATATTATCATTGTACCTTTGAAAAGATCAACAAAGTAAGCCAAATACATCACCTCCTTGGCACACTTTTGAATAAAAACTCGAGTAACATTTTTTTCTTTATTAAGTAAAAGGAAATTGGCAAAGCCAAAAAATAACTACTAATACATTTTACATATTATTTCATCTCATATAAATGTGGAAAGGACATATTATGATAATGAAAGTAATGAGACAATTTCCAGCTTGTCATCTTACTGCATGTTGCAGGAGAATCCTTAGAACATTGAAAAGAAAGAATAGCATTGACATTTTATTTTATTTTTTTCTGAACAAACAAGATTGCTATATATGTTTTTATGAAGGAGCTAGGTTAATGATTGACATACATACCTAAAGAAGTCAAAGTGGCAGTAAATTTTGAATCTGGTTCTCATTAATTCAGTTCCACTGTCAAATAAAAGGGACCAGGTTTATGCCACATCTTTCTTGTTTTACTCTACCATCTTAGCAACAACTTAAGTCAGTCAATAATACTCAATCTCTTTATTGAAGTGAGGCTATCATAATCAAGCACATTGCAGAATCCCCCTTGATTTCCCCAACCATCTCCTTAATTGCTACTTGTCTCTACATTTCCCTCTGATAATCAAAGAAACAAGTGAATAAACTTGAAAAAAAGCTCAAAACTTTCCAATAAACACAGTGAATTTATATCCAAGAACACAACCACTCATAGTAAGAACCCAACTAGACCACAATAATGTCCATATAGGTCAATATGATCTAAATTTGATAGTTATAAAATCCTAACATAGTAAAGCAAGACTTGTATTGAATACTTATGAGAATGAGGTTGGAATTATAGTGCAGGAACCTTGTGGTCTATTATAAATAAAACTTACTTATTCTTTTATTTAATATATGATGATGCAACCATTTGTAGAATAAAAAAAAAGGTAAAATAAGATACGGAACTTGCAGGTAATAGTGCTGGAGATGTCAGAACTTCAGTGGCTAATATTTTGAAAAACACCACAGCAATTAACAAGAGATATTTGCCACCACCGTTGTCATTAACTGCTGTACAAACTAACATTGAACTTGTTTCAGATTGGATAAGCCAACAAAAGATAAACAAAAACCAGGATTTAAACGCAACAAAAATCTGAGATAGGCAATAAGTATAGATTACACCCAATAAGAGAAAAATCATGCAGCAAAGATCATTTTGTAATCCAAATAATAAGTAGTCAGGTATTAATTCAGCCAGCATATTTTTCCAAATCATGCGTGAAGAAACCAAATTCAGGATGAATAATTATCATATGAAAGTAATGTAATTTCAATGTATTGCAAAGTTGTAGGGTAACAAATTGGGAAATACAGCATATGAAATCAGACAAGTTTAAAATACTCAAAATATCAAAACGCTTATAAAGAATACAAAAAAGAAAGCATAGAATTGAGATTTCATTCTTGTGCTTTATCCTTGAAAAATAATACTAGAATATATGTGTTTATGAAGGATCTCGGTTAATGATTGACATACCTACTAAAAGAAGTTGAAGATGCAACGAATTCTGAATCTTGTTCTCACAAATACAGTTCCACTATCAAATATAAGAGAACAGACTAATGCCAACTTTTTCTTGTTTGCCTTTGCCATTGTAGCCATAAGTGGGATAGCCATTGACACTCATTCTTTTTAAGAAGTAAGGCTGTCATATCCAAGCACGTTGTAGAATCCTCCTTCATTGATGGCTCCTTTTAAATTCAATTCAGCCTCACGGTGATATATGTTGTCTTAGGTCATAACGGAGCATTTTCACCTGCCATCATTCAATAAGTACCATTATGGATTTCAGAATCTAAGCTCCTCTTTTCAAATACGAATTTTGTAGGATGCTTATCAATTTTGGCTTAAAAGAAAAAATAGAAGTTAGGATTTTATAATCATTGTCTTCCCAAAGTTTCTTACTGACCAGGGGCATAAAATGAATACCATTCCTGAAATATATCATTTCTAGAAAAAATCTAAGCTGTGTTTTGATGCAAACTATTCTATCAAAGAAAAGTTACTGACAGTAAATTTCATATACTTAAATATGCATAATCATTAATTAACCATTAAATTATTAAAATCTTTGGGCTCACCTCTCACAAAAGAAGTGATAAGAACCACTGCCAAAGACCACTTTTACATATTCGATCTTCATTTCATCTATTGTACAATAAAAAGAGAACTGCTTTTACTATGTAAGAAGATAGCCTTGGATACCCACATTGAAATATAATTTTAATGTAACGCATGTTCTTGTTTGGAGAAGCAAGAAACATAGAAAACAGGAGAAAAATTGACTTTTGTAGAGCGATTTACTAACTGGTTTCAGACTCTTGGAAAGGTCGAGAAACCTGTGATTAATGATGCACCTTTATTTATTTTGGTCACTAGAAGACTTATAAGAGCCAAAGTAACCAAAATTCATTACAAGCGAGAGATTGTTACAGAAGTTACAATTATAAATGAAGATGATCAAAGAGTAAAGCATACATATAAAAACGAGACATCTAGTTCTATTGTCAATGTAGACTCAATACCTATATGGATAAGAGTAATACTTGTATCTATATGGACAAGAGTAGTAATAAACAGACACTGATCCCTACTTTCATCGTAAACTACAGAAAGCATTATGAAGAATCTGCCATAATGAAAATCTTTTTCTGTATATTTTTTCCCTTCAGACAAACAATGATTATGTAAAAGTAAATAAAATACTAGTATTTGTTTACCTCTATAACATTCGAATTGAAGAAAAAAGCCAATAAGCAACCACTTGGGACAAGTTCCTTCATCCAAGAATTGCTACCATGAATATCAACTTATGGTCTAAATCCAATGCAATCTACCATATAAAAATTAATTTAAAAAAAAAAAAAAAAAAGTAAGATGAAAGATGGTATATATTGTGTTTTCAATGCAAGCTTAGTAAGCCAAAAATGATAGGAAAGAAACATTAGCAATTTAGTTTGAAACAACTCATATCTCCACAAGCTGAAAAAAAACATAAACCATATTTTTCATTCAATTGTAGAAATAAAAACATGGTGGAGTTTGTAATTGAACGATAAAAAATACCTGTGCAAGCTAATACTGCAATGCTCTTGCCAGATATACTTCTTGCCACAAATATTATCTCATTATCACCAAGTGATGATCCTTCCCTAACAAGATGAGAAGTAAAACACCCACAATACATAACCAAATCAACTTGGTTTGAGATAAAAAAGAAACGGGGAAAGAATCCCATATTCTTTCTCCTAATACGTGAAAAAAGCAAGCACGTGAGGAATGAAAATTACATTAGCAAAGAAAAAGAAACCACTACTAGATAATTATTTACCACTGAGTTATTGACTCATTGAACCACTGCAACGCCCAAAAATTTTGGTAAAGCCCCAATTTTGTTCTGCATAATGAAATTCAATAATCAGGAAAAAATTAGCTATACAATTAAAGAGGATGAAGAAGAAGAATTTTGTTTTGCATAATGAAATTCAATACCTGGATCTTTTTCTTCTGGCGGAGCTAGGTCTCCTTTCAAGTTTTCGATACGAGCAAGCCAATCCTGGCTCTTGCAACTTTCTACCAAGATGGGACACCTCCGAATATTCAGTGTCTTCAAATACGTTAGGGCAGGCAATGATTTCAAATTGGGGCAATCACAGATATCGAGTGATTGAAGAGATATCATTTCGCAGATCCACTCCGGCAATGTCGTCAAACTCGGACAATTCCAAATCACGAGATTTTGCAGAGGGGTAGCCTGTTGAAGCCCCACCGGAAGAGCGGCCAATTTTGGATGATTAGATAATGTTAGATGATGAAGCTTCCTCAGCCCTTGCCATTCCAATTTCATCCCATCCCCACTATAATTATATAACCTAAATTCCTCAAGTGCAGTCAAATGTTGTATAGATTGAAGGACATGACCATCACTGCCTTCTATCATATAAAAATCCAAAGATTTTAATTTGGAGAGAGGGGTGAATGTGGCGGCAAGTGTTGAAGAAGAATAAGAACGAGCAGACGAGGATGACTCTGCTACTGCTGCTGCTGCTGTTGGGTTTTCCTGAGATGCCGTACTTATCATTCCCATCGATATTGTTCGCTCCAATGGTCTCAAATTAGAGTTTCCGAGGTATAGTCTTTCAAGATAAGGAAATAAAGGCATGGAAGATAGTTTAGGGCAACCAGAAATGTATAGATTGGAAAGACGAGAAAATGAAGGCAGAGAATGATTTTTTGCTGTTATCGTTGATATTTCACTGTAATTATTGGCGTCATCTTCGTCCTCCTCGATGGAGTCACTCCTCCTCTTCCACCATCCCTTTAGATTAGGGCAATTCCGAATATCGACAAATTCTAGGGGTGGAAGTTTAAAACTCTCTGATGCCAGAGATACGAACTCAAGAGAAGGAGCATTATACAAATAGAGAGTTTTGACGAAAGGAAATTGATGCAATGGTAGCACATCTTGGTTATTCTTCATTGAAACCAACGTAAGGCTTACAAGATTTTTGAGTAAAGAAAGCCAGCCTGGATATTTCACTCCCCTATAGCCTTCTAATTCCAAACTTTTAAGATTTTGGTTTGGTTTCAAAGCTTCGACTGACCTCTCATCATACCCAACATCCACTTCTCTTTCTATCCACTCTAATGCCAAGCCTTTAAGGTGTCGTTTCTCTTTCAAATTTGCAGCCTCATATTCTAATTCAGCATCTTTCTTGTGTCTTAGATTTTTAATCCTGAGATATTCTCTTAGCTGGTTTAATCCGTGAAGTTCCTTCAACTCACCACCACACCTAAAGTCCGTACTCAACACATATTGAGCTAGTGAGTGGAGATTAGTCAATTGCCCAACTCCTCGTGGCATATGAGTCAAACTATAGCACCTATCAATGTCAAGATGCCTAAGATTGACTAATTTACTAATATTTTTTGGCAATTCTATAAGTCGTTCAGAATAATAAAGATTCAGTGTCTCCAAATTCTGCAACCTTGTAACGGAATTAGGAAGCATCTTAATGTGTCTGTTGTATGAGAGATCGAGATACCTTAAATGTTTCAACTTTCCGATAGAATGTGGCACATTCTTAATGCCAGTTTCATGCAAATCTAACAAGCGCAAGAACTTGAAATTTGAAACAAATGCATCACAAGATAATTGTTTCCATACCATTTGATTTGAATACCGCTCTTGACATGGCAAAAGAAATGTTCTCATCCTATTTGCTTTAAACAACAAAGTTGGAATTTGTGTTGACGAGCCTAAATTAAAACCAAATGACATGTGATGGGTTTTTTCATCAATATTTTTCCCATTTATTTCAAAATTTGTGCTCTCTAGTCCCGCTACTAATATCGCTAGATCATGCATGAGGTCATGTATTTTGAAAATAGGTCTTTCAGCCCAAAAATTTTCTTCATCTTTCTGAAAGTATGATCTCCAAAGTAATTCCATAAAATACTCATGGCCAGCATCTTCTAAGCATTGGTTTTGACCTAATGACTTAATGAACCCTTGTGCCATCCATAGCTTAACCAATCTCTCCTTTTCAATCTTGTAATCCTTTGGAAATAAACTACAATAAGCAAAACATTGTTTCAAATGTGGTGGGAGATGATCATAACTCAACCTAAGTATTGGTTGGATATTAGTTTCATTTACCTTTGAAAATTCATTATTTTTGAAGGACAACCATTCCTCTTCAGATTTTTTAGTGTACAATAGGCTTCCTACAGTCTTTATGGCAAGTGGAACTCCTTTGCACTTACTAATGATTTCCATTCCAATTTCCTTAAATTTTGAATTTTCTGGTTCTTGTCCTTTTTTAAATGCCTTTTGCTTAAATAAAGACCAAGAGTCCTTATCGTTTAAACCCGTTAAATAGTGTGTTTCAATAGTTTTTGAACTCTCTGCAACCTTTTCCTCACGTGTAGTCACCAACATTCTACTGCCTCTTGCACCAGCCAGTAAAATTTCTTTTAACTTATCCCATTTTTCTGAATCATCATTCCACACATCATCTAATACAAGTAAGAATCTCTTTCCATCAATTTCTTTTTGAAGATCATTTATTGATGCATTCCTTTCAAGGTTTCCTAGTTTCTTGCCTTTTGTATATTCTAGGATTTTCTTAACAATTATATTTACATCAAAATCATCAGAGACACACACCCAAAATTTTCTCTCAAATTCTTTTTCGATTTCTTCATCATTGAATACTAATTGAGCTAATGTGGTTTTGCCTAGCCCTCCGATTCCAACTATTGAATAAACTGAAACATTTTCTTCAATATTGGAATCCAATAAACGTTCTAAGATCACTTTCTTATCAAGCTCCCTTCCAATAACAGTTTCAGCACGTACAAAATAATCAGTCTCCCTAATCGGATTTGTGACTTGTGTCTCCCTAGGACGTTCCTCTAGGTGGAACTTCCTATCCGCTGCAATAGCATCTAGACTCTCCCTAATTGCCTTAATCTTATGACCCATCTTAAGACCATATGGAAGTTGGTTCGATTTGGAAAAGAAGATGCGTACCTCTTTTGCCTTCTTATTCCTAGTCATCACTTCCCGTCGTAAAACTTCAGTGGAAAAGTCATCCAGCAAGTCGTCCGCTTCAAAAAGTGCATCTTTCAGCTTTCCCAACCAATTCTTGATGGTATGATTTTGCGCCTGTTGCTCCTCTGCATCCAGAATCACAGCTTCAATTATCGAAACCGTGTTCGTGAGCTTTTCAAGCTCACCCTTGACACCCCAGAGCAGGACAATCTCTTGGAGAGCAAGCTTTCCCAATTGGCCAATGATTCCCTCAGCAACTTTGATGAGAGCTCCTTCAGCCATTTCTCAATGGAGGTGAATGAAAGGAATACTTGAAACAGTTAAAGGTAGGTAAGATGAGAGCAATGGTTTGTGAGGAGGATGGCTTAGGAAGGGTGATCAATGAATACAAGAATCCGCTCAGAGTGAGTGCAAATTTATTCTGATATGAACAAACAATACTTTTGCGGTTAGATGCCTATATGCCATCTATGACTCTTGTCAAAAAACAAAAGCATCACTTGGGATGTCGGAGCACATATTCCCAAAGAATTTATATATGTGTGTATATATACAAACTAGACAATGGTTCGTTTGGATACAGCTTATTTTGCTGAAAATTAAAAACTGAAAATACTATAGCAAAATAATTTTTAAATGTAGCAAAATAATTTTTAAATGAGTAAATAGTACCGTGTGACCCATTTTTAATGAAAGTTTTATTGAAAAAAGATATTTGTAAGTCTTGTGAACAGTGTACGAGACCCACTAGAATCTCTCAAAAGTTGTGTTTACACACTTCTAAAAGGGAAAAAAAAGAAAATGCAGACGTTGGACGCGCATTAAAACTAATCTCCCAAATGATAAAATAATAATCACAATAACCATATTTAATACCAAATACGAAATAACTTGCTGTATTAAGTAACTCTCAAACTTGACTATGGAACTCTGAAGACACATGATACCTAATATCTTTTTTACTCAAACTACCTAATGGTATTCATATTCTATAAGTTTAAGAGACTAGAAATGTCACAACTGCCAAAGTACCAAGTCGTTATTAGTAGAAAAAAATATGATATCTGCTGTGAGCCCAAATGAGAATGATTAAAACTTTGACAACTTATTTGCTGTGAAAAATATCGTCAAAATTATTGTGTCTCTAGTATTATTCTTCTTTTTTGACATTACGTAATTGAAATTTGAAAACAGTCAAAAGCAAAGGAAAATGCAAATTGGCATAATAGTGTAATCTAATAATAGAGGATCTGTCTTTTATAAGCCACTTCAAAAGGCAAAAGCAATCGAATTCTATAGAGAATCAATACCAAATAGACCCACTAAAATTATAAAAGAGAAGCAGGAACCGATACCCACTAAGCTCATAAGAAGCAAGGTGTTTATGCTTCATTCCTTCCACTTGCGTAAAAGCATTCGAAACACATAGATACATTCGTGATTACTTTCGTGAAGGGTGGGAAAGCATAAAAGATGAGAACCTCTTGATAAACGACAAAATTGGGCAGGCTGTAAATAATTTATTATATTTTAAATGTATTTAGTTTGACAAAATGAGTAAATTGTAAGACTTGTTCTTCATATATTTACTTTTGTAAATTGAAATTGTATTGAATATTTTCATAGAAGCTAAATAACCACTGCCTTGTGGTTCAAACAAACTGTTTAAAAAACAAAAATCTGTATGATCTTTCTTTTTATGGCTGGTTTAAAATCTGATTAAATAAATTTTAAAGTGTGTTTTGTAGGGGGTAAAACTGTAAAAGTAAGAGGATAGAAGATTGTGGAAAGAAAATGGAAGATTGATTTTTTTTTTCTTGTTTGGTAAAGTACAAAACATAAGGGGGGAAAAAAAATGAGGGACAATTATTTTCTATCGGACTCATCATTCCTAATCTTCTCAAACTTGGTGGAAAACAGGAGAAAAATATTTTAAATAACTTATTTGACAATATCTTATCCCTTTAATTCAATAGAATAATTATGTACAAGGACATAAATATAATTAAATTTTAATACATGATGTTTTTGTTGGGGATTTTCAATCTCAAGAATAATAATGAAAGAACAAAATGAAGACAAGTAAATAGAAATTATGATTGACTTGGAGGCACTATTAAATGTTATCCTTAGACTATATTTGTCTCTATATGCAAGTTGCTAAAGGGTTACTACAAATTTGTCCACGAGATACAACCAAGTTTATTAGGTTCTATAGATAACAATTCTTGAGAATACTCACAAAATTTATTGTGTTTCTTAGAAACTATTTTAGGAGAGAATAGAATTACTTATCAATTGAATATTAACCACCTTTTATACCCATAGGGTTATAACCCTTCAAAAGGTACCAATAGAGAGTTACAATGATTTATAAACTATTCACAAGGCTTGAAACATTTTCAAATGTTCAGAACAATCATTAGAATATTCTGCAGAATTCAGTTTTCATGTGTTTCGATCGATTGATAGGAATCGAATATCAATCGAAAGTTATTCTTTTCGATCGATCGAATAGGAATCGAACATAGATTGAGTCAAATAGAACTTCCAAGATTATTTTCCTCATCACTTCGATCAATCGAGCAAAAGCTTCAACCAATCGAAAAACCTAAATTTCAAATTTTCACTTTATTCTTTTTACAAATGAATACTCTCCAAACTTATATCATTATTACAACCTATTCTTGTATATACCTATATATACAACAGTTATATTAGCCATTCCCTTTTCTAAGCCCCTACAAAACATTTATAATTTTTTATCCTCACATTTTTTTTTTCCAGTTTTCTATCTTCCTTATCAAACAAAGCTCCCTGATTCCTTGCAACTAAAAGAAATCTACATGGACCTAGTCTTGTATTCTCTTTCCACCTTATTTCTTTCTAGGCTAAATTACAAATTATACCATCTACTTTGACTTGTTTTCAATTTACTCATTTAGTCTAGTTCCATTAATTTTTTTTTTGTTAATTTTAATATTTTCCATTTTGCAAAATGTCGTTTAGGTGGACTTAATAATGCAAATTGGACAGAAGGACTGCATTAAAAATAAATGGAAGTTAAAGTATTGAAATGAAAAAAAAATGAAATTCAAAAAACTAAATTGAAAATATGTTAAAAGGTGTAATTTATAATTTAACTTTTATTTTTTATTTTTTATTTTCCCATATTATATCAAAAGTAGCGTTAACTTTACGCAAAGACCGGACCAAATATAAACTCGTACTACCAAATACGAAATAACTTGTTGTATTAAGTAACTCTCAAACTTGACTATGGAACTCTGAAAATACATGATACCTAATATCTTTTTTACTTAAACTACCTAATGGTATTCGTATTCAATAAGTTTAAGAGTTAGCCTACCTAATGGTATTTGTATTCAATAAATTTAAGAGATTAGAAATTTCTCAACTGCCAAGCCGGTATTGGTATATAAAAATATAATATTGTTGTGAAAAATATGGTGAAAATTATTATGTCTTTAGCGTTATTCTTCTTTTTTGACATTATGTAATTGAAATTTGAAAACAGTCAAAAGCAAAGAAAAGTGCAAATCAATATATATATATATATATATATGTGTGTGTGTGTGTGTGCGCGCGCGCGCGCGCGCGCTAATGGGTACCCTTAGGCAATGGTTAACAATTCATTTTAAAAAAGTTTGACACCACTCTAATGGGAAATAGAAAAAACTATCAAAACATTAATTAATTTTTTTTCTTTTCCCATAAAAACTTTCTTTAAATGGATTTAACTTCTTCTCGAAAAAAAAAATATTATTAACCATTGTTCTAAGAGCATTCGTTAGCATATATATAGGGTCTAAGGTTTTGCCAAGTGGCACACTACTTGAAAATGAGAATTCAACTCTCACCATCTTCTCAAAAAAAAAAAAAAAAAAAACTCTTCGTTTTCGAATGAATCTTCATTTTATTAAATTTCAAGTAATAGAAAGTTAATGACTCTTCATTTTCCGAATTAACCACTCTCCAAAGGATTTAAATTGACCATCGTTTCTTCAGCTTCTTTGTTATTTAATTTTCATATGTTTAGTTCTCCGATTCCCAAAACATACCACACCATTTGGTCTTTTTATTTTATTTATTATTTTGAAGAACACACCACGCCCACTCCTCTTCATCAGTTACCATATGCATTTTGCTTGTGCTATGCTTATGTTGCTATTTGCTAAGATTATAATTATGTGTTGTATAGTTTGCTCAAATTGAAATAACATGTTGTCTTATTGCGTTGCTAGAAAATATTACATGTACTTTTTATTGCCTAATTACGATTCGTATGGCCTTTTGGGAAAGCATAATATTAAATTATGGATTTTACTAATTATTTGTGTCTAGCATTATGGTGCCATATCTTCCTTCTTCTTCTTTTTTGGCAAATAATTAATTTATTTTCTGAATTCCTCAATGTCTTTCACAATTTGTAGAGAAAGAAACATCATCGCAACTTCAATGATATCAACATAATTATTTTTTTCCTTTTTTTTTTCAAAATTTTTGTAGTTGTTAAGTTTTTTTTTTTGAGAAGGATGTAGTTGTTAAGTTGATGTTTCAGAATTGTTATATACAGCTTGATTCATATATATTATTTTTCTTGATTGATTTGATACATCCAAAAGGGAAACTTTTGCAAAGGTAACATATAAAAATGTTGTTGTTATTTGCTTGATTTTCATTTAAGTTTTAAAAAGTTTTAGCCACCACAAGCATTAACACTCTGAAGACTTCTACGAAAAAGAAATCACTTTGAAGATTGCAAAAAAGATAAATATCTAACAGAAAAACCACACAAATTAAAAGATCGTTTCCTTAACGTAATGAAAATACATGCACTTTAATCCTTTTATATAGTTACTGATAATTTTAATGTGTAGTTTTTTGGTGGTAGAGAATAAGAAGAACCATGACGTGTAGCTTGGTAGTGTATAGGACTTAGGAGAGCTCTTGAGCTAAGAAAGTTGTTTTTATCCAAAAAAATTTTGGGATAAAATTGAAGAGTTTAATACAACCTTCACGCATTTGTATCTATTTGTTGTGTATGCACACATGTTTATGTGTGTGAGTTGTTGTTATTATGTGATACTATTGCTACTTTTTTATTAATCTTAATGCAAATATCGCAACATATTCCGATGGATTAAAAATGTAGTAATTAGATTAATCATTACTATGCTCAAATTGTAGCTTTCTATAATTGATTTATGTATAATTGTACAATTTCTATATATTTTCTAACAAAAATTTACAGTTAATTATAACTGTACAAAATTAGCTATCACAATATTTTCAAGGCCATATAAGCTACAATTTCCTTCATATAAAGATTTGAAGAAGGATGAAATGAGGTATGCTATTTTTACTAAATGATAAGTTAACCATCTTATTACACATCAGCTTGCTTGCATCTTCAAATAGGTATTTTGCTGTTCTTTTTCTCACCAATTGTTTTTGTGTCCAACATTATCTTTTCGGTATCCAATGATGTATTATTATCTAATGGGATGGTTTCATAATAATTCTATGGTATTTGATTGAACACTAAACTTTGATGTCTATTTTCTTTCATTTTTTCTTGATAATTCTACAGTTGGGGAAGGGTGTTTTAAATCCTGTGCATCAAAACACTAGGATTCTTATTAATCTACAAAGCTCTTAGTGATGTCTATGCACATTATGGTGTATCCGCACATCGTGCGGGGATATCGACTAGTTGGCATAATAGTGTAATCTAATAATAGAGGATCTACCGATTATCAAAAAATAATAATAATAATAATAATAATAATAATAATAATAGAGGATCTGTCTTTTATGAGCCACTTCAAAAGGCAAAAGCAATCGAAATCTATAGAGAATCAATACCAAATAGACCCACTAAAATTATGAAAGAGAAGCAGGAACCGATACCCACTAAGCTCATAAGAAGCAAGGTGTTTATGCTTCATTCCTTCCACTTGCATAAAAGCATTCGTAACACATTGATACATTCGTGATTACTTTCGTGAAGGGTGGGAAAGCATAAAAGATGAGAACCTCTTGATAAACGACAAAATTGGACAGGCTGTAAATAATTTATTCTATTTTAAATGTATTTAGTTTGGCAAAATGAGTAACTTGTAAGACTTGTTCTTCATATATATTACTTTTGTAAATTGAAATTATTGAATATTTTCATAGAAGCTAAATAACCACTGCCTTGTCTTTCAAACAAACTGTTTAAAAAACAGAAATCTGTATGATCTTTCTTTTTATGGCTGGTTTAAAATCTGATTAAATAAATTTTAGAGTGTGTTTTGCAGGGGGTAAAAGTGAGAAGATAGAAGATTGTGGAAAGAAAATGGAAGATTGATTGTTTTTGTTCTTTCTTGTTTGGTAAAGTACAAAAAATAAGGAAAAAAAAAAAATGAGGGACAATCATTTTCTATCGGACTCATCGTTCCTAATCTTCACAAAATTGGAGAAAACAGGAGAAAAATATCTTACATAAGTTATTTGACAATATCTTATCCCTTTAATTCAATAGAACAATTCTGTACAAGGACATTAATATAAATAAATTTTAATATATGATCTTTTTGTTGGGGATTTTCAATCTTAAGTGTTAAGAGTAATAATGAAAGAACAAAATGAACACAAGTAAATAGAAATTATAATTGACTTGGAGGCACAATTGAATGTTATCCTTAGACAATATTTGTCTCCATGCGCAAGTTGTTAAAGGGTTACTACAAATTTGTCCCCGAGATACAACCAAGTTTATTGGGTTCTACAGATAGCAATTATGAAGAATTCTCACAGAATTTCTTGTGTTTCTTAAAAACTATTTTATGAGAGAATAGAATTAGTTATCAAGTGAATATTAACCACCTTTTATACCCATGGGTTTATAACCCTTCAAAATGTACCAATGGAGAGTTACAAGGTTTTATAAAATTGTTCACAAGGCTTGAAACCTTTTCAAACGTTTAGAATAGTGATTAAAAAATTCTACAGAAATTCAGTTTCTATGTGTCCTGATCGATCGAGAAGAATCGAATATCAATTGAAAGTTCTTTTCGATTGATCAAACAAGAATTGAACATCGATTGAGTCAAGCAAAACCTCTAGGCTTATTTTCCTCATCACTTCGATCAATCGAGCAAAAGTTTCGACTAATCGAAAAACCTAAATTTTGAATTTTCACTTTATTCATTTTACAAATGAATACTCTCTAAACTTATATCTTTATTACAATAGTTATATTAGCCATTCACTTTTCTAAGCCCCAACAAAACATTCATAATGAAAAGTGACGGGACTGACAAGTCCGTCCCACACTGACGACCCCATTCATGGACGAAGACACCCTCAGGAGTGACAAAATAATCATTCACGTTACTGACGAAGACATCCAGGTCATTCAATGCAGCCAATTAAGCCCAGAACGGTTAGAAGGCCAACTGTATGGACCGTTGGAGCACATTGATGCCACATTAACTGCCCCCAAACGTTACCAGAAGGAGCATTAAGATCTCCATAACTACTCCAACGGTTAGAGGCCATGAAAGAGAATAAAAAGCCCACACATTGCCAATGATAAGGTACATAGACACTAAGAGACTTCTTTTGCTCGATTCATTTCTATATTGTTCATTCTCAAATAGCATTTGATACTGACTTTGGCATCAGAGGCACTGTGGCAGGCACCACACCGGTGACCACCTTTGTAGGCTGGAGGTTGCTTCCATCTGACGATTGACTGACGAGTTCACGCTTCATCAGTTTGGCGCCATCTGTGGGAAACGACATTTTCGTGTTCCGACTCGAGAAAGTAGTTTCCAATCAACTATTATTTTCAGATGGAATCCAATCAAGATTCCGCAGCCTTAGCCCAGCAGGTTCAAACTCTCATAGCTGCCGTCGAAGAGCTCACCAAGCAAAATCAGGAAATGAAACTACAACTCCAACAGGAGGAGAACCGATCCAAAAACAACATGGAGGACAAAGGAAATAGCCACAGGAGAAGTGGTCATCCAAGGACTACTACTCTAGTAGACCAGAATTTAGATCTTCTCCAGGAAATAAGGAAGGAGATGGACGAATTGAAAAATGCCATCAGGGAGAAGACAGACCAGAGCATGGGCAGATTGGTAAGGGCAACAGACTCGCCTTTCACAGTCGCGGTCTTGGGATGTCCAGTGCCGTCGAAGTTCAGGCTGCCACAACTGGAACCGTTTGACGGGCTCAAGGACCCACAAGATCACCTCAACACCTTCAGAACAACTCTAGGGCTCCAGTAGCCCCCCGATGAGATAATGTGCCGTTCCTTTCCTACTACCTTTAAAGGAGCTGCAAGGGAATGGTTCACCAAGCTGCCGACGTCATCCATTGACAACTTTGACCAACTGAGTAATGCCTTCTTACGGCACTTCATTGGGGGACAGCGTCCCAAGAGGCCAGCAGATTATTTGCTTACCATCAGGCAAGGAGAAAAAGAAACCCTGCGGTTGTACGTTAAGCGCTTCACTAAGGAGACTCTAGAGGTGGACAAAGCAGACGACAAGGTGCAGCTGACGACTTTCAAAGCAGGTCTAAAGTCTAGGGATCTCGTGGCTTCACTCGCGAAGAATCCTCCAAAGACGATGGCAGAAATGCTCATAAAAGCACAAAAGTACATGAATGCTGAAGACGCATTAACAGCCATAAATGATACAGAAAAGCCAGGAGACAAAGGAAGGAAGGAAGACGAGCGTAGGGGACAGAAAAGGGAGTGCCTAGATCGTCGAAATAATGACGGTATCAGAAGGAGAGACAATAAAAATCCAAGGACGGTAAAACTTACTCCTCTTGTTATGCCTGTTGACAAAATCTTAACGCAGATTAAGGATGAACACTACCTTAAATGGCCACGGCCATTGCATTCGTCTCCTAACGTCCGCGATAAGAATAAGTACTGCCGGTTTCACAAGGATCATGGCCACTACACAGAAGACTGTTGGGACTTAAAGGAACAGATAGAGGAGTTGATACAAAAGGGGAAATTGTAGAAGTTTGTAAAGAAGGGAGAGTACAATAAATTTCAAGACAGAAATAAGAACTAGCAAGAGTCCTCGTCCAGGGGCGATACCCGTCAATTCCAACCTCCTCAGAACATGATCAGGGAGATACAGACGATCACGGGAGGACCCACCACCGGGGGATCCTTCAAGTCCCTCAGGAAAGCCCATAAAAGGCAAGTGAACAGTGTCTACATTATACCTCTGTCCAAGCAGCAACAGACGGATCAAGATATGTATTTCAATGAAGCAGATGCCAGAGGAGTGAAGCAGCCTCACAATGATCCGTTAGTCATAATGCTAACCATAAAAGGATTCAACACCAAAAGGATCCTCGTAGACAACGATAGCTTAGCAGATATCATCTACCTCCCAGCATTTCAGCAGCTCAAGTTAGATCCAAAGAAACTGCGTCCATTTGACACTCCTCTCATCAGTTTCAGTGGAGACAAAGTATATACCAAGGGCATCGTAACGTTGACAGTAACGGTGGGGGCCTACTCAAAGCAAATGACTCGCCAGATATACTTCTTGGTAGTAGACTGCCCCTCGTCTTACAATGTGATTATTGGAAGACCCACGCTTAACAAATGGAAGGCAGCCACGTCCACCTACTGCCTGAAGGTGAAGTTCCCAACGGATAATGGGGTTGGAGAAGTAAAAGGCGATCAGGTCTTAGCCAGAGAATGCTACCAGGCTGTCTTGGCCGCAAAAGAAAACCATACTTGGACGATTGAAGAGAAAGAAGAAGACAAAATAGAAGCTTTAGAAACAGTGAAGCTGGACGAAAAAGAAGACACCAAGATGATGAGGATAAGGACAAAGCTAAGCCCCAAGATGAAGTCAAGGCTAGTCCAATTCCTAAAAGAGAACCAAGATATCTTCGCATGGAGTCATGAGGACATGTCTGGTATATCCATAGAAATCATCCAGCACAAGCTGGACGTGGAACTAGAGAAGAAGCCCGTCAAGCAGAAGAGAAGGGTATTTGCTCCAGAACGAGATCAGGCAGTCACAGACGAGGTAAATAAATTGCTGAAGGCAGGATTCATCCGGGAGGTCTATTATCCTGATTGGCTTGCAAACGTCGTCCTCGTTAAAAAGGCGAATGGGAAGTGTAGAATGTGTGTGGACTTCACGGACTTGAATAAAGCATGCCCGAAGGATAGTTTCCCCTACCAAGGATTGACCAGCTTGTGGACTCTACTGCCAGACATAAGTTGTTGACATTCATGGATGCCTTTTCGGGATACAACCAGATAAGAATGGCTGACGAAGATCAAGAAAGGACTGCTTTCATCACAAGCCAGGGGCTGTATTGCTATAAGGTAATGTCCTTTGGACTGAAAAATGCAGGTGCTACATATCAAAGATTGGTGAACAGAATGTTCAACAAGCAGATAGGCAGGAATATGGAAGTGTACGTGGATGACATGCTCGTCAAGAGTAAAGAAGAACTTGCCCATCTGGACGGCCTCAAGGAGACATTTGCGACCCTCAGGCAATACCAAATGAAGCTGAATCCTAGTAAGTGTGTTTTTGGTGTAGCTTCAGGAAAATTCCTGGGATTCATGGTGTCCCAGAGAGGAATAGAGGCAAACCCGGAGAAGGTGCAAGCCATAATTAACATGACATCACCCAAGACCGTCAAAGAAGTCTAGAAGCTTACTGGAAGGATTGCAGCCCTCAATAGGTTCGTCTCTAGGGCTACGGACAAATGCCTGCCCTTCTTCAAAACCTTAAAACAAGCTTTTGCTTGGACGGACGAATGCAAAGCAGCCTTCCAGGAGCTCAAACGCTACTTGAGTAATTCACCCCTTCTGAGCCCGTCCAAAGAAGGTGAGAACTTATATCTGTATTTAGCGGTATCAGATACGGCCGTCAGTGGAGCCTTGATCCGAGAAGAAGGTAAGAAGCAGCTTTCGGTTTATTACGTCAGCCAAGCCTTCCAAGGGGCTAAGTCCAGGTATCCAAAGATTGAGAAGATTGCATTTGCGTTGATTGTGGCCTCCCGGAAACTAAGACAATATTTCCAAGCAAATCCCATCCTGGTGATGACGGACCAACCAATCAAAAAGTCCATGAACAAGCTTGAAGCAGCAGGAAGAATGGTCCAATGGGCAATTGAACTCAGCCAATTTGACATCGAGTACCATCCCAGGACAGCCATTAAAGCACAAGCCTTGGTGGATTTCATTGCCGAGTTCACTTCCCTGGATGACGATAAGCACGCCAACGAGGCCGAGAGATGGATGATACAGACCGACGGTTCGTCAGCTCGAAATCAAGGGGGAGTGGGGGTCGTCGTAGTCACCCCAGAAGGAGCAGTACTGGAGTACGGAGTTCAATTAAAATTCCCGGCCACCAACAACAAGGCAGAATATGAAGGGATTCTGACAGGATTGAGACTCGGAAAGGTGCTTGGGGCTAAGAACCTATTAGTCCAAAATGATTCAAAACTGGTAATTGGGCAGATCCGGGGAGAATATGAAGCAAAGGAAGAAAGAATGCAGAAATATCTCAAGCTGACGAAGCGTTTAACTCAAGAGTTCGATAAAGTGGAGTTTATACAGATACCGAGGAGCCAGAATGTGGAGGCAGACAAAGTCTCGAAGATAGCCTCGTCAGAGGGTGGATCGACGAACGTGGACCTAAGAATGGAAATCCAGAAATACCCCAGCATTGAAGAAGTTCCAACGTTCTCAATCCAGAACACAGACAGCTGGATGACGCCCATCATATCCTTCCTCCAGGACGGGCACCTCCCTCTGAATACAGACGAGGCCAAAAAGATTAAAAAGAGGGCAGCCAAATTTACAATTCTCAACGACACCCTCTACAAGAGGGGCTTCTCCATGCCCTACTTGAAATGTGTTAGTGAAGAAGAAGCTAAGTACATCCTAGTAAGCAAAGTTCTTCGAACAGGTTACTTCTGGCCTACTATGCAAGTGGACGCAATGCAGTTGGTCAAGAGATGTGACAAATGCTAACGGTTCGGGAATGTCCAACGACTTCCGGTAGAGAGACTGACGACGATAACGTCCCCATGGCCATTTGCACAACGGGGAATCGACATCGTTAGCCCACTGCCCTTAGGCAAAGGTCAGGTAAAATTCTTGCTAGTTGCTATTAATTATTTCATTAAATAGGTTGAAGTAGAGCCACTGGCGACCATCATCGAAGCAAAAATTTGAAACTTCGTGTGGAAGAATATAGTTTGCAGGTTCGGGATTCCAAGGACGATCATATCAGATAACGGACGACACTTCGACTGCCAAGGCTTCAAAGATTTCTGCTCAGGTCTGGGAATCAAGAACCAGTTCTCATCGCCAGGGCATCCACAGGCGAACGGACAGACGGAGGTGACAAACCATACGCTACTTAAGATCATAAAAACTAAGTTGGACGACGCAAAGGGCGCCTGGCCAGAAGAATTGCCCAATGTCTTGTGGGCCTACAGAACAACAGCAAGAACCCCGACGGGAGAGACCCCCTTCAGGCTTACCTACAGAACTGAAGCAGTGATCCCGGTCGAAGTAGGAGTAACCAGCACCAGACGAGAAATGTTCGACGAAGAAGCCAATAATGATCATCTACAATTCAACCTGGACTGTCTAGATGAAGTAAGAGACAAAGCTTGCAGCAGAGTGACGAACTACCAGAAAAAGATGACGGACTATTACAACAGAAGGGTGAAACTCAGATGACTCGACATTGGCGACCTCGTCCTGCGCAGAGTAACCCCGGCGACCAAAGATCCTACTCAAGGGAAGCTTGGCCCCACATGGGAAAGACCTTACCTAGTCGTCCATTACTCCAGGCAAGGCAGCTACCACCTGGAAAACCTGGGCGGACAAAGACTCCCGAGGCCATGGAACATTAAACACTTGAAAAAATACCATCAATAGAAGTTACGTTGAAATATATTCATTACTAAAATCAATAAAGATGTTATCCAGCTTATGTTTCTCTGTGAGCAGGCTAAGTAACAAGATTCCGCCTTGACGGATGTAAGTTATTGACGACTACAAAATCCCTAAAGGATGTAAGTCACAAAAAGCCAGAAATGGCTAAGTAACAAGATTCCGCCTTGACGAATGTAAGTTACTGACGACTATAAAACCCCCTCAAAAGGGTACAAGTAAAGCCAAAAATGGCTAAGTAACAAAATTCCGCCTTAACGGATGTAAGTTACTGACGACTACAAAATCCCTAAAGGATGTAAGTCACAAAAAGCCAGAAATGGCTAAGTAACAAGATTCTGCCTTGACGGATGTAAGTTACTGACGACTATAAAACCCCCTCAAAAGGGTTCAAGTAAAGCCAAAAATGTCTAAGTAACAAGATTCCGCATAGAACAGATGCAAGTTACTAACAATGACGATACCTACAAGGTTAAAGGATTGACCCTACATAGACGAGCATACTGCATGAACGATCAAGGCCAGCATATCGCAAACAACGACCATACAAACACAAGCACAAGTAAGTACGCAAATGAAAATTAAGTTAAAAGCCCAAAACAACGGGTAAATTACAGGTGTTTCTACAATCAAAGACCAATAAACACTGGGCTAAAAACGTTGTTCTTAAAATAGATTAATTGTTTGAAAATTTAAAAAAAAAAAAAAAAAAAAAAAAAAAAAAAAACCCAAAACATGGTAGGTATCCAAAAAGAAAGACAAAAAATTTCTAAGTATCAGGTTCGAGCAGCATCATCGTTAGCAGGAGCCTCGTCATCAGGAGCACCGTCAACAGGAGCATCGTCAGCAGGAGCATCCACAGAAGCTTCAGGCTCAGAAGCAGAAGGTCGGGCAGCCTCGTCTGCAGCCATTTCTTGATCCACCTCCTCCAGGTCCAGCTCCTCCATATTCACCCCCGAAGGGTGCTTCACGAGATATCTCCTCAGAAGCTCGAAACCCTTAAAATACCAACTGAAGAGCACAGTATTGTACTCGTCAGTAGTTTGAAAGGCTTCAACGGACCTAGCAGCTATGGTCTTAAGACTTTCCCTGGCCCCAAGGAGCTGCTCGTCCTTCTCCTTAGTCAATTGGCGCTCGACCCGGAGGTCGTCGTTCAGCTTCTTGACCTGCTCCTTCAAAGTGTTGGCCTCACCCATGGAGGCAATAAGGTCTTTCTTCAGCGTCGAGCTCTCCGCCTTCAAGACCTCCATCCTAGATATCATGGACGCCACCTTAGCCTCCTGAGTAAAATACTCAGAAGAAAGATGCAGACTCTCCCTTAACACCTGAACGAGTTTATGGACATGACGAGCTGCAACCTCGTTAATAGGGACGCCAGTCAAAGCCCTCAAGTCTGTAGACGTCACTACCTCGTGGGCTCGCTCCACAGCCATCTTCTCGTCATTCCAAAGGGTGGACGGGCGAAAGGCAGCTTTCTCCTTCTCCTTTTCAGATAGCCGCGGCCTTTTAGAGACGGGAGTGCCACCTATCTCCTCCACGAAAGCCGTAGGAGAAGCCGTCCTCATCGTCTCACTCGCGGAAACAATTGGACGAACGGTGGAAGTTGGAGTAGCGTGACTCCCCCTTCCAGTGATGCGCACTGTCTTCGCTCCTAAATTCGACAGAGGCTCATCCTTCTTGGACCTCATTTTCGCTTACATGCCCTTATTGAATTTGGTCGTCATTTCTACAAGGGGAAAACACTAGTAAAAAGAAAAATCAAGGGGAAAAAGAAAGGTGAGCACTGACGAATATAACACTTACTCTTTTTTCCTTCAATATCAAGGTTACGCAGGACGATGGCAGAGGGATCCGGTCCGAGGCAGTAGAAGGCTAGCGTTCTGGGGTCGACAAGCTCGTCCCAGCTTTCAATCGTCAGTGCGTAATCAATCGCCTTCTGTACCCGTTCTCTATACCTGCTCTTGAGCTTGGGTCGTCTCTTAACTATGCAAAAAAAAAAGAAAAAAAAAAGGGTCAATAACCATGGAAGTAAGCAAAATAGAATTCAAAGGACGAGGATAGATATTGACGCACCTAAAGTCGGGGTTTCCCACCGACGACGCAACCTCAGGATATCACCCCAAACCTCGCTAGAGGCAGTCTCAAAATCATCCCCAGACACAAAGAAAAATCTGGACTTCTAGTACCTGAAGGACGACGGTAAACCCTTGACGATCCTAGTTCTTCTCTCCCAGGGCACCAATTCGTAGTACCTATACTCCTTTGATGCTTTTAAATGGTACAAATGGACAAGCTCGTCCACCTTGAGCATATCCTCGTCATAAGCGGCCAACCATATCCCCATACAACTAACCAAAATCCGCCACGAATTTGGCATAAGCTGCCCGGGGGCAATACCTAAATGGTCCAAGAGTTCCATCAAGAAAGGATGGACGGGAAACCTCAATCCACAGACAAAGGCAGATTCATAGAAACAAATCTCCCCAGGAAAGAAGTGACAGGCCCGGTCTGCCTCGCCAGGCAGACGAACCCTAACTCGTTCTGGGAACTGAAACCTGTCCCTAAATCTACCTAGCGCGTCGGCGTCCAAGCCACACCCCTCCCTTAGAGCATGAAAAGCCCTAACTTCTCGAGGCGTGGAGACGGCTGTGTCTTCCTCCACTGGGTTACCGCTAGACGATAACCCAGTCTCGAGCTTACTAAACCTGATCTCAGACGTCATTCTTCCCTCTCTCACCAAATTGTCGAACCAATCTATTGACTGACGAAGCACAGGCAAGAGATCAGCCAACGTAACGGCCAAACAACTACCTTCGTAAACAAAACTCTCGAGGTGCGGAAAATTTCCCAATGAACCCCCTAGTCGAGCAAAAAGAAATGAGATAGAGGGGCACGCTATCCTAACCTCGGAACTACCAACCATAAATAAACCAGAAGACACAAAAAGCCTAAAAAATCCCAAGACCCGGTGAGCCAAACACGAAAGGAAAAGAAGATGGGAAAAATCAGAAATCCACCACCATATGTATAAACAGAATAAGAAAAGAAATGAATAGGGAAACACACCTCAAGGGAGAGAACCACCACCACACGGTGCACTAGTTGGGGAAGAGATTTGCAGAAGAAAGGCTGGCGGAGAAGATGCTCAGAGAGATAAGTAGAAATTCTTGAGAAAAGTGAAAAGGAAAAGTGAGAAGAAAGGAAGTTTAAAAACTAAGGCCTTGGAAACTGAAAAACCAGCGGGAAGCCCAATAGTCCCATTTACTCGGGCATTAACTCCACCAGTCAGCATCTGCCATGTATGCCACGTTCTGTGGAGCGCCGTCACTTCGCACTTAATACGAAGCAGAACCCCAAGAGTCACCTGCAACATGTGACCCTTCAAATTCTATAATCGTCAAAGACATGATGAACATAGAATCCAGGGGCAACTGACGGGACTGACGAGTCCGTCCTACACTGATGACCCCATTCATGGACGAAGACACCCTTAGGAGTGACAAAATAATCATTCACGTTACTGACGAAGACATCCAGGTCATTCAATGCAACCAATTAAGCCCAGAACGGTTAGAAGGCCAACTGTATGGACTGTTGGAGCACATTGATGCCACATTAACTGCCCCCAAACGTTACCAGAAGGAGCATTAAGATCTCCATAACTACTCCAATGGCTAGAGGCCATGAAAGAGTATAAAAAGCCCACACATTGCCAATGACAAGGTGAATGAGTATTAAGGATGTGAATGATGAAATGAAAATACCATCAAGTTAAGTTAATAATTTTTTTGACATTTGTACAAGAGATCGAGGAATGAGGTTCATCTTCCTTGAATTTGGAGTTTTGGCTTAATGCTGCTAGAGGGGGAGGGGGGAGGGGGGGGAGGGGGGGAGGGGTGGAAGAAGCTTGACAAATGTTCCATATAATAATGCGGAAAAGTAGAAATTTGGGCTGTGATCGTGCAATACCATGCTTGAAAAATTCCATACCTAACTTGCTTAGTTTTTGATTTCCTAAAAGGGAAAATAGGCCCAATGTTAGGGCTAGCTTTAAGTAGGGCAAATCTACGTTATCTTACTTTCCTAAGTTATATCTTTTAGTTTAGATAATGAATTATTTTATGATAAAAAAATTTTATCAATTGAGTTAACTGTCTTTAATTAACATTAAGAATGTGACAATAAGTATTTTTAAAAAGAGAAAGTAAAAAAAAGGAATACATCCATTTTTTATGGCCATAAGGAGGATTTCTTGTGGTGCCTTTATTCCTTATGAATGGCCTCCATATATATATATACACATTTTTTTTTTCTTGGGCAATTTGAGAATAAGGGCCCATAAATAGTCGTGAGATTGAGGGCCCAAAAGTAATTTAATGGGCCTCAAGGTTGATACCATAAACCCAAATGTTTAGTTGTGGCAAGGGGAAAAAAAAAAAACTTATATTTTTGAGAGGTTAGGATGTCAAATTAAAATTATGCAGATTTTAATTTTCCTCATGATTTTAATCAAACTTATATTACTTGTGACAAGGTTAAAATTATTCAGTTGATTTTAATTATCAGATTTTAATTTTCCTCATGATTTAATAAAACAATCACAATAAAAATAAATATGAATAATATAAACTAAAGAAGAAACAATCAACTTATGAATGCTCATGGTCTAGCTTACAATTTAACATGCTCCAAAATGGAAAACATATTCAGAGGAAAAAAAAAGAAAAAAGAAAATCAGGATTGCAAGTTTACCTCCTGAAATATAACAAAAATTTGGTATAGGAAATTTTTTGCAGATGACTGTACAAAAGGATCAGGTTGTAATATTATATTATAGTCCTAATAATGCTTTTCACAGCTTTTAGATTAATAACTAAGTATAGAGTTTCCCTCTCTTACAGAATTGAAGTGCAGGAACATTGATAGTAGATGAATTTCCATTAAGCTACTAACATAAGTGTCTGAGAATCCAATCACACCATTAGATGATAGCTATTAACTTCATATCTGATTGACATGTGACCTAAATGTTTGAAAAATGCCTGGACTTGAAATGCAACCATGAGTCAAGTTGCATGTTACATAGGATCTATCATCTAAATGTACTTGAAGGAGTTGTTTCTAATTAATATCTACCTTACTATAATTTGCAACTCTACAGCAGAAAAACACGTGACCTTCTTGTTTTGTCAAGGTGGCAAATTCACAATCAATGTCTCAAGATCTCCTTTCTCTATGATAATTCTATTTTGATCACCATGCAGATAATGGATAGGCCACATTGCAACTCTATAGCAGAAAAACACACGGCCTTCTCGTATTGTCAAGGTGGCAAATTCACAATCAAAGTCTCAAGATCTCCTTTCTCTATGATAATTCTATTTTGATCACCATGTAGATAATGGATAGGCCACAACAGTTGTAGCCTGGTTCACCATCACTCGATTCTGTGCATCTTCAATTATACGTTCAGATTCAGCTTTGAGTGTATTTGGTATCTTGGACATCTAATGGCTACCTATTTCTTCTGCCTGTTGGATAATTGGAATCCTCATAGTATTACCATGATATGATAGTCCTGCATTTTATTTGGATGAAACTAAATGAAGCTATATGGTCCAATGAGACTGTAAGCAAATGCTAAACTCTAAAACAAAAATTTATAATCCTACATTTATTAATTGTAGAGAGGAAAAAGATTGAAGTAATAATGCTTCCATTTTTCTTTATCCATTGAAAGCTATTAAATGTTGTTTTACTCTAAAGTAGCTCAATTGACTTAGTAACTTGGATCATTAAGAACTATTGAATGATGAGTTTAGGAGAATATTTTGTTGTACTAACCTGTTGTAGGCCAGTAACAAACCTTTGTGCATTTGTAACTTTGATGCAGGTTTGCTTTCCACCTCGTTTGCATTTCCTTCTCTCTCATATGCAGTGTTGGCATGGATGAGTCATTGAACAAAACTGATTCTTGACTGACAAGACCAATCTATCAACTCACTCACTTCAATTTAACCTTTCAATTTTCAATTCCATCAGGTGATCTGATTTAGGATCAAACAATCCTTGCAATATTGCAGTCACTATGCATTGCCCATTTCCAATTTTTCCAACAATTATGACTTTCTGAAAGAAAAGAGTGACAACATTACAATTATGGCTTGATTAATTTTTTTTTTTTTTTCCAAAATCATTTGAGCAATTAAAAAAAAAACTAGTACTGCTTTGTTACTAATGCTATATAGAAGTAAAAAGGTGGTAAAACACAATTTGAAAATAAAATTTAACCTTTGCCAAAATGAATGGCAAAGTTGAGGCCTTGGAAAACCTGAATATCTAGCCTAGATGGATATCTAAAGCATAAATGATGAAGGTCAATTTTTCCCTTGTATGATTCATTGCCATCTTGGACTCATTAGTTAGGTCTATGTTTGACTTTGAATCTATCATTGCTAATAAGGAAGCATAAACAGCTTTGTCTTTTGCTACTTAGGTCTATGTTTTCAGACAAGGTCAAACAATAATGCTGAAAGTATTAATATTGTCTTTTGAACTTTTAGTCAATTGACTTACTTCATATAAAAGTTCGGGAGAAAAAAAAAAATGCTTTCAATATCTAGGACATAGGCCAATAATTCATAAAGATAATGTAAAGAAGTAATGATATGCAATATTATAGTTTCTTTTTGTTAAAATGTAAAATTCAGAATTCATATACCTAGGTCAAAAGATATACTGTGCTGCTGTGGTGAACAAAGACTACAGTTTATAGAAAATAAAATTACTAGTTGAAACACATGTCAAAATGGCTCAAGATGTGATTAAAGAGAGTATGTTATGACTATACTTTCATCATTACTTTTTCAAACATCTATTGTCTATGAAAGACATCAATCATATTGGCATTCTTGATCATACTCAAATGATAAGCAATCAGAACAATAGTTTGCTTACATTCATGTCCAATGCCTCTTGTGCTATTCTCTCAAATCCAGCGTCAAATGCACTTTTAGCTGCATTTAAAAGTTAAAATCCACAAGACAAATTAGTCTTGTGCTTCACCACCCATGGAGTCCACTCAGCTGCAAAATTCAAAATTCCAAAATATATTAACAACTTAGATGATTATCAAGATGAAAGGATCATCTAAAGTGCAGTCATGGACTAGAAGTTAGAACCTCAAGCAATGTATCAGTAAAAGACCAGCATAGGCAAGTTTAGGTGCAGCTCTTATTTCTTCAATTCTTGCACCACCTTTCCACATGCAATATTAGATTTGATGGTGGATGAAAAGAACAAAGGTTCTTGGCTAACAAGACCAAATTTTCCCTACTCCATTAAATCTAAAAATTTTTGAGATTAAATTATTCATAAGAACTTTTCCCACCTGAAGATCATTGTATCACTTTGAAGAACTGATAACTGGTGACTTCCCGCGCTTTTGCTTTGTCTAACCAAAGCTCAAGTTTCGCCATCTGGAATATAGAAATAGAATCAACTAAATATATTTGCTCATTTAATAAATGTAAATTATTGAAATAAACATAATTAACTTCTGTATCAACATTGAAGTCATCTAATATCTTTCCTGTTGCGTCATAAGCATCGATGTTTGATCCAACAGAAAATGAACTTGTGTAGGAACACGCCAGCAGAAAATGAATTGGTGTAGGAAGACACCAGACCTAGAGACCTAAACTAAACCATCCATTTGATAAGAAAAAAAAGGAAAAAAGGCATAATACTTGCACACATAAATTCATATGTTGTGGTTGCACACATCTTCATTAAGGAACTTAAGCCACTAAAGTACCTAATACTTTTTTTTTTTTCAATTTTTTGCTTTTGCTGCATATATAACTTTGGAACCAACTCTGTTTGGAGAAAAGGCATAATCAGATACAATAAAAATCAGCAATACTTGAAACAAAAAACAACAATGAAGTTGATCAATTATAATTGATAAATTTATAGAGGACTGAGTTTAAAATGATATGAATGAACCTGTGGAAGTATTAGGAGTTTTAGATCCTTATGGTCTTAGTTGCTATGTCTAGGATTTGAGCAGTCACATGGATCCATGTAATGTATGAACCTTGCCCATTAATGCCTGGCATTTTCCTAATAAGTGAGAGAAAGAGATGTACAATAATGTTTTGTTGACTAAAATAAAATGAACTCATCATTACAAGTGAGTATTCAGTGTAGTTTCTTGTTCCCACTAATAAAGAATTAAGACTTTTAATTTCAATTTTTTTTCTTTTCTTTTTCCTCCTACATTTTTTCTGTAACCAAATGGAGCATAAATTTAAATAATCCATCACTAAAATTGTTGACGCTAACTTGAAATGTCAAAATTGTGTGTTAATCCAATCTAAATGAGGCTCATTAGGGGGTCCAGTGAAAAGGGGATGATTAACCAAATACCTTATTAGGGGGCACTTCTTCCAGCTTTGCCTCTTTCCTTGGTATCCTTAATGAGGCTCAAAACTAGATTCAGTTTAGAACTCCCTTCTTGTATTTTGTTGCAGAATAAGATTTTTTTTTTTTAGCAGGGAAAGGGTCCAGTGAAAAAGGGATGATGTCGATGCACGATGGAAGAGGAAGAACATGGGGATATAGAATCCACAAGCCAAAAGTTAAAATCCAAACAAAAAGGAATTAGGATGACATAAGAGTAATTGAGTCCTTTTCAGCAATAATGTGATAGGAGCATTTCTTTCACAAAAACCTATAGATCTTCCCCTTCCCTAGGTACTGCCATTTGAACTCTGAGTGCATTTTGATCTTTGAGATCATTACAAGCCCATTGTTTAAGATGTTGATTCCAAGAGTACTATATATTATAGTTGCCAGCTTTGAATTTCCAACCAAATTATCATTATACCTTTGAAAAGATCAACAAAGTAAGCCAAAAACATCACCTCCATGGCACACTTTTGAATAAAAAATCGAGGAACATTTTTTTCTTTATTAAGTAGAAGGAAATTGGCAAAGCCAAAAAATAAATATTAATACATTTTACATATTATTTCATCTCATATAAATGTGGAAATGACATATTATGATAATGAAAGTAATGAGATACAATTTCCAGCTTGTCATCTTACTACATGTTGCAGGAGAATCCTTAGAACATTGAAAAGAAAGAATAGCATTGACATTTAATTTTTTTTTTTTTTTTTTTTTACTAAACAAACAAGATTGCTATATATCTTTTTACAAAGGATTTAGGTTAATGATTGACATACATACTTAAAGAAGTCAAAGTGGCAGTAAATTGTGAATCTGGTTCTCATTAATTCAGTTCCACTATCAAATAAAAGGGACCAATTTTATGCCGCATCTTTCTTGTTTGACTCTGCCATCTTAGCAACAAATTAAGTCAGTCAATAATACTCGATCTATATATCGAAGTGACGGTATCATAATCAAGCACATTGCAGAATCCCCCTTGATTTCCCCAACCATCTCCTAAATTGCTACTTGTCTCTACATTTCCCTCTGATAATCAAAGAAACAAGTGAATAAACTTGAAAAAAAAAGCTCAAAACTTTCCAATAAACACACTGAATTTATATCCATAAACACAACCACTCAGAGTAAGACCCAACTAGACCACAATAACGTTCATATAGGTCAATATGATCTAAATTTGATTGTTATAAAATCCTAACATAATAAAGCAAGACTTGTATTGAATACTTATGAGAATGAGGTTGGAATTATAGTGCAGGAACCTTGTGGTCTATTATAAATAAAACCTACTTATTCTTTTATTTAATATGTGATGATGCAACCATTTGTAGAATTAAAAAAAGGTAAAATAAGATACAAAACATGCAGGTAACAGTGCTGGAGATGTTAGAGCTTCAATGGCTAATATTTTGAAAAACACCACAACAATTAAAAAGAGATATTTGCCACCACCGTTGTCATTAACTACTGTACAAACTAACATTGAACTTGTTTCAGATTGGATAAGCCAACAAAAGATAAAAAGAAACCAGGATTTAAACACAACAAAAATCTGAGATAGGCAGTAAGTATAGATTACACCCAATAAGAGAAAGATCATGCAGCAAAGATCATTTTGTAATCCAAATAATAAGTAGTCAGATATTAATTCAGCCAGCATATTTTTCCAAATCATGCGTGAAGAAACCAAATTTAGGATGAATAATTATCATATAAAAGTAAAGAAACGTAATTTCAATGTATTGCAAAGTTGCAGGGTAACAAATTGAGAAATACAGCATATGAAATCAAACAAGTTTAAAATACTCAAAATATCAGAATGCTTATAAAGAATATGAAAAAGAAAGCATAGAATTGAGATTTCATTCTTGTGTTTTATCCTTGAAAAATAATACTAGAATATATGTGTTTATGAAGGATCTCAGTTAATGATTGACATACGTACTAAAAGAAGTCAAAGATGCAAGGAATTCTGAATCTTGTTCTCACAAATACAGTTCCACTATCAAATATACGAGAACAGACTTATGCCAACTTTTTCTTGTTTGCCTCTACCATTGTAGCCATTAATGGGATAGCCACTGACATTCATTCTTTTTAAGAAGGGAGGCTATCCCATTCAAGCACGTTGTAGAATTCTCCTTCATTTCCACACCCCTCTCATGTATTGCTGCTTTTTTCTACATTTCACAAGTGACCATGTGTGTCATTTAGGTTGTGCCTATCTACTACGTATTTGCTTGAACCAAAATGTTTGTTGAATGCCTGCATATAAAAGGTAATCATGTGAGAAGTTGGTCATCTAAAGAGAAACAAGAAGTTGATAAAGTTAGATAGTTAGTATCCACCTAACATTTATTTGCCACTTTACTACAGGGAAAAAAAAAAGGAGCCCTTCTACTGTTAGGGTGGCCAGCTCACAGCTCTAGGGGATGATATTGATTGCTCATTATCCAACATGAGAAAGTTTAGAACTCAAAAATCAAAATAACTTGTAAGTTAACAAACTGAATTGTGGCCCTCAACCTTTTTATGGAGTACTGATGGAGCCTTTTAAATTCAATTCAACCTCATGGTGATATATGCTGTCTCAGGTCATACCGGAGCATTTTCACCTGGTATCATTCAATAAGTACCATTATGGATTTCAGAATCTAAGCTCCTTTTTTTGAATATGAATTCAGTTGGATGCTTATCAATTTTGGATTAAAAGAAAAAATAGAAGTTATGATTTTATAATCATTGACTTCCCAAAGTTTCTCACTGACTAGGGGCATAAAATGAATACCATCCCTAAAATATATCATTTCTAGAAAAAATCTAAGCTGTGTTTTGATGCAAAATATTTTATCAAATAAAAGTTATTGACAGTAAATTTCATATACTTAAATATGCATAATCATTAATTAAACCATTAAGTTATATAAATCTTTGGGCTCACCACTCACAAAAGAAGTGATAAGAACCACTGCCAAAGGCCACTTTTACACATTTGATCTCCATTTCATCTATTGTACAATAAAAAGAGAACTGCTTTTACAATGTAAGAAGATAGCCCTGGATACCCACATTGAAGTACAATTTTAATGTAAAGCAGGTCCTTGTTTGGAGAAGCAAGAAACATAGAAAACAGGAGAAAATTTGACTTTTGTAGAGTGATTTACTAACTTATTTCAAATTCTTGGAAAGGTCTAGAAATCTGTGATTAACTACGTACCTTTATTTATTTTGGTCACTAGAAGACTTATAAGAGCCAAAGTAACCAAAATTCATTACAAGCCAGAGATTGTTACAGAAGTTGCAATTATAAATGAAGTTGATCAAAGCCTAAAGCATACATATAAAAATGAGGCATCTAGTTCTATTGTCAATATAGACTCAATACCTATATGGATAAGAGTAGTACTTGTATCTATATGGATAAGAGTAGTAATAAATAGACACTGATCCCTACTTTCATCGTAAACTACAGTAAGCATTATGAAGAATCTGCCATAATGAAAAGCTTTTTCTTTATTTATTTATTTATTTTCCCTTCAAACAAACAATGAAGGGAAAAAAAAGAGTAAGATGAAAGACACTACATATTGTATTTTCAATGTAAGCTAAGCAAGCCAAAAAAGATAGGAAAGAAACATTAGCAATTCAGTATGAAACAATTCAAACCTGCACAAGCCGGAAAAAAAAAAAAAAAACATAAACCATAGTTTTTTTATTCTTTAGTTGAAATAAAAACATGGTGGAGCTTATAATTGAATCATAAAAAATACCTGCACAAGACAGTTCTGTAGTGCTGTTGCCAAATATACTTCTCCCCACAAAAATATTATCTCCTTATCACCAAGCGCTGACCCTCATCTGACAAGACAAGAAGTAAAACACCCAAAATACATCACCAAATTAACTTGGTTTGAGATACAAAAAGAAACAGAGGAAAGAATACCATATTCTTTCTCATAATATGTGAACAAAGCAAGCATGTGAGGAATGAAAATTCTATTGGCAGAGAAAGAGAAAACAAAAAACCAATCCTAAAGTAAATAATTTACCACTGAGGTGTTGACTTGTTGAACCACCGCAACGCCCAAAAATTTTGGTAAAGCCCCGACTTTGTTCTGCATAATGAATTGCTAAGAATGGGTAATTGTCCAATATTGTTTAAGAGAGTGTATTGTTTATAGTATAACTTTCTCCACCCTCCCTTAAAAGTAACCATGGCTTTTGAGTAGAGTTATGGTGTGCCTATGTTTTAGAATCCCTTCACTCTTCCGTGTGTGTTTGTTTCTCAAAAAAAAAAAAAAAAAAGCCAGTAAAAGAATTAGCTATATAATTAAAGAGGGTGAAGAAGAATTTTGTTTTGCATAATGAAATTCAATACCTGAATCTTCTTCTGACAAAGCTAGATTCGAGTTTTCGATGCAAGCAATCCAATCATGGCTCTTGCAACTTTCTACTAAGATAGGACACCTCCCAATATCCAGTTTCTTCAAAGACGTTAGGGTAGGCAATGATGTCAAATTGGGGCAATTATAAATATAGAGGGATTGCAGAGATTTGATTTCGCAGATCCACTCCGACAATGTCGTCAAACTTGGACAATTCCGAATCTTAAGATATTGCAGAGAGATGGCCTGTTGAAGCCCCATCGGAAGAGAGGTCAATTTTGGATGATCAGATGACATTCCAATTCCATCTCGTCCCCATTATAATTATATAAACTAAGTTCCTCAAGTGCAGTGAGATGTTGAAGGAAATGATTATCGCTGCCTTCTATCATACCAATACCCAAAGATTTTAATTTGGAGAGAGGGGTGAATGAGGCGGCCAGTGTTGAAGAAGAAGAACAAGCAGAAGAGGTTGACTCTGCTACTGCTGCTGTTGGGTTTTCCTGAGATGCCGTACTTATCATTCCCGTTAATGTATATTATGTTATGGGCTTTAGGCCCAGCTAGTTTACTTGTATAGCACACTTGTACTACACTTTACTTGTACCGCACACATATGCTTACTTGTACCATACACATATGCCTCCTATATAAAGGCATCGCATGCATATTCCTTCTTTATGAAATACAATACAATCGTTCAGTATTTCTAACATGGTATCAAAGCCACTGCTCTGACCTTTCTTTTAGCAGTCTTGTCTCTCTTGATGTTACTCCACCCTTATCGCTTCTGCCGTCACAACAGCCGCTGCAGCCACTCACCGTTGAACCTTCGACGTCTCTCAGCCGTTGTCCTCGGGTTCTGGAACTGTAGCCACTGTCGTTGAGGAGTCCCGCACCACACAGACCACTGCAATCACTGTCTCCGCTGTGCATCTTGCTCCGATAACATTTTTGCAGCTACCACCGTGATCGTCTCGACTCGATCTACGCATTCGTGGAAGTCTTGAAAGCATCGGAGTCTGCACGCGCTCTCACGCGCCGCCTGAAGAAGACGCGCCTCAGTCACGCGCCTTCACGTGCCTTCCTCAGGTCCTGCTGACATCATCTGTGACGTCATCCTGCCACGTCACCTAGGGCTGACGTCATCATCCACTCATCTGCTGACGTCACCCACCACAGCTAACGTCATCGTTGACCAACCGTTGACCAGTGTTGACTTTGACTTTGACAGTTGACTTTGACAGTTGACTTTTCTACAAGGTTGACTTTTTACAGTCTAGGTTCTCCTTACCCAGTTTTTCGCGTAGATTTCATTTTTGCAGTCTGTTTTTGCATATTGTGTTTCTAAATGGATAAAAAGAATGTTTTTCTTCCTCGCCCCATCAATACTGTATTGGAGGGGAACAATAATTACTTATCTTGGTCTCAAGCTATGCGCAGTTTTCTTAAGGGTCGCATGCTCTGGCAATACTGTACTGGTGCAATTACCATTCCTGTCAAAGGAGTAAGTGAAGAAGATGCTGCCTTCCTTGGTCGCATGATTGAATGGGATAGTCACAACCACATGATCCTCACATGGATTCAGAACACTTCCATTCCCTCCATCTCCAATCTGTTGGGCAGCTTTGATGATGCAAAATCAGCATGGGATATGTTGGGCAAAAGGTACTCCACTACTCACGGATCCATGAAATATCAGTTGGTAGTTGAATTGCATCAACTTCGTGGGGGGAAACCATTGTCTAATCCCTTTCTTTACAGAAGATTGATTGGCAACCTAGTTTATCTCACAGTTGGTAGTTTTTCTTACTGCACATTCTACGATACTTGAAGGGCACTCTCTTCCATGGCCTTTTCTACTCAACTCAGTCTCCTCTTGTACTTCGTGCATTCTTTAATGCTGATTGGGCAGAAGATCCCACTGATCATCGCAGGTCCACTACAGGTTATTGCTTTCTCCTTGGTTCTTCTTTGATTTCTTGGCGAAGTAAGAAACAAACTTTCGTGGCCCGCTCCAGTACTGAAGCAGAATATCGTGCTCTTGCTGACACCACATCTGAGCTCCTTTGGCTACGATGGCTTCTTAAGGATTTGGGTGTGTCCACATCCTCTGCTACTCCCCTTTATTGTGACAACTAGAGTGCCATTCATATTGCTCACAATGACGTCTTCCATGAACGGACTAAACACATCGAGATTGATTGTCATTTTATCCGTTCTCATCTTGTCCAAGGTGCTCTCAAGCTTTTCTTTGTCTCCTCCAAAGATCAACTTGCAGATATATTCACCAAGGCACTTCCTAAGGGACGCACTCGTGATTTGGTTGACAACCTCAAGTTGGTCTCACATCCACCTTGAGTTTGAGGGGGGCTGTTAATGTATATTATGTTATGGGTTTTAGGCCCAGCTAGTTTATTTGTATAGCACACTTGTACTTGTACTACACTTTACTTGTACCGCACACATATGCCTACTTGTACCACACACATATGCCTCCTATATAAAGGCATCGCATGTATATTCCTTCTTTATGAAATACAATACAATCGTTCAGTATTTCTAACAATTCCCATCGATATTGTTCGCTCCAATGGCCTCAAATTAGAGTTTTGCAGATTTAGTTCTTCAAGATAAGGAAATAAAGGCATGGAAGATAGTTTAGGGCAATCAGAAATGTTTAGAAAGGAAAGATGAGAAAATGAACGCAGAGAATGATTCTTTGCTGTTATCGTCGATATTTCCCCGTAATTATCGGTGTCATCTTCGTCCTCCTCGATGGAGTCGCTCCTCCTCTTCCACCATCCCTTTAGATTAGGGCAACTGCAAATTGTAAGGAATTCAAGGGGTGGAAGTTTAAAACTCTCTGATACCAGAGATACGTACTCAAGAGAAGGAACATCGAACAACCAGAGAGTTTTGAGAGAAGGAAATTGATGCAATGGTAGCACATCTTGGCTATTCTTCATTGAATCTAACATAAGGCGTACAAGATTTTTAAGTAAAGAAAGCCAGGTTGGATATTTCACTCCCCTATAGCCATTTAATTCCAAACTTCTAAGATTTTGGTGTGGTTCCAAAGCTTCGACTGACATCTCATCGTACCCAACATCCACTTCTCTTTTTATCCACTCTAACGCCAACTCTTTAAGGTATTGTTTCTCTTTCAAATTTACAGCCTTATATTCAAATTCAGCATCTTTCTTGTGTCTTAGATTTTTAATCCTTAGATTGTCTCTTAGCTGGTTTAGTCCATGAAGTTCCTTCAACTCACCCCCACAGCTAGAGTTCGTACTCAACACATACTGAGCTAGTGAGTGGAGATTAGTCATTTGTCCAAACCCACGTGGCATATAAGTCAAACTAGAGCACCAATCAATGTTCAGATGCCTAAGATTGACTAATTTACTAATATTTTTTGGCAATTTTATAAGTTGTCTACAATAAAAAAGATTCAATGTCTCCAAATTTTGCAACTTTGTAATGGAATTAGGAAGTATCTTAATGTCTATGTTGTGTGAGAGATCGAGATACCTTAAATGCTTCAACTTTCTGATAGAATGTGGCACATTCTTAATGCCAGTTTCGTGCAAATCTAACAAGCGCAAGAACTTAAAACTTGAAACAAATGCATCACAAGTTAATTGGTTCCATACAATTTGACTTGAATACCTCTCTTGACATGGCAAAAGAAATGTTCTCATCCTATTTTCTTTAAGCAACAAAGTGGGAATTTGTGTTGATGAGCCAAAATTTAAACCAAATGACACGTGATGGGTTTTTTCATCCATTTTTTCCTCATTTATGCCAAAAGTGATGCTCTCTAGCCCCACTACTAATATTGCCAGATCATGCATGAGGTCATGTATTTTGAATATAGATCCCATGTCTTCTTGAAAGAATGATCTCCAAAGTAATTCCATAAAATACTCATAACCAACATCTTTTAAGCATTGGTTTTGACCGAACTGCTTAATGAACCCTTGTGCCATCCATAGCTTAATCATTATTTCCTTTTCAATTTGATAATCTTTTGGAAATAAACTACAATAAGCAAAACATTGTTTCAAATGTGATGGGAGATGATCATAACTCAATTTAAGTGTTGGTAGGATATCATTTTCTTTTTGATCTAGTTTTGAAAATTCTTTATTCATGAAGGACATCCACTTGTATTTAGAGTTTTTAAAGCACAATAGGCTTCCTATAGTCTTTATGGCGAGTGGAATTCCTTTGCACTTTCTAACTATTTCCATTCCAATTTCCTTAATTCTTAAATTTTCTGGTTCTTGTCCTTTTTCAAATGCCTTTTGCTTAAATAAAGACCAAGATGAGTCATTTAAACCCCTTAAAAAGTGTGGTTCTACAGTTTTTGAAATCTTAGCAACCTTCTCCTCACGTGTAGTCACCAATATTTTACTGCCTCTTGCACCACCTAGTAGAGATCCTTTTAACCTATCCCATTTTTCTGCATCATCATTCCACACATCATCTAATACAAGTAAGTATCTCTTTCCATCAATTTCTTTATGAAGATCATTTATCAATGTGCTCATTTCAAGTTTTTCTGGTTTCTTACCTTTTGCATATTCTAGGATTTTCTCAACAATCATTTTTACATCAAAATCATAAGAGACACACACCCACAATTTTTTTTCAAATGATTTTTAATTTCTTCAGCATTGAATACAAATTGAGCTAATGTAGTCTTACCCAGTCCTCCAATTCCAACTATAGGAAGGACCGAAACATTCTCTTCAATTTTGGGATCCATTAAACGATCTATAATGACTTTCTTATCAACCTCTCTTCCAATAACATCTTCAGCACGTACAAAATGATGACTCTCTCTCCCCCTACTACTGCCTTGTGTCTCCCTAGGACGTGCCTTTAAGTGGAACTTCCTATCTGCTGCAATAGCATCTAGTCTCTCCCTAATGGCCTTAATCTTATGACCCATTTTAAGACCATATGCAAGTTGGTTTGATTTGGAAAAGAAGATGTGTACCTCTTTCACCTTCGTATTCCTAGTCATCACTTCCCGTCGTAAAACTTCAGTGGAAAAGTCATCCAGCAAATCGTCCGCTTCAAAAAGTGCATCTTTCAGCCTTCCCAACCAATTCTTGATGGTATGATTTTGCGCCTGTTGCTCCTCTGCATCCAGAATGACAGCTTTGATGGTTGAAACAGTGTCCTCAAGTTTTTGAAGCTCCTCTTTGACACCCCATAGCAGTCCAAGCTCTTTGAGGGCTAGGTTGCCCAGTTGGCCAATGATTCCTTCAGCTACGTTAAAGAGAGCTCCTTCAGCCATTTCCCAATGGAGGTGAATGAAATGAATACTTGAAACAGTTCTGCTTGCAGTGTGAGTAGGATGGTTAAGGCAGTGTGTTCTGCTTCCAGACTGTTAGTCTGTTATTACACTAAAAGATATTTTTTGAGCATATGGGCACAAGCCGTGTCCAATTCAATTCATTATTTAATACTTCAAATTATCATATAGTCTACTTTTTTGACTGGTTTTGATACAGAATGACTTTGACTGTTGAACTTGATTGTAACACGTGAAAGTGAAAAGAAGTTGACAAATACATTTCTTATTTCTTTTTCCTTAGAGCATTTAACCTTGAAAGATCAGATTGTTTTTCTAAGATTATGTGCAATGCGGAACAACCTAGAAGGCGCCCCCCAAACTTTTCAAGAATTAAAATTTCACCCCTGCATTTATCTAAAATAATTAACAAATACATGTTTCCCTCCTTCCTAAAACTCTTCATATTTCTTTTTTGAATTCCTTAAATTGGCTAAATTATTTATTATATTGACCCATTATTTTTAAAATTTTAGTTTTGCCCCTAATTACTAGAATGAATGAATAAAAAATAAAAAAAAAAAAAGCAAAATCTCGACTTTTTATGAAGATATTTCTAAATTAAGAGTTTCTATAATTTTTTAATTACTTATCCATTTGTGAGTTGTTCATCTTAATTTTTTTATTACTTTTTTTTTTTAATTTCTTATTCATTTGTAGGATTTTCATCTAATTTTTTTAATCATATTGTGTTCATTAATAGTAAAAAGTTATCTTGAGAGTCTTTTGACACTTGATTAATCTTCACAATTTTTTTTTTTTTTGGGGTAAAATCTCTTTCGAGTAATGCTAGGGACATAACACAATTTCACAATAATTTCACAACATTCTTAAATTAGTATAGCAAAAAATTAAATTAGATATTTTTTTACACAAGTAGGGTCTAATCATATACATTATTATACATTATTGGTCTGTGTTCACTATAAATTTTAACCAATATGATTATTTCTTTCATTGTAATTGTATTAATTAAACTCAAATATTAGCCAATAAGTAAAATAATATTAGGATATACGTGGTATTATTCATTAATGTCATATGACATTGGATCTTTAAATCCACATTGGATAACCTCTTTTTTTTCCAGTAAAAAAGGGTAAGGTTTGCACAAATCATAGTTGTGCGGTGGACTCTAAATAATAAGATTATCTAAAAAATATGTTGCCTTGTTATTTGGCCAGAATTGTCATTCTTCTCCCTTTTAATCATGTAAAGGCTCCTAAAGTCCCTTTCCTTTTATCAGTATTATTTCTCCCTTTATCCTTTTCACATTGTGTAATTGAAAAGTACGTGACAAAGAGAAAAAGGGACCACAAATTTTTCCTTTCACATTGTGTAATTGAAAAGTATGTATCAAAAAGCAGAAGGGACCACACATTTTTCTTTTTCTCATTGTGTAATTGAAAAGCGAGCATCAAAAAACAAAAAAGGACCACAAATTGATGTAATCTAATAATAGAGGTTTGTCTTTTATAATAAGCCACTTCAAAAGTCAAAGGCCATTGCAATCTATAAAGAATCTATTTTGTCTTACAGAGCTTTCGTAATACCCACAACATTTTGTCAACAAATTTGGAGTTGGAGAGTTGTTCACATCAGGAGAAACCCCACCATCACATGTGAAAAGAAATTGAGAGTTGGACAATTGGTCCCACTAAAATCATAGCAATAACGAAAAATACTAGATAACACCCTACTTGTTTTATAATGTGGAGTTGATAAATTTAACTACCAAACGCACCTTTAAAAACCAACACAGCAGATTAATATGATATAAACCACAGCTATCCAATAAACCAAATTAACAAAGCAAGAAATAATAGAATATGAAGCAATTTAGTTAAGAAGTGGAAATCTAAAGGTGAATCTCTCCAATGGAACAATGCCATCTATATAAAGAACAAATACTATTCAAGGAATTACAAAACCCCTTTCGTAGGCTAGACTCTCTATAAAATAGATGACAATGAGAGTTAATTACTAGCCCCAGAATTTTGAAGGTCTTAGAGTAAGATTATTACTAAATAAAGATTATCAAGAACATATCTGATTATTTAACAATTTGCATCATCCTTTTGTCATATTTGACCTCATAAAGAATCCCCCAAGTATGTAACATAAAATGTTTTCATACAAGGCTTTAAAAATGGCAGGTGCAATCCATTGGCCTTCACTGGGTAAAGCTCAGTACCCGCTTGCTGCTTGTTTCAAAATGATACTTATTCTTTTTCCTATCCTTCTTACCAAAATATTTCTCATACAAGGCTTTAGAAATAGCAAGTGCATCTCCTTCAGCCAACACCGGATAAAGCTCCTGGCTTGCTTGCCATTTGTTCGAAAATGAAATCCATTCTTTTCTCCATTCCTCCATCTTGAAGTTTTCTTTTTCTCTCAAGCTTCTTAACAAATAATCAAAATAGGTTGAAGCTCGAGGTAGATAGTAGCCTTCAAGTAGTCCACTCCAGAATTTGTTTGCTGATTAGGGCCAAGCAAAAATGTTATGTAACAAAATGATGAAGCATTACATAAGTAATATATGACGGTCTCTTCAGGGACATTCAATAAAAACCACTAAAAGTAGTAATATATGATGGAATATAAAGATTACCATAATCATGAAGTTTGCTCTGTATGGTTCCTGTGTTATCAAACCACCTTGTGACTCGCATTCTTGCATTCTACTCATACTGAAGGAGAGCATTAGAAAGTACATCCAATCAATCAAAATCATCTTATCTACCAAGTGTTTCTAAAAAATGCTGGTATTACTGATAGAATTACACCCATAGAGCATGATCCTAGCAATGAGCAGACCAGCAAATCATGCACTGTGATTACAGCTGTAGTAAAAAAGGCTCCTCCATGATTCTAGCATTATTAAATAGAGGCACATATCACTCTATCTATTCTAGGAAAGCTAAGATTGTGGTATTCCATATTTGTTGTATATTTACTTGATTGTAGCCATCCTGTACAAGTTCGTAAAATGGACCAGAAACATTCTGTAATTGATTATATATAAGATATAGAAGTCTTCTCTCTATCTCAACCCTATGAGATAGAATTTCTCAAACTTCTTTATGGTATCAGAGCTAACAGGAAGATAGAGAGAACTTGTCTTCTTTGTTTATCTTTTCTAGCATTCTTTTTTTTCAATATGTCAAACACCACCATCTCCAACTGATTCTCAACTCTCTTTGCCTCAACCACCACATGCTAGTCCACAGTTAGACCCAACAGTAAGAGCACTATCTGAAAATGATTCACCCATCTCAGAACAGCTAGCTACTATCAGGCCTCAACCAATTCAACACACTATGCTTACTAGATCCAAGGTTGGCATACGTAAGCCAAATCCAAAATATGCAAATTTTCATGTTGTCCATGAGATTCCAGCAGTCCCAAAATCAGTCATTGCAGCCAAAAAAACACCCTGGCTGGTCTGCAGCAATGGATGAGGAGTTGGCTGCCCTTACTGCCAATCAAACTTGGACCCTGGTTCCTCGTAGACCAGAAATGAATGTGGTGGGATGCAAATGGGTGTACAAAGCCAAGCTACAGCCCAATGGTTCCCTTGAACGCCTCAAAGCACGTTTAGTGGCAAAAGGCTTTAATCAAGTCGATGGAGTGGATTTTTCTGAAACCTTTTCACCTGTCATCAAGCGAGCCAGCATCAGAGTTGTCCTCACAATTGCAGCTGTTAAACGTTGGGAACTTCAACAACTTGATGTCAAAAATGCATTTTTGCATGGCCACCTTAGTGCACCTGTCTACATGCAACAACCACCTGGATATGTGGATCCTGCTTGCCCAACACATCTTTGTCAGCTAAGTCAACTCTCTATGGTCTCAAACAAGCTCCTAGAGCTTGGTTTGATCGACTTAGTGACTTCCTCCTCCATCTCGGGTTTTATTGCAGCATCACTGACCCTAGTTTGTTTATCTGCCATTCTTCAGGGGGTATTCTTATACTACTTCTGTATGTAGATGACATGGTAGTCACCGGTGACAATCCAAATTGTATTAATTGGCTCATAAATCAGCTGGCTCAACAGTTTTCAATTAAAGATCTTGGCTTCCTTCACCATTTTCTTGGCATTGAAGTTCATAAGGTTGGACATAGTCTTTTCTTGTCCTAGCAGCGATATGCGTTGGACCTTTTAGCTCGAGCTGACATGAGTGCTTGTAAACCTATTTCCACACCCATGCCCTGTAAAGGTAGACATCTCTCACATAACTCTGAGCTATTTTCTAATCCTAGCAAATTTCAAAGTCTTGTAGGTGGACTTCAATACCTTACTTTTACAAGACCAGACATTGCTTATAGTGTCAACCATGTCTGCCAATTTATGCAATCTCCAACAGTGGCACACTTTCAGCTTGTCAAACGGCTCTTGCGGTATGTTCAAGGAACAGCTCACTTTGGGATGAAAATTCTAGCTGAGAGCACTTTAGACCTTTATGGGTTCTCCGATGCAGATTGGGCGGGATGTCCAACCACTCGAAGATCCACTACAGGCTTTTGCACTTTTCTTGGCAGCAATTGCATATCATGGAGTGCAAAGAAGCAGGCCACTGTGGCTTGATCTAGTGCTGAGGCTGAGTGTAGGTCCATGGCCTCTACTGCAGCTGAAATTACTTGGCTCTCTTTCCTTCTACGTGACCTAGGCATTCCACAACCTCAAGTGCCTATTCTGCATTGTGATAATCTAAGTGCTCTGTATATGTTTGTCAATCCAATTCTCCATGCCAAAACAAAACAAATCGAATTGGATTACCACTATATTAGAGAACGTGTGGCGCTTGGAGCATTGTTGACTCGGTTTGTTTCATCTTCAAATCAGCTTGCTGATATATTTACCAAGCCTTTGTCAAAAGTTCAATTTCAGTCATTGCGTGTCAAACTCAGCCTTTGTCCTCATCCATGGCCATGTTTGAGGGGGAGTGATAGAATTACACCCATAGAGCATGATCCTAGCAATGAGCAGATTAGCAAATCATGCACTGTGATTAGGGGTGTTCGCGGTGCGATGCGGTGCAGTTTTTGGTCATTTTTAGCACCACACTTTTCGGTGCGGTTTAGCTAAAACCATAACTGCACCGCACCTTGTTTTGGAGGTCACATGTGCGGTGCGGTGCGTGTAGTGCGGTGTGATGCAGTTTAGAGTTTAGCCAAAACCATAACCGAACCGCACCTTATTTTTGCGGTCACATGTGCGTACTATGTATAAGATGCGGTTTGAAGTCTGTATATTTTTCAAATTTTGAGTTTTTCCTACTCAGCCCAAAACTCATTTTTCCCTTTTCTTAGGCCAAGTTTTAAATTATTGAGCTAGTTTTTCTTTATTTTTGGTTGGCTTTTCTAGTCAACACTTGCTAGGATTATTAAACTTTTTTTTTTTTTTTTTTGGAAAACTAGGGTTATTAAACTATTAATAATATATTTAATATTAAAAATAAATAAATATATTAATATATAGAGAGGGTGCGGTGCGGTGCGGTTTGTGCGGTTTTCTTATTATAAAACTGAAAACCGCATTGCACCTTGCGGTGTGGTGCAGTGTGGTGCATATTATTTGTAGTGCGGTGCGGTTATGCCATTTTGCGGGCGGTTTTGGTGTGATTTTTGCGGTTTGTGCGGTTTATGCGGTTTGGTGAACACCCCTAACTGTGATTACAGCTGTAGTAAAAAAGGCTCCTCCATGATTCTAGCATTATTAAATAGAGGCGCATATCACTCTATCTATTCTAGGAAAGCTAAGATTGTGGTATTCCATATTTGTTGTATATTTACTTGATTGTAGCCATCCTGCACAAGTCTGTAAAATGGACCAGAAACGTTCTGTAATTGATTATATATAAGATATAGAAGTCTTCTCTTTATCTCAACCCTGTGAGATAGAATTTCTCAAACTTCTTTAATTACTAGACATAAGACAGAACCACTTCTCTATTAGTCAAATAAAAGAAGCAAGAGAGACTGTTAGGTGCCTGAAGTTGGAAAAGATTTGTAATGCGCAGTAAAAAGGACAAAGTTTAGCTACAAAACTGGTTGTAGCTTAAGGCTACAAACTCACTCAATAAAATAAATACTACAACATATTTTGAAAATCTAACCGTTGAATTGCATGTTCTTTATGTCCTTAATACACATGTTAAATTTTGTGTCAATCAAATATCATTTACTATATGATCTATAAGCTTATATTTTGTACATAATTTTAAATTATAAAAACTTGCAATTTAAAAAATTTATTGATGACATAGCTATTGATCTTTAATTTTCTTGAAATTTTGCAAGCATGGAGGATATAAGAAGAAGATGTAATCCAATGGTGGATTTGTCAAAATTCACCTCCAATAAAAAGATATTAAGTAAGTTTGTAGCCTAAGATTACAACTAATTTTGTAGCTAAACTTTGTCCTAGTAAAAATCATTGAACATGAGTGGTACAATTCTATTGGAGGAGCTTTCTGGGCAAGGGAAATATATTGTGCAGATAACTCATACAAAAAGACAAGGATGCCTTTTACTTAACCAAATATTTAATCCTATTTAGATAGATTAGATATGGTAAAACAAAAATGTATAGAAGCCTAGAAGGGGCAAATTGGTTCAACTGATAATGTCTCATGGCACTGTATAAGAGATGGAAAGAGAGAGGGCTACCTCCCTAGTATAGCGCATAGGCCCGACAATCCTCAGATTAAAAAAAAAAAAGAAAAAGAAAAAGGAAAATGTATAGCTGACCTCCATACCTTGTGTAAGGTCTAAGGATCTTGCGGATTGTCAATATCTATGAAGTTGAAACATGTTACTATTCCCAATTAAATTCAATTACGCTCTAGCTAAGTAATATGCCAATGTTGAAATTAAAATGCAAGCTTGAAGAAGGTTCAGCAATGGCAGAAAGCATGCAGAGACGTGAAGGCATGCAGAGAGAAAGAATGAACATTCTGGAGCTTTTGTGAAAATGATTTTTTATACATAAATATCTCACTCTGTTTCTTTATATATAACAGAAACAGAGTAACCAATTTGACCAACAATATTCAATCCCAAATCATCAGCCAATACAAACATGACAAGTGGCTGGTAGCTTAACACTTTATTTACAAACTACAATATAAAACTACTAAACTAAAACTAATATCTACAAGTACAGATTACTAATATCTACAAGTACAGATATCTACAAGATTACAAGATATTTAATACTCCCCCTCAAGATGAACCGTATATGTTAATAAAGTTCATCTTGGAGAACAAATGATGAAACTGCTTCTGCCCCAGAGCTTTGGTAAAGAAATCTGCAATCTGGTGCCGTGTAGGAATATGAAATGTTTTGATAACCCCATCTTCAATCTTTTCTCGAATGAAATGGCAGTCTATTTCAATATGTTTGGTACGTTCATGATACACAGGATTAGCAGCTATATAGAGGGCTGCTTTACTATCACAATAAAGGAAAGCAGGTAGAGAGTGATTTAAGCCAAAAGTTTTGAGCAAAGAGATGAGCCAAACCACCTCACTAGTGACTGTTGCCATTGATCTATACTCTGACTCAGCAGAGGATCTAGACACCACCTGCTGGTTTTTACTCTTCCAAGAGATTAGTGAATCTCCTAAAAACACACAAAAACCCGTGATTGACCTTCTAGTATCAAGGCAGGCTGCCCAGTCAGCATCGCAATAGGACTTCAACTGCAATTCTGATCTTGCAGACAAGAACAAGCCTTGACCTGGTGTTTTCTTCAAGTATTTGAGGATTTTGTAAGCAGCTTGAAGGTGAGGTACTCTCGGTGAACTCATGAATTGACTTAACTTATGGACTGAGTAGCAAATGTCAGGCCTAGTCAATGTCAAATACAAAAGTCTTCCTATTAACCTTCTGTACAGTGAAGCATCTGGGACTGCATCACCAACTGAGTTACTGAATTTAGCTGATTGATCCATAGGAATGTTTGATGGCTTACAAGCTAACATACCAGCATCAGACAAAAGCTCAAGAGTGTATTTTCTCTGACATAATGAGATTCCATTGACAGTTCTTGCTACCTCAAGACCTAGGAAATACTTCAAGGTTCCCAAATCTTTGAGCTTGAACTTGCTGTCCAGAAATTGCTTAAACACCTTCACAGCATCCACATCATTACTGGCAATAAGAATATCATCTACATAAACGAGTATAATGATCATAGAGCCTCCCTTAACCCTGGTAAAAACATAATAGTCTGCCTTTGATTGTACAAAACCTTGATCCACAATTGTAGAGGATAACTTGGCAAACCATTGTCTACTTGCCTGTTTAAGCCCATAAAGGGACTTTGTCAATCTACAAACCTCCCCCTTGCTACCAAAACCTGGTGGAGGAAGCATGTAAACCTCGTCATGTAAGTCCCCATGCAAGAAAGCAATGTTGACATCTAACTGAGTTAAATACCAACCATGAATAGTAGCAAGAGCCAAAAGAGTTCTGATAGTAACAAACTTAACCACCGGAGAAAAAGTCTCATAAAAATCTATTCCTTCAGTTTGTGTAAAACCTTTGGCCACTAACCTAGCTTTATACCTCTCAACAGAACCATCAGCCTTCAACTTGATTTTATAAACCCATTTACACCCAATTGGTACCTTACCAGGAGGAAGCTTGCACATAACCCAAGTGTGGTTAGCTTGAAGTGCATCAATTTCAGCCTTCATGGCATCAAGCCACTTAGGATCATTCAAAGCTTGAGCATAAGTTTCAGATTCCTTAGCAATGGTTAATGCAAGGGCAAAAGATTTACAGGAAGAAGAAAGTTTGGCATAGGAAATTGTTGAAGCAAGAGGATAAAGAATACCTGTATCACCAGGAGCAATGGAAGCATCTGATTAAGGAAGTGAAACCGAGGCAGACACATGTGCAGAAGCCAACAAGTTGCAATGATAGTCCTGAAGGTAACTAGGAGGTTTCTTAACTCTAGTGGACTGCCTAACAGGTTGATCATCAGGTTGGGATTGAGGAACATCACAAGAAGAATTAGAATGGTTAGAATCAGGATGAACAAGGTCAGGGAACTCATCAGGAGGTACAGCCATATCTGTGGAGAAAGAGGGAGTGAATTCTGTAGTGGGAAAAGAAGAAGGAAAATCGGGTATGATAGGTTAAGAAGGAAACATTTTGGGGCAAGAAGAAATGGGAACAGACTTAGAATTGGACAGCCAATGTTTAAAAGGAAAGATATGTTCTTTAAAAACAACATCTCTAGAGACAAAACAAGTTTTAGTAGTCAAATCATAAACCTTATAGCCCTTAGTGCCAAAAGGATAACCAAGGAACATACAAGGCTTAGCCCTAGCATCAAACTTAGTTTTATCTCTAGATAAGGTTGAAACAAAACACAAACAACCAAAAATTCTTAAATGACCATAGGAAGGTGAGTGCCCTAACAATTTGTCATAAGGAGTGAGATTTTGAAGAAGTGGACTAGGTGTTCTATTTATCAAATAAGTGGCTGTGAGAACACAGTCACCCCAGAATTTGAGAGGTAAATTAGCTTGAAATCTCAAAGCTCTAGCCACAGTAAGAAGATGTTGGTGTTTCCTCTCAACAACCGAATTTTGTTGAGGTGTTTCAACACAAGACAATTGGTGTATAATTCCTTTAGAATCATAAAAGGAACTCAAAGCAAATTCAGGTCCATTATCTGATCTAATGACCTTTATAGGAAGTTTAAATTGAGTAAGAATGAGATTATAAAATGATTGAATCAAAGATGAAGCTTCTGACTTGTGTTTCATCAAAAACACCCAAGTGCACCTACTATAGTCATCCACTAAGGTAAGAAAATACCTAGAACCATTTAGGGATGGTGTAGAGTAAGGGCCCCAAATATCAACATGTATTAAATTAAAACATGCAGATGAATAAGAAGTAGAAATAGGAAAAGACAATCTCTTTTGCTTAGCTAATGGACAAATAGAACAATCAAAGTTCTTATTATTGCAAGAAATGATGGTAGGTACAGCAGATTGCAACAAATCAAGTCTTTTGGCAGAGGGATGACCTAATCTGCAATGCCATAGACTAGTGGTATCAACAGAATTCACATCACAAGAATTAAGAGCTATTACAGTAGCAGTTACAGTAGGAAAAGAAGATGAAAGCTTGGAAAGAGCGTTGGAAACACATGATGGCAAACTATCTGGCAAGTTGCTTTGCAATGTGTATAATCCACCTTGATTTCTACCCAACCCAATCATCTTCCAAGGCTGTAAGTCCTGAATGAAACAATATTGTGAAAGAAAAATGCAACAACGGGAAAAATGTTGGGTCAGTTTACTAATAGAAATCAGATTAAAGGAAAAACTAGGAATGCAAAGCACATTGTCAAGAACTAAGGTAGAGGATAGTTGCACAGTGCCAATATGTGTAACTTTTGCCATGTCACCATTGGGAAGTCTAACAGAAATTTGTACAGCAGAAGTAATAGAAGTGAAAAAGGCTAAAGAATGAATCATGTGATCAGTGGCTCCACTGTCAAGAATCCAATCAGTGGACTGAATATGAGAAGTACTGATGGAAGAAGAAAAAACTGAATATTCAAGAGAGGGAACAGACCATATACCTGATATCTCATGACTTTGAAGATCAAATGAAGGCTGAGTGATGATATTAGCAACCTGATGGGTATCTGCAGCACCCTCAGAAGGTCCTTGAGTACCAAAATGGCAGTTGGAGTTTAACAAACCAAGTAACTGCTGATATTCTGACTTAGTAAGACTAACACCTCCACTTGCATCATCTTCAGGACCAATTACATTGTTAGCAAAAGGTGGTAGAGTAGCTGCAACCTGACCTCTAGTGGACTTGAACTTATAGCCAGGAGGGTATCCATGCAACTTATAACATTTGTCAACCACATGACCCATTGCACCACAGTGAGTACATTGTGGCCTACCCTTCTTGAAATTCTTGACATTCTTTGCTGCTAATGCCGATGCCAAAGCAGCTGCTGTGTCAAGCTGCATTTTCTTGGCAGCACCAACCTTCCTTTGCTTCTCATCTTGAAGTATAAGAGAAAACACCTTGCTCAAGGGAGGCACAGGATCCATAATCAAAATCTGTCCTCTGACAGCAGCATAAGTCTCATTCAACCCCATCAGAAAAGACATAGTACACTCTTCCACTTGATGACCACAGGTACATGTCCTATAATTGGAAAATTCATCCCAAACACCCTTAAATTTGGTGTAGTATGCATTGATGGTTAAATTGTCTTGAGTCAAAGAACTGATCTCTTTTCTCAACTCAAAGATCCTAAGGCCATTGCCTTGTCCAAATCTGAACTGTAAGTCGATCCACACATCTCTGGCAGTCTTGAAGTAGACTATGCTTGGTTGTAAATCCTTGGAGACAGAGTTAAACAGCCAAGCCAAGACTATGCTGTTACATTTACACCAAACTCTGTAATAGGGATGATCAACAGATTGAGGTTTAGGAATAGAACCATCAATAAATCCTAGTTTGGTCTTGGCATCTAGAGAAATGAGGATTGCCCTACTCTAAGTGCTATAATTCTCCTCAGTGAGAGGTTGAACCACCAATGAAATACCAGGATTATCACCACTAGATAGAAAATAGGGGCTAGAGGAATGTTCCCAAGGCTGAACAGTCGGAGCATTATCACTGAAAGTACTTTCAGTCATACTTAGTGCAATGTTTATCAAGAAAAGGATGAAACTTGATTGAAGATTCAGAGTCCCAAACAGAATTTAGCAAACGAAAAATCAAGAATTGTCCTTTTAGAGAAAAAAAAAAAAAAAAAAAAAAACGTTCAAGGAACAAGTAATGAACACTTTGACACAATGTAATGTCCGATCAAATCAAGATTCAATTTACAATCTTGATGAACGCACTGCAAATTGGGAATTAAAAAAAAAAAACCCTAAGATTGAAAGAAATCAATTTCCAATTATGAAGAGGGGAATCTAGATTTTGATATGCTAAAGAAATCCAGATCTAGAAGATGATGAACTTAGTGCAAGAATCAATCAGAAACACAATGAAGAAAATTTCTAATCGATTTGGAAGAAGCACCAAGAAATCAAAAGAAAACAAAATTGAACTAGGAAGAATTAGAGAATACCAGACTTGAACGATTCTCTAAGCTAGTTCGGCTCTGATACCATGTTGAAATTAAAATGCAAGCTCGAAAAAGGTTCAGCAATGGCGGAAAGCATGCAGAGACGTGAAGGCATGCAGAGAGAAAGAATGAACATTTTGGAGCTTTTGTGAAAATGATTTTTTATACATAAATATCTCACTCTGTTTCTTTATAAAGAAACAGAGTAACCAATTTGACCAACAATATTCAATCCCAAATCATCAGCCAATACAAACATGACAAGTGGCTGGTAGCTTAACACTTTATTTACAAACTACAATATAAAACTACTAAACTAAAACTAATATCTACAAGTACAGATTACTAATATCTACAAGTACAGATATCTACAAGATTACAAGATATTTAATAGCCAATAAGGATATATTTTCTCACCAGCTTCAACTCATGAGGATTCTTTGCCAACTTGTTTGCACTTTTGAGCCACGTTCCAAGTAAAAAATTGTCATCAGAAGCAAGAAGTATATCAATATCCTTTATGAGCTGAATAAATTTTTTGCTATGAAGATTTAAAGCTTTTAAATCCTTCTGTCCAAAAGCAGTCACAGCATCCAAATATACTTGGTTTGCTAGCTTTGACAGTACTTGCCGTGTTAAGTCCACAAAGTCATACCCGTCAAAAAAATTCCATGGATAATTAAAATGGATTTTATTCTTTGCCTAATAATTATATTCTTATGCTCTATCTAGGTCAAGAGTTGGCCTTTCAATCATCAGAGTCAACTAGAAAAATCCTGCCACAGTTCCTTTATTTTGGACGCAACCTAGCATCAACATCTTACAATCACTGTTTGTAAAAGACAACAATACAATGCTGATTCTTAGATGCACATGACATTCAACATAACTTCTAACCACATTAAGTTCTAAGCGATTTTTCAGAAAAGAAAAAGATATATTGATCAAAGACACAAAAACCCCAAACCCAATGGTATCCATGTAATTGAATCGTGATATCCATTAATGTACATATTGAAAAGGGGCCTGACTTTAGCATGAAGGAAGAGAAAATTAATTCATATATAACAATGAGGCATGCTCACTCACAGCTTAATTGTAAAGACCACGTGGCATTATTCAGCACCTGAAGGGACCCAATAGAATAGCTTAAGCTGCTTGTGTTTGTGTAGTGGTTGCCTTCAAATTTGAGTGATTTTTTATAGGCTGCTTAAATTTGTGCAGATACACTTTGCATAGATCCATACATTAGTTTGAGAAACTCTGAACAGTTTTTGTTGGGTCACTGATACCATAAAGGTTCACATATCAGATCCAATGTGCAAAGTGCTACTTAGTGACTTAGAATTTCAGGTTTAAGTAGTATTTTTGCACAGTAGCTCATTTATTCTGCCTATCTCTTCACTCTTCAAAAATAGGGGAAAATGACACTATCACAAGTCGATAAAGGCAAGTTAAGATTAATTACCACGTATTTTGTATCATAAGAATGTAGCATAATATAAAAAGAGTTAATCCAACTGAACCACATCACAAATATGGCATGTTATCAAGCTTTTATGACCAAATAAAATAAAACATATTGATTAGGGAATGGAAGCAGAAGGATCAATTCAAAAGAATTCACTTTATGCAGGATCGTCACGATCATGCCAGGGAAAGAGAAGAAGAATATTGCAACTTATGGATGTATAATCTTTTCCATTTTACCTATATGTAATGCTTCCAGCAAAATTATTTCCAGCATCAATTAGAAGTCCTAAGGCTTTGATCACCTTCTGAGTAGAATACCATAAATGTGCCTGAGGCAAAGGAGAGCTGGTATTTGATGGATCCCAATCTGGGAATTTGACTATGAAATCAGTGTTATGATCCTGCAATGAGTTAAAGGCCACGTAGTAAGCATTTAGTAAGATGCTGTCTTAAATACAGGAGCCAAAAAGTTATCAACAGCTATCATAGCTGGTGAATGTAATTTATTAAGTTGGAATGTTGAATGAATATCTATATTATAGCAAACGCTCATTTCATAAAAGTATACTTCAAAATGATCATGTCAAAAAAGATCATAGAATCACTAAAATCTTTAGCAGAAGAAAACACAATACATTTACATAACCAAATAATACTTTAATTCTTGGTCCACACAGCAACATTAGCATCTTTTTTTCTTTCTTTTTTTAATGTTTATAAGACACCATAAAGATAAAAGCAATAAACCACCTGCACAGAGAACTATAATAAGTCATAGAGAAATTTTCACTAAAGAATCTTTCATGACGTTAAAACTTTAGAATATTTTCATAGGAAAAAGAATCAGCCTCAGATTACTCTTTATTTACAGTTCTCAAAAATACTTTTAAAATCATTTCTTCAAAGAAGTAGACAAGTTCTTTCTTGGTGCTCAATTATTTTGATAGGAATATTATTGAATATCTTCTGCAGCAACAAAAGGAACATCATATTTCTCGGTGCATGGTGAAATTTTTTGGTACAATTACAGTAAACTCATAATCAAACATCATAGGGAATTCTTGCAAATCCTCTATTAGAATGAAAGTCATGTTAAAGCATTTGTGAGAAGAGAAAATTACTTCAGGGATAAGGCCTTAAGAGAAGAGAAGTAACTAGCAGCAATCAACAAAGTTTTGATTATTGCAAATAAAATTAAGCTGTGAATGATCACCACATAAAGGTCACCTTTCTATACTGGTATTCATCTCTTGACAAGAAATATTATATAGTTCATTCCATGAGTTCAGAGAACAACGCTAAAATTTCTTCTTTCAAGAATTCATCACTACATTTCAGTCTATATGCTCTCAAAAGAAACTAAATATGGAATGGATATCCTTGACCAGAAGTTGTAAATTTAACAACCACCACCCTGACTTTGGATAGAATAGAATGGCGAAAAAAATAAATGTGCCCTGACTAGTTTGTTGATGATCCATGGTCAACCCCAAAACTTTTGGACTATGGCTTGGTGGTTGTTGTTTGCAACACAAATTTGTTACATTAATAACCAAACGATTAAAGAACACTATATCATGTTTCCCTTTCTAATAATCTTTTTCAAATTATTCTTAGGGATAAAAATGACATTGAGATATCCTATCCAATAAATTTAATTAAAAAAAAAACATACTTCTATTACATCCGTACAATTGTAAATTGCGTGATAAAGAATTTCCCAAGCTGCCTCAACTTGATGAATTGCTTTGCCATAGCGTCTGTGGGAATAGGACTTCAACCACTCCTTCAATAGTAATAACGTTAAATTACAACCATACAGCATTAAAATGTCAGCAATCATGAACCATCAGAGAAGCATTTTTTTCTTTTTTGACAAGTATCGTAGAAGCATTTTTTCACTCATCTGAACCTAGCATGCATTTTTCATGTGCACGTGTTTGTTAGTAATTAAAAATTAAAATTAAAATTAAAAAAAAAATGTCAAGTAGTCAGTGGCGGCTCTAATAATTTTTTTTAGGATGGTCATTAAGAAACTTAAATTATACAAAATTTAATAAAGAGACAATTTGAATATATCAACGTCACAAAAAAGAAAAAAACACACAAATACACGAAATATTACAATTTTTTTGTACTAACAAAGAGAATAAGAAAAAAAAAAGACTAATAAAAGATAAAGTGTAAATTGAAAATGCTGATATAAGAATAATAAAGCGACCATAACAATTTCATAACGAATCTTATGCAACAAGTTGTTAGCCTGTTATTGGTAGGTAAAACATGTCAATATGGAACCCAAATTAAAATTATTAACAGCTTACCACAAAAGATTTATTGTGAAATTATTATGAAAATATTGTGGATGTAGCATTACTCTTATATTTATTAAACTCAAATTCTTATGAATCTCAAGTAAAAGTGTTCAAAATATTTATTAGTGGTAAAAATAGGTTAATTTAGTAAATAATATATTTTTTAAAAGTATATATATACAATTTTTTCAAGTCAAGGTGGTCACAGAACATATTTGTTTAAAATAATTATTTATATAATTTTTTTTTTGTATGTATAAATTTTTTTTTTGACTAGTGAGGGTGGTCCTAGGACCACCCTCACATACAAGTAGAGCCGCAAGGGCAAGTAGCCACATAATCTAGCCCAATTATGCATACAAAAATAATTGTCAAAGAGTATGGGAGGTAAAGCACAAAAGTTAAATAAATCCTTATTCTATAGGACCACCCTCACATACAAGTAGAGCCACAAGTGCAAGTAGCCACATAATCTAGCCCAATTATGCATACAAAAATAATTGTCAGAACAGTATGGGAGGTAAAGCACAAAAGTTAAATAAATCCTTATTCTATACCTGTTGATGGTAGGCTTGATATAGATTTTCTTCTTACTACCTAACAACCTAAGCTTTAAGATTTATGTTTTAACAATATGGTAAGCTTCCTTAGTCCTTTTGGTCTTGTTTACCAATTTAGTCTCTCTTCTTGGTTATTTCTTTTGACTGCACGTGCAAAGGCCCACAATTCAGTTGAGGGGGTATTGGGTGGGCCTGCATGTGCAGGAGGGAGTAAGCATGTGGTATGAATAATTTACAATGTTGGCCCACTTCCCAACAGCTTAAGCTTTTGGAATTGATGATGATCCAATATTAATCTTGCTATACATTCACAGTTTGACATAACCTGGAGGATAGATTACTTCATAGTAAAAAGAGAGGAAATAACATTAGACTATTAGAGTAACATACAGAAAGAACCAATGATGAAGCAAGATAAGGGGGACAGAAGAGTATAGAAACTTTTTTAATACGCGTGTGAATCTTAAAAAGTTTCTGCACCCTTCTATTCTAATTACTGAACAGTCCTTGCTAAAATAAGTATTGAATAGCATTACTGCCCAAAACAAGTAATTAAAAGCAGTTGAAAATCTATAATTACCAGAAGTTGAACTTTTTCACTCCGAAAGGCCATTTTAGACATCAACTCGTAAACAACTGGATTTTGCTCTATCCCTTCCATGCACATACCAACACCAACCTGTTACAATAAGTTTTTAAGTCAGCCTGCTCTAAAGAAGTCACAAAACTATAGTAACAAAAGAAACGAGTACCAAGGTTTATAATTTTCACAACCAGTGTTCTTTTCAATGAAAGTAAGTGCAGATTAAGAATTTGTTTGGAACAGCTTAATTTAGCTGAAACTAAAAACTTTTTGCTGAAATTACTGTAGATAAAATTAAAAAGTAGCTAAAACTCATGAATAGTACCAAAAAGTACAATGAGACTCATGAATAGTAACAAAAATAAGTTAAATAGTAAAAAAAGATAGTTTTTAAAGCCAATGCCAAACGCACACTATGCAAGAAGATAGCAAACATTATTAATCAAATACTCTGCCGTATAAAATATGAATTAGCAATTGAACTGCTTTTCCAAATCAACTACAATGTTAGAAAGTCAAGATTAAAAAAAAAAAAAAATCCTGCAGTTTAGGCTTTCAAGTTATACATGCTAGGAACAATATTTGGATTTCACAATAGTAGAACATACCATGGTTGAATTTTTACTGATACGGGCATCAACTGGACATGAGGAGATCGCATCGAAGATGCCATACATTTCAATATTTCCACCAAAGTTATGCAACATACACCTGAAGCATATTAACAGTATACATATTTACTGTATACATATTTACTATAAAATTAAATCTCCAGGGTGAGATCTCATGAAGATTAAACATCTACTTTGAGATTTAAATTACAGCTACCATGTTAAAGAGCTACTTACCAGACATAAGGAGTACCATAAAAGTGAGATGAATTTTTCCATATTGGTTTGACATCAGCATATAAATCAAGAACTATCATTTTCCCAAGTGGAACAGAATGTAAAAATGCCTGCAGATATCACCAAGTTGAAAGTTAATCACCCTAATTGAAGTTATAGCACACACACAAAACATGTGTGGCAGCAGAAAACATTAGCAACCACCCCAATGCAAAAGGAATAGAAGTTATAGCACAATATCATTTTTCTCTGGGATCAGTAAGTGTAATGTAAAAATCGAAGAAGTTGAGCGACAAATATATTTCAGAAACTGAAGGAAAATAGCATCATCAGATCCCGTTTTCAAAACCACTTTATACAAAACCTGAAGGTTTTGATAACTTCTCTTTGGGTAGCTTTTCAACCTATCCCCATAATTCTTTTAGAGGACAGCTGTTCTCCATTATTTTCACTAATACCAAAGCCCTCTTTACTCTGGTGCTGCCATACCAAAGCCCTGTCGTATTCCATGGAAGTGCTGTTGTACACTTCGAGTGTTCATCAGCATTATTTTTTACTGGTCTCTCAGGCCATTGTACTTGGTTTTGTGTAATTCAAAACTAGAAACACCCTTGAAGAAGTTAAATTCCATTTTTGGTATTAATCTTAAATGACAGACAGTTTTGCAGGAAATTCTTTGGCATTATCGCCTCCTATATGTACTTCTTAATCACAGTTTTATCCCAAGTTCTTCAAACGGGGAACAATAGCATACTAGAGAATAAGATTATTAACTCTGATGATTTCAATCATGGGGCACTTTTATCATTGAGATTTGAGACAAAGATTACAAATACACAATGAACCTCCGAAAAATGAATTTCCTAAGATTATTGGACTGCCAAGTGATTCTAAATTGGAAGCTACATCCATTCTGTCAAAGAATATAATTATGCAATGTGAGAAGCAGGGTCACAGTAGGAGTAATATGGATAGAGTTTGAACCGTATGCATGAATGCATGACGTCGCTGCTCTAAAGAAGCAAACAAACTGGCACTAGCAGAATAACAGTTTTTATATACCCCAAAGAAGATGGGTCAGAACAGTGAACAAACTACCTCTTCAATTGCTTATTGAAGAGGAGGTAGTGCAACTGTGATGTGAAGGCCCATTTATAAAGCCCAAGCTGCCTAAGGCCCACGACAAGACCTAAACCTCTCTACGTATCCATTCGTCCTAAGCCCATTGTATATATAATCTGTCCAAAAAATATCGCAAAAGGCAAAAAAAATGTTGTTAACATTGACTAGGTAAAATTTTTTTTTTTATAATAATTTTTTATAAAAAAAAAAACACGTACTAATCATTGGATTTAATAAAATACAGGAAAAAAAAAAAAAAAAACAAAGTATGAATGATTTAAATTATTGAAGAAATAAGATACTTATTAATACTTACAATTTGTTTCTAGTGTTACTTACAAAAGGTTCATCCATCTTGAATGACCTAAAAATGAACCAGATATAAGTAAATTCGTCACTTATTTTAGAAAAAGAAATATATATTTTTCTTTTATGGAAATAAAAACACATTTGAGTTTATGTGTAACAGAGAATTCAAACAAAAAACATACCAGAACAGGCTAATTCTGCAGTGTTGTTACGAGATATACTTCTCCCCATAAATATTATCCCAATATCACCAAGTGCTGATTTTCACTCTAACAAGATGAGAAGTAAAACATCCAAAATGCATCACCACATCAACTTGCTTTGAGAAACAAGGATGTATTTATTTGAATGAAGAAACATATGAAATATTTGCCATATTCTTTCTCCTAATATGTGAATATTGACTGTAGTTTCTTTTTTATTTCTTTTTCCTCCTACATTTTTTTTTTTTGTAACAAAATGGGGAATAAATTTAAATAATCAATCACTAAAATTGTTGATGTTAACTTGAAATGTCAATATTGTGTGTTAATCCAATCTAAAAGTGGCTCATAGTCCAGTGAAAAGGGGATGATTACCCAAATACCGCATTAGGTGGCACCTCTTCCAGCTCTGCCTCTTTCCTTGGTATCCTCAATGGGGATCAAAACTAGATTCAGTTTAGAACTCCATTATTGGACTCTATTGCAGACTAAGATTTTTTAAAGTAGGGAGAGGGTCCAGTGAAATGGGGATGATCTTGAGGCATGATGGAAGTAAAAGCACATGGGGAAATAGAATCCACATGCCAAAACAAATCAGAACGTTTCCCCCAACCATCTCCTGAATTGTTGCTTGTCTCTACTTTTCCCTCTGATAATCAAACAACCAAGTGAATAAACTTGAAAACAGCTCAAAACGTTTCAATAAACACACTGAATTTAATCCATGAACACCACAACAATTAACAAAAGATAATTGCCACCACCATCTATATCTATATAATACTAAAAGCTGAAGCGTAGCATTTAGTATTGCTATGCTCACGTTAAGTCACCTTAGCGGCCATGTCATTTCCATCCCCTTTTCTAAATTTGTCCTACAATTTTAAACTAATTTTTATCAATTTTAAAATTTAAAATACTAATAAATATAAAATCAATCCTAGCCCTATCTATACCATAAAGCCCACTTCTTATAAATTTAATTCCACCATAAAGCTTAAAACCCAAAATCTTTTCAACTGAAACCCTTTGTAAAACATTTTGTTTTCACGATTTCAACCTTCTGTTTTTAAAATTACTTTTTTTGCACGGTTTAAAGCTCCTCTCAACCCACGTTTTGTTTCAAATTCCTTCCCCTTCCCCACTTTCTGTTCTACTGTTTCACATTTACTTCACGCCAGCCTCTCTTCCTTCTAACAGCAGCTTCTCTTCCTTCTAATAGCAGCTTCTCTATCTTCCTTCCTTCCTGCCTTTCTCTCCTCACATTATATAAATACTGATAGAAGTTGGTTCAAAGCATAAAAGCCCTAGAACCATTAGTAAAGCAAAATCTACAATTTGATTTTTATTTTCATTTTACTTTCTACTTCTAATTTGTTTTGTGTTTTCTTCATTTCAGATATATCGTTCTTTTTTGGTTTTCAAGAAACAGAAGTCTCTTCTCACGAAAGCTTGCAGCAAGTAGTCATCCCAGCACAAATTCTGATATGTACATCTCTTTTTTTTTTTAATTTTCTTTTTGGACTTTGTTTGCTTAAGTAATCCAATTTATTGCTCAACACATTATTATAATATTAATATGCACTTGAATATTGTCCAAGAAACTTTGATCGGATATTACAAATATGGAATTACTAAGTTGTGAGTGTAAAACCACATGATACATACCTGTTTAGGACGTTTTGTTGTTACATTTTAATTTTCAGTGATTCATTATGTGTTGCTTCTTTTACATGTAGACAAAATGTTCGATAAAATTCTTGAGTGATGTTCTGTTGGCCTTTTTTACTCTTTTCCCCGGTGACAACTTTAGCCTAAAACACCGACTCCTTCAAGAAGGTCACTCTTTTCTTCTCTCTCTGAAAAAATCGAATCATATATTTGTGAATCATTTTAATTTTTATTTAGTTTTACTAATTCGTTTATTTTCAAATTGCTTTTAGTTTGAGTATTGTTGGTTTCAAAAGTCAATTTGGATTATAAGACTCTAATCTGCACCAAAGAATTTGTTAAATTGTTTTGTTCGTTTTTCAGATTTCAATTTGCCTACAATGATTTCCCCTTTCTTTCTTTTAGCATGTTTTCTTTTTCCTTTTTTCATTTTTATTGTTGTGTTTGGCCGCAAAGAAAAGCTCAGATATTTTTGGTAGTATAATTTGAGATTTTTTGATTTGTAGGTGGTATTGACAACTTTCATCGTGATTTAATGGTTGGGTTGGTGATTAGTGAGGATGGTTGTGAAAGGCGATTGGAGCATTGGTATTCCATATTACCTTTCTGTCACTCTAAATTTCTTGCTCAAGGTAATAAAAGGTTTCCACCTTCTGTTGGGTGTGAAAGGAGTGTGGGCTGTTTTTTTTTTTGGTTTTGATGGGTTTTCCCAACTCTTTCATGTTAGAGTTTATTGAATTGATATTAGCGATGGTCATGAATTTATATATATATATATATATATATTAAAAAGGAGTTGTAGCTGTAGTTTCCTTTATTTAAATTTTTGTTTGTTAGCCCTCCAAGGAGGTTAAATTTAATCTCAAACCATTGATATTGAACCATACTTTTATATTGTTATATTATTTTGTTTTGAAAGTTTAATATGTAGAACAAGATGCTTTTTTTTTTTTGCAAGTTATCCCATTTGGTTATAAAATCTACTAAAAGTTGAAACTATGTGTGTTTGGTATGGCTTTTAGAGCCTAGATATGTCTTCTCCAGCAATCACTTTAGCCCAGAGATTTTTGCCAAAGCTTTGCAGGAGTTTCTTTTTGTTGTCTTGCTCTAAGTCTCTCAACCTCAGTTCATCTTCTTATCCCTTCAATTATAACCTTCTCTAGATGCGTATTTATTTATTTATTTTAATAACATTGGTAAGCTATCTCAGTAAGTGCAAAATAAATTATAGATTACATAGTTTCCTATCATATAATTTGCAAAGACTATGATTGCAGACTACAATATGAGAAAGCATGGTTTGTTTGGCTGATACCAAAAAACAACATTGCAAAAGGTCATAATATTTCTATGATTGAACGCAATCTGATATTTCGGTTTTGGCCTTTGTTTTATTGTAAGAGCCTATTGCATTATCAATAGAGAATTTGTTGTGTCATGGATATTTAAAAAAGAAACTCGAACCCATTAGATTAAGAAGTCTGTTTTACTCACAAGCCTTTAACTTTTAGTTACTTTTTGAAGTATTTTTCTTTAATGTTTGGTTTTTCTTTATGCCTTTTAAGTTTTGGATTTTCTAAAAATAAATTAATCTTGAAGGTGTTAGCAGTTAGCATAATTTGAAGAGTGAATTGCACTGGAAATAGGATCGACAAAGTTAACCACTTTGTGCTGAAAATTTGGAATTGGGTATTGTTGAGAGTAATTTATCTAACGAGGAGAAAAAAATAATCTATTCAAGTAGGAATTCTGCACAAACAAATGCACTTAAGAAATGAGAACAGAAACGAGAGACGGTTGTTAAATAGTATATATTAATGTTATAGGTTATAGCAATCTAACACTGATCTTGAATGCCATTTGATATTCTATTATGAATTAAACTACCATAAAAGGTTAGGATAAGTCTGTTAGCCAAACAAAGAAAAAAGAAAAAAGAAAGATAGATCATCTATCTTAGCATTTATCTAGATATTGTGTTTGTGTAATGTGTAATGAGCATTGACTTTACTGTTTGTTTGTTGAGTTTGCATCATCTTTACATGTTTTATAAAATATGTTTGGTCCGGCATTTTATTATTGTCATGTTTTTTTTCCCTCCCAAATGTAAGGCTTTGGAGTGCCATTCGTTGGGTCTAAATTGCTGAATTATTTGATTGGTTGCACTTGATGTCATATGAGCTTGCTATACTTTTTTGTAGAATATTTGTATGGACCACATAACAATAGATTGTATGGATTAGGGGTAGCTGTTCGTGACGTGATAGTGCAAGCCAATGTATATGAACTATGTGTGTAAAATTAGAAGTAGGGAATGACCATATTAAAGTGCAGGCTATAAGATTACAAAGTGTAGTGCTTTGTGAATTTGGGACTTCAAAAAGTAGAAGTAGAGTGTATAGTCAATTGGACCACTAATTTGCGGATTGCCTAGATCCTTAATGATAGTAGTGGGCTTGACTCTTCTATCAAGAATATATGTTTCTCTTATCGTCTTCCTCGAAGCAGCATATGAAGCAAAGAACTATATTGATGTAATATATTGGCTAGAGGAGTCCCTCCCATGTATTATGAGTCTAATAGACAGTGATGTACATGTTACTTAATGATAATACTATTAATAAAGTCTACACTATAGTTTTATTCACACCAAAAAAAAAAGTGTCACTATTGAGCAAATTCAAAATATTGTTATTTTTCCAACAATCTAAAAACATTTTCAGGCATGTACAATTAGAGCTTCCAAACATGTAGATTCCTTTATACAAATGTATTTTTGTGTAGTTACTCCTTTGTTTGATATTCCATGTGTAATTGGATACATTTCAATAAAGATTGTTGTTTACAAAAAAAGAAATAGTCATAGTCATTTTATCCATTTTAAAATCATAGAACCTTCAAGCAAAATAAATATTTGTAAATTTTATATTTAACTACCCCGTGCATCACACGGGTTAGCCACTAGTTGTCATTAATAGTTGTACACTAACATTAAGCTTGATTTTGATTGGAAAAGCCAACAAAAGATAAACAAAAGCCAAGATTTAAACCCAACAAAAATCCGAGATAGGCAATAAGTATATATTACTGCCAATATGAGAAAGATCGTGCAGTAGAGATCATTTTATAATCCAAATAATAAGTTGTAAAGTATTAATTTAGCCAACATATTTTTCCATATCATATGTGAGAAATCAAATTCAGGATGAGTAATTATCGTATGAAAGTAAAGAAATGTGGAATAATTACCAATGATACTCATTCTTTTTAAGAAGGAAGTCTGTCATATTCAAGCATATTGTGGAATCCAAATGATTTCCACACTCTTCTCATAAATTGCTGCTTTTTTTCTACATTTCACAAGTGACTATCCACTGCATTTAAGTTGTGGCTATCTACTACGTATCTGCTTGAACATGTGACCAAAATGTTTGCTAAATGCCTGCATATTAAAGGGAATCATGGGAGAAGTTGCATGTTATTAGTATTAGTCATCTAAAGAAGGAAAAAAAAACTGATAAAGTTAGATAGTTAGTTTCCCCTAACATGCCCTTCTAAAACTGTTGGGTTGGCAAGCTCACAGCTCTAGGGGATGATATTGGTTGCTCTTGTCATCCAACATGAGAAAGTTTAGAACTCAAAATAACTTGTAAACTAACAAACTGAATTGTGGCACTCAACCTTTTTATGGAATAATGATGGATCCTTCTAAATTCAATTTCAGCCTTAGGGATATAGGTTGTCTCAAGTCATTTCGGAGCAATTTCACCTAGCATCATTCAATAAGTACGATTATGGATTTCAAAATCTAAACTCCTCTTTTCAAATTAGAATTCTGCAGGATGCTTTTCAAGTTTGACTATATAAAAGAAGAAGTTAGGATTGTATAATTATTCCTGAAATATATCATGTCTACAATAAATCTAAGCTGTGTTTTGATGCAAATTATTCTATCAAATAAAAGTTATGGTAAATCTCGTATTCTTAAAGATGCAGAATCATCAATTAAACCATTAAGTTCTTAAAATCTTTGAGCTCACCTCTCACAAAAGAAGAGAAGAGAACCACTACCAAAGACCACTTTTACATATTTGATCTTCATGTCATATATTTTACAATGAAATGAGATGCAAGAAGATAGCCCTGGATACCCAAATAGATTGACATATAGTTTAATGTCAAGCAGGTTCTTGTTTGGAAAAGAAGAAACATAGAAAACAGGAGAAAAATGGACTTTTGGAGAGTGATTTATTAACAGGTTTCATATTTCTTGAAAGGTCGAGAAACCTAATATATAATTAATGACCTACCCTTTATTTGGGTCACTAGAAGCTTCTAAGAGCCAAAGTAACCAAAATTCATTACAAGCCAGAGATTGTTAGAGAAGTTGCAATTATAAATGAAGATGATCGATGCCTAAAGCACACATTTAAAAATGAGGCATCTAGTTTTATTGGCAATACTTGTGTCTATATGGATAAGAGTAGTAATAAACAGACATTGGATCCCTACTTTCATCATATACTATTAAGTGTTATTTAAGAATCTGCCGTATTGAAATCTTTTTCTTTATTTTTGTCCGCTTCAAACAAAGAATGATAATGTAAAAATAAATAAAAGACTAGTATTTGTTTACCTCTGTAACATTTGAATTCAAGGGTCCTTTATCCAAGTGTTGCTATCTTGAATATCAACTTATGATCTAAATCCAACGCAAGCTAAGCAAGCCAAAAAAAGATAGGAAAGAAACATTAGTGATTCTAATATGAAACACTCTTACTCGCGCTATCCATAAAAAAACATAAACCATATTTTTTATTCAATTGTAGAAATAAAAACATGGTAGAGCTTATAATCAAAGCATAAAAAATACCTACACAAGCTGATTCTATTACCAGATATACTTCTCCCCACAAATATTATCTCCTTATCACCAATTGATGATCCTCATTTGAAAAGATGAGAAGTAAAACACCTAAAATACATCACCACATTAACTTGGTTTGAGATTAAAAAAAAAAAAAAAAAAAAAGAAACATAGGAAATAATTTCCATATGTGATCAAAGAATGTGAGAATGAAAATAATTACCATTGAGTTATTGACTTGTTGAACCACTACAACGCCCAAAAATTTTGGTAAAGAGCTAAGATTTAAGTTCATGTTTCTTCATACTTTCATTTTGTTCTGCATAATATATTATTCAATAATTAGGAAAAAATTAGCTATACAATTAAAGAGGATAAAGAAGAAGAATTTTTTTTTTTCATAATGAAATTCAATACCTGATTCTTCTTCTTTTGGCACAGCTAGATCTCCTTTCAAGTTTTGGACGTGAGCAAGCCAATCCTCACTCTTGCAACCTTCCGCTAAAATGGGACAATCCAAAATCTCCAGTTTCTTTAAAGAAGTAAGGACAGGTAATGATGTCAAATTGGCACAATGCAAAATCTCGAGTGATTGAAGAGATATGATGTTATTGCAGATCCACTCCGGAATTGTTGTCAAACTTGGACAATTTGAAATCGTGAGATGTCGCAGAGAGGTGGCCTGTTGAAGCCCCACTGGAAGAGAGGCCAATTTTGGATGATCATATAAACTTAGATATTGAAGCTTCCTCAGGCCTTGCCATTCCAATTCCATCCCATCCCCAATATAATTAGATAACGAAAGTTCCTGAAGTGCAGTGAGATGATGTATAGATTGAAGGACATGACCATCACTACCTTTTATCATAATAATACGCAAAGATTTTAATTTGGAGAGAGGGATGAATAAGGTGGCAAGTGTTGAAGAAGAAGAATAACGAGCAGAAGAGGTTGACTCTGCTACTACTGCTGCTGTTGTGTTTTCTTGAGATGCCATACTTATCATTCCCATCGATATTGTTTGCTCCAATGGCATCAAATTAGAGTTTTCCAGATCTAGTTCTTCAAGATAAGGAAATAAAGGCATAGAAGATAGTTCAGGGCAGTCATAAATGTGTAGAGTAGAAAGACGAGAAAATGAAGGCAGAGAATGATTCTTTGCTTTTATCATCGATATTTCACCATAATTATCGTCGTCATCTTCATAATCCTTGATGGAGTCTTTCCACCAACCCTTTAGATTAGGGCAATTCATAATTTTGAGTAACTCTAGGGGTGGAAGGTTAACACTCTTTGACATCAATGATATGTACTCAAGAGAAGGAACATCATTCAACCTAAGAGTTTTGAGAAAAGGAAATTGATGCAATGGAAGCACATCTTGGCAATTCTTCATTGAATATAGCGTAAGGAGCACAAGATTTTTAAGTGACGAAAGCCATCTTGGATATTTCACTCCCATGTAGCCATTTAATTCCAAAAGTTTAAGACTTTGGAATGGTTCTAAAGCTTCGAGTAACTTCTCGTCATACCCAACATCCACTTCATTGACATCTCCTTTTATCCACTCTAATGCCATGCCTTCAAGGTTTCGTTTCTCTTTCATATTTGCAGCTTTATATTCTAATTCAGCATCTTTCCTGTGTGTAAGATTTTTAATCCTTATATTTTCTCTTAGCTGATTTAATCCGTGAAGTTCCTTCAACTGATCACCACCACATCTAGAGTCTGTACTCAACACATACTCAGCTAGTGACCGGAAATTAGTCAATTGCCCAAGTCCACGTGGCATATGAGTCAAGCTATTGCAGTTATCAATGTTAAGATGCCTAAGATTGACTAATCTAGTAATATTTCTTGGCAATTCTATAAGTTTGACACAATAACCGAGATTCAATGTTTCCAAATTCTGCAACCTTGTAATGGAATTTGGAAGCATCTTTATGTAACGATTATTTGAAAGATTGAGATACCTTAAATGCTTCATCTTTCCAATAGAATGTGGCACACTCCTAATGCCAGTACTGTTCAAATCTAACTTGCGCAAGAACATAAATTTTGAAACAAATGCATTACACATTGACTGGTTCACTACCATTTTTTCTGGATGCCAAGCTTGACATGGCAAAATGAATGTTCTTATCCTCTTCGCTTCAAACAATGAGGTAGGAATTTGGGATGATGAGGCTAAATCAAAACCAATTGACACATGATGTGTTTTTTCACAAATTTTTTCACCATTTATGCCAAATGAGATGTTCTCCCGTCCCGCTACAGATATCGCCAGATCGTGCATGAGGTCATGTATTTTGAAAATAGGTCTTGTGTTCCACCAATCTTCTTTATCTTCTTGAAAGAATGATCTCCAAAGTAATTCCATGAAATGCTCATGACCAGCATCTTCTACCCATTGGTTTTGACCTGATAGCTTAATGAACCCTTGTGCCATCCATATCCTAATCAATTCTTGTTTTTCAAACTGGTAATCCTTTGGAAATAAACTACAATAAGCAAAACATTGTTTCAAATGTGATGGTAGATGATCATAACTTAACTTAAGTGTTGGTAGGATATCATTTTCCTTTTGATCTAATTTTGGAAATTCGGTTTTCTTGAAGGACAACCATTCATCTTCTGAGATTTTAAAGTACAACAAGCTTCCTATAGTATTTATGGCGAGTGGAATTCCTCTACACTTACTAACAATTTCCATTCCAATTTCCTTAATTCTTAAATTTTCTGGTTCTTGTCCATTTTCAAATGCCTTTTGCTTAAATAAAGACCAAGACTCCTCTTCATTTAAACCCTTTAAAAAGTATGGTTCAATAGTTTTCGAAATCTTTGCAACCTTTTCCTCACGTGTAGTCACTAATATTCTACTACCTATTGCACCACCTTTAAGAAGTCCTTTTAAACCATCCCATTTTTTTGAATCATCATTCCACAAATCATCTAATACAAGTATCTCTTTCCATCAATTTCTTTATGAAGATCATTTATCATTGTGTTGATTTCAAGGCTTCCTAGTTTACTACCTTTTGCAGATTCTAGGATTTTCTCAACAATTGTTTTTACATCAAAATTTTCCGAAACACACACCCACAATTTTTTCTCAAAATAACTTTCAATTTCTTCATCATTGAATACAAATTGAGCTAATGTGGTCTTACCTAGTCCACCAATTCCAACTATAGGAAGGACTGCAACATTCTCTTCAATTTTGGAATCCAATAAACGTTCTATGATTACTTTCTTATCAACCTCTCTTCCAATAACATCTTCAGCACGTACAAAATGATGACTCTCTCTCCCCCTACTACTGCCTTGTGTCTCCCTAGGACGTGCCTTAAGTGGAACTTCCTATCCGCCGCAATAGCATCTAGTCTCTCCCTAATTGACTTAATCTCATGACCCATTTTAAGACCATATGCAAGTTGGTTCGATTTGGAAAAGAAGATGCGTACCTCTTTCGCTTTCTTATTCCGGGTCATCACTTCCCGCCCGCCGTAAAACTTCAGTGAAAAAGTCATCCAGCAAGTCATCCGCTTCAAAAAATACATCTTTCAGCCTCTCCACCCAATCCTTGATGGCATTGCTCAGCGCCTGGTGCTCCTCTGCATCCTGAAGCACAGCTTTGATTGTTGTAACCGTGTGTGTGAGCTTTCGAAGCTCATCTTTGACACCCCAGATCAGTCCAATCTCTTTGAGAGCTAGGTTGCCCAGTTGGCCAATGATTCCCTCAGCTACGTTGAAGAGAACTCCTTCCGCCATTTCTCACTTGAAACAGTTAAATGCAGGCAAGATATGAGAACAATTGTTTGAAAGTAGGATGACTTAGGCTGAATGATTTGCTTGCCAGTTATATTCTAAACTTCTGGTTTTTATAATGAATTAACGGTTATTTATGAGCGTATGTGTACGTAAGACGCTCATTTGACCACGTATCACTAATTTTCCATTACTATAACCATAAAGGTAACACAATGATAATTGAGCCACAGAACTCTTAACTTATTAATTTCACGAACTCTCAACTAAGTGGGGCATTGAAAATGGTTGAAGATTAAATGTTGGAATTAAGACAGTTGGGATGTGGAGGTGGTGGTTGCTGGTTTGTCCAACTTGGTTTGGTGTTAATCTCATAATGTCTACCGTTTTGGATATCTTTGTTAGATACACAATAACAATTAAATTACAAAACTCTTAACTTATTAATTTCATGAACTCCCAACTAATTAAGTGGGGCATTAAAAATGGTTGAGGATTAAATGTAGGAATTAAGACAGAGTTGGGATGTGGTGGTGGTGGTTTGGTGTCAATCTCAGAATGGCTCTCGCGGGACCCCAGCCCTAACCAACTGTATGTGCATTGGTTAATTGGTATCTCTCATTTAATTAACAAACATGAGTTGTAGCTTTGTAGGCTCTGGTAGCCTTTCACTTAATTAATGCAATTTATTTTTATGGCCTCAGTAAACGTGGTCCATAATTTCATGCTCAATAGTCAACGTCACTAGCCTCGTCACAAGCGCTACGCGCGTGCGTGCGATGAGGCTTTTTTTTTTTTTTTTTTTTTTTGTTAGTGGTCCTATTTTGTAGAAAAAAAAACTGTGTTTTTTTATTTTATATATATATATATATATATATAATTTTTATTTTGAAAATCTAATTTATAAGTGAATAAATTAATTTGAAAATTAATAGGAAAGTGGTCTTATTTTTTAAGCAATGTTTTAGAGGGAGTTAGAGTTGCATTTTTACTAAGTTGTCCTTTAGTTTTGTCTTTACTTAAACATAAGGGTGTAGGGGCATTTTTAAACTAAAAAATGAGAAATCCAAACAGGGAAAACTCCTTAAATAATAGTATAGATTAACTCCTATCTATTGTTCTGTCAATTTTCGTTAACTTTAATCCTATAGGTCTAATTAAGTAGAACTATACTTAGCGTTAGAGAATTTTGACACATCTTACCTTCAAGATTGCCCCATTACATAAAAATAAAAAAGAGACATAGGAGGTTAACTGGTAACATGAAACTTTATATTAGTCACATGCATGACATGATAGTTTAAGGAGAGAAAATGTACATTTTCAATCATTTATGAACAACAAAATAGAAAAGAACTATATAAAGTTAAAGAACAAAAAACAAATGTCATGAAAATTTTAAGGACGAAAATAATATATATTTTTTCCTCTATACATATACACAAAAGTATAAACACAAAATTAAAAAGAAGTTGACAAATATATTTCTTTTATTTTATAGCATTTCAACTTAAAAACATTGCGTTTTTCTAAGATTATGGGAATGATGAATAACTTTAGATTATAAATACAGCAAATTATATTTTTGAGAAAAAAAATATTTTTTTAGTTAAAATTTTGAGAAAAATATTTTTTTTCGTAGGGTTTGTTAATAAATCAAACCCCAATTATTTTTTGGTGGAAGGTGCTGCATCAATCCCCAACATTTTAACTAAAAAATATTCTGTTAGGTTTTAAGTTTGTAGTGTTGGCAAACCATGACAAAAAGTAAGTATTATTGAGTTAGAATGGTGTGCTTTCAAGTCCAAGACAAAAAAACTCAAGTTCAGGATGAAAAAAAGTGAGTTGCAATCTGGTCCTCTCGATTGTTGTTCGATTCCTCTCAATTCTTGTTCGATTTCTGTTCAATTCCTCTCGATCGATCGGAAGTCGCATATAAACAAAAAATCAACAAACATAAAAAGCCCATAACTTGTTTGTTTAAAGACCAAATCGCGATCGTTTTTTTTTTTCCAGTATTTAAAGGACATTATAAGCTAACCCTAGAGAGTGTTTTTAGAGGTTTTTAGGGAGAAAAGAGTGCATCTTGTGCCTCCAATTGTAGATCTAGGATTTTTTGTATCCAAAGCTCTCTAAAGTCTTCTACCGGCAATATTTCTTGAAGAATCTCAAGATTCGGTGCTATAGAAGTTGCTGCTACAAGATCAACAAGTGAAGGTGATCTGAAACCTTTGAGTGGAATCTCAATGTCACAAGCAAGGGTGCCTATGTTGCAGTAAGTCCAAAAAGAGAAGGAGTCCGTGAATTCGGAGTTTGCACGTGATCATGTCAGTAAGTTAATACATGAGGCAGCAATAGATTTAGGGTTAAATCTGATTGTAAAAACTTCAATTCTCTTATATATAGAGGATTTGCTTTACCTTGAGGATAGCTAGGTCAAATCCTCCCTAGATTTTTACCTTGAAACGGTTAGTTTCATTGGTTTTCTTGGGTAATCATATCGTGGTGTTATTTACTTTTCCGCAACTTTACATGATATGTTTTATTTGTTTTAACCTAGATCTAAAAATTAATCTAAGTAATCACTTGATTAATATATTAGGTTAACAATCTGGTTTAAGGGTTCTAAACAAACTCTCATATTCATTTTCTCAAAACTATGGGGAATCAATTTAGCATGCTTGACTCATTCAACTTAATTAAAGATCTAGTTAATGAGTTTCAAAGTCTATTGGTTAAGGCTGGGGTTTTTTTTTTTTTTTTTTTGACTTTGGCAATCAAAAAAATTTTTTTTTCAAGGGAGTCACACAACATTCTTATTAAAAAAAAAAAAAAAAAAAAGGTGGATCTTCTTTTTGAGTAGTTTAAAGATCAGAGGAAATATCATGCGTGATATAGATAGATACTCCTCTATGCGAAAGTTCTAGCTTTCAGTTAAAAGAAATATTTGTTGATTAGCTTTTAATACTTTTCAATGCAGTTGGACTCACTCAATTCTTCCTTAACCAGTGCAATGGAAAACCAATTAACAAAAACATTCAATTAACTATATATCTTATTTTTTGAGCTCACTTTAAAAATGGTCTATGATTTCATACTACTCGTCACTTTAGTAATGGTCTATGCTTGCATTCAATTACTCAACTAAAACCAATGACAATACCAAAACCACTCCATATAGTCATTCGTCCTAGGGTCTTTGAACTTAAAACCCATTATTAGCATTGTCTGGGTCTCTAGTACGAATTAAAATTTTACAGCTATTATTCCCAACTCTCGACACGATTTAATTAAACAATAACACATACTAATAATTGGATTCTCTTAGTAAAATACAGGAAAAAAAATAAAATGAAATCTAAATGATTTGCATTAAAGAAAATCAGGATTGCAAATTTAGCTCCGTAGATAAAACACAAGTCTGGCTAATGAGAACAGGGAGGTAGCTTCTTATGGTTTTTCTTTTACTAAATTACTGTACTCTCTCACTAAGAGAGATGATTTAGCTATTTTATCTTAATAAAGTTTTCCGGTCTTTCTCTCTCTCTCTATATATATATATATATAAACACAAATCTGGGATAGGAAATTTTTGTAGATAAGTCTAGTAAGATGATCGGATCAGATAGTAGTATTATATTTTAATCCTAAAAATACTTTTCGCTAGCTTTTGGATTAAAAACTACTTTTAATTTAAAATTTTCGTCTCTTGTAGAATTGTAGGAACATTGATACTTGACGGAACCCCAATGATAGAAGTGTCTAAGCATCCAATTGCATTCTATATAGATTATAGCTACCAACTTCATAACTGCTTGACATTTGGCATTTGTACTAATATAAGAAGTACAAAATTTTAGCCAATCAAATCCAAAACTCACTCACACCAAACCATGCAAAGTTTGAACTAATAAAAAATGATATATTTGTAGTTTTTGATAGATGGAAAATAATTTTAAAATTTTTTTAACTTTAAGTAGAAAAGATTATTTTCCAAACAATTTAGAGAACCAATTATACATTATACAATAATTATAAAATAATTATCTATTCCCATGCATTGCATGCAACTATCAATAGTTGGCATAATAGTGTAATCTAATAATAGAGGATCTGTCTTTTATAAGCCATTTCAAAAGGAAAATATATGCAATCGAAATCTATAATCAGTACCATATTGTCCCACTAGGGTCCGTTTGGAATTTGTTTATTTTGCTGAAACTGAAAACTTTTTACTGAAAGTACTGTAGATAAAGGTAAAAGTTAGCTAAAATAGTACAGTTGGACCTATGAATAGTACCAAAAAGTGCAACGAGATCCATAAATAGTAGCAAAAATAATTTTTGCCAAACGCATTATAAAAAAGAACCAATACCCACTAAGCTCATAAGAAGCAAGCCGTTTATGCTTCATTCCTCCCACTTGAATCAAAAGCAGTCAATTGAGTCCTCTAAGCTTTAATGTTATTTAATTTAGGTCTTTTGTCCAATTTGAAAAAATTTCTTACATAAAAAATATATAAATATTTTTATTAATTTTATAGATTTTTTTCATGTGAAAATAATAATTTTTTAAGGAAATTTTTTTAACAAAATTGGATAGAATGTTTGAATTGAATTTTCTAACTATTGCAAAATTTTGCTAGAGATACTATAAGCTTTACTACATTGTGATTATAAATTGATAGGTTAAAAATTACCAAAAAAAAAAAAAACTCAGACATTCATTAATGGACAAAGTTTAGCTACAAAACTGGTTGTAGCTTAAAAACTGGTTGTAGCTTAAGACTACAAACTCACTCAATAAAATAAATACTACAACATATTTTGAAAATCTAACTGTTGAATTGCATGTTCTTTATGTCCTTAATACACATGTTAAATTTTGTGTCAATCAGATATCATTTACTATATGATCTATAAGCTTATATTTTGTGTATAATTTTAAATTACAAAAACTTGCAATTCAAAAAATTTATTGATGACATAACTATTGATCTTTAATTTTCTTGAAATTTTGCAAGCATGGAGGATATAAGAAGAAGATGTAATCTAATGGTGGATTTGTCAAAATTCAACTCCAATAAAAAGATATTAAGTAAGTTTGTAGCCTAAGGCTACAACAAATTTTGTAGCTAAACTTTGTCCTTCATTAATTAGGTGGCTGAAGCCCCACCAATTCCCTTTGACATTTTTTTATTACGACAACTATGTGAAAATTACCTACTCAATTTGATCTGATAATAATCATAATATGCTTTTGGTGTATCCCCAACTTACTTAGCATCATTTCAAAGATGCTCGCATTCAATCACTCAACTAAAAGCTGAATTGCCTATTGAAGTGGTAGTGCAACTTTGACATGAAGGCCCATTTTATAAAGCCCAATCTGCCATAAGACCCATGACAATACTAAGACAGCTAATAATGTAGCCGTTCGTCCTAATAAGGCCTCTGAACTTAAAAGTCCATAATATCGCAGAAGGCAAAATCCCAACAAACCTAATATTGACTGAACAAGTTCGATATTTGCAAAAGCAAATGATATGCCTGGAAATATTTTCCTACCACCTCAAAATGGAATAAATTTAAAGTAGGACCCTTTAAAATCAATAAGAGAACCTTGGAACCTCTCTGGATGAAAGCAATCAACATCAATCCAATATTCGGTGTTCATATGGGAACTACTTATTTAGCTTTTTGCTAAAAGTATAGTAAAATATATTTGTACTTCAAAAAATAAGAAAAATTGAGGTCTTAAAAAGTTAAACATAAAAACAAAAAAGCAAAAAAGCTTGCTTATAATCCATTACAAAATGATAATCTCATTATTCCTTAAGAGATGAGAAATTCGAATAATAAATTTGAAACTTATAATATTTAGTTGTATATATCAAATATAACACACTACAACAGAAGTTAGAAAAATATAGTTCACCTTAAAAGAAATATTAATCAAACATACAAAATATAATAGTATGATATATTTGTACTTTGTAGATAAAAAGATAAAAAATACTTGTAGAAATCTTTTTTAAAAATAAATAACATTTGAAGTAATTGTTACTTTTTATATATTACATCTCATTACAAAATATTTCTATATTCACACACATCGCGTGGGTCTATAGCTAGTCTATATCTATATCTATATAGTACTAAAAGCTAAAGCGTAGCATTTAATGCTGCTGCTGCTCTCACATTGCGCCACATCAGCTGTCACGTCATTTAAAAAAAATATATATAATTTGTCCTTCAATTTTAAAATGGTTTTTACAATTTTCAGCCCTATAAATGCAGCCCACTACTTTTTTTTTTACTTTCACTATCACCCTATAATAAATTTGTATAATTAATCCAGCTTACCTCTTATTTATTTAGTTCCACTATCAAGCCCAACCCAAAGCCTTTTCAGTTTAGCTTAAAGGAAAAATAAAAAAAAATAAAAAACGTTGAAGCCGGTTTTGTGTGAGCCTTTTCAGCTTAAAGGAAAAAAAAAAAAAAAGGTATAAGCCTTCAAGGTTTTGCATGACCAAATAGAAACATGAGGAGACAGAGAGTTTGAAGATTGTAACGTAGAGGGAAGCTTAAAGGGAGGGGGGAAAAAAACGTTGAAGCCTTCAGGTATTGCTTGAGAAAACAGCGAGTTTGAAAGCTACCCACCTTCCTCCTCTACCGTTTCACAATAACAGCTACCTATCTGATTTCCTTCCTTCCTATCTTCTTTTCCACACGGTGTATAAATACTGATAGAACTTGCCTACTTCAGTTAAGGTATCTCTACATCTATAACTTAACAGCCAAAAAAACTATTTTATTTTACCTTGGTTTATTTGGAAATATCTGAGGTCTCATTTTTTTTAATGTGTTGTGGCTTATTGGAAGAACGTAAGACTCTGAAGTAGTGAAGTATAAAGTGTTGGTGGCAGGTAGTTCAAATTCTTGAAGGAGTAATGCAAGTGAACGTGCCTTAAATTCCTCTATATTTCCAACGCCTTTTAGAAAATCCAATGGTAACGGTTATTTCTCAAGAGATTGAGACTTCTTCAAGTTCATATTGATGGGCACAAGGTACTGTCTTAACTCTGTCTTTACAATCAATGCACTCTTTGTAGTCAAATAATGCATATCGTTCCTTTTATCTACTGCAATCTATGATAAATGGATTCCACTGTTGTTAGAAGCTAAGGAGTCAAGTGCATAAAAACAAATGTAATTTCAACCATCATGGGTGCCAAAAGCAATAAAGTGTGCCTCTTTGTTTCTCTTTTGGAGGCTATTTTTCATTGGAGACTATGTTTTTTGTCTTCTGTTTTGTACCCGATTTCCAAATAATAAATAAATAAATAAAATAAAAAATGTGGCCAAGTGCATGTAGGTGTCCCTACCTGTGAGGCTGTGACAATTTATTTGTTGTGTATTTGTTGAAAGATCCATGAGAAAACGTGTGAATGTTATTTTAGTACAATTATTTATTTGTTGTGTATTTGTTGAAAGATCCATGAGAAAACGTGTGAATGTTATTTTAGTGCAATTGGTTGAAGAGGAGCTTAAAAAAAATTTAAATATAATATTTTTGATAATCAATTTTTTTTAAATAAAATATAAACAGTCACTATGCAACTCATTATCGATTTTTTAGACCATTTCTAATGTACCATTCTTTCTTCTATTTCTGCAAATGATTTTGCCTTATCTTTGCAATCAATCTTTCACTAAATTCTTTGGTCAAACCCAAAATTTTCAATGCTATATCCCAACTTTCATTAAATAAAGAATTTATCATAACACGGTAAAAGCTTTGAGAGCTCCCAAAACCATGCTGATCAATTTATTCACTTCGATAGTACATTAGCTCCAGAATGTTAATATTAATATTCAAAACATTACAATAGAATTGAAAGAATGTTCATAATAACCAAAAAAATTCAAAATTGCGTCCATTGTATACTCAATCATTTAGATTGACATCCACTTCCAACAATTGATATTAGATCGTACTTCAATATCATGATTGTATAACATGGATTGGGTTTTAGAATCAAAGAAAATTGTTTTCGGTGTTTCAATTTTTGCGGTAATTTTTTTGCATAATTTTACTGCATAATCCTTGGCATGCCATTTATGTGTTTGTGAGATTGCCTAAATGTCGTTTAAAAAATAAAAAGAGCAGTTTATGTTGCTTAATAGTGCTATAACTTAACAGCCGAAAACCTTATTTTATTTTACCTTGGTTTAGTGAAGTATAAAGTGTTGGTGGCATGTCTCAAATCATCTTCCAACGTATTTCAACACGTAAGACTCCATTTCTTGAATTGATCAGATTGTACTTCTCATTGATGCGTCCATTGTATACTACATCATTTAGATTGATATCCACTTCCAACAATTGATATTAGATCTGCATAATTCTGCATTTCCAGCATATGTCTCCATCAAAGTCCCTCGAACGGTGCCTTGAGCAGTAAACTGTGTGTCTTAGTCATTTTTAGCCTTGAGATGTATCTCAAATTATTTATTGAGTTGTTTGGAACATTCTTTAGATCTTTTGTGATATTTTTTCCTAATGGGCGTGTCCTAAACTATTGTAGGTGCGATATTTACATCAAATTGAGAAGTTTAAATTAATTGCCGACTTTTTAAAAATCTATGCCTCTTATGTCATGTCACTACTATTTAAGCATGATGAGCTAAGGAAAAAGAAATTAACATTGAGATTATTGTGTAGGACATTTTTTAGCAACCATGTAGATGCCTTTGAACATGGTTAATTAATTATTTCTTGAGTGTAACCTTATATACCTAAGTTCAATAATTTAGTTGATTCTCAAAAAAGTTCAGTATAGTTGTATCCTTTCCACATCTAATTCCAAGACTAATACCTTCTATCATCATGAATCCTTCAACATATTGTTCATACATATATAATGCAGCTTAAGTAGTAACACATTCAAAAATATTCAAAATAATAACACAATCATAAAAAAAAATTATCACGCTCAACGTGAGGGTCCACGACTAGTTATACATAAAAACTAAAAAGAAAAAAACTTACTTTTATCATGATGACTTCTAACATCTTATTCTAGCTGTGTTATTCTCTTGTTCAACTAAGTAGGTATCGACACTTGTAAAGCTTTGTTAGAAGAAATAAGGAAGGAAAGAAAAATTGAGAAAAAATCATTTGTTAGAGCCCTTGTTAGCATTGACTGGGTCGTTAACTTTGACACAAGCAGATGCAGTCTCAAAAAGGGGTGGGGGGGGGGGGGGGGGAATACATCCTTTTTTTTTTATGGCCATAAGGAGGATTTCTTGTAGGGCTTTATCCTTTGTGATTGGCCTCCATGTGTATACAATATTTTTTCTTGGTCATCTTGATTTTTATAGGTCTATAAAATATCCAAACCAATAATTATGAGCATGAGGGCCCAAAAGTAATTTAATGGGCCTCAAGGTTGACACTATAGATCCAAATATTTACTTGTAACAAGAGAGAGTTAAAAACTATGTTTAAGAGAGGTTAGGAAGTTACCATGGCTTTTGAGTGGAGTTGTGGTGTGCTTTTGTGTTAGAACCCCTTTCCCTCTCCCTTGTGTGTGTGTGTATTTGTTTGTTTCTAAAAAAAAAAAGAATGGGTAATTGTCCCACATTGCTTAAGAGAGTGTGTTGTGTGTAGTATAACTTGCCCCACCCTTCCTCAAAAGTTATCATGGCTTTTGAGTGGAGTTGTGGTGTGCCTTTGTGTTAGAACCCCTTTCCCTCTCCCTTGTGTGTGTGTGTGTGTTTCTTTCTCAAAAAAGAGAGGTTAGGATGTTACATGATTTAATATTTATATCAAAATTCTTGTGTTTAAAAAAGTATAGATCACTAAGAGTTTTATACTTTAATTGACATCTCATGGTGTTTCTAATAAAGACATCTAGAATTCAAATTTCTTTACCAACTATCAATTTATCTAAAAGAAAAATGAATAAATCAGTATATGTCTTTAGGTGTATGAATTTTAAAAGAGAGAGTTTAAAGGAAGGGAGGGAATTATGCTGCCCATAAACCTACAATGACCCCCTCTCCCCCCAAACACCAAAAAACAAAAGCATCCAAATGAGTTATGTACCAAATATAATATTAGAAATTATGTCTTAATTTTTGTTGTTCTCAGTAAAGAGTTATGTATCAATACCAAATTAGAAGTTATATCTTAATTTTACTTGAATCAATTGAACTATTTTAAGTATTTATTTAGATAGTATTAATTTAATAGTAAAAATTATTAAATGGAGTATGACTTTAGAGTTCAACAAAATTCCTTCACATGTAGATACTTTCATAAGTTCATGGCAAGAGATAAGAAGCCTTGAACTATCCATTTCCTCTATCTGTTTTTTTGCTTTAAGAGTGTCCTATTAATTTGAAGCCAAAAAAAAAAAAAAGTGTCCTATAGAGGATGAGGTTTTGGTCACTAAAAGGTTGAAAGACATAGGTTTGGATTGTCATTGGTATTTCTAGTTGTCACTTCATGAATGATTTGGAACACAACAGCAATTTCAAAAAAAAAAAAAAAAGCAATAGTTGATTTGATTGGTAGAAGTTAAAATTGAGATGATTGGAGTCAAAGATTCAATTGATGAATTTAAAATTATAAAGATATTAATTTCCCTCATGATTTAATAAAATAATCACAATAATAATAAATATGAATAATATAAATTAAAGAAGAAATAATTAACTGATTAATGCTCATGGTCTAGCTTACAATTGAACATGCTCCAAAATGGAAAACAAATTTAGAGAAAAATGAAATCAGGATTGCAAGTTTTGCTCCTGGAATATTACAAAAATTTGGTATAAGAATTTCCATTAAGCTATTCAAAGATGCGTCCGAGCATCCGATTGCACCACTAGGTGATAACTATTTACTTCATATCTGCTTGACATGTGACCTAAATGATTGTGAATGCTAGGACCTGAAATGTAACCATGAGAAAAGTTGCACGTTAGATAGGATCAATCGTCTAAAAAGTACTTGATGGAGTTGTATCTAATTAATATCTAACTTACTATTATTTGCAACTCTACAGCAGAAAAACGCTGGCCCTTCTCAAATTGTCAAGTGGCAAATTCACAATCAAAGTCTCAAGCTCTCCTTTCTCTGTGATAATTATATTTTGATCACCATCACTGGATTCAGTGCATTTTCAATTATTTGTTCAGATTCAGCATTGAGTGTATTTGGTATCTTGGACATCTAATGGGTGCCCGTTGCTTCTGCTTGCTGGATAATTGGAATCCTGTTAGTCCTGCTTTGACAGAAACTAAATGAAGCAGTATAGTCCTATGAGTTTGTAAGACTCACAAGCAAATGCTGTACTCCAAAACAAAAATTTGTAATCCTTCATTTATCAATTGTAGATGGGAAAAAGATTGAAGTAATAATGCTTCCATTTTTGCTTAATCCATTGAAAGATATTACATGTTATTTAATCTAAAGTAGCTCAATTGACTTAGTTACTTGGATCATTAGGAACTATCGAATGATTAATTTAGGAGAATATTTTGCTCTACTAATCTGTCATAAGCCACTAACAAACCTTTGCGCAAAACTGATTCTTGACTGACAAGACCAATCTACCAACTCATCCGCTTCAATTTAACCTTCCAATTTTCAATTCCATCAGGTGACCTAATTTAGGATCAAACGATCTTTGCAATATTGCAGTCACTATGCATTCCCCGTTTCCACTTTTTCCAACAATTGTGACTTTATGAAAGAAAAGAGTCACAACATTACAATTATGACTTGATTAATCCGTTTTTTTCTTTTCAGATTCAATTAAACCATTAAGTTATATAAATCTTTGGGCTCACCTCTCACAAAAAAAGTGATAAGAACCACTGCCAAACACCATTTTTACCTATTTATTTTGGTCACTAGAAGACTTTTAAGAGCCAAAGTAAGCAAAATTCATTACAAGCCAAAGGAAACTTCTCCGACTCTATAAAAACACGGCAAACCTTCTTTTTTTTTTTTTTTTTTCTCTTCTCTGAATTCGCAAAGCTCTCTCTCCATCTGACTACCATGACAACTCGGTGGAAGTCCACGGCGAGTGTGACAGTGACAGCGGAGGAGTCTCAAGACTGCTCGATCTGTTTGGAACAGTTTGAGGTCGGTAGTGAGGCTAGAGAGATGCCATGTAAGCATAAGTTTCATTCTGCGTGTATCCAAAATTGGCTCCGTGTTCGCAGATCCTGTCCTCTTCGTCGATTCGCTATGCCTCTAGAGGAAGAAGAAGAAGAAGAAGATGGAAGAGGTATCCATCAACATCAACCCATCTTAATTTGTCCTATACTTGTTGTTCATCTCGGTTTGTATCGCGTTCAAGTTTTTAATTCGGGTTCAAATCGTTTTCGTTGAGTTGATTCGGGTTTGAATTTGGGCTCGAATGTTGATTCTGTTACGGATATGGATTTGAATTCGGATTTGGATACGGTTACGGATATGGATATTGATTAAGTTTGATGACTCGTCAACTCAATCTACAAGGCATGGAGTTCTGAAGACATGAATAGAAAAACTAGTTATTTAAAAGAAAGATTCACAGTTTGTAACATGGCTGTTCTTAGTGAAATAATTAATCAAAATTAAACTTCTCTTTTTCCCTTTCCAATGAGTATATGTTTGTTTATTTGTTTTAATTAGTTTTTTTCAATGGCTTTTGTATTTTAATATTTTATTGCATTATCTTTCAAGGTTGAAAGAGTGTTTTTCTAAGATTATGTGCAGGGGCGGAACAATCTAAAAGGTCCCCCAAGCTTTTCAATAATTAAATTTTTACCCCTGTATTTAACAAATATATGTTTCCCTCCTCCCTAGAACTCTTCATATTTCTTTTATCAATACCTTAAATTAAATTGGTTAAATTTTTATATTTGTTTATCATTTTGAATCCTCATTTTTAAAATTTTAGTTTCGCCCCTAATGATGAAAATGGATAACTTCAAATTATAAAAAAAAAAAGCAAAATCTTGACTTTTTATCAAGAGATTTATAATTAAGTATAAATATTTTATTATATTGAATTAGTCTATATTGATTCTCTATAATTTTGAGGGAACACTCATTTTTTTAGTTAAAACCTTTTTATTTACTTAAAAATAATGAAACAAAAGAGTGCCCAGTTAAGTATAAATATTTTACTTTATTTTTTAAAATTAGTAAATATGAAATAAGATGAAAAGAAAAACCCTTCAAATCTCTATCTCTGCCTCTTTTTCTCTCATTGGATTCGCTAGCTATTGCAAAACAAAAATCATGCATGGTAATGGAAAACAAGGCAACCAAAAGGATTTTGGAGCCTCAGAAAACATTTACATTGAAGATTTTATATATTTAATTTTTTTTTAAACTCTTCTAATTTGTAGTATAGCAAGAGATTTAAATTAGAGATTTATGGTGGCCCATGAATTGAGTTGACATGTTAATTTAGGAATGTTGTAAAATTATTGTGAAATTTTGTTGTGTTCACATCAAACCGTGTAAGTTATAACTGTGGTCTGTGGACTATACTCCTATCCAAAAAAAAAAAGTGAGAACCATCCAGCTGTACTCCACTACATCCTATATTCCTATGGCTAAGTTTTTTTTTTTAAAAAAAACGTGTCCTATCAGAGAGAATACCACTATGAAAAGCAAAGAGAGTTTAGTACTAGTTTAGTAAAGTTTTTAGTACTTTGTGTTTGTTTTGTCCTATCAAAGTATTAGACTATCAATGATTCAGGGTCCAAAGAGGGGCAGAATTAGAAAAGCCATCATTAGCAAAAAAACGTGTCCCATGACTCCCATCCCATGATGGGATGGGAGTCATGGGACACGTTTTTTTGTGTAGTGCAGTGAAAGCGTGAAACAAACTAAAAATATATATAATTTAAGTTAAATAAATAGAACACTAAGTTTTTATTTTCGGAAAGACAAAGAGAAAGAAGGGAAGAACTGAAGAAGAAGAATACCTCTTGTGGCCGACTGGAAGACTGGTATGATGCTGGAATCAACAAAGAAAAATTTCAAGCCAGACTAACTGATTGAGTTGACGAAAAAAGATCAAGAATCAAGATGAAGATGAAGAAAAGAAAGGTAAGACGATGGAGAGGCAGAGAGATAGGGAGATGTGAGGTTTTTCTTTTGTTTTTGAAATTTATAATATGTATTTTAGCATATTTCAAGACAATTAAGTTGTATTATTAATGAATTTGTCTGCTATTAATTTTGATTTTAGCATATTTCAAGAATGAGTTAATAAATTTTTCTCCTAAAATTTAATTTTGTTAGCTAAAGTTTGACTTTTTTTTTCTTTTTAATCTTTTGCATTTTAGGATATAATAGTCTTTTTAATGCATTTTATTGACAAATAAAAATACTTAAATTTTTTTTAACTAAAATATATAAATAAATATATTATATATATAAATTTTTTTTTACAAGTGGGGGCCTCTTTTATTTGGGAGTCTTAGGCGATTGTATCACTTGCATCGCCTTTTGAGCCGGCCTTGGTTTAAGTCCAACGCAATCTACCATATAAGAATTGATTAAAAAAATTAAGATGAAAATGCTCTATATTCTATTTTCAACGCAAAGTGAAGATAGGACAGAGACATTAGCAATTCAGTATGAAACAACTCAAAACTGCACTAGCAGCAAAAAAAAAGAAAAAAAGGGCCCTGTTTAATATGGAGTCGCTTACACCGTTTCTTATTATAGGTAGGTGAAAGAGTAAAACAAATAGGTTTTGGGCTCTGTTTTAGATGAATTTGAAAAATGGGCTGAATAAATGATTTGAACTCTAAATATTTCAAATAAAAACACCAAAAAATATCAATTAAATTAAAATCAATTAGGCTCTGTTTTAGATGAATTTGAAAAATGGGCTGAATAAACGATTTGAATTCTAAATATTTCAAATAAAAACACCAAAAAATATCAATTAAATTAAAATCAAGAAACTCCAAATCAACGACAGATCAAATAATTCAAAATAACATTAGAATTTGCTTCTTTAAATTTTTTTTTTTTTTTTTTTTTTTGTCTGTAATATCAAGAAACTCTAAATCAACTAAAGATCAAACAATGAGAATTAGCTTCTTTAATTTAATATATGTTTTTTGGGGATTTAATTTAATATGTGCCTTTTTAGGGATTTAATGGTTCAGAGAAAAAGTTGATTTTGGCAACTAGAAGTTGATTTGTACTACACTCTCATATGTTGAAAATTTAGCCATTAAGCTAAACCACGTAATCCTTGTGTATTCTTGTGTTCTTTATTTTATGCTTCCACTTCTACATTTATTCTAGCTTATTTAACATTGTATATCAACGCTAATATTTAAAATAAATAATTAGAAGTTTTTGTTAGAAATGCTAGGAAGTACCAGTTAACTTCATGAGCTCACAACTAATTGCAATAATAATAAAATGGTTGAAGAATAAATGTAAGAATTAAGACACACAGTTAGGATGTGGTGGGCTGGTGATTTTTGATTTGTCCAACTTATTGGTTTGGTGTCAATCCTGGAATGGCTCTCATTTAGTTGGTAGCTCTCATTTAGTTAACCAAACATAGCATAGAGCCAACTCTAATCCTTCTACGTGTGTAAGCTAAGATTCCTACTTGTACTAAAAGTCTATTAATTAGTCTAGGGTTTAGTCTACTGTATATAGTCATATTATGGTTTATTGTAACACAAGATTTGTACTACACTCTCATTGGTTAAAAATGTAACCCTTAAGATATGTTTCAAATGCATGCAATTTTATTTCTAAAAGTGAAGGAGCAAAGTAATTTGGTGAAGCATTACTCGTGCTGATCATTATCACCAATTGCATGCTTGGGAGTCCTTTAAGAACACTCTACCTAACCATTTTGCCTCTGTTATTTTTTTGGGGGTACTCATATGATTTTTCTCTTAATTGCAGTAAATTTAGTCAAGCAAAACTTGCCTTTCTTTTTAAGTAACAAATTCCTCATTATATTTATGGCAAAATTTAGGTATAATATATTAAGTTTTTCAATCAAATTCAAATACTGGTTACATTAACCAATAAAATATAAACAATTATATATTTCCTAAGGATAATTAAATTTAATACAAATATATATATATATATATATATATTTAAATTTAATTAAATAACATAATATACCCCTGCATCTAAGGTTTAGTGACAGTAAATTCAGTGAAGCAAAACTTGCCTTTCTTCTTATTGAAAACGTCGTCGTTATATTTATACTTCTAAAATATACTTTAGTCCATATAAAGAGCTTGAAGTTTGATTTTAGCTCCTAAACTTTAAATTTTTTTTACTGTCCTTAAATTATAGAAAACATTATACTTTTTGTTCTTCTGTTGAATTTCATTAACTTTAATCCTACATGTCTAATTAAGTAGCATTATCTTTAGCATTAGAGAGTTTGACACGTTTTTCCTACATGATCCCATCATTACATTACATTAAAAATAAAAAATAAAAAAGACACAGGAGGTGAACTAGTAGCATGAAACCTTATACTAGTGACATATGGTATGAAAGCTTAAGGAGAAAAAGTGTAACATTTTCAACAATTTATAAACAAAAAATAAAAAAATAACTATCTAAAGTTTAGGAACAAAAGAAAAATGACATGAAAACTTTCGGGATGAAAATAATATATATTTTTTCCTATTTATATATACAAAAAAGTAAAAAGAAGTTGACAAATATATTCCTTATTTATTATAGCATTTAGCCAAACTTATTTTTTGAGAAAATAATTTGATTCTTTATAATTTTGAGAATATATATATATATATATATATTTTTGAGGAAGAGCTTTCAGTTAAAAGAGATATTTGTTAATTAACTTTTACTACATTCGAATAAAGTTGGACTCACCTGATTCATTTTTTACGAGTGCAATGGAATATTCATTCACAAAAGCCTTCAATTAATTATTTGTTATTTTTTGGGCTACTTAGAAAATGGTCAATGATTTCCAAACCTTGCAAAAATGTGAATTTTGTGCACATAGACAACCATGTGCAAATTACCCATTCAAGTTGATCTGCTTTCGGTGTTTCCTACTTATCATCATTTTCAAGATGCTTGCATTCATTATTTCAATTACTCAACTAAAGCTCAATTGCTTATTGAAGAGGTAGTGCAACTGTGACGTGAAGGCCCATTTATAAAGCCCAAGTCAATTACTCAAGCTGCCATGAGGTCCATAATAACACGAAGAAAAAAACACGAAAACCACTTCATGTAGCCATTCAACCTAGGTCCTCTGAACTTAAAGCTCATTATTTTAAAGTGCAAAAGTTACAACATCAGATATCCGTATTTGTATCCATGTTTCTTTCTTTCTTGTTACTTATTAGAGCTATTGTTAACATTGCCTGGTCTCTAATAGACTAATTTTAAATTGTATGGATATTATTCTCTACTCTCCTCACAATTTGATAAAACAATAACACATATAGTAATAATAGAATTTAATAAAGTACAGAAAATAAATTAAACGAAATTTGAATGACTTAAATTAAAGAAGAAATGAGCAACTTATTATGAATGCTCATGGTCTAGCTTACAATTGAACATGCTTTAAAATGGAAAATCAACCAAAGATAAAGAAAAATCAGGATTGCAAGAATCAATATTATATTGTAATCTTATAATGTTTTTTACTAGCTTTTTGATTAAAAACTTCTCTAGTGCCACGCTGGTGGAATAACAGGTTGTAGCTACAGCAACTATCCAATTATCTCTAATCATCAAGTTGTTCAAGCTATTAATATGTGAGAAATTTTCAATTTGCCTATGTTGTGTACTAAAATCTGAGGTGAATTTATAAATTATAAAAGACCACCTTTAGAAACCTTAGCTTCTACAATATATATATATATATATATTCTTTTCAAGATAAAAAACTATAGATTTCAATTGATTTTTCTATTTGACAGTTAGGAAAGACACACTATTGTAAGGGGACTCCAGAATTGCACATTCAAAATTTGCTTATGCTACCCAAAATACTACAAGCTATTGTGTATTTTATTTGCAACCTGAAGAACAAAAAGCAAAAAGAGTAGGAGGAATCACTCTTTTTGAGTTATTTATCAAACATACTCTTTTTGTTATTGCTTTAATTTATAAAAATTTAAAAAATTATGATTTTTGAGAGGCCCCTCTGACATTAATAAATTTAACCTAGTAATTGGTTGTTGATACTATACTATGCTAAACACCAAATTTTTTTTTTTTTTTTTTCATTTAAGTTATTAGAATAACACCAATAAATCAAGTTGAGAAAAAAAAAAAAAAAAAAAAAAAAAACTAAAATTGGATTCATTATTTTATTTTTATTTTTTTTTAGTGAGAACTGGATCCATTATTAGTCATATTTGAAAATGAAATAACTATTCATTCTAGAAATACTTAATAATTTTCCTTGTAAATGACAAAATGCATAAATTGTTTATTTAGAGGGAAAAAGACAAAAATTTCATCTCCAACTCGATTGAAAACACTAGGATATGCTAGGACTAGAAGTATAAACTAATCTACTTTATACTCCACCAATTACAACTTACAATGAAAGAAAAAAAAAATTATATGTAGCAAACTATGGTTAGTGGTGCATGAAGTGGAACATAAAAAATGATTCACAAATTTTTTATTGCTTTTGGAAACTATAGTACAATTAATAAAACATAAAAGGTATTGATTGAACTAAGATCAAGAAACTCCAAATTAACGACATATCAAATAATTTAAAATAACACTGGAATTTTCTTTTTTTTTAATTTTTTGCAATATCAAGAAACTCTAAATCAACTAAAGATCAAACAATGAGAATTTTCTTCTTTAATTTAATATATTTATTTTGGGGATTTAATTTAATATGTGCCTTTTTAGGGATTTAATGGTTCAGAGAAAGAGTTGATTTTGGCAACTAGAAGTTGGAATCAAGCTGACTGGAAATAAAGCTTCTTAGATGAAGTAAAAAATGGTACAGAGCGTAAATCACAACTCTTATTGATGACCAAAATTTAGAATAGGCAATTTTGTTAGATATGCTCTATGCTACTAGCTCTTAGGATCAAAACTACATAACTGCGGATTTCATATTCTCTTGAACATGACTAAAATATTGTTTGCTAGAAATGCCTGGGCCAAAATGACAATCATGAGACAAGTTGCACATCAGGTACAATAATCACTTATCTAAAAAAAAATAAGTATTTAATTAATAATCACATTACCATTATTTGCCACAACTGTAGAGAAACACTATTTTGTAGCATAATCAAAGTCTTAGGCTTCCCTTTCTATATTATATAACACTATTTTTAACCACCATGATTAAAATTGAGTGATTGATTGCATTTGTAGCATTATGTAGCAATGTCTTGGACGTCCAAATTCCAATGGTTTGTAGGAGAATGCGAAGTAACATGAAAAATAAATGAAAAATGAAGGAAAATGAGAGCAACCAACAATTTTTTACGTGGAAAACTCTCTGTGAAAAGGAACACAGAGAGAAAAACCACGGGCTCAAGCCAGTCTTCTTGTGCACTATTTTCTTAAGGTATGTCTTACTTAATACAAGTTTTCCTTCCTCTTATATAAAGGGAAGGCGAAGAGTGCACACCACATCAGGTAAAATTCTACTGGCCAAGACCATTGTTACATGCGAACGAAACATTTTGCTCCGTCAATGTCCTCTCCCCTCTGCCTGCATGGTACTACAATGCTATGTAGACGAGGCACACCTACTGTTACCCTTGAAAGGCTGAGACATTATCTCAGGTTTAGCTCTGCACTTGGTTGTGGATGGTGCCTCTGTAGAGTGTACTAGGAGTTTTTCTTTTGTTGAACAAATGCAAGATTCTAAAAGAACTAATCTCCAGTTGTTCCTCATTAGCTTTTAGATTAATAACTAGGTATATAGTTTCCCTCTCTTATAGAATTGAAGTTCAGGAACATTAATAGTAGATGAATTTCCATTAAGCTAGTAACAGATTTGTCTGCATCCAATTGCACCGCTAGGCAATAGCAATTAACTTCATATCCACTTGACATGTGACCTAAATGTTTGTGAAATGCCTGGACCTGAAATTCAACCATGAGACAAGTTGCATGTTACATAGGATCAATCGTTTAAAAAGTACTTGATAGAGTTGTTTCTAATTAATTTCTACCTTATTACTATTTGCAACTCTGCAGCAGAAAACATTAGCCCTTCTCAGTTTGTCAAGGTGGCAAATTCACAATCAAAATCTCAAGCTCTCCTCTCTCTGATAATTTTATTTTGATTACCTTCAGATAATGGACAAGTCATGACAGTTGTGGCCTGATTCATCATCACTTGGTTCAGTGCATCTTGATTTATTCGTTCAGATTCAGCTTTGAGAGTATTTGTAGCCTTGTTTAAAGTAGTATCTTGGACATCTAGTGGCTACCCGTTTCTTCTGCCCGCTGGATAATTGGAATCCTCATAGTATTACCATGATATGATAGTCCTGCATTTTATTTGATAGAAACTAAATAAAGCAGTATGGTCCAATGAGTCTGTAAGACTCACAAGAAAATGCTAAACTCCTAAAAAAAAAAAAATTTATAATCCTACATTTATCAATTGTAGAGAGGAACAAGATTGAAGTAATAATGCTTCCACTTTTGCTTTATCCATTGAAAGCTATTTAATGTTATTTTACTCTAAAGTAGCTCAGTTGACTTAGTAACTTGGATCATTAAGAACTATCGAATGATGAGTTTAGGAGAATATTTTATTGTACTAACCTGTTGGAAGCTACTAACAAAGCTTTGTGCACTTGTAACTTTGATGCAGCTTTGCTTTCCACCTCATTTGCATTTCCTTCTTTCTCATATGCGGTGTTGGCATGGATGCACCATTGAACAAAAATTATTCTTGACAGATAAGACCAATCTACCAACTCATCCACTTCAATTTAACCTTTCAATTTTCAATTCCATCGTGTGACCTGATTTAGGATCAAATGATCTTTGAAATATTGTAGTCACTATGCATTCCCCATTTCCACTGTTTCCAACAATTGTGACTTTCTGAAGGAAGAGAGTGACAACAATACAATTATGACTTAATTAATCTTTTTTTTTCAATTATGACTTGATCATTTAAAAAAAAGATCTACCACTGCTTTGGTGCTAAAGCTGTATAGAAGTAAAAAGGTGGTAAAACACAATTTGAAAATAAAATTTAACTTTGCCAAAATGAATTGCAAAGCTAAGGCCTTGCAAAACCTGAATATCCAGCCTAGTTGGATATCTAAAGCTTACATGATGAAGCTCACCCTGTACTCATTACTTAGGTCAATGTTTAACTGAATCTGTCATTGCTAATAAGGAAGCATCAAAAGCTTTGTCTTTTGCTACTTAGGTCTATGTTTTCAGACAAGGTAAAACAGTAATGCTGAAAGTATTAACATTGTCTTTTGAACTTTTAGTCAATTGGCTGACAAGACCAAATTTCCCCAACTCCATTTAATCTGAAAATTTTTGAGATTCATATTATCCATAACAGCTTTGCCCACCTGAAGATCATTGTATCAATTTGGAGAACTGACAACTGTTGGCTTCCCACTTTTGATTTGTCCAACCAAAGCTCAAGTTTTGCCAGCTGGGATATACAATTAGAATCAATTAAATATATTTGCTGATTCAATAAAGTTAATTGATTGAAATAAACATAATTAACTTCTTTATCTACATTTAGGTCATCTAATATCTTTCCTATTGCGTCATAAGCATCAATGTCTGACTTCCTCTTTAATGGTTTCATACATCCTAAAGTCTATAGTTTCATCTAGAAGAAAATGAACTTGTGTAGGAAGCCGCCAGGCCAGAGACCTGAAACATCCATGTGGTAAGAAAAAGAGAAAAAAAAGCATAATACTTGCACACATACATTCATATGTTGTGCATGCACACATCTTCATTAAGGAACTTAAGCCAATAATGTATCTAATGCTTCTTTTTCAATTTTTTTTTTCTATTTCTGCATGTATAACTGTGGAACCAACCCACATGGAAGAATAGGCATAATCAGATATAATAAAAATCAACAATACTTGAAACAAAAAACAATAGTGAATTTGTTCAATTATAATTGAGAAATTTATAGAGGACTGAGTTTAAAATGATATGAATGAACCTGTAGAAGTATTAGGAGTTTTAGATCCTTATGGTCTTAGTTTCTATGTCTAGGATTTGAACAGTCACATGGATTCATATAATATATGAACCTTGCCCATTAATGCCTGGCATTTGCCTGATAAGTGAGAGAAAGAGATATACAATGATGTTTTGTTGACTAAAAGAAAATGAACTCATCATTACAAGTGAGTATTCACTGTAGTTTCTTGTTCCCATTGATAAAGAATTTAAGACTTTCTTATTTCAATTTTTTTCTCTTCTTTTTCCTCCTACTTTTTTTCCTGTAACCAAATGGAGAATAAATTTAAATAATCCATCACTATATTATTATTATTATTATTATTATTTTTGTCTAACTTGAAATGTCAAAATAGTGCATTAATCCAATCTAAATAAGGCTCATTGGGGTGTCCAGTGAAAATGGGATGATTACCCAAATACCTCATTAGGGGGCACCTCTTCCAGCTTTGCCTCTTTCCTTGGTAACCTCAATGAGGCTCAAAACTAGATTTAGTTTAGAACTCCCTCATTGGACTTTGTTGCTGAATAAGACTTTTTTAGCAGGGAGAGGGTCCATAGTTAAGGGGATGATCTCGATGCATGATTAAAGTGGAAGCACATGGGGAAATTGAATCTAGAAGCCAAAAGTTAAAATCAAGATAGAAATGAATTAGGATGACATAGGAGCAATTCAGTCCTTTTCAACAATAGAGTGATAGGAGCATTTCTTTCACAAATATCTATAAATCCTCCCCTTACCTGTATACTGCCATTTGAACTCTGAGTGCATTTTGATCTTTGAGATCATTACAAGCCCATTGTTTAAGATGCTAATTCCAAGAGTACTATACGCTATAGTTGCTAGCTTTGAATTTCCGACCATATTATCATTATACCTTTGAAAAGATCAACAAAGTATGCCAACTACATTACCTCCTTGGCACACTTTTGAATAAAAACTCAAGTAAAATTTTTTTTTCTTTATGTAAAAGGAAATTGGCAAAGCCAAAAAATAAGTACTAATACATTTTACATATTATTTCATTCGATGATAATGAAAGTAATGAGACACAATTTCCAGCTTGTCATCTTACTGCATGTTGCAGGAGAATCCTTAGAACATTGAAAAGAAAGAATAGCATTGACATTTTAATTTTTTTATTAACATAATAAACAAGATTGCTATATATCTTTTTGTAAAGTTGTAATTTACAACTATGTTTTGTTGGCTTTTATTCCGTGCCAAATTTGATTGTAATTATGTTCAATCGTTTAAAACCCTGTATTTGTTGTGGGATTTGTTGTAAGGGGTGTGTGATAGAGAGAGTGTATGAAGGCTCAAGCATTTGAAGAACTGAAGGATTCTCGCGGGTATATCGCGACCTAGCATCCCGCGAAATGGTGCATGTGCCCTGCACGTGTTGGAAGCTGAAGAGTCATGCCAGGCTGTCATTTTCGCGAGTGTCTCGCTGGTAAGGCCTTCCCGCGAGACAGTCGCGAAACTTTCTGACTGGAGGATTTTAATGAGTGACCTTCTTACCCTTCACCCACTCTATATATATACCCTCATTACCCACATATGTTGGTGTGGCTATTCAGAGAGAAAAACCCTAGATAGGTTTTCTACAACTCACCCACCCATCTTTTGAGAGAGAGCTACTCCTCCTTAGTGAGAAATCATTATAGCCTCTTCTCCATCCCTCTCCTATTATCATACCTTGAGAGGAGATTTATACCCAAACACAACCCACACACATTCAGAGTGTAGAGAGTGTTTTGGAGCTATTGGGAAGCATTGGAAGAAGCCAAGGATGGCAAATGCAACATGGAGCTTGTTGCGGGATCCGGAGAGCTAGACAAGACACGGTTCCGAGAAGCCTTGTTGGAGTAGGAGCTTGGAGGGCTTAGGTACATCGGGTAGACTAGGCTTGGAGGGTCTCTTGCTAACCCATGTATCCCAACTGATTGTCTAGTGGATCGATTTCCGCTTGGAGGGCGGCGGAGAGGTTTTTCGCCGAGTTCTTCGGTTTCCTCTTCGAGAACACGTCTTGGTGTTTTCTGTGTTTGCATCCTTCTTCCCTACTCTTGTTTAATTCCATTATACTGCTGTGTTGCTTAGTTTTTGGATTAGAGTAGCTTACTTGTTCATCCGCTCACTTTTACACTATTCCGCACTTTATATTAAAGTTGTGTAAAATCTATCGAGCCGTAATTTTAATTTGAGGGTCTAAATAGCTCTTGTGTTTTCAACACGTTTTCGAGCTTTCAATTGGTATCAGAGCGGGTACACTTGTTTTGGTTTAAATACCTAAGTGTGATCCTTGACCCCTTGTGTTTATTTGTCATGGATTGTGCTATGTATGCCTCTTTGTATGATTTGGTTGGTGATAAATGTAACATGCCACGTGTTTGTGAAAATGCCTCTATGAGTGATAATCCTCATAATTGTGATGCGATGTTACATGAATCTTTGGGTGTTGTTGATATTCCTAACACCAAACTCTTAAAGAAAAATGCTAAGAAGTTTCAAAAGAGTTTAAGCAAGTTATTTTGTGAAAAGGATGATTTGATTGCTAAGCTCAATGAATCCATCAAATTGGTTGAAAAATATAAGAAACTTGCTAAAAATTCTTTTGAAAAGTTGAAAGAGTTTGAATGTTTGAATATGGACTTGGATGCTAAACTTGTTTTGTCTAACAAACTTGTTGATGATCTTAAATCTGAAAATGAATCTCTTAAGATGCATGCCAAGTGTTTGATTGCTGAACCTATTGTTGAAAATGATGAAAATATATGTTGCAATCATGTTGTGGTACCCGATATTGTGCCTGGTGTGTGTTCTAACCCAAAGGACAAATCGGTGTACATTCCTCCACATAAAAGAAATCAAAAAGTGGAGAGAAAGGCTATTAAGCCAAAGCCTCTATTTAGGTCCAATCCTAAGGAATTGAGTGGATCTAATTTTGTTCCAACTTGCCACCATTGCGGTGTGATTGGTCATATAAGGCCTCAATGTTCTAAGTTGAAGAGAGAACAAACCCAAGTTGTTAGATCCATTCCCAAAAAGCCTAATGGACCTAAACATATTGTTTGTCACCATTGTGGTGCCCTTGGTCATCTTAGACCTCATTGCTCTAAGTTTCAAGCTTTAAAAAGAATCAAAAGAAAAGAGAAACTTGAGCTTCTTGGAAGTTGTGCTAAAAATGATAAATCGGATTTGAGTGAAAATAGCATGTTGTTAAAGAAAGTGTTTGATGCTTTTAACTCCTTGACTATGTGCATCTCCGGTTCTCATTCTTCCAACCCTCGTCTCACTTCTCTTGAGACACTCATTCCAAACAATCATTCCGTTTGGATGAGGAAGGGTTCCTATGGTTGAGCTTATGCTCTTTTGGTCCTTGATCTAATTCTTTCGATCTTTGTAGGACCATTCATGCATTAGATGCTTCATTGTCATGCATTTGTGCATCATGCATCTCTTTATATGCATTGTTTGTGTTTTTGTTTTTGATCTTACTGTTTTGCTTTGGTTTTGTGTGAGTAAAAATCCAAAACCACATAAAAAGTGAAAAATTCAAAAAGTTCGATCGTATATGTTTGAGCACATATCTCATGTGAGTTTGGCCTAGTACCTTCGTACTAATGGCGTAGTGCATTTACGAGCTTAGCTTATTATGTATGCACCTATTTCTATGTGGAAGAAATCTTGAAAACTATGTGTGACTGTTGTAAATAGATCTTCAAGCTTGTCATGAATGATTGGTCAATAGTCTTGTTGGTCTTGATACTTGCATAGTCTTGTGTCTATATCTCTTCCCACCTTATTTTTATGTTTTTGCAAAAAGAGCTCACTAAATGTAAATCTCAAAATGAAAAGAGATATTGAGCTGCAAAAGCCTGTCGCACATACTAGTATTTGACTAGGAAAAAGGGAAAGCGACTCTTTTAATGTAAATTTTATGGTGCTCAAAAAGCCAAAGGCTTATCATCAATGTTGAAATATCATAAATTTCAAGCACCTATCTCAAAATGAGATGTTTTGTCCATACAAAATAAAATGGACCAATTGTTATGCTTTATGAAGAAGCCAAATGAAAAGTTTCTAAGTTATGTACTCAATGTGTGGGAGGTCATATATACTCATTTCTATAATGGAGATAGTCTACTTGATTTCGTATCAGTTGTGTATGACTCGTTTGAATTGATCATTGAAGCTTCGCTCTGGTTTAAGGACTATTCCACACTTGATTCTCACACACAACACACAAGTTTTTTGTTCAATGAATGTCTATTTCATTTGTGTGATTGTACATGTTCAAATGTGATGTGTGTGTGCTCAACCTTATGTGGTTCAAACCAAAAAGATTTTTGTTCTTTTTGTTTGCTTTTGGAAGTGATTTGTAGCACCCATGTTTTTCAAAGTTTTCAAATTGTTTTTGTGTGAAAAACATGTTTTCTGGGTGTTTTCGTGACTTATTTCATGTTTAAGTTCAGTCACGAGTGAAAGGGTCCAATTCGCAAGTTTTTCAGATTTGGACAGAGAGTTTCGCGACTGTTTCGCGGCTGTTTCGCGAGTAATGCTTACCTGCGAGATACCTGCGAGATACCAGCGAAATTTTCGCGGGATGGTAAGTAGCGAGATACCAGCGAAAATTTCCAGATCAGCTTTTTAAAGGGCATTTCGTGGGTCATTTGTTTTAAACGTCTCCCATCCTCTCCCAAACTTCTGGTTTAATGTTTCTACATCAAAACCCAACTAAATTCAAGTGTTTTTCATTCCATAAACATCTCTAAGGTAATCTTTAACTCTTTTCATTGATTTTGATCCTTAGATTACGTTTTTGGGGGTTTTATGTTCATAATTGGGATTTTCTCAAATGGGAGTTGGAAAACTTATTTTCTGTCAATCTTTTTGATTGGGCTTTGTTTTAAATGATGATTTGGTTTGGTTGTTGGCCCCTTGTGGCAAAAATAACATGTATTTAGGCAAGATTTTCATATGTTCTTGCATTGTTCATCATACATGTGTAGTGTGTGCACTCTAAGTGTTTGATAAAATGCCCAAATGGCATTTTCTCGTTGTTTTGGACTCCAATGAGTACCAAACTTTGGGGATCACCATAATTATTCATGTTTATCATGTTTTGATCATTGGTGGTGTGTTTTGTACACTTTGCCCCTTGAGTGCCTTGCTCATGCATTAGTCATGTATCACACATGCACACTTGATGCATTTTGCTGCACACACTCTAACACTTGATATGTTTTTGCATTCACTCATGCTAGTTAAGTCTTTTTAGACATTTTAGCACATATAACATGTTCTTGTGTCCATGTCATGCCTAGGTTCATATCATGTTCCATCATCCTTAGCATGTCATGTTCTTTATGCTTTGTAGCATTTCTTAATGTTTGTATTATGTTTGAGCTTCAGTTTCTCATTCATCTTGCACTCCTCATGCATCATCTTCATATCTTCTGTTCTTTCCCTCCTTCCTCTTGATTAATTGTCTATTCGTGACAAAAAGGGGGAGAGTATCGTCATTTCTATATGACTCATGTGCACACTCTTAGGGGGAGAAATTCTACTTTGTGCACATTCGTAGGGGGAGAAAGACATAGGGGAGATGCATATGCCAAGGGGGAGAAGACATTCTTTTTGAGAAAACCTTGATTTACTTTATGCTTGTTTTCTCGTTACTTTATGATGCTTTGATATGCTTTGTTGCTCTCATTGCATCGTGTTTATGTGTTGGACATGCTTTTATCCTTATGCTATTGTGCTTTATTGGTTGCATGTTCGGATGATCACTTTCTTTGCTATATGATCACTGTAGTCATTTCCATGTGACTGTTTGGTGTATGATCAAGTTGCTCACATGTTTCACATCATGTTTACTTGATCGCAATTTACTTGTTACATTATACTTGTCCGTTCATTACTTGCTTTACCTTGAGGGTCTAATGTGTTTTGTGCAAGTGTTTCAGGTTACAAGTATATATGTTCCAAGTTCATCACAGCTCCTATGATTCATGATAGGGGGAGTGATATGATAGGGAAGTACTTTATATTTTGTACCCATGTTGCTTATGTAAGCTTTAAGGGTTTGTTTCATGCATTGTTTTGTAGGTCTTTGTGGTTTGTGCCATGCATTTGCAATACCTTGCCTATGCAACCTTCATGCATGTTTGCTTGTTGTTCAATGTCATGCATTTTACTTCAAGTACATCACTCTTGTGCCCATGTAGGATTGTTCCTAGATGCATACACGTCCTATGCATTGGTTGAGTGATGAACACTCTTGTGCCCATGTAGGATTGTTCCTAGATGCATACACGTTCTATGCATTGGTTGAGTGATGAACACTCTTGTGCCCATGTAGGATTGTTCCTAGATGCATACACGTTCTATGCATTGGTTGAGTGATGAACACTCGTGTGCCCTAGTAGGATTGTTCCTAGATGCAAATACTTCGTGTAGTTTGCATTGGTTGAGTGTTGGAGATGCAAATGATACTCTTCAAATGAGCTTATCATCTTGCATATTCGGATGTTCGTTCCATGTGTGAATGAGCATAGTAATTGCTTCTGTATAGTGATTACTTGTTTGATCTTGCCATGATCTAGTGTTTCTATTTCGTTTTGCTCGATCATGCTATTATTGCTCCATATGTTTTTCAAGTTTTCTGCATACAATGATGTTATTGTGTTGTTGTGTTTCAGGAGTTACTTGTTCATATGTTTCAAGAGCTTATCAGAATCTAGAATTAGGTGTGAGTGAGTTTTGCCTTTGTTCCCAAACTCACGGTTAAGTCTAGAGTCTGTTTTAGGGTTTTGTCACGGAATAGCCAAAGGGGGAGATTGTAAAGTTGTAATTTACAACTATGTTTTGTTGGCTTTTATTCCGTGCCAAATTTGATTGTAATTATGTTCAATCGTTTAAAACCCTGTATTTGTTGTGGGATTTGTTGTAAGGGGTGTGTGATAGAGAGAGTGTATGAAGGCTCAAGCATTTGAAGAACTGAAGGATTCTCGCGGGTATATCGCGACCTAGCATCCCGCGAAATGGTGCATGTGCCCTGCACGTGTTGGAAGCTGAAGAGTCATGCCAGGCTGTCATTTTCGCGAGTGTCTCGCTGGTAAGGCCTTCCCGCGAGACAGTCGCGAAACTTTCTGACTGGAGGATTTTAATGAGTGACCTTCTTACCCTTCACCCACTCTATATATATACCCTCATTACCCACATATGTTGGTGTGGCTATTCAGAGAGAAAAACCCTAGATAGGTTTTCTACAACTCACCCACCCATCTTTTGAGAGAGAGCTACTCCTCCTTAGTGAGAAATCATTATAGCCTCTTCTCCATCCCTCTCCTATTATCATACCTTGAGAGGAGATTTATACCCAAACACAACCCACACACATTCAGAGTGTAGAGAGTGTTTTGGAGCTATTGGGAAGCATTGGAAGAAGCCAAGGATGGCAAATGCAACATGGAGCTTGTTGCGGGATCCGGAGAGCTAGACAAGACACGGTTCCGAGAAGCCTTGTTGGAGTAGGAGCTTGGAGGGCTTAGGTACATCGGGTAGACTAGGCTTGGAGGGTCTCTTGCTAACCCATGTATCCCAACTGATTGTCTAGTGGATCGATTTCCGCTTGGAGGGCGGCGGAGAGGTTTTTCGCCGAGTTCTTCGGTTTCCTCTTCGAGAACACGTCTTGGTGTTTTCTGTGTTTGCATCCTTCTTCCCTACTCTTGTTTAATTCCATTATACTGCTGTGTTGCTTAGTTTTTGGATTAGAGTAGCTTACTTGTTCATCCGCTCGCTTTTACACTATTCCGCACTTTATATTAAAGTTGTGTAAAATCTATCGAGCCGTAATTTTAATTTGGGGGTCTAAACAGCTCTTGTGTTTTCAACACGTTTTCGAGCTTTCACTTTTTATGAAGGATCTAGGTTAATGATTGACATACATACCTAAAGAAGTCATAGTGGCAGTAAATTCTGAATTTGGTTCTCATTAATTCAGTTCCACTATCAAATAAAAGGGAGCAGGTTTATGCCACATCTCTGCCATCTTAGTAACAACTTGAGTTAGTCAACAATACTCGATCTCTTTAAAGAAGTGAGGTTATCTTAATCAAGCATATTGCAGAATCCCCCCTGATTTCCCCAACCATCTCCTGAATTGCTACTTGTCCCTACATTTCCCTCTGATAATCAAAGAACCAAGTGAATAAACTTGAAAACAGCTCAAAACTTTCCAATAAACACACTGAATTTATATCCATGAACACAACCACAAGTAGTAAGAACCCGACTAGACCACAATAATGTCCATATAGGTCAATATGATCTAAATTTGAAGAGGTAGTGCAACTGTGACGTGAAGGCCCATTTATAAAGCCCAAGCTGCCTAAGGCCCATGACAATTCCTAAACCTCTCTATGTATCCATTCGTCCTAAGCCCATTGTATAAATAATCTGCCCAAAAAATATTGCAAAAGGCAAAAAAAATTGACTAGGTAAATTTTTTTTTTTAATTTTTGATGGAAAAAAAATAAAAAACACGTACTAATCATTGGATTTAATAAAATTCAGGGAAAAAAAAAATAAAAAAACAAAGTATGAATGATTTAAAATATTAAAGAAATAAGATACTTATTAATACTTACAATTTGTTTCTAGTGTTACTTACAAAAGGTTCATCCATCTCAAATGACCTAAAAAGGAACCAAATATAAGTAAATCCGTCACTTATATTAGAAAAAAAAAAAATACATTTTTCTTTTATGGAAATAAAAACACATTCAAGTTTGTGTGTAACAGAGAATTCAAACAAAAAACATACCAGCACAAGCTAATTCTGCAGTGTTGTTACGAGATATACTTCTCCCCACAAATATTATCCCAATATCACCAAGTGCTGATTTTCACTCTGACAAGATGAGAAGTAAAACATCCAAAATGCATCACCACATCAACTTGGTTTGAGAAACAAGGATGTATTTATTTGAATGAAGAAACATATGAAATATTTTCCATATTCTTTCTCCTAATATGTGAAGAAAGCATGCGAGGAATGAAAGTTCTATTAGCTGGCAAAAAGAAAACAAGGAACCACTGCTAGATAATTAATTACCACCAAGTTATTGACTTGTTGAACAACTTCAACGCCCAAATATTTTGGTAAAGAATTGATTTTTAAGTTCACATTCCTTCTTCTTTTTCAGTTTGTTCTACATAATGAAAATTAATAACCAGGAAAAAAAAAATAGCTATACAGTTAAAGTGGGTGGAGATTTTTTTTTTTTTTTTTTTTTTTTTTTTTTTTTTTTTTTTGCATAATGAAATTCAATACCTGAATCTTCTTCTTTTGGTTGAGCTAGATCTCCAACCAAGTTTTGGATGTGGGCAAGCCAATCATCACTCTTACAACTTTCCACTAAGATGGGACAATTCCAAATTGTTAGTGTCTTCAAATACATAAGGCCAGGCAATGATGTCAGATTGGGGCAATCCCAAATCTCAAGTGATTGAAGAGATATGATGTTGCAGATCCACTTCGGCAAAGTCTTCAAACTTGGACAATTTGAAATCTTGAGATTTCGCAGAGAGGTGGCCTGTTGAAGTCCCACTGGAAGAGAGGACAATTTTGGATGATCATACAATCTTAGATTTTGAAGCTTCCTTAGGCATTGCCATTCCAATTCCATCCCATCCCCATTATAATTAAATAACACAAGTTCCTCAAGTGCAGTGAGATGTTGTATAGTTTGAAGGAGAAGACCATCATTGCCATCCATGAGACTAATACGCAAAGATTTTAATTTGGAGAGAGGGGTGAATAAGGCAGCAAGTGTTGTAGAAGAAGAAGAACAACAACAACGAGTAGAAGAGATTGACTCTGCTATAGTTTTTGTTGGGTTTTCTAGAGATGCCATACTTATCATTCCCAACGATATTGTTTGCTCCAATGGCCTCAAATTAGAGTTCCCTAAATATAGTTCCTCAAGATGGGGAAATAAAGGCATGGAAGACAGTTTAGGGCAATGATAAATACTTAGAGAGGAAAGACGAGTAAATGAAGGCAGAGAATTCTTTGCCTTCAAGATTGCTATCGTTGATATTCCGCCATCATCATCATCATCATCATCATCATCATCATCATCATCATCATCATCATCCTCCTCCTCCTCAATGGAGTCCCTCCTCCCCTTCCACCATCCCTTTAGATTAGGACAATACCCAATTTGAAGGAACTCTAGGGATGGAAGGTTAACACTCTCGGATATCAATGATATGTACTTAAGAGAAGGAAAGTCAATCAATTCGAGAGTTTTGAGAGAAGGAAATTGATGCAATGGTGGTACAAGTTGGCATTTCTTAATTGAAATTAACATTAGGTGTACAAGATATTTTAGTGACGAAAGCCAACTTGGATATCTCACTCCCATGTACCCTTTTAATTCCAAATGTTTAAGATTTAGTGGTGGTTCCAAAGCTTCGATTGACTTCTCATCGTACCCAACATCCATTTCATCGACATCTCCTTTTATCCACTCTAACGCTAAGCCTCCAAGGTGTTGCTTCTCTTTCAAACTTGCAGCCTTACATTCTAATTCAGTATCTTTATCATGTCTCAGATTTTTAATCCTAAGATTTTCTCTCAGATGGTTTAATCCATGAAGTTCCTTCAATTCACCACCACACCTAGAGTCTGTACTCAACACATACTCAGCTAGTGACTGGAGATTTGTCAATTGTCCCAGTCCACGTGGCATATGAGTCAAACTCCAGCACCCATCAATGTTAAGATGCCTAAGATTGACTAATTTAGTAAAATTTCTCGGCAATTCTATTAATCCTCTACAACAAGAGAGATTTAATGTCTCCAAATTCTGCAACCTTGTAATGGAATTAGGAAGCATCTTTATGTAATCGTTCCCTGAAAGATCGAGATATCTTAAAAGTTTCAACTTTCCAATAGAATGTGGCACACTACTAATGCCAGTGCCATTCAAATCTAACAGGCGCAAGAACTTAAAACTTGAAACAAATGTATCAAAAGTTGATTGGTTCCATACTTGTGATTGGTTCCATACCACTTGACGTGGATGCCAAGCTTGACTTGGCAAAAGAAATGTTCTCATCCTATTTGCTTTAAACAACATGGTTGGAATTTTCAATGATGAGCCTAAATTAAAACCAAATGAGACGTGATGGGTTTTTTCACCAATGTTTTCCCCATTTATACCAAAAGTGATGTTCTCTAGTCCAACTACTGATATTGCCAAATCATGCATGAGATCATGTATTTTGAATTTAGGTACATTGTCCCACCAATTTTCTTTAACTTCTTGAAAGAATGATCTCCAAAATAATTCCATAAAATACTCATGACCAACATCTTCTAAACATTGGTTTTGACCTGATAGCTTAATGAATCCTTGTGCCATCCATAGCTTAATCAATATCTCCTTTTCAATCTGGTAATCCTTTGGAAATAAACTACAATAAGCAAAGCATTGTTTCAAATGTGATGGGAGATGATCATAACTCAACTTAAGTGTTGGTAGGATATCTGTTTCTTTTTTATTTACTTTTGAAAAATCCTTATTCTTGAAGGACAACCATTCTTGTTCTGAGTCTTTAAAGTACAATAAGCTTCCTATAGTCTTTATGGCGAGTGGAATTCCTTTGCACTTTCTAACAATTTCCATTCCAATTTCCTTAATTCTTAAATTTTCTGGTTCTTGTCCTTTTTCAAATGCCTTTTGCTTAAATAAAGACCAAGACTCATCTTCATTTAAACCCCTTAAAAAGTATGGTTCAATAGTTTTTGAAATCTTTGCAACCTTCTCCTCACGTGTAGTCACCAATATTCTACTACCTCTTTCACCACTTAGTAGAAGACTTTTTAAACTATCCCATTTTTGTGAATCATCATTCCACACATCGTCTAATACAAGTAAATATCTCTTTCCATCAATTTCTTTTTGAAGATCATTTATCAATGTGTTCATTTCAAGGTTTTCTAGTTTCTTGCCTTTTGCAGATTCTAAAATTTTCTCAACAATTATTTTTACATCAAAATCATCAGAGACAAACACCCACAATTTTTTATCAAAATGTTTTTGCATTTTTTCTTCATTGAATACCAATTGAGCTAATGTGGTCTTCCCTAAACCTCCAATTCCAACTATCGGAAGAACTGACACATTCTCTTCAATATTGGAATCTAATAAATAGTCCATGATCACCTTCTTATCATTCTCTCTCCCAATAACATCTTCAACACGTACAAAATAATGAGTCTCCCTTACCCTATTGACTTGTGTCTCCCTAGGACGTTCCTCTAAGTGGAACCTCCTATCAGCTGCAATGGCATCTAACCTCTCCCTAATTGCCTTAATCTTATGACCCATTGTAAAACCATATGCAAGCTGATTTGATTTGGAAAAGAAGATGCGTACCTCTTTTGCCATCTTGTTCTGGGTCATTACTTCTTGTCGTAAAACATCAGTGGAAAAGCCATCCAGCAAGTCATCCGCTTCGTATAGTACATCTTTCAGCTTTCCTAACCAATTCTTGATGGTATGATTCTGCCGCTGCTGCTCCTCTGCATCCAGAAGCACGGCTTCGATTGTTGAAACTGTGTTCCCAAGCTTTTCAAGCTCATCTTTGACACCCCAGAGCAATCCAATCTCTTTGAGTGCTAGGTTTCCCAATTGCCTAATGATTCCCTCAGCAACTTTGATGAGAGCTCCTTCCGCCATTGCACACTAGCAGGTGAATGAATGCTAAAAGGTCACTCTTTAGACAAGTAAAGGTAGATAACTAGATGAGAAAGATCGTTTGTGGAGAGAGAGAGGGTTTACAGTGGACGAAATAAAGAAAAACGAAGAAGATGAAACGAAGAAAGAGAAACAAGCTGAAGAAGGAGAGGGGAGAAATAAAAATGAGTAAAAATTGTGTAGATATGGAAAAAAAAAAAAAAAAACAAACAAACAAACAAAAAACCTGGCTTGTAGTGGGTCGGTGGGTGGGAAAACTAAAGTAAATTGTCCATAATTATTAATTAGTGAAGTATATATGTTCAGCAAAACAACTTGCCACTCCGATGATTTGGAAATATTACATACTGTACAGGTTCCCAGTTTTTTTTTTTTCAAATTCAATTTTGCAAGTGACCACTTCCTATTAAAATAGTCTTTATAATGAAAAGACTAGGTTATGATATAAGCAACTTGTTTAAGTAATACTCCATTTAACCAAAAAAAAAAAAAAAGTACTACTCCTATATACGACCTCCACGAGTAGTATAAAGTATAAACTCGTTCAAAGTTCTGCAGGATCTCTATTGCCAAGGTTCTGCAGCTGGCAATGAGTTCTGATCGGATAAAGAATTAAATTTTCTTTGTTTCAATGAACCTTTCTCCAATATTTAAAGAACTAAAATTAGCAGGCAAAAAAATAAAAAAAGAGAGAGCTGCTCGACTGTTCTTATCGGTGGGTGAAAGAATAAATAAATAATACATTTCTTATGGCAGATGCAAATAATTTACATAATTATATCAAGGGCCTTAAAAAAAAAAATGTGAAAGTCAATAAGAAGGAAGGGGAGGAAAAAAGAATCAATTAGAGAACATGATGAGGTAAGAAAGTGCTTCAATATTCAGCACCAGAATTTTACTTTGGAATCTTGATGATAAATTGTGTTTTATGGGAAAAACTTTGGTCCAATTCATTTAGGTGTTATAGCTAATTAAGTTTGATTGTGCGTTTGTGTTTCATTGATAAATTAACGAAATTCTTTCAAAAGTTTAAGCTATTCGAAAATTGTGAATTTAATTACTTTATTATAATTTCAAATCTCCCCTCACTTTTGACTTAACCATTATTTCAACACTCTCCCTTAATGTGGTACCCAAGAAGTGAGATTTTCAACATTTTAAATTCTCCTAAAAATTTAAATAATTAGAAAATAATAAATTTAATCACTTAACTTATAGTTGATTGGCGTACTTATTTAACTGAAATTTAACCAAATTCTTTCCAGAAAATGATGTAAACATATCAAATGCAACAATTTACCATTTGAAACTGATTTCAACTTTTGAGAATAAATATTGTAACATGCACCAACTTGAACTTGAATTTGAGCCCAAAGACGACTTTTTTTATTTATTTTTTATTCCCTGTCCTTTGAAATGAAAGGTGCTTCCAGAGAATAAACTATTTGAGACTTAGTTTTGGTTGGCATTGCTTCCTCGAAGTATTACTTGGTTCAGGAACTTCTTCTAGGAGATTTCTACAATTTCTTAACAAGATTAATTTTTAATTAGAACATATATTTACCTAGAAAAATAGGAATTTCATTTCAATAGAATTCTTTTTGTCTCTGATGGTCAGAAAGAAATTTTTATCCAACACATTAGGTTTCCATTCCAACCATACTTTCTTGATGGAGTTGAATTTATCTATCACAGAAACTCTAGGAGTTATTCTTTGAATAAGTTTCCGTTGCATATATTGTAAGTTATTGATCAAACATGCTCTTTTTGTCATTACTTTATTAATTTATAAAAATTGTGATTTTTGTATTAAAAAAAAAAAAAAAAACTAATTAAGAGGCCCCTCGGTCATCAATAAATTCAACTAGTAATTGATAGTTGATACTATACTATGCTGAACTCCATGTCTATTTTTGTCATTTAAGTTTTTAGAATAACATCAATAAATCAAGTTTAGATTAAAAAAAAAAGAGACAAAACTTAGGTATAGTACCTTAGGTGTTGTTTCTTAGGTTACCATTTTAAGATTTAGTCATGTGGACTTAACAAAAAAAAATACAATTTCATCCCATGAAAAAAAAAAATCCACATGGCAAAATCTAAAAAAAACCACATGGTAGAATCTTAAAAGGGAACCTAAGAAACAACATCTAAGTACTGTACCTAAGTCTTGTTAAAAAAAAAAAAAATACTCCAATTGGATTCATTATTTTATTTTTTTTAGCGAAAATTAGATCCATAATTGGTCATGTTTGGAAAATGAAATAGCTATTTAGTCCAGAAATGCTTAATAATTTTTTCTTGAAAATGACAAAATGCATATTTTGTTCATTTAGGGGGAAAAAGACAAAAAGTTCATGGACTAGGAGTATAAATTGATCTACTTTATACTTCACCAATTACAACTTATCGTATGTTTGAATTTTATCGATTTTAAACTTTTATTATTTTACAATAAAAGAAAAAATTATAAGTGGTAAACTGTGATTGATGGAGTATAAAATGGAACATAAAAAACAAGACACAAAATGTTTATTACTTTTGGAAACTATTACACAATTAATAAAACCTATAATGCAGCACTAATTTTTAGTACATAATTCCATAAATGGTTTATTGATTTCAAGATGCATTTGGTAACATTTACAACCTGTATTATAGTCATGGTCAATTAATCCAACAGTGATTGCTCCTTCAGTTCACTTAGTCATGATATATGCAACTTGTTATATATATATATAGGTCTTGGGCTCTGTTCAACGGCCCAATTCAAGAAATGGGCTGAATCTATTGAGGCATTATGCATATTTTGACAAATAACCTACTGAAATTGATCTGCATTCGGTGTTTCTACTTAGCATCATTTTCAAGTGCAACTGTGACGTGAAGGCCCATTTATAAAACCTAGTTAATTACTCAAGCTGCCATAAGGCCCATGATAATACTAAAACCACTCCAGATAGCCATTCATCCAATGGCCTCAGAACTTAAAGCCCATAATTGCAAAGGGCAAAAGCTACAATTGAATGCTCATGGTCTAGTTTACAATTGAACGTGCTTAAAAATGGAAAACCAACCAGAGGAAAAGAAAAATCAGGATTGCAGTTAGTAATACTATATTGTAGTCATAATAATGTTTTTTGCTAGCTTTTGGATCAAAATCAGGTGGAATAACCATCAAGTGGTTTAAGATATTAATATGTGAAATTTTTTTAACTTCTAACATCTTATTCTTATGGCTCAAGATGTGATTAAAGAGAGTATGTTATGACTATACTTTTAACATTACTTTTTCAAACATCTATCGTCTATGAAAGACATCAATCATATTGGCATTCTTGATCATGCTCAAATGATAAGCAATCAGAACAATAGTCTGTGTACATTCATGTCCAATGCCTCTTGTGCTATTCTCTCAAAACCAGCATCAAATGCACTTTCAGCTGCATTTAAAAGTTAAAATCCATTGGTGTTTAGAAATTTCTCTTGTCATGGAAGTTGTTTGCTTCTGTCCACAAGACAAATAAGTCTTGTGCCTCACCACCCATGGAGTCCACTCAGCTGCAAATTTCAAATTTCTAAAATATATTAACAACTTAGATGGTTATCAAGATGAAAGGATCATCTAAAGTACAGTCATGGACCAGAAGTTAGAACCTCAAGCAATGTATCAGTAAAAGACCAGCATAGGCAAGTTCAGGTGCAGCTATTATTTCTTCAATTCTTGCACCACCTTTCCATATGCAATATTATATTTGATGGAGGATGAAAAGATCAAGGGTTCTTGGCTGACAAGACCAAATTTTCCCTACTCCATTTAATCTGAAAATTTTTGAGATTAATATTATTCATAAGAACCTTGCCCACCTGAAGATCATTGTATCACTTTGAAGAACTGATAACTGCTGACTTCCCGCGCTTTTTCTTTGTCCAACAAAAGCTCAAGTTTTGCCATCTGGAATACAGAAATAGAATCAATTAACTATATTTGCTCATTTAATAAAGTTAAATGATTGAAATAAACATAATTAACTTATGTATCTAAATTTATGTGATCTAATATCTTTCCTATTGCGTCATAAGCATTGATGTTTGATCCAGCAGAAAATGAACTTGTGTAGGAAGCCGCAAGGCCTAGAGACCAAAACTAAACCATCCATGTGGTAAGAAAAAAAGGAAAAAAAGGCATAATAATTGCACATATACATTCATATGTTGTGGTTGCACACATCTTCATTAAGGAACTTAAGCTACTAAAGTATCTAATATTTTGCTATTGCTGCATATATAACTTTGGAACCAACTCTGTTTGGAGAAAAGGCATAATCAAATACAATAAAAAATCAGCAATACTTGAAACAAAAAAAAATAATGAAGTTGTTCAATTATAATTGATAAATTTATAGAGGACTGAGTTTAAAATGATATGAATGAACATGTGGAAGTATTAGGAATTTTAGATCCTTATGGTCTTAGTTGCTATGTCTAGGATTTGAGCAGTCACATGGATTCATGTAACGTATGAATCTTGCCCATTAATGCCTGGCATTTTACTGATAAGTGAGAGAAAGAGATGTACAAAATGTTTTGTTGACTGAAATAAAATGAACTCATTATTACAAGTGAGTATTCACTGTAGTTTATTGTTCCACTGATAAAGAATTTAAGACTTTTTAATTTCAATTTTTTTTTTCATTTTTTTCTTCCTCCTACATTTTTTCTGTAACCAAATGGAGCTTAAATTTAAATAATCAATCACTAAAATTGTTGACGCTAACTTGAAATGTCAAAATTATGTGTTAATCCAATCTTGTTGGGTTCTAAGAAATTAGGAATTAATGTATTAGAACTTCAATTTGTATTTTGTTGGCAAACTATGATCAAAACATTTAGTCTAGGTTTAGGCTTGCTCAAAGTATGTTTATTTGTAAAATTGGAATCGAGTGATTGCAGAATTTATTGGACTAAATCTGTAAGTCTCGATCGATCGAAAATTAGACTCGATCGATCGAACCACGTACAGATTTATTTTTCTGCAGAGTTCCAGTTCAGCCCAAACTCTATTTAAACGTCTTGGGGTTCAAGTAAAACACTCCTATATATAAGGAAAACCCTAGAACGTTTTTGGGACTTTTTAGAGAGAGAGATTAGAGTGCCTCTTGTGCCTCCTTTTATTAGGGTTTTGTACCTAAACCTCTCTAAGTCTTTGTTGCTCATATTTGCTGTTTATGTGAATCTCTTGTGAGATCTTTGAGGAGCTTTCCTTCACATAAACTTAGGGTTTTCAAGGAAGATATATTATCTACATCTTGATGATCAACAAGGTTGCAGCCATTGGAACTTAAAGATAAACAAGCGAGGAGCTTGTACCTGATTGAAGGAAGACAAAGAAAGAAGTAGTCCGTGGATTCGGAGCCTGCGCGTGGTCGTGTCAGGAAGTTACTACTGGTGGGTAGCATTAGGAAGTCAAGCGGGGAGCTTGTAAGTCCTTTTGTAAGAACTTCAATTCTTTCTTAGTGGATTCCGTTTTGCCTTGAGGATCGGTGGGTAAAATCCTCCCCAGGTTTTTTACCGGTTTGGTTTTCCTGGGTGATCATATCACTGTGTTATTTATTATTCCGCTGCTTTATTTGTTTTACATGCATGATATGATTTTGTGATTGTTTTAACCTAGAATTGCTTAATTTGACTAAGTAACAACTTGGCTAATTAATCTAGGCTACGCAATCTGGTTATAGTTTAAGGGGTCTAAATTTCCAACAAATCTAAATGATTACCCAAATACCTCATTAGGGGGCACCTCTTCCAACTTTGCCTCTTTTCTTAGTATTCTCAATGAGGCTCAAAAGTCAAGCCAAATACATCACCTCCTTAGAACATTTAAAAGAAAGAATAGCACTGACAATTTTTTTTTTACAGAACAAACAAGATTGCTATATATCCTTTTATGAAGTATCTAGGTTAATGATTGACATACATACCTAAAGAAGTCAAAGTGGTAGTAAATTCTGAATATGGTTCTCATTAATTCAGTTCCACTGTCAAATAAAAGGGTGCAGGTTTATGCCACATCTTTCTTGTTTAACTCTACCATCTTAGCAACAACTTGAGTCAGTAAAAAATACTCGATCTCTTTAAAGAAATGAGGTTATCATAATCAAGCATATTGCAGAATCCCCCCTGATTTCCCCAACCATCTCCTGAATAGCTACTTGTATATACATTTCCCTCTGATAATCAAAGAAACAAGCGAATAAACTTGAAAACAGCTCAAAACTTTCAAATAAACAAACTGAATTTATATCCATGAACACAACCACGCGTAGTAAGAACCCAACTAGACCACAGTAATGTCCATATAGGTCAATATGATCTAAATTTGATAGTTATAAAATCCTAACATGGTAAAGCAAGATTTGTATTGAATACTTAGGAGAATGAGTTTGGAATTATAGTGCAGGAATCTTGTGGTCTATTACAAATAAAACTTACTTATTCTTTTATTTAATATGTGATGACGCAACCATTTGTAGAATAAAAAAAAAAAAGTAAAATAAGATATGAAACATACAGGTAACAGTGCTGGAGATGTCAGAGCTTCGATGGCTAATAATTTGAAAAACACCACAACAATTAAAAAGAGATATTTGCCACCACCATTGTCATTAACTGCTTACAAACTAACATTGAACTTGTTTCAGATTGCATAAGCCAACAAAAGATAAACAAAAACCAGGATTTAAACGCAACAAAAATCCGAGATAGGCAATAAGTATAGATTACCCCCAATAAGAGAAAGATCATGCAGCAAAGATCATTTTGTAATCCAAATAATAAGTAGTCAGGTATTAATTCAGCCAGCATACTTTCCATATCATGCGTGAAGAAACCAAATTCAGGATGAATAATTATCATTTGAAATTAAAGAAATGTAATTTCAATGTATTGCAGAGTTTCAAGGTAACAAATTGAGAAAATCAGCATATGAAATCAGACAAGTTTAAAATACTCAAAACGTCAGAACGCTTATAAAGAATAATAAAAAGAAAGCATAAAATTGAGATTTCATTCTTGTGTTTTATCCTTGACAAATAACAGAAGAATATATGTGTTTATGAAGGATCTCGGTTAATGATTGACATATGTACTAAATGAAGTCAAAGATGCAACAAATTCTGAAACTGGTTCTCACAAATACAGTTCCACTATCATATCCAAGCACGTTGTAGAATCCCCCTTGATTTCCACACCCCTCTCATGAATTGCTGCTTGTTTCTACATTTCACAAGTGACTATGCGCTGCATTTAGGTTGTGCCTATCTACTACATATCTGTCTGAACCAAAATGTTTGCTGCATGCCTGCATATAAAAGGTAATCATGGGAGAAGTTAGCCATCTAAAGAGAAACAAGAAATTGATAAAGTTAGATAATTAGTATCAAACATTTATTTGCCACTCTACTGTTAGCATGGCAAGCTCACAGCTCTAGGGGATGATATTTATTGCTCGTTATCCAACATGAGATAGTTTAGAACTCAAAATAACTGGTAAATTAACAAACTGAATTGTGTAAATTCAGTAGGATGCTTATCAATTTTGGCTTAAAAGAAAAAATAGAAGTTAGGATTTTATAATCATTGTCTTCCCAAAGTTTCTCACTGACCAGGGGCATAAAATGAATACCATCCCTGAAATATATCATTTCTAGAAAAAAATCTAAGCTGTGTTTTGATGCAAACTATTCTATTAAATAAAAGTTACTGACAGTAAATTTCATATACTTAAATATGCATAATCATTAATTAAACCATTAACTTATTAAAATCTTTGGGCTCACCTTTCTCTCCATCTGACTACCATGACAGTGGCGGCGGAGGAGTCTCAAGGCTGCTCGATTTGTTTGGAACAGTTTGAGGTCGGTAGTGAGGCTAGAGAGATGCCATGTAAGCATAAGTTTCATTCTGCGTGTATCGAAAATTGGCTCCGCGTTCGTAGATCGTGTCCTCTTTGCCGATTCGCTATGCCTCTAGAGGAAGAAGAAGAAGAAGATGAGCACCATCAACAAGAAGGAAGAGGTATCCACCAATAAGATCAACCCATCTGGGTCCGCGTAGACCGGTCCATTTTAATTTGTCCTCTACTTGTTCTTCATCTCGGTCTGTATCGCGTTCAAGTTTTTAATTCGGGCTCAAATCGTTTTCGTCGAGTTGATTCAGGTTTGAATTTGGGCTCGGATGTTGATTCTGTTATGGATATGGATTTGGATTCGGATTCGGATTCGGTTACGGATATGGATATTGATTAAGTTTGATGACTCATCAACTCGATCTACAAGATATGGAGTTCTGAAGACATGAATAGAAAAACTAGTTATTTAAAAGAAAGATTCATGGTTTGTGACATGGCTGTTCTTAGTCAAACAATTAATCAAAATTAAACTTTTCTTTTTTTTCCTTTCCAAAGAGTATATGTTTGTTTATCTGTTTTAATTAGTTTTTTTTCAATGACTTTTGTATTTTAATATTTTATTGCATTATCTTTCAAGGTTTGTTTATCTTTCATGGCTGTTCTTAGTCGAAAGGGTGTTTTTCTAAGATTATGTGCAGGGGGCAGAACTATCTAGAAGGCCCCCCAAACTTTTCAATAATTAAATTTTCACCCCTGTAATTAACAAATATATGTTTCCCTCCTCCTTAGAACTCTTCATATTTCTTTTATCAATACCTTAAATTAAATTGGTTAAATTTTTATATTTGTTTATTATTTTGACCCCTCATTTTTAAAATTTTAGTTTCGCCCCTAATGATGAAAATGGATAACTTCACATTATAAAAAGAGCAAAATCTTGACTTTTTATCAAGAGATATAATTAAGTATAAATATTTTATTATATTGAATTAGTCCATATTAATTCTCTATGATTTTGAGGGAACACTTATTTTTTTAGTTAAAACCTTTTTATTTACTTAAAATAATGAAACAAAAGAGTGCCCCATTAAGTATAAATATTTTATTTTATTTTATTTTTAAAAATTAGTAAAAATGAAATAAGATGAAAAGAAAAACCCTTCAAATCTCTATCTCTGCCTCTTTTTCTCTCATTGGATTCGCTAGCTATTGCAAAATAAAAATCATGCATGGTAATGGAAGACAGGGCGACTAAAGGGATTTTGGAGCCTTAGACAACATTTAAATTGAAGAATTTATATATTTAATTTTTTTTAAATTCTTCTAATTTGTTTAGATTTAAATTTTTTTAGTTTTTGTTGTTGAATTTCTTATTCATTTGTGAGTTGTTCATCTAATTTTTTTTTGTAAATTGTGTTCAATGCTAGCAACAAATTATCTAGAGAACCCTTTTGATACTTGATTAATTTTCACAAAACTTAATTTTTGTTGTTGTTAACAACTAGTGTGTGTGTATATATATATATATATATAACTACAAAGGTAAATTAAAAAAAAAAAAATAAAGAACAAAGAAATGAGTGGATGGCGGTCCATCGTCCAACTAAGCTTAGGTTTTTTTTTTTTTTTTTTTCATTTCTTTTGTTGTCCTTGTCATTTAAAAAACAATTTCTATTGAGGAATGTTAGGGACTCAACTAAATGTCACAACATTCTTAAATTAGTGTAGTGAGAAATTTAAATTAGAGATTTATGGTGGCCCGTGAATGAGTTGACATGATAATTTAGGAATGTTGTAAAATTATTGTAAAATTTTGTTGTGTTCACATCATTACTCTTTTTTTTTAATCTATTAGCTAATATTTTAGGCTTAAATTATACTCTTATTGGTATAGAAATTTTCCTATTGATTCAAATTTGGGGGCCTTAGGGAGGTTGGGCGACTGCCTAATTGGCCTAGTGGTAGGACCGACCCCAATGGAAGAAACATAATTCATATTGGAAATATTAAGGACAAAGTAATGTTAGGCGTATTACAAGCTTTACTATATTAAACTTATTAATTGATATGCCAAAAATTATAAAACAAATAATTCAAACATTTATTTATTGCGTGGTTGATGAAGCCCATTAATTACATTTATTATTACATCAATTTGTAAATTTTATTTATTTTATTTAATTTTTTTTAGAGATATTTTCAACCTATTACATTCACTGATAAAATAAAATTACTCGTTCCTTTAGCATTTTCCAGTAGGACAATCATGTACAAATTACCTATTCAGGTTGATCTAATCATATGCTTTCGGTGTTTCCCAGTTAGCATCATTTTCAAGATGTAGTGAAGTGCAATTGGGACGTGAAGGCTCATTTATAAAAGCCTAGTTCATTACTCGAGCTGCCATAAGGCCCATGACAATACCAATACTGCACCATGTAACCATTTTTCCTAACTCCTAAGGCCTCTGAATATGTAGCCCATAATATATAGAGTCCGTCCATTAATATTATTGCAAAAAAGCAAAAGCTACAAACTCTTGCATTCAAAACTAAGGAACAACTTATTTAGCTGAAACTGAAAACTTTTTGCTGAAAGTATTGTAGATAAAACTAAAATGTAGTTGAAATAGTACAATAGGACCCATGAATAGTACCAAAAATAAGTTGAATAGAAAAAAACTAGCTTTTTAAGTCAATGCCAAATGCATACTAAGAATCTCTCTCTCTCTCTCTCTCTCTGTGAAGTAGTGAAGTGCAATATCATTGGCAATAGATGATATTTTGGAAGGCCAAGTCATCAACCTATTAATCCAGAGATTGTTTGAGAAGTAGCAATTGTAATTGAAGATGATCTAGGGGCCCATTTGGTAGAAGAGTTTGAGTAATTTTGTTTGGGTGTTTTTGATATACGTGTGGGTGAAAAAGTATGTTGAAATGTATGTAAGGTTGTTTAAAATGTGAAAATGTGTGTTAGAACTTGCTCACCAAATAGGGCCAAGCTTACAAATAAAAATGAGTTATCAAGGTCCTTTGTCAATACTTGCTAATATGAACATCAAACTATGGTTTAAATCCAACACAATCTACCATATAAGAATTGATTAAAAAAATTAAGATGAAAATGTTCTACATTCTATTTTCAACGCAAACTGAAGATAGGATAGAAACATTTGCAATTCAGTATGAAACAACTCAAACCTGCACTAGCAGGAAAAAAAAAAGGGCCTTGTTTAATATTAGGAGTTGCTTGCACTGTTTCTTATTATAGGTAGGTGAAAGAATAGAACAAATAGGTTTTGGGCTCTATTTTCGATGAATTTGAGAAATGGGCTGCATAAACGGCCCAATTTCCATTTTTTGGTTTTTTTTCTGTTTTTTTTTTTTAAATAATAATTTGATAATTACGTCAAGAGATAAGAGATTTGAACCCTAAATATTTCAAATGAAAACACCAAAAAGTATCAATTAAACTAAGATCAAGAAATTCCAAATCAACGACAAATCAAATAATTTGAAATAACATTAGAATTTGCTTCTTTAATATTATTATTATTATTATTATTATTTTTGTCTGTAATATCAAGAAACTCTAAATCAACTAAAGATCAAACAATGAGAATTAGCTTCTTTAATTTAATATATGTTTTTTGGGGATTTAATTTAATACGTGCCTTTTTAGGGATTTAATGGTTCAGAGAAAAAGTTGATTTTGGCAACTAGAAGTTGATTTTGGCAATTAGAAGTTGATTTGTACTACACTCTCATATGTTGAAAATGTAGCCATTAAGCTAAACCATGTAATCCTTGTGTATTCTTGTGTTATCTATTTTATGCCTCCACTTTTGCATTTATTCTAGCTTATTCAACATTGTATATCAACACTAATATTTAAAATAAATAATTAGAAGTTTTTGTTAGAAATGCTAGGAAGTACCAATTAACTTCATGAGCTCACAACTAATTGCAATAATAATAAAATGGTTGAAGATTAAATGTAAGAATTAAGACATACAGTTAGGATGTGGTGGGCTGGTGATTTCTGATTTGTCCAACTCATTGGTTTGGTGTCAATCTTGGAATGGCTCTCATTTAGTTGGTAGCTCTCATTTAGTTAACCAACCATAGCATAGAGCCAACTCCAATCCTTCTATGTGTGCAAGCTAAGACTCCTACTTGTACTAAAAGTTTATTAATTAGTCTAAGGTTTAGTCTACTATATATAGTCATGTTATGGTTTATTGCAACACAAGATTTGTACTACACTCTCATATGTTAAAATTGTAACCCTTAAGATATTTTTTTTTTTTTGAAAGCAACCCTTAAGATATATTTCAAATGCATGCAATTTTATTTCTGAAAGTGAAGGAGCAAAGTAATTTGGTGAAGCATCACCCGTGCTGATTATTATCACCAATTGCATGCTTGGGAGTTCTTTAAGAACACTCTACTTATCCATTTTGCCTCTATTCTTTTTTGGCGGTACTCCGTACTCATATGATTTTTCTCTTAATTGCAGTAAATTTAGTCAAGCAAAACTTGCCTTTCTTTTAATTAACAAATTCCTCATTATATTTATGGCAAAATTTAGGTGTAATATATTAAGCTTTTCAATCAAATTCAAATACATGGTTACATTAACCAATAAAATATAAATAATTATATCTTTCCTAAGAATAATTAAATTTAATACAAATATATATATTTAAATTTAATAAATAACATAATATACCCCTGTATCTGAGGTTTAGTGACAGTAAATTCAGTGAAGCAAAACTTGCCTTTCTTCTTATTGAAAACTTCGTTGTTATATTTGTACTTCCAAAATATATTTTAGTCCATATAAAGAGCTTGAAGTTTGATTTTAGTCCCTAAACTTTAAATTTTTTTTATTGTCCTTAAATTATAGAAAACATTATACTTTTTGTTCTTCTATTGAATTTCGTTTGCTTTAATCCTACATGTCTAATTAAGTAGCATTATCTTTAGCATTAGAGAGTTTGACACGTTTTTCCTACATGCTCCCATCATTACATTACATAAATAAAAATAAAATAAAATAAAAAAGTCACAGGAGGTGAACTAGTAGCACGAAACCATATACTAGTGACATATGGTATGAAAGCTTAAGGAGAAAATATGTAACGTTTTCAACAATTTATAAACAAAAAATAAAAAAAATAACTATCTAAAGTTTAGGAACAAAAGAAAAATGACATGAAAACTTTAGGGATGAAAACAATATTTTTTTTTCCTATTTATATATACACAAAAGTAAAAAGAAGTTGACAAATATATTCCTTATTTATTATAGCATTTAGCCAAACCTATTTTTTGAGAAAATAATTTGATTCCCTATAATTTTGAGAATATATATATATTTTGAGGAAGAGCTTTCAGTTAAAAGAGATATTTGTTAATTAACTTCTACTACATTCCAATAAAGTTGGACTCACCTGATTCGTTTTTTACGAGTGCAATGGAATATTCGTTAACAAAAGCCTTCAAATAATTATTTGTTATTTTTTGGGCTACTTAGAAAATGGTCTATGATTTCATACTACTCATCAATTTCGAAATGGTCTATGATTTCCAGACCTTGCAAAAATATGAATTTTGTGCACATAGACAACCATGTGCAAATTTCCAGACCCTGCTTTCGGTGTTTCCTGCTTATTATCATTTTCAAGATGCTTGCATTCATTATTTCAACTAGTATGTAGCCCCGTGCTACCGCACGGGAATGGATATATTATTAATCATGAGTTTAATCATATTTAAAAGACTCAGTTAAGTCTAAATTCATATTATTAACCGAAAAATTTCATTAACAAAATTTAGCAGTATATATATTTTACACAGAAAGATGAAACTTGGTGACAATGTTTATCCAAAAGGTCCATTCACGCTTTTGAATCTTCAATCTCTATTGGTGATTGAAATTTTTGTAGCTTAAAAAATTTTAAATTAAAAAAAAAAAAAAAAAAAACCCTCAGAGTTGTACTCATTTTGTAGTTTTACGATGGGTCATTTTGTAATATGATGGGCATTTGTGTGAAGAAAAAACCTCTGAAGTTCCATGGCTGATAAAAAAAATTCTCTCCAATATCTTTTTATAGAGAGATGGGTTTGTGCTTGTTTTTATAGATCCTTCATAGTTGTATTATCACGAAGCAGGTCCAATGGATTTAGATTGGTATTACCAATTCCCGAAGCATGAGTGTTTAATGTGTTATTAATTTCATCTCATTGGCTTCTACACATGATAGCAAAATTAAAAATAATTAGATTGTACACGTGTATAGTAAAATTGGACTCTAATTTCAGATTCTAATTGAACAATTGGAATGATAATATATAATAGTAACAACAATAGAAAAATTAAAATAAAATTTCAGATTAAATTGTAACAATCTGAATAAAAAATTCCAGTAGAAAGATAGGGTGGAGTGATCCACTCCAAGAAGGTGACCAAACTTGCATAAATATAGAATAATAAATCTCTCTTCGGAAAATTTACATTGTTTATAACATTTACCTTCACTGAAAATTTTAAAAACATAGCGACTCATATTTGCCATCCAGACATCTACAGCCAGGTCCTCTCCAATTCGCGTGAGATTCCACTTATCACTAAGTTCCTTTGCAGCCTGCAAAAAGTATCATCCATCAGTCCATAGTAGTGCTTTCTTCATTGTTATAGGTGCCAAACTTAAACAAAAAGCCAAATATAAGGATAGTGAATTTTAGGCATAATGTGCATCTAATCACATATTAGCAATTTATAACAAATATAAAGATGCAAACTTTGTAAGTGAATAGTAAACAAAACTTAGTATCAGAACCAAGAAGAAAGCACTTTAATCCGAAACTCAGTGCAAATATAAAGATGCAAACTTTGTAAGCAATTTATAACAAAGATGCAAACTCTGGCTTTGCTATCTTTTTGGAAATTATGCAATGTACCCAAACCAAGTTCTTATCACCAATATTAATCTATTTGGTTTTCACGTTTGACTGCAAAATCAAGAAAAAACTTAATTAGCACAGTAACTCACTTGACCCGATACATAGAAGTGGTTTTAATGAGAATGAGCCCACATACATTTAGCCACATGATACAAAATTCAACTTCAATTTCATCAATATTAATCTCTTTGGTTTTCACGTTTGACTGCAAAATCAAGAAAAAAACTTAATTAGCACAGTAACTCACTTGACCCGATACATAGAAGTGGTTTTAATGAGAATGAGCCCACATACATTTAGTCACATGATGCAAAATTCAACTTCAATTTCAGATTCTAGACACATGGCATAAAATTAGAACTCTAATTAGAAATTCTAATTTAATGTGTACACGTAGCACACAATTATAGTTCTAATTTGGAATTCAATTTCACACTCTCTCTGCTTCACCTATTATTATATATATATATAGATTACTCAACTAAAACTCAATTGCTTATTGAAGAGGTAGTGCAACTGTGACGTGAAGGCCCATTTATAAAGCCCAAGTCAATTACTCAAGCTGCCATAAGGTCCATGATAACATGAAAACCACTTCATGTAGCCATTCAACCTGGGTCCTCTGAACTTAAAGCCCATAATTTTAAAGTGCAAAAGTTACAACATCAGATATCATATTATATCTGTATTCGTATTTGTATTAATGTTTTTTTCCCTTACGTTACTTATTAGAGCCATTGTTAACATTGTTTGGTCTCTAATAGACTAATTTTAAATTGTACAGATATTATTCTCTACTCTCCTCACGATTTGATAAAACAATAACACATATATTAATAATAGAATTTAATAAAATACATAAAACAAATTAAATGAAGTCTGAATGATTTAAATTAAAGAAATAAGCAACTTATTATGAATGCTCATGGTCTAGCTTACAATTGAACATGCTTTAAAATGGAAACTCAACCAGAGAAAAAGAAAAATCAGGATTGCAGGAATTAATATTATATGGTAGTATTAATAATGTTTTTTGCTAGCTTTTGGATTAAAAACTACTCTAGTGCCACGCTGGTGGAATAACAGGTTGCAGCTACAGCAAATATCCAATCATCTCTAATCATTAGGTTGTTCAAGCTATTAATATGTGAGAAATTTTCAATTTGCCTATGTTGTGTACTAAAATCTGAGGTGAATTTATAAATTATAAAAGACCACTTGTTAGAAACCTTAGCTTCTACAATATATATATACACACACACACACACATTCTTTTCAAGATAACAAACTATAGATTTTAATTGATTTTTCTATTTTCAGTAAGGAAAGACACACTATTGTAAGGGGGACTCCAGAATTGCACATTCAAAATTTGCTTATGATGCCCAAAATACCGCAGTCTATTGTGTATTTTATTTGCAACCTGAAGAACAAAAAGCAAAAAGAGTAGGTGGGATCACTCTTTTTGAGTTATTTATCAATCATACTCTTTTTGTCATTGCTTTAATATATAAAAATTTAGAAAATATATGATTTTTGAGAGGCCCCTCTGACATTAATAAATTCAATTAGTAATTGATGGTTGATACTATACCCTGCTGAACACCAAATCTATTTTTGTCATTTAAGTTATTAGAATAAAACCAATAAATCAAGTTGAGATAAAAATACTAAAATTGAATTCATTATTTTATTTTATTTTATTTTTTAAGAGTAAGAACTAGATCCATTATTGGTCATATTTCGAATATGAAATAACTATTCATTCCAGAAATATTTAATAATTTTCCTTGAAAATGACAAAATGCTTAAATTGTTTATTTAGAGGGAAAAAGACAAAAATTTCATCCCCAACTCTATTGGAAACACTAGGAGATGCTAGGACTAGGAGTATAAACTAATCTACTTTATACTCCACCAATTACAACTTACAATGAAAGAAAAAAAAATATTTATATGTAGCAAACTGTTGTTGGTAATGTATAAAGTGGAACATAAAAAATGAGACACAATTTTTTTATTGCTTTTGGAAACTATTGTTCAATTAATAAATCGTAAAAGTTTTCAATTGAACTAAAACCAAGAAACTCTAAATTAACGACATATCAAATAATTCAAAATAACGTTAGAATTTTCTTTTTAATTTTTTTTTTGTCTGTAATATCAAGAAACTCTAAATCAACTAAAGATCAAACAATGAGAATTTTCTTCTTTAATTTGATATATTTATTTTGGGGGTTTAATTTAATATTTGCCTTTTTTGGGGATTTAATGGTTCAAAGAAATAGTTGATTTTGGCAACTAGAAGTTGGAATCAAGCTGACTGGAAATAAAGCTTCCTAAATGAAGTAAAAAATGACACATAGCGTAAATCACATCTCTTATTGATGACCAAAATTTAGTGTTGGCAATTTTGTTAGATGTGCTCTATGCTACTAGCTCTTAGGATCAAAACTACATAACTGCGGATTTCATACTCTCTTGAACATGACTAAAATATTGTTTGCTAAAAATGCCTAGACCAAAATGACAATCATGAGACAATTTGCACATTAGGTACAATAATCACCTATCTAAAAAATAAAAAGTATTTAATTAATAATCGCATTACCATTATTTGCCACTACTGTAGAGAAACACTATTTTGTAGCATAATCAAAGTCTCAAGCTTCCCTTCCTATATTATATAACACTAATTTTAACTACCATGATTTAAATTGAGTGATTGATTGCATTTGTAGCGTTATATAGCAATGTCTTGGACGTCCAAATTCCAATGGTTTGTAGGAGAATGCGAAGTAACATGAAAAATAAATGAAAAACGAAGGAAAACGAGAGCAACCAACAATTTTTTACGTGAAAAACTCTCTGTGAAAAGGAACACAGAGATAAAAACCAGGGGCTCAAGCCAATCTTCTTGTGCACTATTTTCTTAAGGTATGTCTTAATACAAGTTTTCCTTCCTCTTATATAAAGGGAAGGCGAAGAGTGTACACCACATCAGGTAAAATTCTATTGGCCAAGGCCATTGTTACATATGAACGAAACATTTTGCTCCCTCAATGCCCTCTCTCCTCTGCCTGCATGGTACTACAATGCTATGTAGACGAGGCACACCTACTGTTACCCCTGAAAGGCTAAGGCATTGTTTCAGGTTTAGCTCTGCACTTGGTTGTGGGATGGTGCCTCTGCAAAGTGTAGTAGGAGTATTTCTTTTGTTGAACACATGCAAGACTCTTAGATCTAATCTCCAGTTGTTCCTCATTAGCTTTTAGATTAATAACTAGGAATATAGTTTCCCTCTCTTACAGAATTGTAGTGCAAGAACATTGATAGTAGATGAATTTCCATTAAGCTAGTAACAGATTTGTCTGCATCCGATTGCACCACTAGGTGATAGCAATTAACTTCATATCCGCTTGACATGTGACCTAAATGTTTGTGAAATGTCTGGACCTGAAATTCAACCATGAGACAAGTTGCATGTTACATAGGATCAATCATTTAAAAAGTACTTGATAGAGTTGTTTCTAATTAATTTCTACCTTATTATTATTTGCAACTCCACAACAGAAAATGCTGGCCCTTCTCAGTTTGTCAAGGTGGCAAATTCACAATCAAAATCTCAAGCTCTCCTTTCTCTCTAATAATTTAATTTTGATCACCTTCAAATAATGGACAAGCCATGACAGTTGTAGCCTGGTTCATCATCACTTCGTTCAGTGCATCTTGAGTTATTCGTTCCGGTTCAGCTTTGAGTGTATTTGTAGCCTTATTTAAAGCAGTATCTTGGACAACTGGTGGCTACACGTTTCGTCTGCCTGCTAGGTAATTGGAATTATCATAGTATTACTATGATATGATAGTCTTGCATTTTATTTGATAGAAGCTAAATGAAGCAGTATGGTACAATGAGTTTGTAAGAGTCACAAGCAAATGTTAAACTCCAAAAAAAAAAAAAAAAATTATAATCTTACATTTATCAATTGTAGAGAGGAAATAGATTGAAGTAATAATACTTCCACTTTTGCTTTATCCATTGAAAGCTATTTAATGTTATTTTACTCTAAAGTAGCTCAATTGACTTAGTAACTTGGATCATTAAGAACTATCAAATGATGAGTTTAGCAGAATATTTTACTATACTAACCTGTCGGAAGCTACTAACAAACCTTTGTGCGCTTGTAACTTTGATGCAACTTTGCTTTCCACCTCATTTGCATTTCCTTCTCTCATATGCAGTGTTGGCATGGATGTGTCATTGAACAAAAGTGATTTTTGACTGACAAGACCAATCTACCAGCTCATCCACTTCAATTTAACCTTACAATTTTCAATTCCATCAGGTGACCTGATTTAGGATTAAAAGATCATTGAAATATTGCAGTCATTATGCATTCCCCATTTCCACTGTTTCCAACAATTGTGACGCATTGAAGGAAGAGAGTGACAACAATACAATTATGACTAGATGAATCTTTTTTTTTTTTTTCAATTATGACTTGATCATTTAAAAAAAAAAATCCAGCAAAGCTTTGGTGCTAAAGCTGTATAGAAGTAAAAAGGTAGTAAAACACAATTTGAAAATAAAATTTAACTTTGCCAAAATGAATGGCAAAGCTGAGGCCTTGGAAAACCTGAATATCCAACCTAGTTGGATATCTAAAGCTTACATGATGAAGCTCATCCTGTACTCTATACTTTGAATCTATCATTGCTAATAAGGAAGCATCAAAAGCTTTGTCTTTTGCTACTTGGGTCTATGTTTTCAGACAAGGTCAAACAGTAATGCTGAAAGTATTAACATTGTCTTTTGAACTTTTAGTCAATTGGTTGACAAGACCAAATTTCCCTTACTCCATTTAAACTGAAACTTTTTGAGATTCATATTATCCATAAGAGCTTTGCCCACCTAAAGATCATTGTATCAATTTGGAGAACTGATAACTGTTGGCTTCCCACTTTTGATTTGTCCAACCAAAGCTCAAGTTTTGCTAGCTGGGATATAGAATTAGAATCAATTAACTATATTTTCTGATTCAATAAAGTTAATTGACTGAAATAAACATAATTAACTTCTATATCTACATTTATGTCATCTAATATCTTTCCTATTGCGTCATAAGCATCAATGTCTGACGTCCTCTTTAATGGTTTCATACATCTTAAAGTTTGTAGTTTCATCTCGAAGAAAATGCACTTGTGCAGGAAGCCGCCAGGCTAGAGACCTGAAACATCCATGTGGTAATAAAAAGAGAGAGAGAAAAAAAAAAAGGCATAATACCAGCACACATACATTCATTTGATGTGCATGCAGTATCTAATGCTTCTTTTTCAATTTTTTTTTCTATTTCTGCATGTATAACTGTGGAACCAACCTAGTTGGAAGAATAGGCATAATCAGATATAATAAAAATCAGCAATACTTGAAACAAAAAACAACAGTGAAGTTGTTCAATTATAATTGAGAAATTTATAGAGGACTGAGTTTAAAATGATATGAATGAACCTGTAGAAGTATTAGGAGTTTTAGATCCTAATGGTCTTAGTTTCTATGTCTAGGATTTGAACAGTCACATGGATTCATATAATGTATAAACCTGTACAATGATGTTTTGTTGACTAAAAGAAAATGAACTCATCATTACAAGCGAGTATTCACTGTAGTTTCTTGTTCCCCATGATAAAGAATTTAAGACTTTTTTATTTCAATTGTTTTCTCTTCTTTTTCCTCATACTTTTTTCTGTAACCAAATGGTGCATAAATTCAAATAATCCATCACTATTTTTTATTATTATCTAACTTGAAATGTCAAAATAGTGCATTAATCCAATCTAAATGAGGTTCATTGGGGTGTCCGGTGAAAAGGGGATGATTATCCAAATACCTCATTAGGGGGCACCTCTTTTGGCTTTGCGTCATTCCTTGGTATCCTCAATGAGGGTCAAAACTAGATTCAGTTTAGAACTCCCTCATTGGACTCTGTTGCAGAATAAGATTTTTTTAGCAAGGAGAGGGTCTAGAGAAAAGGGGATGATCTCGATGCACGATGGAAGTAGAAGAACATGGGGAAATTGATTCTAGAAGCCAAAATTTAAAATCAAGATAAAAAGGATTTAGGACAATATAGGAGCAATTGAGTCATTTTCAGCAATAACATGATAGCAACATTGAAAAGAAAGAATAACATTGACATTTCAAAAAAAAAAAATTTTCCAAACACACAAGATTACAATATATATTTTTATGAAGGATCTAGGTTAATGATTGACATACATACCTAAAGAAGTCAAAGTGGCAGAAAATTCTGAATCTGGTTCAAGCATATTACAGAATCCCCACTGATTTCCCCATCCACCTCCTGAATTGCTGCTTGTCTCTACATTTCCCACTGATAATAAAAAAACCAAGTGAATAAACTCGAAAACAGCTCAAAACTTTCCAATAAATACACTGAATTTAATCCATGAACACAACCACTCGTACTTAGAACCCAAATAGACCACAATAATGTCCAAATAGGTCAATAAGATCTAAATTTGATAGTTATAAAATCCTAACATAGTAAAGTAAAATTTGCATTGAATACTTATGAGAATGAGGTTGGAATTATAGTGCAGGAATCTTGTGGTCTATAATAGATAAAACTTACTTATTCTTTTATTAACTTGTGATGATGCAACCACTTGTAGAATTTAAAATAGTGCAACAGTGGCTAGATATGTCAAAGCTTCAATGGCTAATATTTTAAAAAACACCACAGCAATTAACAAGAGATAATTGCCACCACCATTGTCATAACTGCTGTACAAACTAACATTGAACTCGTTTCAAATTGGAAAAGGCAACAAAAGATAAACAAAAACCAGGATTTAAACCTAAAAAAAATCCAAGATAAGAAATAAGTATAGATTACTGTCAATAAGAGAAAGATCATGCAGCAAAGATCATTTTGTAATCCAAATAATAATTATTAAAGTATTAATTTAGCCAGCATATTTTTCCACATCACACATGAGAAATCAAATTCAGGATGAATAATTTTCATGTGAAAGTAAAGAACTGTAATTTCAATGTATTGCAAAGTTGCAAGGTAACAAATTGAGAAATGTGGCATATGAAATCGGACAAGTGAAAAATACTCAAAATATCAAATCACTGATAATAAAAAAGAAAGCATAGCATTGACATTTCCTCATTGTGTTTTATCCTTTGACAAATAAGTTAATGATTAACATACATGCCAAAAGAAGTCAAAGATGCAACAAATCCTGAATCTTATTCTCATAAATACAGTTCCACAGTCAAATATAAGAATAGACTTATGCCATAATTTTCCTGTTTGCCTCTACCATTGTAGCCATAATTGGGATAGCCAGTGATACTCATTCTTTTTGACGATGTGTGAAATCAGTAGGCTGAATGCTATTAAGAAGGAAGGCTGTCATATCTAAGCACGTTGTTAGAACCCAATAATTTCCACACCCCTCCCATGAATTGATGCTTTTTCTACATTTCACAGGTGACTATCCACTGCATTTAGGTTGTGGCTATCATCTGCATATCTGCCTGAACATGTGACCAAAATGTTAGCTAAATGCCTGCATATAAAAGGGAATCATGGGAGAAGTTGCATGCTATTAGTATCAGTCATCTAAAGAGAAAAAAAAGTTGATAAAGTTAGATAGTTAGTTTCCCTTAACATTTATTTGCCACTCTACTGTAGAAAAACATTGAGCACTTCTAAAACTATTGGGTTGGCAAGCTCACAACTCTAGGGGATGGTATTGGTCGGTCTTGTCATCCAACATGAGAAAGTTTAGAACTCAAAATAACTTGTAAACTAACAAAATAAATTGTGGCACTCAACCTTTTTATGGAGTTATGATGGATCCTTCTACATTCAATTTTAGCCTCAGGGATATAAGTTGTCTCAGGTCATTCCGGAGCATTTTCACCTGGCATCATTCAATAAGTATGGATTTCAGAATCTAAGTTCCTCTTTTCAAATAAGAATTCTGCAGGATGCTAATAAAGTTTGACTAAAAAAAAAAAAAAAACAGAAGTTAGGATTGTATAATCATTGTCTTCCCAAAGTTTCTCACTAACCAAGGGCATAAAATGAATACCATTCCTCAAATATATCATGTCTTCATTAAATTTTAGCTGTGTTTTGATGCAAACTATTCTATGAAATAGAAGTTACTGACAGCAAATCTCATAAGCTTAAATATGCAGAATCATCAATTAAACCATTAAGTTCTTAAAATCCTAGAGCTCACCTCTCACAAAAGATGTGAAAAGAACCACTACCAAAGACCACTTTTTCATGTTTGATCTTCATTTCATATTTTACAATGAAATGAGAACTGCTTTTAGTATGTAAGAAAATAGCCCCAGATACCCAGATAAATTGACATACAGTTTAATGTCAAGCAAGTTCTTGTTTGGAGAAGGAAGAAACATAGAAAAGAGGTGAAAAATGGACTTCTGGAGAGTGATTTATTAACTGGTTTCAAAGTTCTTGGAAAGGTCAAGAAACCTAATATATGATTAATGACTTACCCTTTATTTTGGTCACTAGAAGACTTCTAAGAGCCAAAGTAACCAAAATTAATTACAATCCAGAGATTGTTAGAGAAGTTGCAATTATAAATGAAGATGATCAAAGCCTAAAGCACACATTTGAAAATGAGGTATCTAGTTCTGTTGGCAATACTTGTATCTATATGGATAAGAGTAGTAATAAACAGACACTAGATCCCAACTTTGATCATAAACTATTAAGCTTTATCAAGAATCTGCCATAGTGAAATCTTTTTCTTTATTTTTTTCCCCTTCGAACAAAGAATGATAATGTAAAAGTAAATAAAAGACTATTATTTGTTTACCATTGTAATATTTGAATTCAAGGAGAAAGCCAATAAGCAACCACTTTTCCTTTATCCAAGTGTTGCTACCATGAATATCAACTTATGATCTAAATCCAACGCAATCTAAGCAAGAGAAAAAAAGATAGGAAAGAAACATTAGTGATTTGGTATGAAACAACTCACACCTGCACAAGCCAGAAAAAAACATAAAACATATTTTTTTATTCAATTGTAGAAAAAAAAAACATGGTGGAGCTTATAACCGAAGCATTAAAAATACCTGCATAAGCTAATTCTTCTGCCAGATATACTTCTCCCCACAAATATTATCTCCTTATCAGCAATTGATGATCCTCACCTGACAAGATGAGAAGAAAAACACCCAAAATACATCACCAAATCAACTTGGTTTGAGATACAAAAAGAAACAGAGGAAAGAATTCCATATTTTTGCTCTTAATATGTGAAGAAAGCATGCATGTAAGGAATGAAAATTCTATTGGCAAAGATAAATAAAACAAGAAACCACCTCTAAATAATTATAATTATTCACCACTGAGCTATTGACTTGTTGAACCACTGCAACGCCCAAAAATTTTGGTAAAGCCCCGAGTTTTAAGTTCATATTCCTCATTCGTTTCAGTTTGTTCTGCATAATGAAATTAAATAGCCAGGAAAAAATTAGCTATACAATTAAAGATGGTGAAGAAGAAGAATTTTGTTTTGCATAATGAAATTCAATACCTGGATCTTCTTCTTTTGGAGGAGCTAGATCTTCTCTCAAGTTTTCGATGTGAGCAAGCCAATCCTGGCTCTTGCAACTTTCTACTAAGATGGGACAACTCTGAATATCCAGTTTCTTCAAAGAAGTTAGGGCAGGCAATGATGTCAAATTGGGGCATTCCCAAATACGGAGAGATTGCAGAGATATGATTTCGCAGATCCACTCCGGCAATGTCGTCAAACTCAGACAATTCGAAATCTCGAGCTTTCGCAGAGAGGTGGCCTGTTGAAGCCCTACCGGAAGAGAGGCCAATTTTGGATGATCAAATAATCTTAGATACTGAAGCTTCCTCAGGCCTTGCCATTCCAATTCCATCCCATCCCCATTATAATTATATAACCTAAATTCCTCAAGTGCAGTCAGATGTTGTATAGATTGAAGGACATGACCATCACTACAGTAAGCATTATGAAGAATCTGCCATAATGAAAATCTTTTTCTTTATTTTTTTTTTTCCCTTCAAACAACAATGATTACGTAAAAGTGAATAAAATACTAGTATTTGTTTACCTCTGTAACATTCGAATTGAAGAAAAAAGCCAGTAAGCAACCACTTGGGACAAGTTCCCTCATCCAAGAATTGCTACCATGAATATCAACTTATGGTCTAAATCCAACGCAATCTACCATATAAAAATTAATAATAAAAAAAAAAAGTAAGATGAAAGATGGTATATATTGTGTTTTCAACGCAAGCTTAGTAAGCCAGAAATGATAGGAAAGAAACATTAGCAATTCAGTATGAAACAACTCATATCTCCACAAGCTGAAAAAAAACATAAACCATATTTTTTATTCAATTGTAGAAATAAAAACATGGTGGAGTTTGTAATTGAACGATAAAAAATACCTGTGCAAGCTAATACTGCAGTGCTCTTGCCAGATATACTTCTCGCCACAAATATTATCTCATTATCACCAAGTGCTGATCCTTATCTGACAAAATGAGAAGTAAAACACCCACAATACACAACCAAATCAACTTGGTTTGAGATAAAAAATGAAACAGGGAAAGAATTCCATATTCTTTCTCCTAATACGTGAAAAAAGCAAGCATGTGAGGAATGAAAATTATATCGGCAGAGAAAAAGAAAACAAGAAACCACTGCTAGATAATTATTTACCACTGAGTTATTGACTTGTTGAACCACTGCAACGCCCAAAAATTTTGGTAAAGCTCCAAGTTTGTTCTGCATAATGAAATTCAATAATCAGGAAAAAAATTAGCTATACAATTATAGAGGGTGAAGAAGAAGAATTTTGTTTTTGCATAATTAAATTCAATACCTGAATCTTCTTCTAGATTCAAGTTTTCGATGCGAGCAATCCAATCCTGGCTCTTGCAACTTTCTACTAAGATGGGACACCTCCGAATATCCAGTGTCTTCAAAGATGTTAGGGCAGGCAATGATGTCAAATTGGGGCAATCCCAAATCTCCAGTGTCTTCAAAGACGTTAGGGCAGGCAATGATGTCAAATTGGGGCAATCAGAAATATAGAGTGTTTGCAGAGATATGATTTCGCAGATCCACTCCGGCAATGTCGTCAAACTCGGACAATTCCAAATATCGAGATTTCGCAGAGAGGTGGCCTGTTGAAGGCCCACCGGAAGAGAGGCCAATTTTGGATGATCAGATAATTCTAGATACCGAAGCTTCCTCAGCCCTTGCCATTCTAATTCCATCTCATCCCCATTATAATTATATAAACCAAGTTGCTCAAGTGCAGTGAAATGTTGAAGGAAATGATCATTACTACCTTCTATCATACCAATACCCAAAGATTTTAATTTGGAGAGAGGGGTGAATGAGGTGGCAAGTATTGAAGAAGAAGAACGAGCTGAAGAGGTTGACTCTGCTACTGCTGCTGCTGCTGTTGGGTTTTCCTGAGATACCGTACTTATCATTCCCATCGATATTGTTCGCTCCAATAGCCTCAAATTAGAGTTATCCAGATTTAGACTTTCAAGATAAGGAAATAAAGGTATGGAAGATAGTTTAGGGCAACCATAAATGAATAGATCGGAAAGACGATTAAATGAAGGCAGAGAATGATTCTTTGCTGTTATCGTTGATATTTCACCGTAATTATCGGCGTTATCTTCGCTCCTCCTCTTCCACCATCCCTTTAGATTAGGGCAATCCCTAATAAAGAGGAATTCTAGGGGTGGAAGTTTAAAACTCTCTGATACCAGAGATACGTACTCAAGAGAAGGAACATCGGACAACCAGAGAGTTTTGAGAGAAGGAAATTGATGCAATGGTAGTACATCTTGGCTATTCTTCATTGAAATTAACCTAAGGCGTACAAGATTTTTAAGTAAAGAAAGCCAGCTTGGATATTTCACTCCCCTGTAGCCTTTTAATTCCAAACTTTTAAGATTTTGGTGTGGTTCCAGAGCTTCGATTGACATGTCATCGTACCCAACATCCGCTTCTCTTTCTATCCACTGAAACGCCAAGCCTTTAAGGTGTTGTTTCTCTTTCAAATTTACTGCCTTATATTCTAATTCAGCATCTTTCTTGTGTCTCAAATTTTTAATTCTTAGATTTTCTCTCAACTGGTTTAATCCGTGAAGTTCCTTCAACTCACCACCACACCTGGAGTCCGTACTCAATACATACTGAGCTAGTGAGTGGAGATTAGTCAATTGCCCAAATCCATGTGGCATATGAGTCAAACTATTGCACCCATCAATGTTCAGATGCCTAAGATTGACTAATTGACTAATATTTTTTGGCAATTCTATAAGTTCTTCACAATAAAAAAGATCCATTGTCTCCAAATTTTGCAACCTTGTAATGGAATTAGGAAGCATCTTAATGTGTCTATTGTGTGAGAGATCGAGATACCTTAAATGCTTCAACTTTCCGATAGAATGTGGCACATTCCTAATGCCAGTTCTATGCAAATCTAACAAGCGCAAGAACTTGAAACTTGAAACAAATGCATCACAAGTTAACTGGTTCCATACCATTTGATTTGAATGCCAATTTTGACATGGCAAAAGAAATGTTCTCATCCTATTTGCTTTAAACAACAAAGTTGGAATTTGTGTTGGTGAGCCTAAATTAAAACCAAATGACACGTGATGGGTTTTTTCATCAATATTTTTCCTATTTATTTCAAAAGTTGTGTTCTCTAGTCCCGCTACTAATATCGCTAGATCATGCATGAGGTCATGTATTTTGAAAATAGGTCTTTCATCCCTAGAATTTTCTTCATCTTTTTGAAAGAATGATCTCCAAAATAATTCCATAAAATGCTCATGACCAGCATCTTCTAAGCATTGGTTTTGACCTAATGGCTTAATGAACCCTTGTGCCATCCATAGCTTAACCAATCTCTCTTTTACAATCACGTAATCCTTTGGAAATAAACTACAATAAGCAAAACATTGTTTCAAATGTGGTGGGAGATGATCATAACTCAACCTAAGTGTTGGTTGGATATCATTTTCATTTACTTTTGAAAATTCATTATTTTTGAAGGACAACCATTCCTCTTCAGATTTTCTAAAGTACAATAGGCTACCTATAGCATTTATGGCGAGTGGAATTCCTCTGCACTTTCTAACGAATTCCATTCCAATATCCTTAATTATGGAACTTTCTAGTTCTTGTCCTTTTTTAAATGCTTTTTGCTTAAATAAAGACCAAGACTCCTTCTCATTTAGACCCCTTAAAAGGTACGTTTCAATAGTTTTTGAACTTTCTGCAACCTTTTCCTCACGTGTAGTCACCAATATTCTACTGCCTCTTACACCACCCTGTAAAATTTCTTTTAACTTATCCCATTTTTTTGAATCATCATTCCACACATCGTCTAATACAAGTAAGAATCTCTTTCCATCAATTTCTTTTTGAAGATCATTTATTGATGCATTCCTTTCAAGGTTTTCTAGTTTCTCACCTTTTGCATATTCTAGGATTTTCTTAACAATTATTTTTACATCGAAATCATCAGAGATACAAACCCACAATTTTCTCTCAAATTCTTTTTGGATTTCTTCATCATTGAACACTAATTGAGCTAGTGTGGTCTTACCTAGTCCTCCGAGTCCAACTATTGAATAAACTGAAACATTTTCTTCAATATTGGAATCCAATAATCGTTCTGTGATCTTCTTCTTATCATGCTCCCTTCCAATAACATTTTCAGCACGTACAAAATAATCAGTCTCCCTCATCAGATCCATTACTTGTGTCTCCCTATGACGTACCTCTATGTGGAACTTTTTATCTGCTACAATGGCATCTAGTTTCTCCCTAATAGCCTTAATCTTATGACCCATTTTAAGACCATATGCAAGTTGGTTCGATTTGGAAAAGAAGATGCGTACCTCTTTCGCTTTCTTATTCTTGGTCATCACTTCCCGTCGTAAAACTTCGGTGGAAAAGTCATCTAGCAAGTCGTCTGCTTCAAAAAGTACATCTTTCAGCTTTGCCACCCACTCCTTGATGGCATGGCTTTGCGCCTGCTGCTCCTCTGCATCCAGAAGCACAGCGTTGATTATTGAAACCGTATTTTTGAGCTTTTCAAGCTCATCTTTGACACCCCAGAGCAGGACAATCTCTTGGAGAGCAAGCTTTCCCAATTGGCCAATGATTCCCTCAGCAACTTTGATGAGAGCTCCTTCCGCCATTGCACGCTAGTATTAGTAGGTGAATGAATGCTAAACGGTAACAGTGAAATCAGTTAAAAGGTAGGCAAAATGAGATCAATTGCTAGAGAAGAGAATGGCTTAGGCAGATTGGCCAATTTATGCAGAACCCTGCTTAATTTATTAGCAAGTTGTGAGTACCGTTGTTATCATATAATATTAAACATTACTTTCGGCATAATGGTAAGATTCAATTCATCACATGGGTTTTCTTTGCTGTCTCTCACTAATTCAATTCATTATGTATTAATTCAAATTACTTTTGGGATAATGCATATTATAATAGTCTTGAAAACAAAGGAGCAGCGTGCACTTGTTAAACATTCTACGACAAATTGCACATGTTGCTGAATCTAAACGCATCTCAAAACATATAGTAAAGTAAACAAACAGTATTTTTTTGGCTCAACGGTAAGATGCCCATTTGGCCATGTATGACTAACGTTAAAAAACTTACGCATAACATGGGTCGTTGTCAGTGGCTCTCGTTTTAGTTCAATGTATTTGTATTAGTTTAAATTATTTTTGGGTTAATGCTCCTTTAAATAGTCTTACTTAGTCTGCGATTTCATACTTGGTGAATTTGACTGGTGATTGGAATTTGTGAAAATAAGAAAATGTAGGTGCACTTGGTCATTATTCCGTGACAAATTATAAACAGAGAGGTTTTGATAATATAAATAGGAATATATTTACATTTTATTATGATCAAAGATTTATTCTTAATTCCTTATCATTTTATCATTTATTCTTAATTCTATATATTTTTAGTCTATGTTCGTTTCTCAAAAAAAAAAAAAAAATATATATATATATATATATATATTTAGTCTATATTTATTCTTAATTCCTTATCATTTCTGTGGGGTCCTAAATATTCAAACAACCTCGGCCCACTCCATAGCCGGCCCAAGGCCCGCGCCGAGGAGAATTTATAGGCCAAGGGTAAAAGGAAAAATCCCAAGCCCTCCAGGGGCCTCGCCGAGGATGCCCACCTCCTCGGCGAACCGACGTTGATGAAAGGAAAATATCTCCCACCCATTAAATGTACTCCACCAACATTCTGGCCGCTTTGATGGTGAAGTGACCAGCGAACCCAGGTGTCTTGGTCACTCCAACTAATAGAAAGCCTACAAAGACGGCTGAGAACTAACATAAAACCTGCAAAAGCAGATGATGGGACAAACCCTTATCCACAGTGACCGGATAACCGACAGATGGACGGCTGAGATTAACTAAAACAATACTATATAACCAAGAGGATTCCCAACATAAAGGTGATTCGGATATGAATCAGTCCTAAGAAAAATGACAGAATATATATCAACTCTAAGAAAAATAGATCCTCGGCATATGCTTCGCAAACACTTAACCAAAGTGATGATCATTCTCTACAAAAACACTTAGCCAAATTTCTTTGATAAGATTCCTATGAATTTCATGTCACCTATTATTTGTTATAAACTTCATATCAACCGTTGTTTACTTCGATGATGCCAAGCCCTTTTACCCACACTCTACAAATTTTTATTGTTAAGGGTTCACTACAAATTGAGTCCCTACAATTGGCGCCATCTGTGGGAAGGACTTGTGCGCTAGCAAGTGCGACGGTTGGTGTAAAAAAATCAAGAGCAACACCTTTTAAAAAAAAAAAGAACGCACCAGACAATACAGTTTATAGCAACAACATTCGTTCAGAAGTCTACAATCACAAGAAACAAGAGTATGTGAAAAGTAAAAAAGATACAAAACAAGTCCACTTCTTTATTAATATATGAAGAAAAAGTTACATCTCTTACAAGTGATACCCGTGGGGCTTGTTCTAAAGCTAACTACAAAGACAGACGCTTAGCAAAGCTGGCAGAGGAACAAAAGATAGAAAGAAGTGAAGCAAGAGAAGAGGAAATGAAGAGGGGGAGACTGGTTGAGGAGAGGAAATAGAAGAGATAAAAGGGAAAAGAGGGAAGAAAGGCAACATAGAAGGCGGAAGAGGCCGCGGCACAGGACGGCTCCATTTCTGGGTTCCGCCTGATTTCCCTCCCACCCCCATCGTTGCCGGCTTGGAGGGTCAGCGGCCCATACCCAAGGGAAGGAGGTTACGTTCTTTCTGAATCCTCCTTCAAACGGTGAGGAGGGCTCCACCTCTGATTAGGTTGAAAAGAGGGAGAATCTTCGGACCTCTCCTACCCCAACCCCAACATGACGTCCAGGGTCGGAGTGCCATCCTCGGCTCCTGATAGGGGCTCAGCATCCTCAGGAACGCCCTTTCCAAGGGCCAATTCATTGGAAGGGGCTCAAACTACTATTTCTTACAGAACCTTTAGGCAATATTATTGGGAGAAGTTTTCGAAGGATGTTTGTCAAGTGTGAAGGAAAAGGTTGCCCTAAGAACGCCTTTTATAGAGGGCGAAAAGTTGGTGAGAGCCAATCCACATTAATTCCAAGGGCGAGATTTCCGGAGGCAATAATTCCACCCAAATTCCCAGAGGGCTTATCTACCGTTAGATTCTCGTAAATCCACGGCTGACATTAATGATGAGGCACCTCATTAATGCGGAGGTACCGAAGCATCAAAACGCGTTACTCAATCAACACAAGAGACGCTTCGTGATCAGAAGGGTCACGTTAAACGAAGAGGCAGAACAGAACAGGGTCTTATCCTACCCCAACTCCAGCTCGCGTGTGTCATTATGTTGCGTGAAAAGTGTATTTAATTAATGTTTATTATAGATTATAGCAATGTAGAATTAAATGGCAACGGATAAATAAATGAGAAAACTAGATACTGGACAGAACCAAAGCATTGCATGGTTCTCGGACCCAAGCCTCAGGGAAAACCAGATACTTCAGATGAAAATGAGAAAACTAGGTACTGGACAGAACCAAGGCATTGCATGGTCCTCGGACCCAAGCCTTAGGGGAAACCAGATACTTCAGATGAAAATGAGAAAACTAGGTACTGGACAGAACCAAGGCATTGTATGGTCCTCGGACACTAGCCTCAGGGGAAACTAACAACTTAAAATGAGAAAACCAGATACTTCAGAAACCAAGTGTTAGATAAAACTTAAGCACTATATGGTCCAAAGACTCAAGCCAACAGGGAGATCACTTCCTCGTAAAATACTAAGTGCTAAGAAAAGCCAAGGTCTTGTATGGTCTTCGGACCCAAACCTATGTTGAAACTGGTCACTATAAGGCAATATAGGCGCTGAACGGAACCAGGGTCCTTGTACTGACCACGGACCCAAATCTACGGCAAAGTCAACCCCTTTGACGCTAAATAATGAGCCCTATCAGGGACGGGAACCACAAGAAACTGAGTGCTAAGGCACAAACGACTTAAACGTACCCCTCCTAGAGGAACCAATAAGAAGCCCAAGCAGAAAAAGGATAAACTAGAAAGATAAAAGCATTGTAAAAACAAGGAAAAATTCCTCGGACAGGCCCTCGGCGCCAGAAACAAATTGCAAGAACAGTTGAAGTAACGGTAACACTGACAGCGAGGTAAGGCTCAAATAGGGCATGAAAATGTGCCGAGAAAGTCAAAATCCTCCTTCCCGCCTTAGAGGTCGTGCAGCAGAATTTTGAGGGGCTATTGTGGGGCCCTAAATATTCAAACAACCTCGGCCCACTCCATAGCCGGCCCAAGGCCCGCGCCGAGGAGAATTTATAGGCCAAGGGTAAAAGGGAAAATCCCAAGCCCTCCAGGGGCCTCGCCGAGGATGCCCACCTCCTCGGCGAACCGACGTTGATGAAAGGAAAATATCTCTCACCCATTAAATGTACTCCACCAACATTCTAGCCGCTTTGATGGTGAAGTGACCAGCGAACCCAGGTGTCTTAGTCACTCCAACTAATAGAAAGCCTGCAAAAACGGCTGAGAACTAACATAAAGCCTGTAAAAGCAGATGATGGGACAAACCCTTATCCACAGTGACCGGATAACCGACAGATGGATGGCTGAGATTAACTAAAACAATACTATATAACCAAGAGGATTCCCAACATAAAGGGGATTCGGATATGAATCAGTCCTAAGAAAAAGGACAGAATATATATCAACTCTAAGAAAAATAGATCCTCGGCCTGAGCCGAGGACAAATATGCTTCGCAAACACTTAACCAAAATGATGATCATTCTCTACAAAAACACTTAGCCAACTTTCTTTGATAAGATTCCTATGAATTTCATGTCACCTATTATTTGTTATAAATTTCATATCAACCGTTGTTTACTTCGATGATGCCAAGCCCTTTTACCCACACTCTACAAATTTTTATTGTTAAAGGTTCACTACAAATTGAGTCCTTACAATTTCAATGAAGAAAGATTTCTTTTTTGGGTAAGATTCTCTCTCTCTTAGAAAAAAATCCCCAACAAAAGTGATAACTAAGCTGTTAATTATGAAATAATTATTATTTTTATGTGGACATAATTATTAATTTAATGAATAACTAAAACATAAATAGAATAAATTCTTAAGTAGCACTTGAAATTAAAAATAACTAAAGGTAGTTGCAACCTGCAAGCGTATTATTACTATATAGTTTTTACACATTAGCCCAAAAGAAGATAGTCTGACTTTGCTACTGTTTATAAATATAATATATAATGAGAATAATAGAACATAAACAAACAAATTCATACCAAAATTATAATTAATGTAAGAAGCATATTAAAAAGAAAAAGAAATTCTACATGAATGGAGTGCGCATCCATGCGCCTTTCACCTTACACTACTCATATATATAAAAGATATTTTATTGCAACAGTTTTTTTTTTTTTTTTTTTTTTTAAGAATCTAAACTTTGAAGTACTTGCAAAACTATTTGCGTGGCCATGATAGTTGATACATTTTCACACCTTGTTATGCGATCCATATGATATTTTTTACCTTGCAGTTACTTTTTTTTTTTTTTTTTTTAATAAATTAGTTAGAAAGAGTGAGTTAATTTAAGTGGAGGGAACCAAAAAAAAAAAGAGTAGATGAAGGTCAAGAATAACATTAGTAAAAATAATTCAAAATGACATGTCAATTAGGAAAGAAAATGAGAGCGTGACTTTATATATAATATAATGAAAGAAAATAATTCATGTGGTTAACCCAATTTAATCTGTCAAGGATCATGTTGACTTCCAATTTTGGGACTAAAACTTTGTTGTCATTGTTTAATGAAAAATAAATTTATTCAACAAAACTAGATAAATCAATACAGGCCATATACGCCTCATGGAAATCACAAACTAAAAACTAGTCTCCTAAATGACTGAACAAACAAACATAATAACCATCCCATCAAAAAAAAAAAAAAAAAAAAAAACATAATAACCATATTCAATACCAAAAACAAAATAACTTGCTGCATTAATTAAGTAACGCTCAAACTTAATTATGGAATTTTTTTTTGACATCAAAGATAGAAAACTATGGAATTTTTTATTTTTTTATTTTTATTTTTTATTTTTATACAAGATAGAATTTCTACTCTAGTCTAATCTAAGTGTATATGTGTGTGAAATTCCCTCCTAGAGATTTAAACCCCAACCCTTGCCCCCATAGTACTAACACATGATATCTTTTATAGCGTACTTAAGAACCTACTGGTTTTATTATTATTATTATTATTATTATTATTATTGGTTAAAAATACAGCGCTGGTTTTGAGAAATACAATTAAATGATGAAACTTTACAATTTTCTAATATCATTTGGTAAGAACAAGACTAAAAAAAAATCATAGCTGTGCTGTGGACTTTGATTATGTTCTCTATTTATTTGAAGATTTCTCCCCAAACATTAGTGTTCTTTGGACATAAAGGCTAGTAGATGACTGTATTCCATGTACGACAGTGGCCAAAGTAGCAAAAGCATCGCTATCTAGGATTATCATTCAAATTAATAAGGGAAATATAAAATAATGGTAAGAAAAAATCCTCAGAGATATTTTTAATAACAGCATAATTAATTATTTTTTTTCGAATTCGACAAAAAAGTAGATCACCAACTCTAGGGATATGATTAATAAAGAGGAAGGCCCTAACCACTTTCCGTAAGATTTCATTAAAAAAAAAAAAAGACCACTTGTATTATGGGATGGTTACACTTTGTCCATTATCCTTATGTACATATGATTGATAGAGTTTATTCAATATTCAATATGAGATATATAAGTTCACATATTATCTATTTGAGAGCTACTCAATGTGATATTCCTTGCCGGCCAGGAGCAGTGGATGCTTTTTGGTTCATAAGTGATACCAATAAAGACTATTTAAATTACAAATAATAAGAATTAAGAACTATTGAAATTAAGGAAAACGAACCTAGTTAATTTCTTGAACTCGTAACCAAGTGAGGTATTAAAACGATTGAAGATTATATGTGGGAATTAAGCTAAGCTACAGGTGGGAGATGTGGTGGCTGCTGGTTTGTCCAACTTGGTTTGGTGTAAATCTCATTTAAATAAAGAATATAGGATTCTCACCCCCCAAAAAAAAAAAAACCGAACTAGGTGATATGTGCATGCTTGACTCACTCAATTTAATTAATTAAAGGTCCAGTTAATAAACGCGGTTAAAGTTGAGATTTTTTTTTGGCAATCAATTTTTTTAAAAAATTTTTTTTATAAGGATGTTGCACAATATTAAAAAATAAAAAAGGCAAGGTCTTCTTTCTAAGCAGTTTAAAGATCTGCGGAGAAACATGTTTGATATAGATACTTTTGATCTATATGGATGTTCTGGCTTTCAATTAAGAGGATGTATTTATTTATTAGCTTTTATTACTTTCCAATATAGTTGGACTCACTCAATCCTTCCTTTAAGGAGTGTAGTTAAACATCTATCATCAAAAGCATTCAATTAATTATTTGAAATTCTTTTGGGGTTACTTGGAAAATGGCCTATGATTTCATACTAGTCATCACTTTAGAAATTGCCTTTGATTTCCGGACCTTGCAAAAATGTGAAGTTTGTGAAATGGACAACCATGTACAAAAAACCTATTCAAGTTGATCTTCTTTCGGTGTTTCCTACTTACATTCAATTACTCAACTAAGGCTCAATTGCTTGAAGAGGTAGTGCTGGACAACTTGTCCAACTACTCCGTAAATTAAAATAATAATAATAATAATAAAATAAAACAAAAATAGAGAGAGAGAGCTCTTGACAAACAAATACGACAAATTTGAGGTTGTTGTAAATAATTTATATATTTTTTAAAATAAAAAATTTATTTAGTTTGACAAATTTGTAAAATACAATACTTGTTCTTCCTATTTTATTTTTGTTCATTAAAATAGTATATAATATTTTCATAGAAATCTAAATAATGATTGTTCTTGTGGTTCAAACTGATGGACCGAATAATTACCCTCGTCTAGGAAAGCCAGCTTGGAAGAAGGAAGTGCATCATGAAAGCTTATCATTCAATGCCTCGGTGGTTACAAATCAGCTAGGAGACCATTGGAACCCCCATAAAGGACTGAATTCAAAACTTGGGACATTACCGAATCAATCTTTAATCCACCATTTAAGAGGAGCAACAGCTACTAAGGAAAAGCCTATATATATATATATATATAGGCTTACCCAATTTAAGGAAGGGACAGACATTCTACTCATTTTTACTGTCACCATTAAGCTCTTTCTATTCCTTGATTTCTATTCACTAACTTTGTCATCGGAGGCTCTGTGGCCGACACCACACCAGTGACCACCCCGAGAGAATTTCCACTCCTTTTTGAATCTTGCAGGAGCTTGGATGAGCATGTGCCAATCCATCTGGACAAACCTACTAACTGACGATTTCCACCTCATCACAAACAAAACATATAAAAATAAAAGAGCAATGATAAAAGCATGATGCTCTCCCTTGACAAACGACTACGACAAATTTGAGACTGCTGTAAATAATTAATAGTTTTTCTTAAAACAAAAAATTTACTTAGTTTGATAAATTTGTAAAATACAAGACTTGTTCTTCATATTTTATTTTTGTTCATTAAAATAGAATATAATATTTTCATAGAAATCTAAATAATGATTGTTCTTGTGGTTCAAACAAACCATATAAAAACAAAAGAGCAATGATAAAAGCATGATTTTAAAGTTTTATATTAAAACAAAATTTCACATTTTTAATTGAAATCGTGTTTAAAAATTAAAAAATAAATAAAGATTTCAATATATGGAGGGTGCTATAAAGAGTGTTTATCAAAAATCTTCCTAAAAAAGAAAATTTTTGTTTGAGTTTTTCTTAAAAAAATTTAACACATTTGGTTAAAAATAGACTAAATAAATTTAGTATATGTTTTGTAGGGTGTAAAAGTAAGAGAATAGAAGATGGTGGAAAGAAAATGAAAGATGAATAGCTATTTTCTCTTATTTTCTAGAGTAAAAGATAGAAAAAAGGAAAAAAACAATGGAAGGATGATTATTCTATTTGGACTTGCTACCTTTTATCTTCCCAAAATTGGAGGAAAGTAGGGGGAAAATGTTTCAAGCCAAAGTGTTTGATTAATGAATGATCTCACTCTCATAATATTTGAAAGCTCGAATATGTGTGAAAACACAAGAGCTATTTAAACCCTCAAATTAAAAATTACGGCTCGGTTGATTTTACTCTAACTTAAACTAAGTGCGGAATAGAATAAATGCGAGCGAACAAACAATGTAACTACTCTAAGCCATATTCATCAAATATCAACAAAAAAATGAAAGCTAAAAGAGTAGGGAAGAAGGATGCAAACACAAGATAACACCACGATGTGTTATCAAAGAGGAAACCGAAAAACTCGGTGAAAAACCTCTCGACCTCCCTCCAAGCGATAAATCGATCTACTAGAGAATAAGTTGAAGTACACGAATTACATAAGACCCTCCAAGCCTAGTCTATCCTATGTACTTGAGCCCTCTAAGCTCCCACTGCTACTAACTAACTTGACGAAGTCTTGTCTTTTTTAACTCTCCGGATCACGCAATTCAGCCCGATTGCATCCACACCAAACAAATGGCTTCTTCCAATGCTTCCCAGCAGCACCAAAACCTCACTTTACACTTAAGATGGGTGTGGTAAATGTTTGGGCTATCAACCTCTCAAGGATTTAGATATGGAGAGATAAGAGTTGAGGAAAACCACAATTGATTGTGTAGAAGATTGTGGGTATGACAATCTCTAACTCCCAAGAGTTATGGCTAGGGTTTTCTCTCTGAAAAGCACTCACCTCAATATGTGAGTAATGATGGTATATATAGTGTGGGTGAAGACATAGTGGAGCAGATATGCCAAAATAGCAAAACAAAATGTTTCGCGGGTATCTTGTGGGAAGGCCTTACCCGCAAAATACTCGCGAAAACCAGCTGTCATAACTCTTCGCATTCCTGTCATGTATTGTGTACATGGCTTCATTTCGCGGGAAGTCTTCTCGCGAGCTACTCGCGAAAACTCGTTTGATCTTCAATATTATCTTGAGTCTTCACACTCTCTCTCACACACAACTCATACAATGAAATCTCACATGAAATACAGGGTATATAAGATTGAACAAAATTACAATCAAATTTAGCACGAAATTAAAGTCAACATAAAATAGTTGTAAATAACAACTTTACAATATTGAATAGGGAAGTTGTATAGTTGAAGAATAAAATGAAGATAACATTTAGGTTTCTATATATCTCTTCCTCTCAATATGTGGGTAATGATGGTATATATAGTGTGGGTGAAGACATAGTGGAGTAGATATGTCAAAATAGCAAAACAGAATGTTTCACGGGTATCTTGTCGAAAGGCCTTACCAGCAAAATACTCGCGAAAACCAGCTGTCATGACTTTTCGCATTCCTGTCATGTGCTGTGCACATGGCTTCACTTTGTGAGCTACCTGCGAAAACTCCTTTGATCTTCAATGTTGTCTTGAGTCTTCACACTCTCTCTCACACACAACTCATACAATGAAATCCCACATGAAATACATGGTATATAAGATTGAACAAAATTACAATCAAATTTGGCACGGAATTAAAGTCAACACAAAATAGTTGTAAATAACAACTTTACAATATTGAATAGGGAAGTTGTATAGTTGAAGAATAAAATGAAGATAACATTTGGGTTGCTATATATCTCTTCCTATTTTGTAGTTAAATGAACATAATCTAGAAATAAGCTTGATCTTGTATCTAGATACACTTGATTATTTTTTTGATATCTTGATTTGGTTTGCTCTTGTTTGAAGTTTATTATTATCATCTGGTCCAATTTGTTGAGGAGAAACTAAAAAAAAATCAATGGAGTCATGAAGATGTGAGTGATTTAATCCCCGCAAGAAAGATAAACATGTAATCCAATAGAAGAATATAATAAGAAATACAATATGTTTTATTTTTAAATCCACTTTTATATCCTTGGGTCAAACACATACAAAGCTATGATTTACCAAACACCCGTATTTTATTTCCCCATGTTAGATTCCTCGCCATATTGCTTGCAGGTTGAACCTGCCAGGTTCTGTTCTTATAATAATAAACAAACAATAGTTTTTTTTGGACATAAATAAAGGTTAGATGACTGTATGCCATGTATGACTGTGGCCAAAATAACAAAAGCATCGCTATCTAGGATTATCATTCAAATTTTAATTAGTAAGGGAACAGTCAAAGATACAAGATTTGACTTTAGGTTTTTAATAACTACATAATAAAATTTTTTTTTTTCGAATTCGACAAACAAGTAGATCACCAACTCTAGGGGTATGATTGATATAAAGGAAATGCCCTAACCACTTTCCGTAAATTTTCTTTAAAAAAAAAAAGTACCACTTGCATTATGGGACGGCTACACTTTGTGCATTATCCTTAAGTGCGTATGATAGAGTTTATTGTGTCAATATGAGGCATATAAGTTCACAAATTATCTATTAACTATTTGAGAGCTATCATTCAGTGTGATATTCCCTGCCCAGAGTAGCGGATGCTTTTTGGTTAATAATTGATATAAGCAATAAAACTATTTAAGTTACCTATAATAAGAACTATTGAAATTATTAATGAAAACGAACCTAGTAACTTCTAGAGCTCATAACCAAGAGGTATTAAAATGATTGAAGCTTATATGTGAAAATTAAGCTAAAGGTGGGATGTGGTGGCTGGCTTTTGGTTTGGAGTAAATCTCATTTAAATAACGAATATAGGATTCAAAAAAAAAAAAAAAAAAAAAAAAACGGAACCTAGGTGGTAGGTACATGCTTGACTCATTCAATTTAATTAAAGGTCTAATTAGTAAGCGTTAGTGTATTGATTAAGGTTGAGTTTTTTTTTTTTTTTTGGGTAGCAATTGACTTGTTTTTCTAAGGAGTTGCGCAACATTTTAATTAAAAAGAAAAAGAAAAAGAAGACAGGGTCTTCTTTCTAAGCAAATATTAAAGATCGGTGGAGAAGCATGGATGATATAGATACTCCTTTATGTGGATGTTCTGGCTTTTAGTTAAACGATGAGCCTTGTTGCTAAATTAGCAACTCCTCATGCACAAAGTTCTTAGAATCTAGTGGAAAAAAAGGTTTAAACCACAAGATTCAATATATTGTAATTATCTCAACAACAAAAAAGTATTTGTTGATTAGTTTTTATTACTTTTCAATATAGTTGGACTTGTTCGATTCTTCCTTAAGAGTACAATAGTACACCCATTAACAAAAGCCTTCAATTAATTATTTGTATCTTTTTCAGGTTACTTGGAAAATGGTCTACAATTTCATACTACTCATCACTTTAAAAATGGCTTATGATTTCCAGGTGTTGCAGAAATGTGAATCTTGTGCTTGGAGGCCCTGAACAACCAATATGCAAACAACCTATTCAAGTTGATCTGCTTACGGTGTTTCCTACTTAGCACCATTTTCAAATGCTTGCATTCAATTACTCAACTAAAGCTCAATTGCTTATTATAGAGGTAGTGCAATTCCATCAAAAAGAAAAAAGAGGTAGTGCAACTATGACGTGAAGGCCCATTTATAAAGCCCAAGCTGCCATAAGGCCCATGACAATACCGAAACCTCTCTATGTATCCATTCGTCCTAAGCCCACTGTATACATAAACTGTCCAAGAAATATCGCAAAAGGCATAAGCTACCGTATCCGTAGTCATACTGTTAACATTGACTAGGTACGAATTTAAAATTGTACCGATATTATTCCCAACACTCCTCACGTCACGATTTGATAATAATAATAAATATAAAAAAAAACACTTACTAATCATTGGATTTAATAAAATATAGGAAAAATAATAATAAAATGAAGTACGAATGATCTAATCAAAGGTGGTAAGTTCACGACCACTACTCCCAAATCCTTTAACGACTTTTTTTTTTTTTTTTTTTGGGTTAAGTGAAAATGAAAAATAATAGATAAGACTTATAAATGTTAATCCCCTAGACCTTCTTAAATATGACAAATTATAGTTTATAAAAAATATAAGATTTTCTAATTTAAACTATTTATATTTGTTATTTGAAAGTGTTTTAAATTTTTTAAGTTTTTTTAGAGGAAGGATAAAGTATTTTACATTCAATTATTATATAAGGCGAAATATTTTGTAAATAATATAATATGCAGTTACAATTTGTTTCTAGTGTTACTTACAAATGGTTCATCCATCTTGAATGACCTAAAAAGAAGCCAGATATAAGTAAATCCGTCACTTATATTAGAAAAAAAAAATACATTTTTCTTTTATGGAAATAAAAACACATTTGGGTTTATGTGTAATAGAGAATTCAAACAAAAAACATACCTGCATAAGCTAATTTTGTAGTGTTGTTACCATAAATACTTCTCCCACAAATATTATCGCAATATCACCAAGTGCTGATTTTCACTCTGACAAGATGAGAAGTAAAACATCCAAAATGCATCACCACATCAACTTGGTTTGAGAAACAAGGATGTATTTATTTGAATGAAGAAACATATGAATGATTTGCCATATTCTTTCTCCTAATATGTGAAGAAAGCATGTGAGGAATGAAAGTTCTATTAGCTGACAAAGAAAACAAGAAACCACTGCTCGATAATTAATTACCATTGAGTTATTGACTTGTTAAACAACTTCAACGCCCAAATATTTTGGTAAAGAATTGATTTTTAAGTTCATATTCTTTTTTTTTTCTTTTTTTCTTTTTTTGTCAGTTTGTTTTGAATAATGAAAATCAATAACTAATGAAAAAAATTTAGCTATAAATTTAAAGTGGGTGCAAAAGAAGATTTTTTTTTTTTTTTTTTTTTTGTATAATGAAATTCAAAACTTGAATCTTCTTCTTTTGGTCGAGTTAGATCTCCAACCAAGTTTTGGATGTGGGCAAGCCAATCATCACTCTTGCAACTTCCACTAAGATGGGACAATTCCAAATTGTTAGTGTCTTCAAATACGTAAGGCCAGACAATGATGTCAAATTGGGGCAATCCAAAATCTCAAGTGATTGAAGAGATGATGTTGCAGATCCACTTCGGCAAAGTCTTCAAACTTAGACAATTTGAAATCTTGAGATTTCGTAGAGAGGTGGCATGTTGAAGTCCCACTGGAAGAGAGGCCAATTTTGGATGATCGTAAAATCTTAGATTTTGAAGCTTCCTTAGGCATTGCCATTCCAATTCCATCCCAATTATAATTAAATAACACAAGTTCCTCAAATGCAGTGAGATGTTGTATAGTTTGAAAGATAAGACCATCATTGCCTTCCATTAGACTAATATGCAAAGATTTTAATTTGGAGAGAGGGGCGAATGAGGCGGTAAGTGTTGAAGAAGAAGAAGAAGAAGAAGAAGAAGAAGACTACGAGTAGAATAGATTGACTCTGCTATTGTTTTTGTTGTTGTTGTTGGGTGTTCCAAAGATGCCATATTTATCATTCCCATTGATATTGTTTGCTCCAATGGCCTCAAATTAGAGTTCCCCAAATATAGTTCTTCAAGATAGGAAAATAAAGGCATAGAATACAGTTTAGGGCAATGATAAATACATAGAGAAGAAAGATGAGTAAATGAAGGGAGAATTCTTTGCCTTCAAGATTGCAATTGTTGATATTCCCCCATAATTATCATCATCATCCACCTCGTTGGAGTCCCTCCTCCTCTTCCACCATCCCTTTAGGTTAGGACAATACCTAATTTGAAGGAACTCTAGGGATGGAAGGTTAACACTCTCGGATATTAGTGATACATACTCAAGAGAAGGAAAGTCAATCAACTCAAAAAGTTTTGAGAGAAGAAAATTGATGCAATGGTGCATAATTTGGCATTTCTTAATTGAAATTGACATTAGGTGTACGAGGTATTTTAGTGACGAAAGCTAACTTGGATATCTCACTCCCATGTAGCCTTTTAATTTCAAATGTTTAAGATTAGGGGTGGTTCCAAAGCTTCTATTGACTTCTCATCGTACCCAACATCCACTTCATCAACATCTCCTTTTATCCACTCTAACGCTAAGCCTTCAAGGTGTTGCTTCTCTTTCAAACTTGCAGCCTTACATTCTAATTCAGTATCTTTATCATGTCTCAAATTTTTAATCATAATATTTTCTCTCAGATGGTTTAATCCATGAAGTTCCTTCAATTCACCACCACACCTAGAGTCCGTACTCAACACATACTCAGCTAGTGACTAGAGATTAGTCAATTGCCCTAGTCCTCATGGCATATGAGTCAAACTCCAGCACCCATCAATGTTAAGATGCCTAAGATTAACTAATTTAGTAAAATTTCTTGGCAATTCTATTAGTCCTCTAGAGCAAGAGAGATTTAATGTCTCCAAATTTTGCAACCTTGTAATGGAATTAGGAAGCATTTTTATGTAATTGTTCCCTGAAAGATTGAGATATCTTAAAATCTTCAACTTTCCAATAGAATGTGGCACACTGCTAAGTGCTAATGCCAGTGCCATTCAAATCTAACAGGCGCAAGAACTTAAAACTTGAAACAAATGTATCACAAGTTGATCGGTTCCATACTCGTGATTGGTTCCATACCACTTGATGTGGATGCCAAGCTTGACTTGGTAAAAGAAATGTTCTCATCCTATTTGCTTTAAACAACAAGGTTGGAATTTTCAATGATGAGCCTAATTTAAAACCAAATGAATCGTGATGAGTTTTTTCACCAATGTTTTCCCCATTTATACCGAAAGTGATGTTCTCTAGTCCAACTACTAATATTGCCAAATCATGCATGAGATCATGTATTTTGAATTTAGGTACATCGTCCCACCAATTTTCTTCAACTTCTTAAAAGAATGATCTCCAAAGTAATTCCATAAAATACTTATGACCAACATCTTCTAAACATTGATTTTGACCTAACAGCTTAATGAACCCTTGTGCCATCCATAGCTTAATCAACATCTTCTTTTCAATCTGGTAATCCTATGGAAATAAACTACAATAAGCAAAGCATTGTTTCAAATATGATGGGAGATGATCATAACTCAAGTGTTGATAGGATATCTGTTTCTTTTTTATTTACATTTGAAAAATCCTTATTCTTGAAGGACAACCATTCTTGTTCTGAGTCTTTAAAGTACAATAGGCTTCCTATAGTCATTATGGCGAGTGGAATTCCTTTGCACTTTCTAACAATTTCCATTCCAATTTCCGTAATTCTTCAATTTTCTGGTTCTTGTCCTTTTTCAAATGCCTTTTGCTTAAATAAAGACCACGACTCCTCTTCGTTTAAACCCCTTAAAAAGTATGGTTCAATAGTTTTTGAAATCTTTGCAACCTTCTCCTCACGTGTAGTCACCAATATTTTACTACCTCTTTCACCACTCAATAGAAGTCTTTTTAAACTATTCCATTTTTGTGAATCGTCTAATACAAGTAAATATCTCTTTCCATCAATTTCTTTTTGAAGATCATTTATCAATGTGTTCATTTCAAGGTTCTCTGGTTTCTTTCCTTTTGCAGATTCTAGGATTTTCTCAACAATTATTTTTACATCAAAATCATTAGAGACAAACGCCCACAATTTTTTATCAAAATGTTTTTGCATTTTTTCTTCATTGAATACCAATTGAGCTAATGTGGTCTTCCCTAAACCTCCAATTCCAACTATCGGAAGAACTGACACATTCTCTTCAATATTGGAATCTAATAAATAGTCCATGATCACCTTCTTATCATTCTCTCTCCCAATAACATCTTCAACACGTACAAAAATAATGATTCTCCCTTACACTATTGACTTGTGTCTCCCTAGGACGTTCCTCTAAGTGGAACCTCCTATCAGCTGCAATGGCATCTAACCTCTCCCTAATTGCCTTAATCTTATGACCCATTTTAAAACCATATGCAAGCTGGTTTGATTTGGAAAAGAAGATGCGTACCTCTTTTGCCATCTTGTTCTAGGTCATTACTTCTTGTCGTAAAACGTCAGTGGAAAAGCCATCCAGCAAGTCATCCGCTTCATATAGTACATCTTTCAGCTTTCCCAACCAATTCTTGATGGTATGATTCTGCCGCTGTTGCTCCTCTGCATCCACAAGACAAATAAGTCTTGTGCCTCACCACCCATTGAGTCCACTCAGCTGCAAATTTCAAATTTCCAAAATATATTAACAATTTAGATGATTATCAAGATGAAAGGATCATCTAAAGTACAGTCATGGACTAGAAGTTAGAACCTCAAGCAATGTATCAGTAAAAGACCAGCATAGGCAAGTTCAGGTGCAGCTATTATTTCTTCAATTCTTGCACCACCTTTCCATATGCAATATTATATTTGATGGAGGATGAAAAGAACAAGGGTTCTTGGTTGACAAGACCAAATTTTCCCTACTCCATTTAATCTGAAAATTTTTGAGATTAATATTATTCATAAGAACTTTGCCCACCTGAAGATCATTGTATCACTTTGAAGAACTGATAACTGCTGACTTCCCACGCTTTTTCTTTGTCCAACAAAAGCTCAAGTTTTGCCATCTGGAATATAGAAACAGAATCAATTAAATATATTTTCTCATTTAATAAAGTTAAATGATTGAAATAAACATAATTAATTTCTGTATCTAAATTTATGTGATCTAATATCTTTCCTATTGTGTCATAAGCATTGATGTTTGATCTAGCAGAAAATGAACTTGTGTGGGAAGCCGCAAGGCCTAGAGACCAAAACTAAACCATCCTTGTGGTAAGAAAAAAAGGCATAATAATTGCACATATACATTCATATGTTGTGGTTGCACACATCTTCATTAAGGAACTTAAGCTACTAAAGTATCTAATACTTTGCTATTGCTGCGTATATAACTTTGGAACCAACTCTGTTTGGAGAAAAGGCATAATCAGATACAATAAAAATCAGCAATACTTGAAACAAAAAACAATAATGAAGTTGTTCAATTATAATTGATAAATTTATAGAGGACTGAGTTTAAAATGATATGAATGAACATGTGGAAGTATTAGGAATTTTAGATCCTTATAGTCTTAGTTGCTATGTCTAGGATTTGAGCAGTCACATGGATTCATGTAACGTATGAACCTTGCCCATTAATGCCTGGCATTTTACTGATAAGTGAGAGAAAGAGATGTACAAAATGTTTTGTTGACTAAAATAAAATGAACTCATCATTACAAGTGAGTATTCACTGTAGTTTATTGTTCCACTGATAAAGAATTTAAGACTTTTTAATTTCAATTTTTTTTTTTTTTCCTCCTACATTTTTTCTGTAGCCAAATGGAGCTTAAATTTAAATAATCAATCACTAAAATTGTTGACGCTAACTTGAAATGTCAAAATTATGTGTTAATCCAATCTAAATGATTACCCAAATACCTCATTAGGGGGCACCTCTTCCAACTTTGCCTCTTTTCTTAGTATTCTCAATGAGGCTCAAAAGTCAAGCCAAATACATCACCTCCTTAGAACATTGAAAAGAAATACTCGATCTCTTTAAAGAAGTGAGGTTATCATAATCAAGCATATTGTAGAATCCCCCCTGATTTCCCCAACCATCTCCTGAATTGCTACTTGTCTATACATTTCCCTTTGATAATCAAAGAAACAAGCGAATAAACTTGAAAACAGCTCAAAACTTTCAAATAAACAAACTGAATTTATATCCATGAACACAACCACTCGTAGTAAGAACCCAACTAGACCACAGTAATGTCCATATAGGTCAATATGATCTAAATTTGATAGTTATAAAATCCTAACATGGTAAAGCAAGATTTGTATTGAATACTTAGGAGAATGATGTTGGAATTATAGTGCAGGAATCTTGTGGTCTATTACAAATAAAACTTACTTATTGTTTTATTTAATATGAGATGATGCAACCATTTGTAGAAAAAAGAAAAAAGAAAAATAAGATATGAAACATACAGGTAACAGTGCTGGAGATGTCAGAGCTTCAATGGCTAATATTTTGAAAAACACCACAACAATTAACAAGAGATATTTGCCACCACCATCGTCATTAACTGCTTTACAAACTAACATTGAACTTGTTTCAGATTGGATAAGCCAACAAAAGATAAACAAAAACCAGGATTTAAACACAAAAAAAATCCGAGATAGGCAATAAGTATAGATTACCCCCAATAAGAGAAAGATCATGCAGCAAAGATCATTTTGTAATCCAAATAATAAGCAGTCAGGTATTAATTCAGCCAGCATATTTTTCCATATCATGTGGGAAGAAACCAAATTCAGGATGAATAATTATCATATGAAAGTAAGAAATGTAATTTCAATGTATTGCAGAGTTTCAAGGCAACAAATTGAGAAATTCAGCATATGAAATCAGACAAGTTTAAAATACTCAAAACGTCAGAACGCTTATAAAGAATAATAAAAAGAAAGCATAAAATTGAGATTTCATTCTTGTGTTTTATCCTTGACAAATAACACTAGAATATATGTGTTTATGAAGGATCTCGGTTAATGATTGACATATGTACTAAATGAAGTCAAAGATGCAACAAATTCTGAAACTTGTTCTCACAAATACAGTTCCACTATCAAATATAAGAGAACATACTTATGCCATTGTAGCCATAAGTGGGATAGCCACTGACACTCATTCTTTTTAAGAAGGAAGGCTATCATATCCAAGCACGTTGTAGCCATTTTGGATTTCAGAGTTTAAGCTCCTCTTTTCGAATATGAATTCAGTAGGATGCTTATCAATTTTGGCTTAATAGAAAAAATAGAAGTTAGGATTTTATAATCATTGTCTTCCCAAAGTTTCTCACTAACCAGGGGCACAAAATGAATATTATCCCTGAAATATATCATTTCTAGAAAAAAATCTAAGCTATGTTTTGGTGCAAACTATTCTATCAAATAAAAGTTACTGACAGTAAATTTCATATACTTAAATATGCATAATCATTAATTAAACCATTAAGTTATTAAAATCTTGGGGCTCACCTCTCTCTCCATCTGACTACCATGATAGTGACGGCGGAGGAGTCTCAAGACTGCTCGATTTGTTTGGAACAGTTTGAGGTCGGTAGTGAGGCTAGAGAGATGCCATGTAAGCATAAGTTTCATTCTGCGTGTACCCAAAATTGGCTCCGCGTTCGTAGATCGTGTCCTCTTTGCCGATTCGCTATGCCTCTAGAGGAAGAAGAAGAAGAAGATGAGCACCATCAACAAGATCAACCCATCTGGGTCCGCGTAGACCGGTCCATTTTAATTTGTCATATACTGGTTGTTCATCTCGGTCCGTATTGCATTCAAGTTTTTAATTCGGGCTCAAATCGTTTTCGTCGAGTTGATTCGGGTTTGAATTTGGGCTCGGATGTTGTTTCGGTTACGGATATGGATTTGGATTCGGATACGGTTACGGATATGGATATTGATTAAGTTTGATGACTCGTCAACTCGATCTGCAAGGAATGGAGTTCTGAAGACATGAATAGAAAAACTAGTTATTTAAAAGAAAGATTCATAGTTTGTGACATAGCTGTTCTTAGTCAAACAGTTAATCAAAATTAAAATTTTCTTTTTTCCTTTCCAAAGAGTATGTTTTTTGTTTATCTGTTTTAATTAGTTTTTTCCAATGACTTTTGTATTTTAATATTTTATTGCATTATCTTTCAAGGTCGAAAGAGTGTTTTTTTGAGATTATGTGTAGGGGCGGAACTATCTAGAAGGCCCCCCAAACTTTTCAAGAATTAAATTTTCACCACTTTAATTAACAAATATATGTTTCCCTCCTCCCTAGAACTCTTCATATTTCTTTTATCAATACCTTAAATTAAATTGGTTAAATTTTAATATTTGTTTATTATTTTGAACCGACATTTTAAAAAATTTAGTTTCGCCCCTAATGATGAAAATGGATAACTTCACATTATAAAAAGAGAAAAATCTTCACTTTTTATCAAGAGATTTATAATTAAGTATAAATATTTTATTATATTGAATTAGTCTATATTGATTCTCTATAATTTTGAGGGAACACTTATTTTTTTTAGTTAAAACCTTTTTATTTACTTAAAAATAATGAAACAAAAGAGTGCCCAGTTAAGTATAAATATTTTATTTTATTTTTTAAAATTAGTAAAAATGAAATAAGATGAAAAGAAAAACCCTTCAAATCTCTATCTTTGCCTCTTTTTCTCTCATTGGATTCGCTAGCTATTGCAAAACAAAAATCATGCATGGTAAGGGAAGACAAGGCGCCTAAAGGGATTTTGGAGCCTCAGACAACATTTAAATTGAAGATTTTATATATTTAATTTTTTTTTAAGATCTTCTAATTTGTTTAGATTTAAAAAATTTTAGTTTTTGTTGTTGAATTTCTTATTCATTTGTGAGTTGTTCATCTAAATTTTTTTGTAACTTTTTCTGAAAAATTTCTTATTCGTTTGTGAGATTTCACCTAATTTTTATATATATATATATATATATTATCATATTGTGTTCAATGCTAGCAACAAATTATCTAGAGAACCCTTTTGATACTTGATTAATTTTCACAAAACTTAATTTTTGTTGTTATTAACAACTAGTGTGTGTGTATATATAATTACAAAGATAAATTAAAAAAAAAAATAAAGAACAAAGAAATGGGTGGATGGTGGTCCATCGTCCAACTAAGCTTAGGTTTTTTTTTCTTTCTTCTTTTTCTTTTGTTGTCATTGTCATTAAAAAAACAATTTCTATTGAGGAATGTTAGGGACTCAACTAAATGTCACAACATTCTTAAATTAGTAAAGCGAGAAATTTAAATTAGAGATTTATGGTGGCCCATGAATGAGTTGACATGTTAATTTAGGAATGTTGTTAATTTATTGTGAAATTTTGTTGTGTTCACATCATTACTTTTTTTTTTAATCTGTTAGCTAATATTTTAGGCTTAAATTATACTCTTATTAGCTAATAGTTAGCATCATTTTTCAAGATGTAGTGAAGTGCAATTGGGACGTGAAGGCCCATTTATAAAAGCCTAGTTCATTGCTTAAGCTGCCATAAGGCCCATGACAATACCAATACCGCACCATATAACCATTTGTACTAACTCCTAAGGCCTCTGAACATAGAGCCCATAATATATAGATTATAGAGTCTGTCCATTAATATTGCAAAAGGCAAAAGCTACAAACTCTTGCATTCAAAACTAAAAAACAACTTATTTAACTGAAACTGAAAACTTTTTACTGAAAGTATTGTAAATAAAACTAAAATGTAGCTGAAATAGTACAATAGGATCCATAAATAGTACCAAAAAGTACAATAAGACTCATGAATATTATCAAAAATAAGTTGAATAGTAAAAAAATGACTTTTTAAGCTAATGTCAAATGCATACTAAGAATTTCTCTCTCTCTCTCTCTCTCTCTCTCTCTCTCTCTCTGTGTGAAGTAGTGAAGTGCAATATCATTGGCAATAGATGATATTTTGGAAGGCCAAGTCATCAACCTGTTAAGCCAAAGATTGTCAGAGAAGTTGCAATTGTAATTGAAGATGATCAAAGCCAAAAGCTTACAAATAAAAATGAGTTATCAAGGTCCATTGTCAATACTTGCTAATATGAACATCAACCTATGGTTTAAGTCCAACGCAATCTACCATATAAGAATTGATTAAAAAAATTAAGATGAAAATGTTCTATATTCTATTTTCAACACAAACTGAAGATAAGACAGAAACATTAGCAATTCAATATGAAACAACTCAAACCTGCACTAGTAGGAAAAAAAAAGGGGCCTTGTATAATATTAGGAGGAGTTGATTGCACCATTTCTTATTATAGGTAGGTGAAAGAATAAACAAATAGGTTTTGGGCTATGTTTTAGATGAATTTGAGAAATGGGCTGAATATACGACCCAATTTCTACTTTTTGGTTTTTTGCTTTTGTTTTTTCTTAAAAAATAATAACTTGATAATTACGTCAAGAGATGAGAGATTTGAACCCTAAGAATTTCATATGAAAACACCAAAAAGTATCGATTAAACAAAGATCAAGAAACTCCAAATCAACTAAAGATCAAAAAATTTCGAAATAACATTAGAATTTGCTTCTTTAATTATTATTATTTTTTGTCTATAATATTAAGAAACTCTAAATCAACTAAAGATCAAACAATGAGATTAGCTTCTTTAATTTAATATATGTTTTTTGGGGATTTAATTTAATATGTGCCTTTTTAGGGTGTGGGTGAGAAGGCCCAACGCCACATGTTGGGCCTGAGGCCCAGTTCAAATACGACTCTCTGTCCGAAGAGGTTAGAAGTATCAATGCTCTGCCATCCTGGTGGGAGTGCAGCCCATAAGGAACAAACGCTCTGTCCGAAGACAACCTGGTTAGGCCGAAGGGACCATACCCAACGGAGCTGCCTAGAACTTGATCGAGTAGACATGCTGAAGATCTCCCTGCCAGGGCTGAGCTTCGGGCATGTCTAACTGCGTAGCTATCATGAAATATCTTGCCAATAAAGCTGCCACCGCCACATTTAATGCACTGCAGCAACTTTTCTGGCCGCATTTATGTGGAGAAGACACCTGAACAATGTGTCTTCATCCACCACCACTCACTGCAGGTTAAAGCAAACGGCTGATGTGACTAGTACTCAAGTGGGCGCCTAGATGGAGGACAAGTGTGCGGTGAAGATGGGAAAGGGTGTATATATAAGGGAAGCAAGTCTCACAGAGGTGGGGGAGGAAAAAATTTGTATTCACGAAGCTTTTAAATAATGAGTCTCTTCGGACTAAAGGGATTAATCTTGTGGAATACTTAACTCAATCTTTTGCCTTTCATTATTGGTTTTGTTCATCTGGACCGTTGCTAAATCCAACACTAGCCCAGTTGTTTAACCCATTCTCTACAAATTTATTGTGGGAAATTTGGTGGGCTCACCATACAGAGAGTTGGTGCCTGGCCCAACGAATTTGGACCCTACATAGGGATTTAATGATTCAAAGAAAAAGTTGATTTTGGCAACTAGAAGTTGATTTGTACTACACTCTCATATGTTGAAAATGTAGCCATTAAGCTAAACCACGTAATCCCTGTGTATTTTTGTGTTCTCTATTTTATGCTTCCACTTTTGCAATTATTCTAACTTATTCAACATTGTATATCAACACTAATATTTAAAATAAATAATTAGAAGTTTTTCTTAGAAATGCTAGGAAGTACCAGTTAACTTCATGAGCTCACAACTAATTGCAATAATAATAAAATGGTTGAAGATTAAATGTAAGAATTAAGACACACATTTAGGATGTGGTGGGCTGGTGATTTCAAATTTGTCCAACTTATTGGTTTGGTGTCAATCTTGGAATGACTCTCATTTAGTTGGTAGCTCTCATTTAGTTAACCAACCATAGCATAGAGCCAACTCCAATCCTTCTACATGTGCAAGCTAAGACTCCTACTTGTATTAAAAGTCTATTAATTAGTCTAGGGTTTAGCCTATTATATATAGTCATGTTATGGTTTATTGTAACACAAGATTTGTATTACTCTCATAGGTTAAAAATGTAACCCTTAAGATATATTTCAAATGCATGCAATTTTATTTCTGAAAGTGAAGGAGCAAAGTAATTTGGTGAAGCATCACCCATGCTGATCATTATCACCAATTGCATGCTTGGGAGTCCTTTAAGAACACTCTACCTACCCATTTTGCCTATGTTCTTTTTTGGGGGTACTCGTTTGATTTTTCTCTTAATTGCAGTAAATTTTGTCAAGCAAAACTTGCCTTTCCTTTAAGTAACAAATTCCTCATTATATTTATGGCAAAATTTAGGTGTAATATATTAAGCTTTTCAATCAAATTTGGTTACATTAACCAACAAAATATAAACAATTATATCTTTCCTAAGAATAATTAAATTTAATACAAATATATATTTGAATTTAATTAAATAACATAATATACCCCTATATTTGAGGTTTAGTGACAGTAAATTCAGTGAAACGAAACTTGCCTTTCTTCTTATTGAAAACGTCATTGTTATATTTATACTTCTAAAATATATTTTAGTCCATATAAAGAGCTTGAAGTTTGACTTTAGTTCCTAAACTTTAAATTTTTTTTATTGTCCTTCAATTATAGAAAACATTATACTTTTTGTTCTTCTGTCGAATTTCGTAAACTTTAATCCTACATGTCTAATTAAGTAGTATTATCTTTAGCATTAGAGAGTTTGACACGCTTTTCCTAAATGATCCCATCGTTACATTACATTAAAAAAAGAAAAAAAAAAGGAAAGAAAAAAAAAAAAGAAATACACAGGAGGTGAACTAGTAGCACGAAACCAAATACTAGTGACATATGGTATGAAAGCTTAAGGAGAAAAAATGTAACGTTTTCAACAATTTATAAACAAAAAAAAAAAATAACTATCTAAATTTTAGGAACAAAAGAAAAATGACATGAAAATTTTAGGGATGAAAACAATATTTTTTTTCCTATTTATATATACACAAAAGTAAAAAGAAGTTGACAAATATATTCTCTTATTTATTATAGCATTTAACCAAACCTATTTTTTGAGAAAATAATTTGATTCCCTATAATTTTGAGAATATATATATATATATATATATACAGGGGCGGCCCAACTAATTTGAAGGCCTAAGGCGATATATTTAAATAAAGCCTCTTTGTTATCACTTTTTTTACAAGTCTTTTTTGCTATCACTTAAATAATATTTAACGAGTGTTTAATATCATTTTTTTTATAACAAAATGTGTGTGTGTGTGTGTGTGTGTGTTTTTTTTTTTTTTTTTTTTGTAATATGCTTTCTTTTTTGAAAAAATTGCTAAAGCTATAAAATATTCTATTATTTAAAAAAAAATTACAAACAATGTAGCAATGATGTAATTAGTGACACTTCAAGAAAATAATAAACAAATATTTGAATGAATGATGTTAGGGTATTATAAATTTTATAACATGAGACTTACAAGGATATATCACCAATTACAAAAAGTAATTCAAAAATGCATTTAATAAGTTGTTTACGATCACAAATCATATTAATTGTTACATCAATTGTAAAGGTTTTGAAGTAAAATTTATAATATTTCTAGCATTTTTCTACCTGAATTATTTTTTATAATTAATGACACATATTTGTAAAACTCACATATTTAAAGTTGTATAATCTCTAACATTATTTAATTCTTTGGAACTTCTTAAAAGTAGAAAAAAAATGTAAAACTATTTTTTCCCTATTTTTTGAGAAAATAATTTGATTCTCTATAATTTTGAGAATATGTGTGTGTGTGTAGGGACGGCCCAACTAATTTGAAGGCCTAAGGCGATATATTTAAATAAGGCCTCCTTGTTATCACTTTTTTTATAAGTCTTTTTTGTTATCACTTAAATAATATTTAACAAGTATTTAATATCATAAATTTTTCTTTTATAACAAAATGTGTGTGTGTGTTTTTTTTTTTTTTTTTGGTAATATGCTTTCTTTTTTGAAAAAAAATTCTAAAGCTATAGCAAATTTTATTATTAAAAAAAAAAACTTACAAACAATGTAGCAATGATGTGATTAGTGACACTTCAAGAAAATAATAAACAAGTATTTGAATGAATGATGTTAGGGTGTTATAAATTTTATAACATGAGGCTTATAAGGATATATCACCAATTACAAAAAGTAATTCAAAAATGCATTTAATAAGTTTTTTAAATTTATAATATTTCTAGCATTTTTCTATCTGAATTATTTTTTATAATTAATGACACATATTTGTAAAACTCACATATTTAAAGTTGTATTATCTCTAACATTACTTAATTCTTTGGAACTTCTTAAAAGTAGAAAAAAAAAATGTAAAACTATTTTTTCCCTATATATCCAAACAAAATATATCAATTTTTGCCCAAAATTTGCGAGCCTTTCTCTAATAGGGGGCCCTAGGCGATGGCCTAATTGGCCAAGGCCTAAAGCCGGCCCTATATATATATATATATATATTTTAAGGAAGAGCTTTCAGTTAAAAGAGATATTTGTTAATTAACTTTTACTACATTCCAATAAAGTCGGACTCACCTAATTCGTTTTTTACGAGTGCAATGGAATGTTCACTAACAAAAGCCTTCAATTAATTATTTGTTATTTTTTGGGCTACTTAGAAAATGGTCTATGATTTCCAGACCTTGCAAAAATGTAAATTTTGTGCACATAGACAACCATGTGCAAATTACCTATTCAAGTTGATCTACTTTCGGTGTTTCTTACTTATCATCATGATCAAGATGCTTGCATTCATTATTTCAATTACTCAACTAAAGCTCAATTGCTTATTGAAGAGGTAGTGCAACTGTGACGTGAAGGCCCATTTATAAAGCCCAAGTCAATTACTCAAGCTGCCATAAGGTCCATGAAAACACGAAAACCACTTCATGTAGCCATTCAACCTGGGTCCTCTGAATTTAAAGCCCATCATTTTAAAGTGCAAAAGTTATAACATCAAATATCATATCATATCCGTATCCGTATTCGTATCCATGTTTCTTTCCCTCTTGTTACTTAATAGAGCCATTGTTAACATTGTTTGGTCTCTAATAGACTAATTTTAAATTGTACGGATATTATTCTCTACTTTTCTCACAATTTGATAAAACAATAACACATATACTAATAATAGAATTTAAAAAAATACAAAAAAACAAATTAAACGAAATTTGAATGATTTAAATTAAAGAAGAAATAAGCAACTTATTATGAATGTTCATGGTCTAGCTTACAGTTGAACATGCTTTAAAATGGAAATTCAACCAAAGAAAAAGAAAAATCAGGATTGCTGGAATTAATATTATATTGTAGCCTTGATCATGTTTTTTGCTAGCTTTTGGATTAAAAACTACTCTAGCTGGTGGAATAACAGGTTGCAGCTACAGCAACTATCCAATCATCTCTAATCATCAAGTTGTTCAAGCTATTAATATGTGAGAAATTTTCAATTTGCCTATGTTGTGTACTAAAATTTGAGGTGAATTTATAAATTATAAAAGACCACCTGTTAGAAACCCTAGCTTCTACTATATATATATATATATATGTATGTATGTATGTAATCTTTTCAAGATAACTATAGATTTCAATTGATTGTTCTATTTGACTGTTAGGAAAGATACACTATTGTAAAGGGACTCTAGAATTGCATATTCAAAATTTGCTGATGATGCCCAAAACACTACAATCTGTTGTGTATTTTATTTGCAACCTAAAGGGCAAAAAGCAAAAAGAGTAGGAGGAATCACTCTTTGAGTTATTTATCAAACATACTCTTTTCATCATTACTTTAATTTATAAAAATTTAAAAAATTGTGATTTTTGAAAAAAAAAAAAAAAAAAACTAATTGAGAGGCCCCTCATTCATTAATATGTTCAACTAGTAATTGATGGTGGATACTACACTATGCTGAACACCAAATCTATTTTTGTCATTTAAGTTATTAGAATAACACCAATAAATCCAGTTGAGACAAAAATACTGCAATTGGATTCATTATTTTATATGATTTTTATTAGCAAGAATTGGATCCATTATTGGTCATATTTTGTAAATGAAATAACTATTCATTCTAGAAATACTTAATAATTTTCAATGAAAAATGACAAAATGCGTAAATTGTTTATTTAGAGGGAAAAAGACAAAAATTTCATCTCCAACTCTATTGGAAACACAAGGAGATGCTAGGACTAAGAGTATAAACTAATCTACTTTATACTCCACCAATCACAACTTACAATAAAAGAAAAAAAAAATTATATATGACAAATTGTAATTGGTGGTACATAAAGTGAAACATAAAAAATGAGACACAAATTTTTTATTGCTTTGGAAACTATTGTACAATTAATAAAACATAAAAGGTATCGATTGAACTAAGATCAAGATACTCCAAATTAACGATATATCAAATAATTTAAAATAACATTAGAATTTTCTTTTCTTTTAATTTTTTGCAATATCAAGAAACTCTAAATCAACTAAAGATCAAACAATGTGTGTAGGATAACTTGCCACACTCTCTCTTAAAAGTTACTATGGCTTTTGAGTAAAATTGTGGTATGCTTTTGTATTAGAACCTCTTTCCCTCTCCTTTGTGTGTGTGTGTTTGTTTTTCAAAAAATAAAAAACACTAAAGATCAAACAATGAAAATATTCTTCTTTAATTTAATATATTTATTTCGGGGTTTTAATTTAATATGTGCCTTTATAAGGGATTTAATGGTTCAGAGAAAGAGTAGATTTTGGCAACTAGAAGTTAGAATCAAGCCGACTGGAAATAAAGCTTCTTAGATGAAGTAAAAAATGGTACTAGCTCTTAGGATCAAAACTACATAACTGTGGATTTCATATTCTCTTGAACACAACTAAAATATTGTTTGCTAAAAATCCCTGGACCAAAATGACAATCATGAGACAAGTTGCACATTAGGTACAATAATCACTTATCTAAAAAATAATAAGTATTTAATTAATAATCACATTACCATTATTTGCCACTACTATAGAGAGACACTATTTTGTAGCATAATCAAAGTCTCAAGCTTCCCTTTCTATATTATGTAACACTATTTTTAACCACCGTGATTAAAATTGAGTGATTGATTGCATTCGTAGCATTATATAGCAATGTCTTGGACGTCCAAATTCCAATGGCTTGTAGGAGAATGCGAAGTAACATGAAAAATAAAAGAAAAACAAAAGAAAACGAGAGCAACCAACAATTTTTTACGTGGGAAACTCTCTGTGAAAAGGAACACAGAGAGAAAAACCACGGGCTCAAGCCAGTCTTCTTGTGCACTATTTTCTTAAGGTATGTCTTAATACAAGTTTTCCTTCCTCTTATATAAAGGGAAGGCAAAGAGTGTACACCACATCAAGTAAAATTCTATTGGCCAAGGCCATTGTTACATGCGAACGAAACATTTTGCTCCCTCAATGTCCTCTTTTCTCTGCCCGTGTGGTACTACAATGCTATGTAGAAAAGGCACACCTACTATTACTCCTGAAAGACTGAGACATTGTTTCAGGTTTAGCTCTGCACATGGTTGTGGGAAGGTGCCTCTGTAGAGTGTACCAAGAGTTTTTCTTTTGTTGAACACATGCAAGACTATGAGATCCAATCTCCGGTTGTTCCTCATTAGCTTTTAGATTAGTAACTAGGTATATAGTTTCCCTCTCTTACAGAATTGAAGTGCAGGAACATTGATAGTAGATGAATTTCCATTAAGCTAGTAACAGATTTGTCTGCATCCGATTGCACCACTAGGTGATAGCAATTAACTTCATATTCGCTTAACATGTGACCTAAATGTTGTGAAATGCCTGGACCTAAAATTCAACCATGAGACAAGTTGCATGTTACATAGGATCAATAATTTAAAAAGTACTTGATAGAGTTGTTTCTAATTAATTTCTACCTTATTATTATTTGCACTCTGCAGCAGAAAACACTGGCCCTTCTCAGTTTGTCAAGTGGCAGATTCACAATCAAAATCTCAAGCTCTCCTTTCTCTTTGATGGACAGGTCATGACAATTGTAGCCTGGTTCACCATCACTTGGTTCAGTACATCTTGATTTATTCGTTCAGATTTAGCTTTGAGAGTATTTGTAGCCTTGTTTAAAGCAGTATCTTGGACATCTAGTGGCTACCCGTTTCTTCCGCCCGCTGGATAATTGGAATCCTCATAGTATTACCATGATATGATAGTCCTGCATTTTATTTGATAGAAACTAAATGAAGCAGTATGGTCCAATGAGTCTGTAAGACTCACAAGAAAATGCTAAACTCCTAAAAAAAAAATTTATAATCCTACATTTGTCAATTGTAGAGAGGAACAAGATTGAAGTAATAATGCTTCCACTTTTGCTTTACCCATTGAAAGCTATTTAATGTTATTTTACTCTAGCACTGCTTTAGTGCTAAAGCTGTATAGAAGTAAAAAGGAGGTAAAACACAATTTGAAAATAAAATTTAACTTTGCCAAAATGAATTGCAAAGCTGAGGCCTTGGAAAACCTGAATATCAAGCCTAGTTGAATATCTAAAGCTTACATGATGAAGCTCATCTTGTACTCATTACTTAGGTCAATGTTTAACTGAATCTATCATTGCTAATAAGGAAGCGTCAAAAGCTTTGTCTTTTGCAACTTAGGTCTATGTTTTCAGAAAAGGTCAAACAATAATGCAGAAAGTATTAACATTGTCTTTTGAACTTTTAGTCAACTAGCTGACAAGACCAAATTTCCCCAACTCCATTTAATCTGAAATTTTTTGAGATTTATATCATCCATAAGAGCTTTGCCCACCTGAAGATCATTGTATCAATTTGGAGAACTGACAACTGTTGGCTTCCCACTTTTGATTTGTCCAACCAAAGCTCAAGTTTTGCCAGCTGGGATATACAATTAGAATCAATTAAATATATTTGCTGATTCAATAAAGTTAATTGATTGAAATAAACATAATTAACTTCTGTATCTACATTTAGGTCATCTAATATCTTTCCTATTGTGTCATAAGCATCAATGTCTGACTTCCTCTTTAATGGTTTCATACATCTTAAAGTCTGTAGTTTCATCTAGAAGAAAATGAACTTGTGTAGGAAGTCGCCAGGCCAAAGACCTGAAACATCCATGTGGTAAGAAAAAGAGGAAAAAAGGCATAATACTTGCACACATACATTCATATGTTGTGCATGCACACATCTTCATTAAGGAACTTAAGCCGCTAAAGTATCAGGTACTTCTTTTTCAATTTTTTTCTATTTCTGCATGTATAACTGTGGAACCAACCCAGTTGGAAGAATAGGCATAATCAGATATAATAAAAATCAGAAATACTTGAAACAAAAAACACCAGTGAAGTTGTGCAATTATAATTGAGAAATTTATAGAGGACTGAGTTTAAAATGATATGAATGAACCTGTAGAAGTATTAGGAGTTTTAGATCCTCATGGTCTTAGTTTCTATGTCTAGGATTTGAACAGTCACATGGATTCATATAATGTATGAACCTTGCCCATTAATGCCTGGCATTTGCCTGATAAGTGAGAGAAAGAGATGTACAATGATGTTTTCTTGACTAAAAGAAAATGAACTCATCATTACAAGTGAGTACTCACTGTAGTTTCTTGTTCTCACTGATAAAGAATTTAAGACTTTCTTATTTCAATTTTTTTCTCCTGTTTCCTCCTACTTTTTTTCCTATAACCAAATGGAGAATGAATTTAAATAATACATCACTGAATTTTTTTTTTTTTTGGTCTAACTTGAAATGTCAAAATAGTGCATTAATTTAATATAAATGAGGCTCATTGGGGTGTCTAGTGAAAAGGGGATGATTACCCAAATACCTCATTAGGGGGCACATCTTCCAGCTTTGCCTCTTTCCTTGGTATCCTCAATGAGGCTCAAAACAAGATTCAGTTTAGAACTCCCTCATTGGACTCCGTTGCTGAATAAGATTTTTTTAGCAGGGAGGGGGTCCAGAGAAAAGAGGATGATCTCGATGCACGATGGAAGTAGAAGCACATGGGAAAATTGAATCTAGAAGCCAAAATTTAAAATCAAGACAAGAAGGGATTAGGATGACATAGGAGCAATTGAGTCCTTTTCAACAACAATGTGATAGGAGCATTTCTTTCACAAAAATCTATAGATCCTCCCCTTACCTGTGTACTGCCATTTGAACTCTGAGTGCATTTTGATCTTTGAGATCATTACAAGCCCATTGTTTAAGATGCTGATTCCAGGAGTACTCTATGCTATAGTTGCCAGCTTTGAATTTCCAACCATATTATCATTATACCTTTGAAAAGATCAACAAAGTAAGCCAAATACATCACCTCCTTGGCACACTTCTGAATAAAAACTCAAGTAACATTTTTTTTCTTTATTAAGTAAAAGGAAATTGGCAAAACCAAAAAATAAGTACTGATACATTTTACATATTATTTCATCTCATATAAATGCGAAAAGGACATATTCTGAAATGGTTGATTATGCTCCTGATGGAGGTGGTAGAAGCTGAAACTTACGTTTCCGTCGTGCATTTCAAGATTGGGAGACAAGGATCTTTTATGAGTTCTTTGAGTATATCTCCTCCAAGTTACCTAGGGGGGGTGATGATACCATGATATGGCAATTGAATCGTAGTGGTGCTTTTGATGTGCGCTCTTTCTATTCTTCATTGCTAGCAGCCCCATTGGTGTCTTTTCCTTGGAAGAGCATTTGGTGTGTTAAGGTACCTAAAAGGGTGGCTTTCTTCTTATGAATAGCTACTAGGGGTGGGCTTCTTACTATAGATAACCTAGTTAAGAAGAAGTTACCTCTTGTGAATTGGTGCTGCCTTTGTCGTTGTGATGAGGAAACTATGGATCATTTATTGATCCATTGTAAGTATGCTTATACTTTGTGGAGTGAAGTCCTTTGTTTGTTTGGGGTTCAATGGGTAATGCCAAAGAGTGTTGTTTCTCTTCTTACTGCATGGTGGAATTGGTTGGGGAGTCACACTTCCAAAGTGTAGAATATGGTTCCAACGTGTATTATGTGGTTAATTTGGAAGGAGCGTAATGCCCGTACTTTTGAGGAAACTGAGAGGCTTGTAGACTGTGTGAAGTCTTTGCTACTCAGGACTTTGTTTGAGTGGTCCTGGATTTGGGGGTTTACGCATAGTTATTCTTTGTTTGACTTCCGTAATTCTGTTAGTCTTTCCTTTTGATTAGTTTGTATTCTTTTCATTGCAGTGAGTTTACTATCGTAAATTCATTGTGCTTTTATTTTCAATAAAGCTGTTATTACCTATCAAAAAAAAAAAAAAAAAATGAAAGTAATGAGACACAATTTCCAACTTGTCATCTTACTGCATGTTGCAGGAGAATCCTTTGAACATTGAAAAGAAAGAATAGCATTGACATTTTAATTTTTTTATTAACATAATAAACAAGATTGCTATATATCCTTTTATGAAGGATCTAGGTTAATGATTGACCTGCATACCTAAAGAAGTCAAAGTGGCAGTAAATTCTGAATCTGGTTCTCATTAATTCAGTTCCACTGTCAAATAAAAGGGAGCAGGTTTATGCCACATCTTTCTTGTTTGTCTCTACCATCTTAGCAACAACCTGATTCAGTCAATAATACTCGATCTCTTTAAAGAAGTGAGGTTATCATAATCAAGCATATTGCAGAATCCCCCCTGATTTCCCCAACCATCTACTGAATTGCTACTTGTCTCTACATTTCCCTCTAATAATCAAAGAACCAAGTGAATAAACTAGAAAACAGCTCAAAACTTTCCAATAAACACACTGAATTTATATCCATGAACTCAACCACTTGTAGTAAGAACCCAACTAGACCACAATAATGTCCATAAAAGTCAATGTGATCTAAATTTGAAATTTATAAAATCCTAACATAGTAAAGCAAGATTTGTATTGAATACTTATGAGAATGAGGTTGGAATTATAGTGTAGGAATATTGTGGTCTATTATAAATAAAACTTACTTATTCTTTTATTTAATATGTGATGATGCAACCATTTGTAGAATTTAAAAAAAAAAAAAAAAAAAAAGAGGTAAAATAAGATATGAAACATGCAGGTAACAGTGCTGGAGATGTCAAAGCTTCAATGGCTAATATTTTGAAAAACACCACAGCAATTAACTAGAGATATTTGCCACCACCGTTGTCATTAACTGCTGCACAAACTAACATTGAACTTGTTTCAGATTGGATAAGCCAACAAAAGATAAACAAAAACCAGGATTTAAACACAACAAAATTCTGAGATAGGCAATAAGTATTGATTACACCCAATAAGAGAAAGATCATGCAGCAAAGATCATTTTGTAATCCAAATAATAAGTAGTCAGGTATTAATTCAGCCAGCATATTTTTCCAAATCATGCGTGAAGAAACCAAATTCAGGATGAATAATTATCATATGAAAGTAAAGAAACGTAATTTCAATGTATTGCAAAGTTGCAGGGTAACAAATTGGGAAATACAGCATATGAAATCCGACAAGTTTAAAATACTCAAAATATCAGAATGCTTATAAAGAATATGAAAAAGAAAGCATAGAATTGAGATTTCATTCTTGTGTTTTATCCTTTAAAAATAATACTAGAATATATGTGTTTATGAAGGATCTCAGTTAATGATTGACATACATACTAAAAGAAGTCGAAGATGCAACGAATTCTGAATCTTGTTCTCACAAATACAGTTCCACTATCAAATATAAGAGAATAGACTTATACCAACTTTTTCCTGTTTGCCTCTGTCATTGTAGCCATAAGTGGGATAGCCACTGACACTCAAGGAAGGCTATCAAATCCAAGCATGTTGTAGAATTCTCCTTCATTTCCACACCCCTCTCATGCATTGCTGCTTTTTTCTACATTTCACAAGTGACCATGTGTTGCATTTAGGTTGTGCCTATCATCTACTATCTGCCTGAACCAAAATGTTTGTTGAATGCCTACATATAAAAGGTAATCATGTGAGAAGTTGGTCATCTAAAGAGAAACAAGAAGTTGATAAAGTTAGATAGTAAGTGTTTACCTAACATTTATTTGCCACTCTACTACTGGGAAAAAAAATGAGCCCTTCTACCGTTGGATTGGCTAGCTCACAGCTCTAGGAGATGATATTGATTGCTCATTATCCAACATGAGAAAGTTAAGAACTCAAAAATCAAAATAACTTGTAAATTAACAAACTGAATTGTGGCCCTCAACCTTTTTATGGAGTACTGATGGAGCCTTTTAAATTCAATTCAGCCTCATGGTGATATATGCTGTCTCAGGTCATACCAGAGCATTTTCACCTGATATCATTCAATAAGTACCATTATGGATTTCAGAATTTAAGCTCCTTTTTTTGAATATGAATTCAGTAGGATGCTTATCAATTTTGGCTTAAAAGAAAAAATAGAAGTTAAGATTTTATAATCATTGTCTTCCCAAAGTTTCTCACTGACCAGGGGCATAAAATGAATACCATCCCTAAAATATATCATTTCTAGAAAAAATCTAAGCTGTGTTTCGATGCAAAATATTCTATCAAATAAAAGTTACTGACTGTAAATTTCATATACTTAAATATGCATAATCACTAATTAAGAAGTGATAAGAACCACTGCCAAAGGCCACTTTTACACATTCGATCTCCATTTCATCTATTGTACAATAAAAACAGAACTGCTTTTTCAATGTAAGAAGATAGCCTTGGATACCCACATTGAAGTACAATTTTAATGTAAAACAGGTTCTTGTTTGGAGAAGCAATAAACGTAGAAAACAGGAGAAAAAATGACTTTTGTAGAGCGATTTACTAACTTGTTTCAGATTCTTGGAAAGGTCGAGAAACTTGTGATTAACGACGTACCTTTATTTATTTTGGTCACTAGAAGACTTATAATAGCCAAAGTAACCAAAATTCATTACAAGCCAGAGATTGTTACAAAAGTTGCAATTATAAATGAAGTTGATCAAAGCCTAAAGCATACATATAAAAATGAGGCATGTAGTTCTATTGTCAATATAGACTCAATACCTATATGGATAAGTATAGTGCTTGTATCTATATGGATAAGAGTAGTAATAAACAGACATTGATCCCCACTTTCATCATAACTACAGTAAGCATTATGAAGAATCTGCCATAATGAAAATCGTTTTCTTTATTTTTTTTTTCCCTTCAAACAAATAATGATTACGTAAAGGTAAATAAAATATTAGTATTTGTTTACCTCTGTAACATTCAAATTCAAGAAAGCCAATAAGCAACCACTTGGGACAAGTTCCTTCATCCAAGAATTGCTACCATGAATATCAACTTATGGACTAAATCCAATGCAATCTATCATATAAAAATTAATAATAATAAAAAGTAAGATGAAAGATGGTATATATTGTGTTTTCAATGCAAGCTTAGCAAGCCAAAAATGATAGGAAAGAAACATTAGCAATTCAGTATGAAACAACTCATACCTCCACAAGCCCAAAAAAAAAAACATAAAACATATTTTTATTCAATTGTAGAAATAAAAACATGGTGGAGTTTGTAACTGAACGATAAAAAATACCTGTGCAAGCTAATACTACAGTGCTGTTGCCAGATATACTTCTCCCCACGAATATTATCTCATTATCACCAAATGCTGATCCTTATCTGACAAGATGAGAAGTAAAACATCCAAAATACATCACCAAATCAACTTGATTTGAGATTAAAAAAAAAAAAAAAAAAAGAAAGAAACGGAGAAATATGTGAAGAAAGCAATTATGTGAGGAATGAAAATTCTATTGGCAGAGAAAAAGAAAACTAGAAACCACTTCTAGATAATTGTTTACCGCCGAGTTATTGACTTCTTGAACCACTTTTAGTATGTAAGAAGATGGCCCCAAATACCCAGATAAATTGACATACAGTTTAATGTCAAGCAGGTTCCTGCTTGGAGAAGGAAGAAACATAGAAAGCAGGAGAAAAATGGACTTCTAGAAAGTGATTCATTAATTGGTTTCAAAGTTCTTGGAAAGGTTGAGAAACCTAATATATAATTAATGACTTACCCTTTATTTTGGTCACTAGAAGACTTCTAGGAACCAAAGTAACCAAAATTGATTACAAGCCACAGATTGTTAGAGAAGTTGCAATTATAAATGAAGATGATCAGAGCCTAAAGCACACATTTGAAAATGAGGCATCTAGTTCTGTTGGCAATACTTGTATCTATATGGATAAGAGTAGTAATAAACAGACACTAGATCCCAACTTTGATCATAAACTATTAAGCGTTATGAAGAATTTGCCATAGTGAAAATCTTTTTCTTCATTTTTTTCCCCTTCGAACAAAGAATGATAATGTAAAAGTAAATAAAAGACTATTATTTGTTTACCTCTGTAGCATTTGAATTCAAGGAGAAAGCCAATAAGCAACCACTTGTCCTTTATCCAAGTGTTGCTACCATGAATATCAACTTATGATCTAAATCCAACGCAAGCTAAGCAAGACAACAAAAGATAGGAAAGAGACATTAGTGATTCAGTATGAAACAACTCATACCTGCACAAGCCAGAAAAAAAACATAAAACATATTTTTTTTATTCAATTGTAGGAAAAAAAAATCACGGTGGAGCTTATAACCGAAGCATAAACAATACCCGCATAAGCTAATTCTTCTGCCAGATATACTTCTCCCCACAAATATTATCTCCTTATCAGCAATTGATGATCCTCACCTGACAAGATAAGAAGAAAAACACCCAAAATACATCACCAAATCAACTTGGTTTGAGATACAAAAAGAAACAGAAGAAAGAATTCCATATTCTTTCTCTTAATATGTGAAGAAAGCATGCATGTGAGGAATGAAAATTCTATTGGCAAAGATAAATAAAACAAGAAACCACCTCTAGATAATTATAATTATTCACCACTGAGCTATTGACTTGTTGAACCACTGCAACGCCCAAAAATTTTGGTAAAGCCCCGAGTTTTAAGTCCATATTCCTCATTCGTTTCAGTTTGTTCTGCATAATGAAATTAAATAGCCAGGAAAAAATTAGTTGTATAATTAAAGATGGTGAAGAAGAATAATTTTGTTTTGCATAATGAAATTCAATACCTGGATCTTCTTCTTTTGGTGGAGCTAGATCTCCTCCCAAGTTTTCGATGTGAGCAAGCCAATCCTGGCTCTTGCAACTTTCTACTAAGATGGGACATCTCCCTTCAAAGACGTTAGGGCAGGCAATGATGTCAAATTGGGGCAATCCCAAATATCAGGGATTGAAGAGAAGTTAGGGCAGGCAATGAAGTGAAATTGGGGCAATTATAAATATCAAATGATGAGTTTAGCAAAATATTTTACTGTAGTAACCCGTCGGAAGCTACTTACAAACCTTTGCGTGCTTGTAACTTTGATGCAGCTTTGCTTTCCACCTCATTTGCATTTCCTTCTCTCATATGCAGTGTTGGCATGGATGCGTCATTGAACAAAAATGATTTTTGACTGACAACACCAATCTACCAGCTCATCCACTTCAATTTAACCTTACAATTTTCAATTCCATCAGGTGACCTGATTTAGGATCAAAATATCTTTGAAATATTGTAGTCACTATGCATTCCCCATTTCCACTGTTTCCAACAATTGTGACTTATTGAAGGAAGAGAATGACAACAATACAATTATGACTTGATGAATCTTTTTGTCTTTTTTCTTTTTTTTTTCAATTATGACTTGATCATTTAAAAAAAAAAAAAAAAAAATCCAGCAAAGCTTTGGTGCTAAAGCTGTATAGAAGTAAAAAGGTAGTAAAACACAATTTGAAAATAAAATTTAACTTTGCCAAAATGAATGGCAAAGCTAAGGCCTTGGAAAACCTGAATATCCAACCTAGTTGGATATCTAAAGCTTACATGATGAAGCTCATCCTGTACTCTTTACTTTGAATCTATCATTGCTAAAAAGGAAGCATCAAAAGCTTTGTCTTTTGCTACTTGGGTCTATGTTTTCAGACAAGGTCAAACAGTAATGCTGAAAGTATTAACATTGTCTTTTGAACTTTTAGTCAATTGGCTAACAAGATCAAATTTCCCTTACTCCATTTAATCTGAAACTTTTTGAGATTCATATTATCCATAAGAGCTTTGCCCACCTGAAGATCATTGTATCAATTTGGAGAACTGATAACTGTTGGCTTCCCACGTTTGATTTGTCCAACCAAAGCTCAAGTTTTGCCAACTGGGATATAGAATTAGAATCAGTTAACTATATTTTCTGATTCAATAAAGTTAATTGATTGAAATAAACATAATTAACTTCTGTATCTACATTTATGTCATCTAATATCTTTCCTATTGCGTCATAAGCATCAATGTCTGACTTCCTCTTTAATGGTTTCATGCATCTTAAAGTCTGTAGTTTCATCTCGAAGAAAATGCACTTGTGTAGGAAGTCGCCTGGCTAGAGACTTGAAACATCCATGTGGTAATAAAAAGAGAAAAAAAAGGCATAATACTAGCACACATACATTCATATGTTGTGCATGCACACATCTTCATTAAGGAACTTAAGCCAATAATGCATCTAATACTTCTTTTTCAATTTTTTTCTATTTCTGCATGTATAACTGTGGAACCAACCCAGTTGGAAGAATAGGCATAATCAAATATAATAAAAATCAGCAATACTTGAAACAAAAAACAACAGTGAAGTTGTTCAATTATAATTGAGAAATTTATAGAGGACTGAGTTTAAAATGATATGAATAAACCTATAGAAGTATTAGGAGTTTTAGATCCTATTGGTCTTAGTTTCTATGTCTAGGATTTGAACAGTCACATGGATTCATATAATGTATAAACTTGTACAATGATGTTTTGTTGACTAAAAGAAAATGAACTCATCATTAAAAGTGAGTATTCACTGTAGTTTCATGTTCCCCGTGATAAAGAATTTAAAACTTTTTTATTTCAATTTTTTTCTCTTCTATTTCCTCATTCTTTTTTTTCTTTTTCTTTTTTTGTAACCAAATGGTGCATAAATTCAAATAATCCATCACTAATTTTTTTTATCTAACTCGAAATGTCAAAATAGTGCATTAATCCAATCTAAATGAGGCTCGTTGGGGTGTCCAGTGAAAAGGGGATGATTACCCAAATACCTCATTAGGGGGCACCTATTCTGGCTTTGACTAGATTCAGGTTAGAACTCCCTCACTGGACTTTGTTGCAGAATAAGATTTTTTTAGCAGGGACAGGGTCCAGAGAAAAGGGGATGATCTCGATGCACGATGGAAGTAGAAGAACATGGGGAAATTGATTCTAGAAGCCAAAATTTAAAATCAAGACAAAAAGGATTTAGGACGATATAGGAGCAATTGAGTCATTTTCAGCAATAACATGAAAGTAACATTTCTCTCACAAAAACCTATAGATCCTCCCCTTACTTGTGTCCTGCCATTTGAACTTTGAGCGCATTGTGATCTTTGAGATCATTACAAGCCCATTGTTTAAATGTTGATTCCAGGAGTACTATATCCTACAGTTTCCAGTTTTGAATTTCTGACCAGAATATCATTATGCCTTTGCAAAGATTAACAAAGCAAGCCAAATATATCTCCTCCTTGGCACACTTTTGAATAAATACTCAAGCAACATTTTTTCTTTACAAGTAAAAGGAATTTGGCAAAGCTAAAAAATAATTACTAATATATTTTACATATTGTTTCATCTCATATAAATGCGGAAAGGATGTATTATGATGATGAAAGTAATGAGACACAATTTTCAGCTTGTCAACTTACTGCATGTCGCAGGAGAATCCTTAGAACATTGACATTTCAATTTTTTTTTTTTCCAAATACACAAGATTACAATATATATTTTTATGAAGGATCTAGGTTAATGATTGACATACATACCTAAAGAAGTCAAAGTGGCAGCATCAAATAAAAGGGAGCAGGTTTATGCCAAATCTTTCTTGTTTGACTCTGCCGTCTTAGCAACAGCTTGAGTCAGTTAATAATACCTGATCTCTTGAAAGAAGTGAGGCTATCATAATCAAGCATATTGCAGAATCCCCACTGATTTCCCCATCCATCTCCTGAATTGCTGCTTGTCTCTACGTTTCCCATTGATAATCAAAAAACCAAGTGAATAAACTCGAAAACAGCTCAAAACTTTCCAATAAATACACTGAATTTAATCCATGAACACAACCACACGTACTTAGAACCCAAATAGACCACAATAATGTCCAAATAGGTCAATAAGATCTAAATTTGATAGTTATAAAATCCTAACATAGTAAAGCAAAATTTGTATTGAATACTTATGAGAATGAGGATGGAATTATAGTGCAGGAATCTTGTGGTCAATAATAGATAAAACTTGCTTATTCTTTTATTAACTTGTGATGATGCAACCACTTGTAGAATTTAAACAGTGGCTAGATATGTCAAAGCTTCAATGGCTAATATTTTAAAAAACACCACAGCAATTAACAAGAGATAATTGCCACCACCATTGTCATAACTGCTGTACAAACTAACATTGAACTTGTTTCAGATTGGAAAATGCAACAAAAGATAAACAAAAACCAGGATTTAAACCCAAAAAAAATCCAAGATAGGAAATAAGTATAGATTACTGTCAATAAGAGAAAGATCATGCAGCAGAGATCATTTTGGAATCCAAATAATAATTATTAAAGTATTAATTTCGCCAGCATATTTTTCCACATCACACATGAGAAATCAAATTTAGGATGAATAATTTTCATATGAAAGTAAAGAGATGTAATTTCAATGTATTGCAAAGTTGCAGGGTAACAAAGTGAGAAATATGGCATAGGAAATCGGACAAGTGAAAAAAACTCAAAATATCAAATCACTGATAATAAAAAAGAAAGCATAGCATTGACATTTCCTCATTGTGTTCTATCCTTTGACAAATAAGTTAATGATTAACATACGTACCAAAAGAAGTCAAAGATGCAACAAATCCTGAATCTTATTCTCATAAATACAGTTCGACAGTCAAATATAAGAACAGACTTATGCCAAAATTTTCCTGTTTGCCTCTACCATTGTAGCCATAATTGGGATAGCCAGTGATACTCATTCTTTTTGATGATGTGTGAAATCAGTAGGCTGAATGCTATTAAGAAGGAAGGCTGTGATATCCAAGCACGTTGTTAGAACCCAATAATTTCCACACCCCTCCCATGAATTGATGCTTTTTCTACATTTCACAGGTGACTATCCACTGCATTTAGGTTGTGGCTATCATCTGCATATCTGCCTGAACATGTGACCAAAATGTTAGCTAAATGCCTGCATATAAAAGGGAATCATGGGAGAAGTTGCATGCTATTAGTATCAGTCATCTAAAGAGAAAAAAAAGTTGATAAAGTTAGATAGTTAGTTTCCCTTAACGTTTATTTGTCACTCTAATGTAAAAAAACATTGAGCACTTCTAAAACTATTGGGTTGGCAAGCTCACAACTCTAGGGGATGGTCTTGGTCGGTCTTGTCATCCAACATGAGAAAGTCTAGAACTCAAAATAACTTATAAACTAACAAAATGAATTGTGGCACTCAACCTTTTTATGGAGTTATAATGGATCCTTCTACATTCAATTTCAGCCTCAGGGATATAAGTTGTCTCAGGTCATTCCGGAGCATTTTCCCTTGGCATCATTCAATAAGTATGGATTTAAGAATCTAAGCTCCTCTTTTCAAATAAGAATTCTGCAGGATGCTTATAAAGTTCGACTAAAAAAAAAAAAGAAAACAGAAGTTAGGATTGTATAATCATTGTCTTCCCAAAGTTTCTCACTAACCAAGGGCATAAAATGAATACCATTCCTCAAATATATCACGTCTTCATTAAATTTAAGCTGTGTTTTGATGCAAACTATTCTATGAAATAGAAGTTACTGACAGTAAATCTCATAAGCTTAAACATGCAGAATCATCAATTAAACCATTAAGTTCTTAAAATCCTAGAGCTCACCTCTCACAAAAGATGTGAAAAGAACCACTACCAAAGACCACTTTTTTCATATTTTATCTTCATTTCATATTTTACAATGAAATGACAACTGCATTTAGTATGTAAGAAGATAGCCCCGAATACCCAGATAAATTGACATACAGTTTAATGTCAAGCAGGTTCTTGTTTGGAGAAGGAAGAAACATAGAAAACAGGAGAAAAATGGACTTCTAGAGAGTGATTTATTAATTGGTTTCAAAGTTCTTGGAAAGGTCCAGAAACCTAATATATGATTTATGACTTACCCTTTATTTTGGTCACTAGAAGACTTCTAAGAACCAAAGTAACCAAAATTGATTACAAGCTAGAGATTGTTAGAGAAGTTGCAATTATAAATGAAGATGATCAGAGCCTAAAGCACACATTTGAAAATGAGGCATCTAGTTCTGTTGGCAATACTTGTATCTATATGGATAAGAGTAGTAATAAACAGACACTAGATCCTAACTTTGATCATAAACTGTTAAGCGTTATGAAGAATCTGCCATAGTGAAAATCTTTTTCTTTATTTTTTTTCCCCTTCAAACAAAGAATGATAATGTAAAAGTAAATAAAAGACTAATATTTGTTTACCTCTGTAGCATTTGAATTCAAGGAGAAAGCCAATAAGCAACCACTTTTCCTTTATCCAAGTGTTGCTACCATGAATATCAACTTATGATCTAAATCCAACGCAAGCTAAGCAAGAAAAAAAAAGATAGGAAAGAAACATTAGCGATTCAGTATGAAACAACTCATACCTGCACAAGCCAGAAAAAAAACATAAAACAATTTTTTTTTATTCAATTGTTGGAAAAAAAAATATATGGTGGAGCTTATAATTGAAGCATAAAAAATACCTGCATAAGCTAATTCTTCTACCAGATATACTTCTCCCCACAAATATTATCTCCTTATCAGCAATTGAAGATCCTCACCTAACAAGATGAGAAGAAAAGCACCCAAAATACATCACCAAATCAACTTGATTTGAGATACAAAAAGAAACAGAAGAAAGAATTCCATATTCTTTCTCCTAATATGTGAAGATAGCATGCATGTGAGGAATGAAAATTCTATTGGCAAAGATAAATAAAACAAGAAACCACCTCTAGATAATTATAATTTTTCACCACTGTGCTATTGACTTGTTGAACCACTGCAACGCCCAAAAATTTTGGTAAAGCCCCGAGTTTTAAGTTCATATTCATCATTCGTTTCAGTTTGTTCTGCATAATGGAATTAAATAGCCAGGAAAAAATTAGCTACACAATTAAAGATGGTGAAGAAGAATAATTTTGTTTTGCATAATGAAATTCAATACCTAGATCTCCTCTCGAGTTTTTGATGCGAGCAACCCAATCCTGGTTCTCGCAACTTTCTACTAAGATGGGACAGCTCCTAATATCCAGTGTCTTCAAAGACGTTAGGGCAGGCAATGAAGTGAAATTGGGGCAACCCCAAATATTGAGGGATTGAAGAGACGTTAGGGCAGGCAATGAAGTGAAATTGGGGCACTTAGAAATATCGAGGGATTGAAGAGACGTTAGGGCAGGCAAAGAAGTGAAATTATTGGGGCAATCAGAAATACGGAGCGATTGAAGAGATGTTAGGGCAGGCAATGAAGTGAAATTGGGGCACTTAGAAATATCGAGGGATTGAAGAGACGTTAGGGCAGGCAATGAAGTGAAATTATTGGGGCAATCAGAAATACGGAACGATTGAAGAGACGTTAGGGCAGGCAATGAAGTGAAATTGGGGCACTTAGAAATATCGAGGGATTGAAGAGACGTTAGGGCAGGCAATGAAGTGAAATTATTGGGGCAATCAGAAATACGGAGCGATTGAAGAGACGTTAGGGCAGGCAATAAGGTGAAATTGGGGCACTTAGAAATATCGAGGGATTGAAGAAACGTTAGGGCAGGCAATGAAGTGAAATTATTGGGGCAATTAGAAATACGGAGTGATTGAAGAGACGTTAGGGCAGGCAATGAAGTGAAATTGGGGCAATCCCTAATACTGAGGGATTGAAGAGACGTTAGGACAGGCAATGAAGTGAAATTAGGGCAATCCCAAATTTTGAGGAATTGAAGAGACGTTAGTGCAGGCAATGAAGTGAAATTGGGGCACTTAGAAATATCGAGGGATCGAAGAGACGTTAGGGCAGGCAATGAAGTGAAATTATTGGGGCAATCAGAAATACGGAGTGATTGAAGGACATGACCATCACTGCCTTCTGTCATACGAATATCGAAAGATTTTAATTTGGAGAGAGGGGTGAATGAGGCGGCAAGTGTTGAAGAAGAACGAACAGAAGAGGTTGACTCTGCTACTGCTGCTGCTGTTGGGTTTTCCTGAGATGCCGTAATTATCATTCCCATCGATATTGTTCGCTCCAATGGCCTAAAATTAGAGTCATCCAGATGTAGTCTTTTAAGATAAGGAAATAAAGGCATGGAAGATAGTTTAGGACAACCAGAAATGTCTAGATTGGAAAGACGAGAAAATGAAAGCAGAGAATGATTCTTTGCCGTTATCGTCGACATTTCACCGTAATTATCGGCGTCATCTTCGTCCTCCTCGATAGAGTCGCTCCTCCTCTTCCACCATTCCTTTAGATTAGGACAAGCCCTAATTCTGAGGGATTCTAGGGGTGGAAGTTTAAAACTCTCTGATCCCAGAGATACGTACTCAAGAGAAGGAGCATCTACCAAATAGAGTGTTTTGAGAGAAGGAAATTGATGCAATGGTAGCACATCTTGGCTATTCTTCATTGAAACTAACTCAAGGCGTACGAGATTTTTGAGTAAAGAAAGCCAGCTAGGATATTTCACTCCCCTGTAGCCACTTAATTCCAAACTTTTAAGATTTTGGTTTGGTTCCAAAGCTTCGACTGACATCTCATTGTACCCAACATCCACTTCTCTTTCTATCCACTCTAACGACAAGCCTTTAAGGTGTTGTTTCTCTTTCAAATTTATAGCCTTATATTCTAATTCAGCATCTTTCTTGTGTCTCAGATTTTTAATCCTTAGATTTTCTCTCAACCGGTTTAATCCGTGAAGTTCCTTCAACTCACCACCACAGCTAGAGTCCGTACTCAACACATACTGAGCTAGTGAGTGGAGATTAGTCAATTGCCCAAATCCATGTGGCATATGAGTCAAACTATTGCACCCATAAATGTCAAGATGCCTAAGATGGACTAATTTACTAATATTTTTTGGCAATTCTATAAGTTCTTCACAAAAAAATAGATTCAGTGTCTCTAAATTCTGCAACCTTGTAATGGAGCTAGGAAGCATCTTAATGTGTCTGTTGTATGAAAGATCGAGATACCTTAAATGCTTCAACTTTCCGATAGAATGTGGCACATTCCTAATGCCTGTTTCATGCAAATCTAACAAGCGTAAGAACTTGAAACTTGAAACAAATGCATCACAACTTAATTGGTTCCATACCATTTGATTTGAATTCCACTCTTGACATGGCAAAAGAAACGTTCTCATCCTATTTGCTATATACAACAAAGTTGGAATTTGTGTTGATGAGCCTAAATTTAAACCAAATGACACGTGATGGGTTTTTTCATCCATTTTTTCCTCATTTATGCCAAAAGTGATGCTCTCTTGCCTCACTACTAATATTGCCAGATCATGCATTAGGTCATGTATTTTGAAATTAGTTACATCGCCCCACGAATTTCCTTCAGCTTCTTGAAAGAATGATCTCCAACGTAAATTCATAAAATACTCATGACCAACATCTTCTAAGCATTGGCTTTGACTTGACGGCTTAATTAACCCTTGTGCCATCCATAGCTTAATCATTATCTCCTTTTTAATTAGATAATCCTTTGGAAATAAACTACAATAAGCAAAACATTGTTTCAAATGTGATGGGAGATGATCATAACTCAATTTAAGTGTTGGTAGGATATCATTTTCATTTTGATCTAGTTTTGAAAAGTCTTTATTCACGAAGGACAACCACTCATCTTCTGAGTTTTTAAAGCACAATAGGCTTCCTATGGTTTTTATGGCGAGTGGAATTCCTCTGCACTTGCTAACTATTTCCATTCCAATTTCCTTAATTCTTAAATTTTCTGGTTCTTGTCCGTTTTCAAATGCCTTTTGCTTAAATAAAGACCAAGACTCCTCTTCATTTAAACCCCTTAAAAAGTGTGGTTCTATAGTTTTTGAAATCTTAGCAACCTTCTCCTCACGAGTAGTCACCAATATTCTACTACCTCTTGCACCACTGAGTAGAAATCCTTTTAACTTATCCCATTTTTCCAAATCATCATCCCACACATCATCTAATACAAGTAAGTACCTCTTTCCATCAATTTCTTTTTGCAGATCACTTATCAATGTGTTCATTTCAAGTCTTTCAGGTTTCTTTTCTTTTGCACATTCTAAGATTTTCTCAACAATTATTTTTACATCAAAATCGTCAGAGACGCACACCCACAATTTTTTCTCAAAATGATTTTTAATTTCTACGTCATTGAATACAAATTGAGCTAATGTGGTTTTACCCAGTCCTCCAATTCCAACTATAGGAAGGACCGAAACATTCTCTTCAATTTTGGGATCCATTAAACGATCTATAATGACTTTCTTATCGACCTCTCTTCCAATAACATCTTCAGCACGTACAAAGTGATGAGTTTCTCTCACACTATTACTGACTTGTGTCTCCCTAGGACGTTCCTCTAGGTGGAACCTATTCTTATCTTTATCAATGGCATCTAACCTCCCCGTAATTGCCTTAATCTTATGACCCATTTTAAAACCATATGCAAGCTGGTTCGATTTGGAAAAGAAGATGCGTACCTCTTTTGCCTTCTTATTCCTGGTCATCACTTCCCGTCGTAAAACTTCGGTGGAAAAGTCATCCAGCAAGTCGTCTGCTTCAAAAAGCAAATCTTTCAGCTTTGCCACCCAATCCTTGATGGCATGGCTCTGTGCCTGCTGCTTCTCTGCATCCTGAAGCACAGCTTTGATTGCTGAAACCGTGTTTTTGAGGTTTTCAAGCTCATCTTTGACACCCCAGAGCAGTCCAATCTCATTGAGAGCTAGTTTGCCCACTTGGCCAATGATTCCTTCAGCTACGTTGAAGAGAGCTCCTTCAGCCATTTCTCAATGAAGGTGAATGAAATGAATCCTTGAAATAGTAAAAGGTAGGTAAGATGAGAGCAATGGTTTGTAAGGAGAATGGCTTAGGCAGAGTGATCAATGTATACAAGGACAATAACTTGGACGTAAGTCCCATAAAAATAAATAAATAAATAAATAACTTGGATCTAACAGTATAGATGTCTATATGCCTCATGTATGACTTGTCAAAAAAGCATCACATGGGCTGTCGGAGCTGGCCTGGCCCTTATATACTTCACACTTCCATTCGTATTAATATTCAAATTATTTTTGAGCTAATTCACCTTAGAAACAGAGTTACAGAGAGAGAAACAAAAATCAAATTTTACCAAAAAAAAAAAAAGAAACAAAAATCAAATAACCTCTTATTCTCTTACTTTTATATGACGCAAAAGTAAAATACTATAAAAGTGTATTTAATGGTAAAAATACTCATATTATTTTATTTATTTATTTATTTTTGTCACTTACATTGGGATAATAAATCCACACAGAGACCTCATTTTTTTTTTTTTAGTTAAAAAAAAAAAAAAGAAGTAAGGTTTGCACAATAGAGTTCTTGTCACATATAGTCTATGACCAAGGACGGACCCAAGTGAGGGCCCGACTTGGGTCCCCAAAGGGGCTCGGCCCCCTGGGTCCAAAAAAAAGAAAAAAAAATTTGTAGTCTGGCATCCTTCCAAAATCTTAGGACTTTTTTTTCAACAAATCTAGTTAGTCTTATCCAAATTATAACTATCTAACCCAAAAATTTTTAAAAATAATAAAAACATTCACAAGTATTTTAGTAAAAAAAAAATTATTCTACCACCAAAGAACCAAAAAGTCATGGGTTACTAGAGGAGTTAAAATTAAATTTTTTACAATTACTATAAACTAGTATAAATACCAATAGATTATAATTGTACTTTATTTTAACAACTTGCTAAAATAAAAAAAATAAACAAATAAAAATATATATATACACATTTTCAGCTAAAATCAAGTAGAGTGGCATTCTCGTAAAGTTTGAGCCCTACCAACTGTTACGTCTCCTCATTTAATGAAAAGTTTAATGGCGCCAACGGCTATTTCCAGCACAAAGGACTTCATTTGAATAAAGCAACCAATTAAACTGTGAACCTTGGCGCGTAGCATTTACTCCATTTAATGAAAAATCTGCTGGCGCCAACGGCTCTTTCCGGTGCAAAGGACTTCAACGAATAAAGCAACCAATAAGCAATTAATGTTTGCGCGTTGCATTTACTGTATTTAATGAAAATTTTAAATGGCGCCAACGGCTCTTTCTGGACCATCTGAACCTGACTTTTGAAACCGCGTGAAGTAAAGTCATACATCCAGAGCATTAACTGTGACAGCAAAAAAGGAAGAAAAAATAAAAAATTTAATAAAAAAAACCCAAAACACTCCATTGTTTTCTTGAACTTTTCACAGAACAGATTAACCCTTCACTCTCGTGGATTACATCTTTTTTTCGATTAAAAACTTTAATTTATTTTTTATTTTAATGAGTAATTTATATTATTTTAGATGAAGTAATAAAAAAAATTTGATATTAAATGTATTATAAAGTGAAGTAGTAAAATAAATAAAATAATTTTTTAAGATGCTAATTTCTAAAATTTTAGAGTCTATTTGGATACAGCTGAAAACTGAAAATTGAAAACTAAAAACTGAAAAACACTGTAACAAATAATTTTTAAATGGGTAAATAGTATCGTGTGACCCATTTTTAATGAAAAAGTTGCTGAAAAGTGAAATTTGTGAGTTTATAAATAGTAAAATTTGTACTGAAAAGTCAACTACTATAACTACTGTTCAACAGTACTACTACGGTAAAATTTAGCTGGAAACACGTGAAAAAAAAAAAAAAAAAAAAAAAAAAAAAAAAACGCAGACGTCAAACGTGATTTAGAAACGTGCCAGCCAAAGGAGCACTAATTAATATATTTAAAAACAACAATTTTGAGTATTTAAAATTTTTTAATATTATATGTATACCTATTCAGGAATTTTTTTTTCTCTTTATACTCCAAATCTTACTAGCTTAAAATCTTGAATCTGCCCGCCTAAGACAAATTGCATGTTTAGCTGAACATAATAAACTAACAATTCAGAGTTGTAACATTTGCAATTCTCTATTATCATTTGGTAAGTTCAGGATATATAAAAGATAAAAGCAAAATCATAATTGTGCTGTGGACTCCTCTCCAAAAAAAAAAAATTTGTGCTGTGGACACTGATTAATAAGATTATCTAAAAAAGTATTTCGTTTTGTTATTTGGCCAGAATTGTCATCCTGCTCTCTTTACCCTTTTCACATTATGTAAAAAGTATGTGTCAAAAAGCAAAAGGGACCACAAATATTTCCTTTTCACATTGTGTATTTGCCAAGTAAAGTATCTCTCAGCCAAAAAAAAAAATATCAAAAAGTAAAAAGGGTCCACGAATTGGTGTAATCTAATAATAGATAGAGGTTTGTCTTTTACAATAACTTCAAATGGCAAAAGCAAAGGCAAAGGCAAAGGCAATAGCAATCTATAAAGAATCTATTTACAGGGCTTTTGTATTAAAAGCCACAATATTTTGTAATGACATCTGGTTGGACAATTTGAGGCCCACCATCACATCTGATGACAGAGGCAGCCGGAGAACACTCTCGAGACTGGAGAGAGCTTGAAAAGTGAGAAGTGAAAAGCGAAAATAAAGGCAGGAAGAGAAAGATCCGGATTTTTTTATTTTTAGTTTGGGTTGATGTTTTTATTTTGTTTGCAAATCTCCTACTAAAGTGCAAGCCAGCAATATTCCACCTGCCTAACAACTAAGAGCATTCTCATCAGGTGTGTCAAATGTGTCAAATGTCAAATATTTGGCACATTTGACACACCAAACATCAAAAACAGCCATTTATTAGGCGTGTTAAAAGTCTCAAAAAAATAAGACATGCTACAGTACCGTCTCATATATGAGACGGTACGGACGAAAATGCCATTTCTAAATATTAATTTTTTATTCAACATTTTCTCTCTCCTCTCAATATTTAATTCATCTTTTTCTCTCTCTTCTCATTATTTCCTCTCTCTCCAGCCGATGCTCTCTCTCTCTCTCTTTCTTCTTCAGATCACCCTCCCTCACCTTCAAATCAGTAGCGATCAAGCCGCCATCATTGATCAAGCTGCCGATCGCTGATCAAGCCGTCTCATTGTTCTTCGTACGCCATCGTTCAACGGTACGGCGGCCTCACCGATCAACGGTGGACCATCGTTCTCGCCATCGCCGATCTCGAGTTTGTGCCGGTGGATGTGGATGTGGGAACCGCTGTTCTCGCCGATCTCGGGTACGCCATCGTTCTCGCCATCACCGATCAACCAGTGGATGTGGATCTCGCCGATCTCGGGTTTGTGCCGGTGGATGTGGATGTGGGTTTCTGCCGGTGGTGGGTTTGGGATGTGGGTTTGTTTGGTTCGATGGGCGTGGGTTTGTGCCGACCTCTGTTATTGTGATTTTTTTTTTTTTTTTTTGAGGTGGCGTTGGTGGATGTAGGATTGTGCCGGTGGTGGCTGTCGGTGTTGTTGCGGCAGTGGCTGGTGGCCGTTGTTGTGGCAGTGATGGTTGTGCTGTTGTTGTTGTTGTTGCCGATGATGAGAATGATGGATAGAAATTAATATATTATTTTAATGAATAATAAATATTATTTTAATATATAGAATTGAAATATAGAACATCTGATAAATGACATGTTGTAAAATGGTGTGTTAAAATGATAAAGTAGGTTTTTGGTGTTGTAAAATGACATTTTTTATGAGAGAGCTGATGAGAATGCTCGAGATAAAAAAAAAGGAGTTGTTTATATTATTTTAAATGAAGTAATAAAAAAAAATTTTAATATTAAATATATTATAAAATAAAGTAGTAAAATAAATTAAATAATTTTTTAAGGTGTTAATTGTTAAAATCTTAGGGTCTATTTAAATACAGCTGAAAACTAAAAATTGAAAATTAAAAACTGAAAAATACTGTAACAAATAATTTTTAAATGTGTAAATAATACCGTGTGACTCATTTTTAATGAAAAAGTTACTGAAAAGTGAAATTTATGAATTTATAAATAGTGAAATTTGTGCTGAAAAGTCAACTACTACGACTATTGTTCAATAGTATTGTTACAATAAAATTTAGCTCGAAACACGTAAAAAAAAAAAAAAAAAAAAGGGACTGAAAAAACGCAGACTTCAAATGTGATTCAGAAACGTGCCCACCAAAAGAGCACTTAATGTATTTAGAAACAACAATTTTAAGTATTTATAATTTTTTAATATTATATGTATGCCTATTCAGAAATTTTTTTCTCTTTATACTCCAAATCTCACTAGCTTAAAATCTTGAATCTGCCCGTCTAAGACAAATTGCATGTTTAGCTGAACATAATAAACTAACAATTCAGAGTTGTAACATTTGCAATTCTCTATTATCATTTGGTAAGTTCAGGATATATAAAAGATAAAAGCAAAATCATAATTGTGCTGTGGACTCCTCTCCAAAAAAAAAAAAAAAAAAAAATTTGTGCTGTGGACACTGATTAATAAGATTATCTAAAAAAGTATTTCGTTTTGTTATTTGGCCAGAATTGTCATCCTGCTCTCTTTTCCCTTTTCACATTATGTAAAAAGTATGTGTCAAAAAGCAAAAGGGACCACAAATATTTCCTTTTCACATTGTGTATTTGCAAAGTAAAGTATCTCTCAGCAAAAAAAAAAAAAAAAAAAAAAAAAAAAGGTAAAAATGCAAAACTAACCCTCTAACTTTCACCTTTTTTCATTTCAGTCCTCTAACTTTCAGTTTTGTCAATTCAGTCCTTTAACTTTCAATTTTTGTCAATTCAAGGTTCCGTTACAAATCTGTTACTACTGCCGTTACCCACACCAAAACGACGCCGTTTTGCATTTTTTTTTTTTTTTTCAAAAAAAAAAAAAAAAAAACACTTCTAATTAATTTACCTTCACCTCTTTCAGCGCACTTGCTAATTAATCACTTTCTGTTGTATTCTATTCTCAACCAAACTTAACTTTCAGTCTCCAACTATGGCAACTGATGCACTACTTACTGATCTCTTTAAGCAGGTGGCTTCAATCTCTGTTCAGCTGGCTAAACAAGAGATCAAGTTGCTTGTTGGCGTTGATGAAGAAGTCCAAAAGCTTCAAGACAGGCTTGGATTCATCAAGGCAATGATGGATGATGCCGATAAAAGACATGCAAAGAAGTTGGATACTGAGAAGCTTTGCTTAGAGCAGCTCCAAGACAAATACTACGAGATGGATGACGTTTTAGACACATGGAGCACTGCAAGGATCAAAGCAGAGATAAAGAAAGAAGAAGGAAAACCAGTTGATATTTACCGCTCCAGCTGATATTAGTTTTTTTTTTTTTTTTTTTTTTTTAATTCCAAAAGAAAAAAAGAAAAAAAAAAAAAAAACCACATGCAAAACGACGTCGTTTTGGTGTGGGTAACGGTAGTTGTAACAAATTTGTAACAGAACCTTGAATTGATAAAAATTGAAAGTTAGAGAACTGAATTGACAAAACTGAAAGTTAGAGGACTGAAATGAAAAAATGTGAAAGTTAAAGGGTCAATTTTGCATTTTTGCCAAAAAAAAAAAAAAGTATCAAAAAGTAAAAAGTGTCCACGAATTGGTGTAATCTAATAATAGATAGAGGTTTGTCTTTTACAATAACTTCAAATGGCAAAAGCAAAGGCAAAGGCAATAGCAATCTATAAAGAATCTATTTACAGGGCTTTTGTATTAAAAGCCACAATATTTTGTAATGACATCTGGTTGGACAATTTGAGAGCCCACCGTCACATCTGATGACAGAGGCAGCCGGAGAACAGTCTCGAGACTGGAGAGAGCTTCAGAAGTGAGAAGTGAAAAGCGAAAATAAAGTCAGGAAGAGAAAGATTCGGATTTTTTTATTTTTAGTTTGGGTTGATGTTTTTAGAGCATTCTATTAAACTTTCTAAATGTTATAAATGCTAATTTTTAGTAGGAATGACAACAGGTCGGGTTCGGGTCGGGTTTTTCTATACCCGGACCCGACCCGGGGGATAAGACCCGTAATTCAGACCCGCCCCGTTTATGCTATCGGGTTTTTTCTCGGGGCCCGAACCCGCCCCAGCCGGGCCCCGCGGGCCCCGTTTAGAAATTGGGCCCAATTTGTGGCCCAACTGAAAAAAAATAAAAATAAAAATAAAAAATTTAAGTCCAAATTTTAATTCAATCCCAAATTTAAGCCCAATTTTTCCTTAAGAACATACATCACCAGATCATTTCATACCACAATTCAACATCAGAAAGATCTTTCACATGGCAAAACTAATTATACAAAGTCAAATTCCCTGAAAAAAAAAAAAAAAAAACTCCAGAAAAACCCAATTCAAAGGAACCAGGCAAAAGCAATCTATCAAAATTTCCTAACTTTACAACACCCTGATTATCAAAACACTCATAAAACCCCCCAATAAACAAAAAAACTAAGTCAAACCCAGTTCAGAATCACCGCGAACAAAACCCAGCCACTACCTCGCCATCTAACCACCACCAATCCACACTTGTCTGCGAACCACCACGGACCACCACAAACCTCGCCATCTAACCACCGCCGATCCACAGACCCAAACCAGACGCCGAGAAGCAGAGAGCAGAGAGGGCGAAGGCGAGACCGATTATGCGAAGGGAAAAAAGAAAAAAAGAAAAACGGCGACGGAATGGACGGGAAGTGTCAACGGCGAGAGGGTCGGACTGAGGGAGGCTGAGGTATTGAGCTGAAATGAGGGAGGTGTGAGGGAGGGTGGGAGTGAAGCTGAATGAGGAAAGAGTCACGGCGAGAGGATCGGAGTCGGACTGAGGGAGGCTGAGGTATCGAGTTGAAATGAGGGAGGCGTGAGGGAGAGGGACTTCGGAATTCAGAGTGAGGCAGGGAGGCTGAGTGAAGACTGAAGAAATGAGGAGGGAATTAGGGTTAGATAAGTGTATATATATATATATATATATAAAGGGTAGTTTAGTAATTTTAGCTACCGGGTTTTTAAACGGGGCGGGTCTCGGGGTGGGTTTCGGGTCGGGTCTGGGATTTTTTGATAAAACCCGGACCCGACCCGGACCCGCTTCGGGTTTTTTTTTTTAAAACCCATACCCGACCCTATTTCTAATCGGGCCGGGTAAAACCCGACTCATTAGGGCCGGGTACCCGCGGGTCGGGCAAAAATTGCCATCCCTAATTTTTAGCAGTTAAACCCTCAAAAACTAACTCTATCAAAACTCTTATATGTTATAAATTTTACAATACTGCTACAGTGCACTCTCATTTTTGAGAGCGCACTGTAACAGTATTGTATAATATTTTATTAATTTTAACTCTCTCTCTCCTCAGACTCTCGTACTCTCCCTCACAAACTCTCAGACTCTCCCTCTCGTTCTCTAGTTCTCCCTCACAACCCAGGCATCATCTTCCTTCCCTTTTCATCACGCTGCCTCCGTTCTGATGAGCATCTGATCTCCGTTAAGCTTCAATGGTTTGTGGTCGGCGATTGTGGTCATGATTTGGTGGGTTTCGTGGGTTTGATTTGGTGGGTATCGGTGGTGCTCGGCGACAGTTTTGGCTGGGGTTAAGCTCGAGGTGGTGGGTTTTGGCTAGGGTTGAGAACGAGGTGGGTGGGTAGTGGTGGGTTTTGGTTGGAGTTGCGATGGGGGTGGGTGGGTGGTGGGTTTTGTGGTGGCGGCGATGGAGGTTTTTGGTGGGTTTTCTGTTGTGGTTTGTGGTAGTGGTTTTGGTTCGGCGTGGGGCGTGGGTCGTGGGTCACCGATCCGAGTTTGTGTGTGTGATGGGTTTTGGTTGCTACAATGGTGGTGCTGTGACTTGTCACGGTGGTGCTGTGACTTGTGGTGGTGGTGGCTGTGGTGGTTTGTGGTTGCTACAATGGTGGTTATGGCAAGTGGAGCGGTGGCAGGGGTGGTGAAGGAGGGGGTTGGCTGGTTGTTATAGTTTTGTGCAGTTGTTTTTATTATTATTTTAATGAGAAGTTTATATTATTTAAATGAAATGGTAAAAAATATAGAATCTTTGATGTTTGGTGAATTGTAAAATGAGTTGTTAAAAGCTAAAATTTTGAGATTTGAGGTGGCATATGCTAAAAAATTTACTCATCTTGATGGGAATGCTCTTATTTTGTGTGCAAGTCTCCTACTAAAGTGCAAGCCAGCTGTATTCCACCTGCCTAAGAACTAATGAGATGAAAAAAAAAAAGAAAAAAAATTTTGAAGATAGGTGGTAGATTTTCTACCAATGAGAGAAAAGACATGTGCTGGAAATTTTTTTGATCTCATCACTTTGCCTTAAAACCGGTGAGGGCTGAAAAAAATATTTTATGAGAGGAAGACACATGGGGGAGAGAAATTTAAAACACATTTCAAATACACATCGGTTGGGTCAGTTTATGCGGGTCTCTGATTCTTCAACCCGCCACCCGAACCAAAATTTCGGTTTACAAAGAAAGTAGACCCGTACCCGACCGACCAGGCCATTTGGATCCACTTGTTGGACTTTGGTTCGGTCGGTTTGACCGGGTCTCTAGCCCGCTGGACAGCCCTCATCTGTTTGTGCTCTCTTTTTATTATTATTATTTATATGAACTGACATATATATTGTTATATAACACGTTAAATTTCACAATATTTTCATAATTAAATGTCAATTTCTTATAAGTTGAGATAAAATAATAAAATATGAGACTGTGACTAACTATAATTGAAAATAAATGTTTTGTGAAAATGTTGTAACACTTATTATTATCACAATATTTTCACAATTGTTAATATCTCAGTTTTTTATAAATCAAATAAAAAAATGCTAAGTCCTTAACATTTTCATAGTAATTTCGCAACAAATCATAAGTAAGCTATTATTGAGGGATAAAAAAGTGATATCAGTTATGAGTTCATTTTAAAATCAATAACAACTTGTCATTCTAGAATTTGTTATGAAAGTATTATGGAGATAGCATTTCTATAAAATAAATAATAATATATTAGACCAAAACTTACCACAGTTGAAAATAAAGATATTATGAAAATATTGTGATATTTTGTTGTGTTCTTAGACTTTTTTTTTTGGGTTTAGTCAAATTTGGTGAACAAAAATTTACTGATTCACACACAATTTTTTTCTGTTGGTTTTTTGTTTGTTGTTTTTTTAATGCATAGTTTAAACTAGTTGTCCCAATTAAAGTCCAGTAGCAATTTACCACTAAGGGTTTGTTGTGAAAATGTTATGGATATAGCATTATTTTAAAAATAAAATTATAAAATATCATACCAGGGCCCACCATAGCTAAAATAAAGGTATTGAGAAAATATCGTGACATTTATTGTATTCCTAACTTTTTTTTTAGCCAATTTGTTAAGCCAAAATTCATAATTTTACGGACAGTTTTCTTGGGCTAACTTTTTTTTTTTTTTTAACACACTATTTAAAGTAAAAAAAAAAAACACACATAGTTTTAGAAAAGAATCATGAAAAAAAGTATTTTCCCCCTTTATGTTAGGGTAGTTTCATCCCCTAACTTTAAAGTTGAATAATTTTCACCTTTATATTTTGTAGACAAGTATATAGTCCTTGTTGTTACTCTCTTAGTTAAACCCTAACAAAATCTTATGGTTCCTAGAAAATTTCAGTGTGTAATATTTAAAATGCCTCACTAAATTTTAATGTCCCAAAAATTTTCTTTGTGTGTTTTGAGTTTTATGTGTTAGTCATACTTAGAAAGTAAAAATGGTGATGTATGGTATTATTTTATTTGTTACCTAGAGAACACTAATTTATTAGTGATTTAAATCTTCTAAATTTATAATTTTATCTAATAGAAACTTCAATGACATGTGTTTTTTTTTATTTTGTTCTTTTTTTATTTGTTTTATTTCTTAAAAATGTGTTTGTTAAAAATTAAGTAAGCTAAACATTGCAGTTAGGCTCATAAAATATAATGATAAAGAATGAAATATGAATAACAAAATATTCATTACAAATAATTGTAGGTATTTAATTTGATGAAGAGTTTCAATTATAACACATGTTATCATTTATTGCAAAAATTTAAATATTATGACAATACAATGTTTTATCAAAATTTAATTATTTATTAGTAGAAGATGACAATATTTATTATCATTCTTAGTATAATTTTTTTTTAATAGATATTATCTTTAGGTTCTAAGTCCTTTTCCTTTTCCCTTTTCACATTGCGTAAAAAGTATGTGTCAAAAAGCAAAAGGAACCACAAAATTTTCCTTTTCACATTGTGTATTTGAAAAGTAAAGTATCTCTCAGCAAAAATGGAAAAAAGAAAAAACAAAAGTATCAAAAAGCAAAAAGGGTCCACGAATTGGTGTAATCTAATAACAGAGGTTTGAATTCAGTGGTTGAGCAAGTGGTTGGGTATAGTCTCAATGTGGTTGTCTTGGATTTACTAGGAGCTCCTTAGTTTAAATTCGGGTACTAGCACTTTGAAAGAATTTTCTAGACCAGCGATTTATTCCGTTATGGGCCCACCTGTCACGAATAATGATTAGTCTCTCGTGGAAAGTTTTGAAACAACGCTATTGAAACCAAAAAATAAAAAATAATAGAGTGTTGTCTTTTACAATAAGACACTTCAAATGCAATAGCAATCTATAAAGAATCTATTTATAGAGCTTTTGTATTAAAAGCCACAATATTTTGTCATGACATCTAGTTGGACAATTTGTAGACATGGCAAAACAGGTCAAAAAATTCTGACCCAACTTGACCCGAAAAATATTTGACTCGAATTCAAATTTTTTAAACTCGAAATAAAAATGGGTTGACCTGTGACCCGACTCGATTTTTTTATAAGTCAACCGATCCAATCCGAATAACTCATGACCTGACTCGTTAAAAAAAATTTACTAAAAAAATATTTAAACTACATTATGATACTAGGTGCATAAAGCACAAAGCACCAGAACCAAAGCAATAGTCAATAAATTACAAGACAAGACAAGACAATAGCTTCAGCCTTCGCATGCAATTTAACTATTTGAGGGCTTCACAACCAATAAAGTTTTAACTCCACTGCCTTCATAGACATGACACGAGAGAATGAGACAAGACTTAGACAACACAACACAACCATTAAAAAAAAGAAAAAAAAGATCTAATTCAATTGACTAGCTTAGCTGTAGTCCAAAGCCCAAGGCACAATTCACAAACATGAAAGAGTGAAACAATGAAACGTGACCAAAATGAATGAATTGTGCAGTTGTAAATCAAAATGAATAAATGGAGAGCGCATGAATTATGCTTTTGATGAGTTCACATCAACACCGTCCTTTGGCTTTGGTGAGGAGCAAGGGAAATCTTAATTCTTTAAGGAGTATTTGGTACATGTGTTTTGTTGTTTGAAAATACGTGTGAAAATACGTGTGAGTAAAAAAATATACGAAAATGCATGTAATATTGTTTAAAAATTAAAAATGTATATTTGAGTGGGTGTACCAAACACCCCCTTAATATTAGTGTACAATGCATGTGCATGGTATACGTGTTGGTAAATTACTAAATTGGATGCATACATTAGTTGGTTGTACTCTATTATAATTTGTCATTTTTTACTTGCCATCTTCATTTTCTCTTTCTACTTTAAACAGATCGAGGATTATACTAAGATTAGTTTCTAGAAAGCTGGGGTTGCACCAAATTTGAGTATAAAGTATTTAGTGGTAATTGGTAACAGTATTACCACGGAGAGTCTATTAAAATAATCACAGTTAAGGAACTCATAAATGATTGACAAATTGTATCTATTTAAAAAAAAAAAAAAACTTGTTTGAAAAATACGGGTCAAGCTGACCCAATTGATGTCTATAATCTACATGCCATGTATGACTTGTCAAAAAAGCATCACATGGGCTGTTGGAACTGGCCTGGCCCTCATGTACTTCACACTTCCGTTCGTATTAATATTCAAATTATTTTGGAGCTAATTCACCTTAGAGTAGTTTATTCTCTTGATTTCAAATTTATAAAGACTTTGACTTGTGATCATATGATGCAAAAGTAAGAGACCATAAAAGTGTGACGGTAAAAGTACTCATACCACTTTACTTATTCATTCTCGTAACGTGACATTGGGTTGATAAATCCACACAGGGACCTCATATTTTTTGTTCAGTAAAAGAAAAAGAGTAAGGTTTGCATAACATATGGTCTATGACAAATTGCATGTTTAGCTGAACATTATAAACTAACAATTCAGAGTTGTAACATTTGCAATTCTCCATTATCATTTGGTAAGATCAGGATATATATAAGATAAAAGCAAAATCAGAATTGTGCTGTGAACTCTGATTAATAAGATTATAAAAAAGTATTCTATTTTGTTAGAGTATTTCCGTTAAAGATTTTAAAAATTTTAGTATTTAACATTTAAAAAAAAGTCACTTTATTAATTTTAACAACTTATTTTATAATACACTTAACATTAAAGGTTTTATTTTTTTACCATGTCGTTTAAAATAATATAAACTACTCATTAAAATAATAAAAAACAACTATACAAACTACCTTTTCCACCACAAGCATTAAAATAATAATAAAATTTTTTTTAAAAAAAATTGGAGCTACAGTGAGCTTTCAAAGATGAAAGCTCACCGTAGCTCAGTTGCTTTTTATTTATTTATTTATTTTTTATAGTTTAGCATGTTGGTTGTACCTAGCTTTTTAGTGCATTTTACAATCTTAATGTTAAAATTTAGCATTTAACATAATGAAAATTTTCTTGGCCAGAATCGTCATTCTTCTTTTTAATCATGTAAGGCTCCTAAGGCCTTTTCCTTTTCCCTTTACATATTGTGTAAAAAGAACGTGTCAAAAAGCAAAAGGAACCACAAATTTTTCCTTTTCACATTGTGTATTTGAAAGGTCAAGTATCTCTCAGCAAAACTGGAAAAAAGAAAAAAAAAGAGAAGTATCAAAAAGCAAAAAGGGTCCACGAATTGGTGTAATCTAATAAGGGAGGTTTGTCTTTTATAAAAAGCCACTTCAAAAGGTGAAGGCAATCACAATCTATAAAGAATCTATTTACAGAGCTTTTGTATTAAAAGCCACAACATTTTGTCATGACATCCAGTTGGACAATTTGAGAGTTGTTAAAACCCCAGCATCACATATTCACATGTGAAAAGAAATTGAGAGTCTGGACAATTTGTCCCCACTAAAATCATAACAATAATGAAAATTTACACTAGTTCAGACCCTACTAGTTTTATAAAGTGGAATTGATAAATTTAACTACCAAACGCACCTTTAAAAAGAAATCCAGCAGATTAATATGATATAAACCACAATATCCAATAAACCAAATCAAAAGGGCAACAAATAATATAATCATGCAATTTGGTTACAAAGTGGAATACTAAAACGTGAATCTCTCAAATTGATCAATGCCATATATATAAAGAACAATTACTATAGTCAACGACTTACTAAACCCCTTGTAGGCTACACTCTTTATAAAACCTCTACAAACACATCTTTTGCAATAATCTCAGAAATTTGCTCGTATCGTCCTATCAAGTTACAAAATAGATGACAATGAGAGTTAATTACTAGCCCCAGAATTTTGAAGGGCTTAGAGCAAGATTATTACTAAATAAAGATTATCAAGAACATATCTGATTATTTAACAATTTGCATCACCCTTTCTTCATATTTGACCTTATAAAGAATCCCCCAAGTATGTAACATAAAATGTTTTCATACACGGCTTTAGAAATGGCACGTGCAATCCATTGGCCTTCACTGGGTGAAGCGCAGTACCCACTTGCCACTTGTTTCAAAATGATACTTATTCTTTTTCCAATTCTTCTTACCAAAATATTTCTCATACAAGGCTTTAGAAATAGCTAGTGCATCTCCTTCAGCCGACACCGGATAAAGCTCTTGGCTTGCTTGCCATTTGTTCGAAAACGAAATCCATTCTTTTCTCCATTCCTCCATCTTGAAGTTTTCTTTTTCTCTCAAGCTTCTTAACAAATAATTAAAATAGGTTGAAGCTCGAGGTAGATAGTAGCCTTCAAGTAGTCCACTCCAGAATTTGTTTGCTGATTAGGGCCAAGCAAAAATGTTACGTAACAAAATGATGAAGCATTACATAAGTAATATATGGCAGTCTCTTCAGGGACATCCAATAAAAACCACTAAAAGTAGTAATATATGATGGAATATAAAGATTACCATAATCATGAAGTTTGCTCTGTATGGTTCCTGTGTTATCAAACCACATTGTGACTTGCGTTCTTGCATTCCACTCATACTGAAGGAGAGCATTGGAAAGTACATTGAATCAATCAAAATCATCTTATCTACCAAGTGTTTCTAAAAAATGCTGGTATTACTAGAGTTAAGACAGAACCACTTCTGTATTAGTCAAATAAAAGAAGCAAGAGAGACTGTTAGGTGCCTGAAGTTGGCAAAGATTTGTAATGCGCAGTAAAAATCATCGAACATGAGTGGTACAATTCTATTGTAGGAGCTTTGTGGGCAAGGGAAATATATTGTGCAGATAACTCATGCAAAGAGACAAGGATGCCTTTTACTTAACGAAATATTTAATCCTATTTAGATAGATCAGATATGGTAAAACAAAACTGTATAGAAGCCTAGAAGGTGCAAGTTGGTTCAACTGATAATGTCTCATGACATTGTATAAGAGATGGGAAGAGAGAGGGCTACCTCCCCAGTATAGCGCATAGGCCCAACAATCCTCAGATTAAAAAAAAAGAAGGAAAATGTATAGCTGACCTCCATACCTTGTGTAAGGTCTAAGGATCTTGTGGATTGTCAATATATATGAAGTTGAAACATGTTATTATTCCCAATTAAATTCAATTATGCTCTAGCTAAGTAATATGCCAATAAGGATATCTTTTCTCACCAGCTTCAACTCATGAGGATTCTTTGCCAACTTGTTTGCACTTTTGAGCCACGTTCCAAGTAAAAAATTGTCATCAGAAGCAAGAAGTATATCAATATCCTTTATGAGCTGAATGAATTTTTTGCTATGAATATTTAAAGCTTTTGAATCCTTCTGTCGAAAAGCAGTCACAGCATCCAAATATACTTGGTTTGCTAGCTTTGACAGTACTTGCCGTGTTAAGTCCACCAAGTCATACCTGTCAAAATTCCGTGGATAATTAAAATGGATCTTTGCCTAATAATTATTTTCTTATGCTCTATCTAGGTCAAGAGTTGGCCTTTCAATCATCAGAGTCAACTAGAAAAATCCTGCCACAGTTCCTTTATTATGGACGCAACCTGGCATCAACATCTTACAATCACTGTTTGTAAAAAGACAACATTACAATGCTGATTCTTAGATGCACATGACATTCAACATAACTTCTAACCATGTTAAATTCTAAGTGATTTCGAGTATGAAGGAATTTTCAGAAAAGAAAAAGATATATTGATCAAAGACACAAAAACCACAAACCCAATGGTATCCATGTAATTGAATCGTGATATCCATTAATGTACATATTGAAGAGGGACCTGACTTTAGCATGAAGGAAGAGAAAATTAATTCATACATAACAATGAGGCATGCTCACTCACAGCTTAATTGTAAAGACCACATGGCATTATTCAGCACCGAAAGGGGCCCAATAGAATAAATAGCTTAAGCTGCATAAAACCCCAATTATATATTTAGAGAGTTCTAGATTAGGGAGCTTATGTTTGTGTAGTGGTTGCCTTCAAATTTGAGTGGTTTTTTAGAGGCTGCTTAAATTTGTGCAGATACACTTTACATAGATCCATACCTAAGTTTGAGAAACTCTGAGTAGTTTTTGTTGGGTCACTGATACCATAAAGGTTCACATATCAGATCCAATGTGCAAAGTGCTACTTAGTGACTTAGAATTTCAGGTTTAAGTAGTATTTATGCACCGTAGCTCATTTATTCTGCTTATCTCTTCACTCTTCAAAAATGGGGGGAAATGACACTATCACAAGTCGATAAAGGCAAGTTAAGATTAGTTACCACATATTTTGTATCATAAGAATGTAGCATAATATAAAAAGAGTTGATCCAACTGAACCACATCACAAATATGGCATGTTATCAAGTTTTTATGACCAAATACAATAAATCATATTGATTAGGGAATGGAAGCAGAAGGATCAATTCAAAAGAATTCACTTTATGCAGGATCGTCACAATCATGCCAGGGAAAAAGAAGAAGAATATTGCAACTTATGGATATATAATCTTTTCCATTTTACCTATAGGTAATGCTTCCAGCAAAATTATTTCCAGCATCAATTAGAACTCTTAAGGCTTTGATCACCTTCTGAGTAGAATACCATAAATGTGCCTGAGGCAAAGGAGAGCTGGTATTTGATGGATCCCAATCTGGGAATTTGACTATGAAATCAGTGTTATGATCCTGCAATGAGTTAAAGGCCACGTAATAAGCATTTAGTAAGATGCTGTCCTAACTACAGGAGAAAGTTATCAACAGCTATCATAGCTGGTGACTGTAATTTATTAAGTTGGAATGTTGAATGAATATCTATATTATAGCAAACACTCATTTCATAAAAGTATACTTCAAAATGATCATGTTAAAAAAGATCATAGAATCACTAAAATCTTTAGCAGAAGAAAACACAATACATTTACATAACCAAATAATACTTTAATTCTTGGTCCACACAGCAACATTAGCATCTTTTTTTTTTTTTCTTTTTTATGTTTTTAAGACACCATAAACATAAAAAGCAATAAACCACCTACACAGAGAACTATAATAATTTGTAGAGAAATTTTCACTAAAGAATCTTTCATGACGATAAAACTTTAGAATATTTTCATGGGAAAAAGAATCAGCCTCAGATTACTCTTTATTTACAGTTCTCAAAGATACTTTTAAAATCATTTCTTCAAACAAGTAGACAAGTGCTTTCTTGGTGCTCAATTATTTTGATAGGAATATTATTGAATATCTTCCGCAGCAACAAAAGGAACATCATATTTCTCGGTGCATGGCGAAATTTTTTGGTACAATTACAGTGAACTCACAAGCAAACATCATAGGGAATTCTTGCAAATCCTCTATTAGAATGAAAGTCATGTTAAAGCATTTGTGAGAAGAGAAAATTACTTCAGGGATAAGGCCTTAAGAGAAGAGAAGTAACTAGCAACAATCAACAAAGTTTTGATTATTGCAAATAAAATTAAGCTGTGAATGATCACCACATAAAGGTCACCTTTCTATACTGGTATTCATCTCTTGATAAGAAATATTATATAGTTCATTCCACGAGTTCAGAGAACTACGCTAAAATTTCTTCTTTCAAGGATTCATCACTACATTTCGGTCTATATGCTCTCAAAAGAAACTAAATATGGAATGGATATCCTTGACTAGAATTTGTAAATTTAACAACCACCACCCTAACTTTGGATAGAATAGAATGGCGAAAAAAATAAATGTGGCCCTGACTAATTTGTTGATGATCCATAGTCAACCCCAAAACTTTGGAACTATAGCTTGGTGGTGGTTGTTTGCAACACAAATTTGTTATGTAAAGAACCAAAAGGTTAAGGAACACTATATTATGTTTCCCTTTCTAGTCATCTTTTTCAAATTATTCTTAGGGATAAAAATGACATTGAGATATCCTATCCAATAAATTTAATTAAAAAAAAAAAAAAAAAAAAAACATACTTCTATTACATCCGTACAATTGTAAATTGTGTGATAAAGAATTTCCCAAGCTGCCTCAACTTGATGAATTGCTTTGCCATAGCGTCTGTGGGAATAGGACTTCAACCACTCCTACAATAGTAATAACATTAAATTACAACCGTACAGCATTAAAATGTCAGCAATCATGAAGCATCAGAGAAGCATTTCTTCTTTTTTGATAAGTATCGTAGAAGCATTTTTTTCACTCATCTGAATCTAGCATGCATTTTTCATGTGCATGTGATTGTGAGTAATTAAAAATTAATCTTAAAATTTATAAAATAAAATAAAAAAATGCCAAGTAGCCACATAATCTAGCCCAATTATGTAAACAAAAATAATTGTCAAAACAGTATACGAGGTAAAACACAAAAGTTAAATAAATCCTTATTCTATACCTGTTGATGGTAGGCTTGATAAAGATTTTCTTCTTACTTCCTAACAACCTAAGCTTTAAGATTTATGTTTTACCAATATGGTAAGCTTCCTTAGTCCTTCTAGTCTTGTTTACCAATTTTAGTGTCTCTCTTCTTGGTTATTTCTTTTGACTGCACGTGCAAGGCCCACAAATCAGTTGAGGTGTATTGGGTGGGCCTGCATGTGCAGGAGGGAGTAAGCATGTGGTATGAATAATTTACAATGTTGGCCCACATCCTAATAGCTTAAGCTTTTGGAATTGATGATGATCCAATATTAATCCTGCTATACATTCACAGTTTGACATAACCTGTAGGATAGATTACTTCATAGTAAAAAGAGCGGAAATAACATTAGACTATTAGAGTAACATACAGAAAGAACCAATGGTGAAGCAAGTAAAGGGGGACAGAAGAGTATAGAAATTTTTTTAATACATGTGTGTGAATCTTAAAAAGTTTCTGCACCCTTCTATACTAATTACTGAATAGTCCTTGCTAAAATAAGTATTGAATAGCAGTCCTGCCCAAAACAAATAATTAATAGAAGTTGAAAATCTATAATTACCAGAAGTTGAACTTTTTCACTCCGAAAGGCCATTTCAGACATCAACTCGTAAACAACTGGATTTTGCTCTATCCCTTCCATGCACATACCAACACCAACCTGTTACAATAAGCTTTTAAGTCAACCTGCTCTAAAAAAGTCACAAAACTACAGTAACAAAAGAAACAAGTACCAAGGTTTATAATTTTCACAACCAGTGTTCTTTTCAATGGATGTAAGTGTAGATTAAAAGTCTGTTTGGAACAGCTTATTTAGCTGAAACTAAAAACTTTTTACTAAATGTACTGTAAATAAAACTAAAAAGTAGCTGAAATAGTACAGTGGAGCCCATGAATAATACTAGTAGCAAAATAAGCTAAATAGTAAAAAGAACTAGCTTTTTAAGCCAATGTCAAACGCACACTAAGCAAGAAGATAGCAAACGTTATGAATCAGATACTTTGCTGTATAAAATATGAACTACCAATTGAACTGCTTTTCCAAATCTACTATAATATTAATACTAGAAAGTCTAGATAAAAAATAATAATAATAATTCCTGCAGTTTAGGCTTCCAAGTTATACATGCTAGGAACAATATTTGGATTTCACAATAGTAGAACATACCATGGTTGAATTTTTACTGACACGGGCATCAATTGGACCTGAGGAGATCGCATCCAAGATGCCATACATTTCAATATTTCCACCAAAGTTATGCAACATACACCTGGAGCATATTATGAGCATACATATTTACTATAAAATTAAATCTCCAGGGTGAGATCTCATGAAGATTAAACATCTCCTTTGAGATTAAATAACAGCTACTATGTTAAAGAGCTACTTACCAGACATAAGGAGTACCATAAAAGTGAGATGAATTTTTCCATATTGGTTTGACATCAGCATATAAATCAAGAACTATCATTTTCCCAAATGGAACAGAATGTAAAAGTGCCTGCAGATATCACCAAGTTGAAAGTTAACGACCATAATTGAAGTTATAGCGCACACACAAAACGTGTGTGGCAGCAGAAAACATTAGCAACCACCCCAATGCAAAAGGAATAGAAGTTATAGCACAATATCATTTTTCTCTGTGATCAGTAAGTGTAATGTAAAAATCGAAGAAGTTGAGTGACAAATATATTTCAGAAACTGAACGAAAATAGCATCATCAGATCCCGTTTTCAAAACCACTTTATACAAAACCTGGAGGTTTTTGATAACTTCTCTTTGGGTACCTTTTCAACCTATCCCCATAATTCTTTTAGAGGACAGCTGTTCTCCATTATTTTCACTAATACCAACGCCCTCTTTACTCTAGTGCTGCCATACCAAAGCCCTGTCATATTCCATGGAAGTGATGTTGAACACTTTGAGTGTTCATCAGCATTATTTTTTACTGGTCTCTCAGGCCATTATACTTAGGTTTTGCGTAATTAGAAACTAGAAACACCCTTGAAGAAGTTAAATACCATTCTTGGTATTAATCTTAAATGACAGACAGTTTTGCAGGCCATTCTTTGGCATTATCGCCTCCCATATGTACTTCTTAATCACAGTTTTATCCCAAGTTCTTCAACGGGGAACAATAGCATAATAGAGAATAAGATTATTAACTCTGATGATTTCAATCATGGGGCACTTTTATCATAGAGATTTGAGACAAAGATTACAAATATACAACGAACCTCCAAAAAATGAATTTCCTTAGATTATTGGACTGCCAAGTGATTCTAAATTGGAAGCTACATCCATTCTGTCAAAGAATATAATTATGCAATGTGAGAAGCAGGGTCACAGTAGGAGTAATATGGATAGAGTTTGAACCTTCAGCATGAATGCATGAAGTCGTTGCTCTAAAGAAGCAAACAAACTGGCACTTGGCAGAATAACAGTTTTTAAATCCCCCAAAGGAGATGGATCAGAACAGTAAACAAAATGTCACAATAACCTTTTATCTGCTGATACTTCTCAACTTGCCCAAGAGAGCTTAGACTCTTGATTAGCCATCTGGAAGGCTTTGCAACTTGATTTAGGAAACAATGTAAGACTGCCGTGGAAAAAGAGATAATCTTTACATACTACCAAATAATAAATTACACAATCACACATACTTTAGAAATAAAAATGATTTAAGTATTCTCTTTGCAGCACCCCACTTAATGAAAAAAACATCTTTATCACAACTAAGAAAAACAGAATGCTTAGAATTTAGTTCATCTTATGTACATACATACCTTCATTTGGGGTGGTTTCCAATATGCAGAGTCTGAAGAGAAGAGCCAACCCTGGACATTCATAGAACTGTCAACTATAAATATCTATGATTATACAATGTCAAGGTTCACATGAACCACTTCTTGAACCACCATATATATTCACTTTAGATTTTGTAGTTGATTTTTATGAATCAGCAAAAAGAAAACCTCTGTTCAGTACAGCAACCAAGAGTGGGCATTTGGGTAGCACATTTAACAAGATGAAACTTCGAAATGATAAGCATCAGTATTTTAACTAAAGAGGGAATAATCATTTGAATTGATTTTCTTTTTTAATTCCAAAGATATTCTACATTTGACCTCTATTTTCATGCTTTAACTATTTAATAGAAAAAGTTCTGATTAGCAATAAGCATGAGAGCGACACATTGATAAAATACACACAAATGTGCATATCCAATGCACATTCGCATATTTTAGTAGGCAGGTATAGGTGCAATAAAACTGAAAGTTATATAGAAGTCCTTAGTGCATCTAGTAAAAGGGTATTATTTATTTTACAAACCCAGTTATCTCTTTAAACATTTTATTACAACACATTACACAATAAGCAAACCAGGCAGAATGCATGATAGGAAAACAATGTCACCATCACAATCACTAATCATTCTGAACTTGCTACATCATTTGAACAATGAGGTTATTAAGGTTTGAATATCAATTGAGTAAATGAATAAACATGACAAAGTAAATCACATAACATACTCCAACAAAATTTCCAATAAGCCTTTTTGTGGGGAGGGTGGGTTGGTAACTTGAGGTGCTTACCTGCATTAACCACACTGCATCCTTGTCACCTTTGGACATTGCTTTGTAGACAGAAGCTCCGAGCAATGATATATATGTTGGATCATTTGTTGGTGGGGAATTTTCATTGAATGTATCACTAAACAGAAGACATGGTAATAGGTGATTCAGTGACCCACATTAGCAAGTATGCTATGAACACACCAAAGAAGAAAAGGGCATAGAACAATCTAATAATTGCTAGTAAGATTATTCCCCCAATTGTTTAGGAAAAAATTGCCTTATTTCAACTGTTAAATAAAGCATAAAGAAGAAATAGGATGCACAAAAGCCGCATAGAAGAACACAATATTGATCTGGATAGGAGGTCCACAACGAAACAGGTCTACATATGAACTATAACTATGAAGCCAAAGCTGTGAAATGAAAATATCAAAGTGAAATTACATTTTTTCAAGTCCCATTAAAGCCATAGACATTTGGCAACTAAGATTAATTTGTTGGCCTAAAAAAACCATTTCAACAGTAAAGGCCACAAAAAAAAAAAAAAAAAAAAAAAAAAAAAAAAAAAAAAAAAAACACTTCTCTAAGGACTGCTTTATGAATCTTACTCCTAGTTAGATCACTGTCTACATCATCTTTCAAACCTTAGGTTCCAGAGAACAAAATGTTACTATAAGAGATACTAGTTTTGTTCTTCTGGACATGGTTAATTCTAACTGACAAACTATAAAAATGTAATTTTCAAAGAACCCAATGATTAATCACTCTTAAACCAAACTTTTAAACGTCAACACTTACAATTTGAAACCTTCAAGAAAAAGCATTGCCACTGGACTCACAAGTCACACCATCCAACAAGACTCAAGATTGTTCATGTATATAATCACAAAAATAAGAAAGGCTCCTAATTCCTCAGTTTTTCATGATCCACACTGTGAGCATCAAACAACGATGATGTCATATTGAAAGGGGATTTTTAGTCATTTCATTCACCCTCTATAAAACTGGTTATATTAATTACAAATAAAAACTTCTGGAATGTCAGAATTTGATAACACAAATGCCCAAGCTTCAGTTTGACATAATGATCATGAGAACAACTTGTGTACATGTATCACAGGTTTGTCATTTATAGGAGCATAATGCTGCATAGAAAATCTCTGGCTTGATCAAACTTACTTATCAAATTATCTTTTTATATCTCTACCAATCCTAAAAAATTGGTCACATCTGTTTCATGTTCATAGATTTGCACTTCTGAAAAAGTTTCAGTAACAAGTGAGAGTGCTAAAGATACATCAGATAATAAATAAAAAAGGGCTAAGTTATTGCTTCTATACCTAAAGTTTTCACAAATTCAGTTTTTGTCCTAAACTAAACAATATATTTGCCAAAACAATACACACACACACACACACACACATATATATTAGCCAAAATAAACTACTGATAAAACTGCTTCCTAAAATAAAGGGGGGGGGGGGGGGGGGTGTTGGGAACAAAACAGAAAATCAACTTAATGCAAAAAAAAGTTAGGTGACTTGGAGAAACTGTGTTCAATTATATATCCAAAAATGTTAAGAAACATTCTACTAAGAATCTGAATGAGAGAAATTACCAGTTGTAAATGTCTGTCACATCCCCATATTCTGTAATCAATGCATACAAACATGACCAACAAAATCAGTCACTAAATTAGAAAGGAAAAAAATATACGACTTTAGTCCATACAAGTCATCTTTTAAGAGTAACTCTTCATATACAACTGAACCATTAAAATTATATCATTGATGAAGCTAAAAGCATCTGTACTCAAAGGAGAGGGGGGGGGGGGGGGGGGGAGGAGATTAACTCTGGCATCATCCTTTGGTAACTAAAACAATTTTCTTAAACCATCATTATATTCATTTACAGAAAGGTTGATACACATTCATAGTATCAATCACTGTGAAACTGTAGCCCACTTCCAAGTTTCTACAGATAATCATTATACCAATGAAACTCAGTCCAATCCCAAGGTCTCCATACAATGCCAAAGGTTGAAAGACTATGCAAATTCGTTCATGTGCTACTTGGCAGTGAAAAAGTGAATCAATTGATGGTCCACTAAGTCACCAAGAAGACTAGAAATTGAACTGAATTTGAAACTCATAGTCTATGAATACATTCTCTCCAAAAAAAGAAAAATGGCCAGGGTAAGACTACCTACCATGACCTCTAGTGGGAGCTTTGTGCACAAGGTACAACCTTTTTTTTTAAAAGTGAATAAATTCTGATTAAAATCATCTTCTATCAAATGATTCGAGTTTTATGTCTAAAATCATTTTTCCATTGCAGTCGTGAAGGACTAAAATGAAGTGATTAAAGGACACACACGCATATATATGGAAAACTTTGTTAATGCTACAGTGCAAAGAATAGTGCCATTCCAAGTAAACGATCTACAGATAAATGGAGCACCTTTAACTTGTCGCCTAATGAAAGCCTCCCCAATCTCAACAAATAAAGGGTCAGAGGGATCCAGAAGGTAAGTACAGCTCCAACGACACTTAGCATCAACAGAGTTCCTAATGACAAAAGATGGAAAACCTCAATATATTGAATAGTATGACATTTTCACACAACAGACTCCAAATCAGATGGAAGATATTCAGGAACCCCGAATATGATTTGTCTAATTCATGTTGTCTAATATAAAATACTTCAGACAATTGGAATTCATAGACCACAAGTCATACAAAGGTATACAACGCATATCAAAGAACAAGAAATATGAATTACCAGTTTCCAAGTTTAGTTATGTTTGCTGAAGGAGATATCTTCTTCAAGGATGCTGGAATGTTCCCAGAGAATGATGGCAGCACTGAAACAAAGAGACATTACATTTGATTAGCCACGTCATCACATTGAGAATGAATAATTTTTCACTTCAAAAAAATCTTTTTATCTAATTGAGAATCAAGAACTAAAAAACATCTCCCAAAAAATTTTGGTCAGGCAAAGCTGCTGTGGAATTCAGTTATGGTAACAATACCAGGCGTCATTCCTAAATCTAGCATCCGAGATAATATCCTTTTCTGTAGAGCTAATTGCTGATCTAACCAATTTTGAGTTAAGGGTCCACCCCACCTGTGATAGAATAAATATTAGATTTTATAAACTTAAGGAAGATGATAAAGACAACAAGCAGCATAACATCCAGCCTGTCCAGCAAAAGATGTTAAAATGCATTTCGCGAATCTCATGTACATGCATAATCTCAAAACATGTGACTTCGTAAGTTATATGCATAAAAATTTACACCTCTAAAACCAATCAGGAAAAAATAGGAGCAATAATGATCTCTCTTATTTGGTTGAGAGCTGAGAGTATAACTATTAATCATCCTTCTTTAAGGGACTTCAAATAAACACTGCATGTTTCCTATACAGAATCTGATGCTTTGTACCTTTGTTGGACAAGAATAGCAACCATCACTCAACTAGGCAACCACACCTAGCAACATGTTATAAGGCTCCACTCATCACACAGTGGGGACACACTTACCCGAGTCACATGTAGTGCTATCTCAATATGGCAAACTTATGAACGAGTCACATGATATATGATTTACTGTCAGTCACCAGCTGGCAGTCTTATTGTCAAACTTCAAATGACAACATCATCATTGATACTCATATACGGCATCCAACTGAGTAGAATTTAAATTTTCAAATTTACGATACTATCCCAAGATTCATGACAGATCTATATACTTCTCATACACAGACTATATCATCCATAAGTGAAAATAACATTGCGTAAAATTTGAAACAGGTACAATTAATTTCCACTTGGCCCAAATGTATCACTTAATAATAAATTGGACTGCTGAACTAATCATGAACTCATGTCACAGCTACACAGCCACCTGTATAAGAGGACCATGAGCACAGGTGGAAGACCAATCAGAAGAATTGTATGCAAAGTTTTAAGTGAGATATGGTTATGATATAAGCAGAACCCCAACGACAATTCTCCACATTTTTTTTAAACCATTTATCAACATCTTTCAGAGGTTTTTCACAGATGATTAAAATTGCACTCCCATATATGTCAGTATGTCTAAATGTATGTGTTAAAACTAACTATTAATTAAATATCCTAATAAATTTCCCATAAGCATGATTCTAGAGGAAGGTATCCAAATGATTGACATAAATGTTTAAAATGTAATACAGTATTGTTGACCCAACATCATCCTCTCGTCCGCAGTTCAAGTACTTGCTAAGGAAACACCACTAGGCAAACAATAGATATCATGCAAACCCACCCATGTATATTTCCCATGCGAGCCCAAGCAAGGAAAGCAGGTCCACCAAAGAAATCATTCAAATCATCCTTGCTAATATTAAAATCCTACAATAAAAAATACAAGTCACATGACAAAAATCAGAAGTAGAAGTCAAACTTAATATATATGGAAGTAACAAATACCAGTCAATATAACAACTCATGATATTAAAAAATTGAAAAATAGCAGTAATTAATTCATCTTTTACAAATAGAGACACTGCCTCTTTTATCTCAAAAGCTTAAAGAGAAGACAAGACCAGATCTACAAGGCTTTAGTACTTATATAAAAAAGAAAGCACACTGGTTTGTATTCATAATATAAAATTCTTAACAGAATATGGAATTAGTTCTCAGTTCATTGGCATCCTCAAAGCTAATACACATCGCATGTTCTTCAATGTGTGTCTATATATATAATACAGTGATTCTCCACATCATATAAGCAGAGGAGCATATTCGTTAAAGTTATTTAGTGATAATTTCATGGAGTAGAGCCTTCTGGGTCAAATTTCTGCGACATGCTGTAGGCTTGAATGTCATATTCATATTTCCATAATAAAAATCATTTTTTTAGATAAACTTTTTTTGGCAGCCAATTTGACACTTAGCCCCTTGAAGTTATTTTTATTTATTTATTTATTTTAAGGTTATTATGGGTGAAAATTTAATTTGAAAAAAGTGTATCTTGACTCAATATCCAATGACACAAAAATGGACGTAGGGGTTATTTGTTATATAAATCAAAACCTCAAATGTGGAGTGTTGTTTATGAAAATAGGGGAGGGTTTCTGACATTTCCCCAAACCTCAAGGAAGTTTGGAGTAATATACCCAAATAACTTAAACTCTTAACAGTCAAGCTAGAAAATATATATGAATTCTATGTACAAGTTGCTACACAGTGGGAGGCTTATAACGTGGCACACAACAAATGGGTGAATACCATTGACACCTATAATGATGCATTTAATCATTCACCATGAAAACTTTCTGCCAAATAGCTTCTTGGCCAACAAATGCTAAAGGCAGGTTCACCCCATGAAGAGCCATCCAATCTATCTCTTTCACCCATCTTTCCCAGTCCCACCAAACATGGGAATCTGCAAAGAAAAAATGTGAAATTACCTAAGGAATTCTCTACAATAAACTCTGGTTTTTGGATTGGTAAATTACATGCACACCCATTGGGTTTTTTAACCCATGACCTCACTCTTCACCTATTCTTGTGTGAGGAGTTAGTGACATTTGAGTCAGAGCTCACCAGCAAATTTACTACAACAAAGATTAGACAAAATAATACACTATCATTCTCTAAAGTAATCCACTTCATATCATTCTCTAAAGTATATAATAGGTGAATTCTTGAATTCCTCATTAATATATAATCTATTTACAGTTCCTGTCCTCTCAATCACTTAAATCTGAAGAATAGCACATTTAGTTCCAAAATTTTGGTAGAACAGAAAAGGTTTGCAAAGATTTAATACTCACAACTAGATGTAACAACATTCTGGTAATAGTTCCATGGGACTGGCCGCTGAATCATCACCCCATCGTCTTTTACAAGAGGCAGTGATCCTGGCTTGGGGATGGAAGCTATCTGAACTCCACCAGTCTTGTCCCATGAAACATGAGCACCACACCAATACTTTAAGTACCAATAGAGGCCAGATGCAATTTCTACAGCTGTGGTTCCTTTAATCCTGAAAGAGAAATGCAAAATTTATAATCACAGAATATATATATTGCTTTCTCTCATTTGAGGGAGAGGGGGGTAGCGGAAGATATGACTGAAAGAAAAACCAGCAGGAATCTGTCATAGCCAGATACCTACCTATCCTTTAGAAGGGGTTAAAAAATAACTCTTTCAATGGTGACATCTTCCGATGCACAAAACAATAAATTTAAAGGTTTAAAACTTGTTCAAATCAGTTCATCCAATGAGCCCAAGAGGAGGGGGAATGGGAGGGATTAATGATATCAGCCATAACATTCTTGAAAATGAAAATTGCTAGAAATGGACAAATAAAGATCCTTAAATAACAAAACAAATAAATATTATAAAGGGATAAAATCTTCAGCAAGAATTATATCCAACGTACACAATCTCAGGCCCATTCTTGCTTGAGGAGTTGTAATTACTTATCAAAAAGCAACTTTGTCCACCACAAACATCCTGATATATGAAATTGAAACTGTCAGCAAAATTATTATGATGATACTTTGCCAAGAATAATTTATAGAAATTAAGCCATACATTCATAAAGCAGTCTAATAGAGAAATGTAAAAGAGTTGGAAGTCCTGAAGATAAAATCCTCAAAAGAGGCCAAATGGACTAATGAGCAATTGGTTGTACTTCTTCTTGTTCTTCTTTTTTTAAAGTCAAGGGAAAAACATAAAACAAAATACCCCTTTCTATTCTCATAGCACTAGGATGCAAGGAAAATTTTTGTAAAATAGAAATAAAAAATAGGTACAGAAGGAGACTATTTTAACCAAAAATGAACCATCAAAAGTTAAATAACTTAATTTTCTATTCTATTCCTGGATTTTCCAATTCTAAGCATATAAAAAACACAGAAAATGGAGGACACCCAGATCAAATAAGCAACAATCAAAACTTACATGAGAGTTTTAAGCAAAGCTTTCATCTTTTAGAACCAAAAGCAGGATATAAGAACACAGTACAGCATACAAGAATACAAAAATTGAAGAACAACCAGATAAAACAAAGCAATAATAAAGCATTCAAAGTGTGAACAAAAGGCCAAAAATGGGACATTACACGAGGGACAATCTTGAATTGGAAACTGGGTACATAGCACTCAGGAAGCAATCTCTTGAGAACAGCTTTGGCTGCAGCTTCTTGAACAGAAGGAGATGCCCTCTTTGAGTCCAAGTGTTTGAGCAAGGCCTGTATTGGTTTTGGCTGTGATAAAGTTAAAGCTGTTGGTAGTAGCAATGTGAGTTTGAGTGTGAGTGTGAGAATCAAAAGTAGAAAGATGGAGTTGGAATTGGAATTAGACATGGGTTTGGTTTGGTTTGATTGTGTTCTTCAGAGGATTGAGTTTTGTGGTCAACGAAACTCAGTTCTGTAATAACTCCATTTTGAATGGTAGAGCCAAACGAGGAAGGAGTTCTGTTTATTTTGTACGCTGTAGTTGTTTTTTTTTTTTTTTTGGCCTTTGGTTTTTTACAAAGGCCAAAAAAAGGAGGCTGAGATATATACAGCATCATTCTCATTCTCTGTTTATTTTGTTTTGCTCATTTGTAATGTAAATTCTTAAAAATTTACTATTTTTAAGTGCAGTTTAATTGTTAAATAAAAATAATAATAGAAATAAACGGCTTCGGTATAATTTGGTCCTATTTAATCTATTTCGATTTAATTTGGTTCACTTCGATCAATATTGTCTCATTTGGTCCATTCAGTTCGGTTCGGTTCATTTCGATCAATTTTGGACCATTCAATCGATTTCAGTTCACTTATATAAGAATGAAAAAAGACATGTTCATGTTGAGGGCACTTATTATAAATCCGAATTTATTTAAAAATATAGATCTCAAACTTGTCCTATTTTGCTAGTCCAAACACATTTTAAACCCATCTATTTATTTATTTTATTTTACAGCACTTAAAAGGAAACAACATAACATTATTTATTTGTGTGGTTTCCCATTAGCTTAACATTACTTATTGGTCTAATGATAAAAAAATAAAATAAAACAATTATAAGAAGCACATGTTAAAATTTCTATAAAAAAAAAAAACCATATTTTTTTTTAAAGAAAAAAAAAATTACTTATTGCTAAGTTCCAAAATACTATTGTTGAATTGCTCAATTATTACTTCCTATATACTTTTATTCTCTAAAAAGTAAAAAATACTAATTTTTTTGTACAAAAATAAATAATTTTTTTTTTGTCCAAAATTCCTAGAAACCAATTATTATCCACCTTTAATTATTTGATTCTGGTTTTCCAAATAATTTTTTTTTTTTTTTTTAAGTTTCTAACTTTATCATTTTCATTCAATTCCATAGATGACGTGAACGACGACAAAAACGACAAGCAAATCAAACTCTAAATGGCAAACCCGTAAAACCCTTTCTTTCACTTTGAAACCCAAAAACCCTTCAATTCCACACACAAACAAATACTTGGGATTTGAAGCTTAGCAATGGAGGTGGAAGAAGAGCAAAGAGAAATGACTACCAATAAGGTGATGTGTCTTTTGACACTGGGCTTCCTCAAAACCCTAGGCTTCCTCAAAACATTGGGCTTCAAGAACTTCAACAAACGGTCATTGGTCAATAAAGCTTCTCAACATTGTAATTTTTTGCATTTGGCTCTTGGTTTTTATTGGCGATGGCCTGTTTGGTCATCTATTGGTTTTCACATAAATGGAGACAAGTGATTTGGGTTCCATTTATCTAATGATATGCCATATTATATATATATATATATATATTTTTATATAGGTAAGAAAAAATATTATTAAAAATGGAGTAGCAGGATATATACAGAAGGTTCACGATAATGAACAAAGAGTAAAAAGAAAGCAAAAAGTAACAAATAGTCACGGATCTATTCTAGGAGACAAGAAAATCCATAAGTGCAGAACAATTCGAGAGACCCCAACATCCAGACTAATCAAAAAGGGTCCTTTGGCATAAATCTAACAACTGAGCTAGAGATTCCCTTATAGTACATATTGTGAATACTTTGAATGTTGGAAGCAATCCATAAGAAACAGTAATAAGAGCAATGAAGAAGAATAGTTTTTGAGGATCTATATTTAAAATCTACATATAAAATTCCCTTCGTACTCCTTATGCCTTCCCAATCATACAAGTATATGACAAAGCCACTCATCTTCAAGGACTGACACAGTTCTTGCACTGAAAAAATTCTTAAAGGTTGCTGTATTGGACAAACAAGTAGGTCCATCAACTCCAATCTATGGGGCTTAATCATTGCTAGAAATATATTTTGATAATACCTCCCATCATTTTCTTCTTTATTTTATGTCATGTGAGGGATTTGTCCTAGTCTCTTTTTAAAAAATTCTTAAAGTTTGTTGATTTTCTTGCATACTCTCCTTGTTTGGAGTGTGATTTTGTTGCATTTTTCTTGTTTTTCCCATCCTGCTTTACTTGATCATTATAATTTTGGTTATTGATTTTTGCCACCATAGTACATTCCCAATGTGCTCGGGTTGGCTACCTTTTTCTTAATTAATAATATTTTTTTTTTGTTACCTATTAAAAAAAAAAAAATTGTTAAAGGTTGTTGTATTGGACAAACAAGTAGATCCATCAACTCCAATTACGGGGTTACTCACTGTTGGAAATATATTTAGATAGATAATACCTCCCATCATTTTCTTCTTTTATTTTATCTCATGTGAGGCATTCGCCCTTGTTTTTTTTTTTGGTTAAACCGTTAAAGTACAATTTACAACTATAAGTTTGGTGCTTTTTTTTTTTTTTTTTTTTTTTTTTTTTTTTTTCATTTTAGTCCCCTTAATTCCATATCCACATAAATCATCTTAATAAATTCCACTAGCTCTGGTATTGGATGAAGCATACGGATAAGATTGCAAAATTGTTAGGTTGTCATAGAACAAATAAATTCAGGCAAAAAATGAAGCAATTCAGGGGTATTGATCATTTCTGTAAAAGATGGTCTGCTTTCATCATATTTTCTCAATGCTTATAAGGAATTACATGATCTGATTTGTAATAGACACACAATAAATGCTAGATAGTTTCTAACATTCCTAGGACACAAGTTTCAAAGTCATATTCTCATATACTCCACACCTTACTAGACAGTTGGATACCATTTTCAAAACAGAACTTCAAAATCCATTCTAATACCACAAAGAACCAATTTATGCTCTTCAAACTGCAACTTTGCATCACAATATACTTATATTCACGAATGTGTACATTTTTGTAGAGAAATTGTATTATATGATCTACAAGTGTACTAAGTCATAACCATTCTTTCGCAGAAATTGGTGGTAGAAGATTCAATTATATAATAAAAAAAGTTACTGGAGGATTGGGAATGTATGAGAACTTTTGCAAATCACATCCAACCCTTTGAAGTTTTGAAGTCAAAAATCTTAGCATATTGGGGAAGTGAGCAATTTGGAAACCACCAAGCACTAGTTAGACTGACACTATCCATATATTCAAGACATTTCCCAGAGGACTTGAGTTTTTAGCTCAATGTCTATAGAAAACTTGGACTTTAAATTCAATATCTCATTTCTGATTGAGTGAAACTTGATTTAGAAGTTTTGCAGCTAAACTATTTCCAAAAGCATTACCATTTATATATCTTAACACAATGAGAACCTTCAAGTCCAGCAAACATTAGCCAGGATGGGTAATACACAAATTATTTGTACTTATTTGAAATTTTGAATCACTTCCCTTTTAATAACATAATTCAGACAGTGAGGATGTTATTCTCCTTAAAGCTTTCAACAGTGTCCCTAACACTCACTTCCACAGGAATGAAGCTAATACCCAAACTTTTGGCCTTGTCCTGGGATATCTTGTATACTGGTTGCAAAGGCTTGTCATCTTCACTTCTGCCAAAAATGAAAAATACATTTGACTTTTCTTCAAAAATGGAAAATACAATTGACTCCTCTTCAACTTGTTTTTATGTGTCAAAACAATTGCTTTCGGTGATAAAAGCAAATTATTATTATTATTATTAAAAGAAAATTCTTAATTAAACTGATCGTTCAGTTAAAGGAAGCATTTATTCCAAGTGAGTAAGGGACAGTTAGTATCATGCAAATAAATAACTCACTTTTCATGTAGGCACAAATTGGGGTGAAATTTGTGTAATATATTAAAAAGTTCGGAATGTTGTGTAACTCCTCCAACTAAACAATATCTCCCACTAGTAGCAGGAATCTCAAATGCTTGAATATGTGCATTTGCAACGTCTCTAACATCAACAAATTTATATATTCTATTAGAGACAACTTGGGTTCCTACACATAGGAAAGAGAGAACAAGTTAATCAACAGCATTATATGGATGATGTATCTAGAGAGAGAGAATTCAATAGGCCAATATAGTTAAATACACAATTTCCATTTTCATCAATTGACCATTTTATCTACACATGCACAAAAAAAGAAAAAGCTTGGAGATCATTGTTGAAATAGTTCACCTTATATAGCAAGTATACCCTGCTTTCAGCAGATGCTGATTATTGTCCTCAAATTGTACAAGATAAATATAAGTTATAAAGCATATTCCCAAGTTGTGTATATTAGGATGGAAGATTTTTTATACACGGAATATAGGTTGAACCACAACCTATACATTTCAGGTGGCATTAGAGGGGTTGGCACTTGCAGATCAAGGTCAAGTTTAAAACCTCCTTGTTTTCCAATGAACTCTAAATGACAGAGAAATTTTTACATTCCATGTTAAGAGGACTAGAATTAAGTAAAGCCTCACGTGCAAGAGAACAAGGAATTTCCAAAGGAGTGAGTCTCATAAAACAGAACTTATTGTTGCTGAAACTGAAAATTGAAAACTGAAAATACTGTAGTAAAATAATTTTTAAATATGTGAATAGTACTGTAAAATCCATTTTTAATATTTTTTATTACGTAAACAGTATATAAACAGTATATGAACAGTGCACACACTGTTTACGCACAGTATTTTTTTTGTCTCCCAGAGTCAACATAAGCGGCTGGAAAAAAAAAAAAAAAAAAAAAAAAACCAAAACGCCAAACGCCAGACGCAGACGCCGAATCCAAACCGCACCTTAAAATGTGTTCAAGATTTTCATTTTTTGCTTTTTCCCATATCAAAAGACGGAAATATCCCTGCCCACGTACTGGCTCAGCAAGCAGTTAACGTGGAAGACTATCTTGTATGGCTTGAGGAATGCCCTGGGTGCATTGAACAAGCATGCATGCATGATGTACTATCTACGTCTATTTCTGAATAAAATATTATGAGCACTCCTATCAAAAAAAAAAAAATAATAATAATAATATTTGTTTCTCCTCTGCAGCCCAATTATTTTAATTATCTGAATCTTCATGACTGCTAATTTTGAATCCTTGAGTTCATTTTTCCCCGTGAGGTGTGAATGGTACCCTAGTATTTGCTGGAGAAGCTGATATAGATACTCTCTCTTCTTATCAACATGTAGTGCTTTAACGTATTTGATTGCACATATTTTATTCTTCAAATTTAAAAATTGAAGTTTGTACTTCGTTGCTTTCTAACAGCTTGTAAATCATGTTTATTTTCCGCCTGATAGGGAATCAGTGGCGAGTGGCTCGTTTACATGGAAATTTGTTGCTGCATTTCGGGGACATATTGGACCTGTTTATCAGATCAGGTTTCAACTGTTTCAGTGGCTTATGTATCTCCATTCACTTATGTTACAGCTAACATTTATGTTGCATGTTGTTGTACAGCTAACGTTTTCTTCTGGTACTATTGTTTAGCCTTTGGTTTCAGTTGGTGCTGGAAACACAAGAATGGATCTAATCAAGGCTGCTGAGCTCTAGTTCCAAAGATATCTCCTTCCCTTGTAAGAGCAAGGTGTAGGGTAAGATTGTGGATTAAAGACCACCGATTGCTCATATTACTTACAGATCCAAGTCAAGAAGAGTAGAATAGTTAGGAAAATAAATAGTTGTCAAATATGATGACATAAAAATGTACATAATGCTATTTCTTCACAGTTAAAAGATCGTATGCACAAAATGGAAACAATATTTTACAAAACCCATGCACCACTCTAATTGATTTCCTTCTATAGCTTGTGATTGAGTTCATTACCATGAATTTTCTCTTCTTTCCAGATAAATAAAGGAGTACCCCTCCTCCCTCAGGTCGTCCCCGTACTTTAATCTAAAACATGCCTGCAAAATTCTCTGCTTTGACCTTGTCCCTTAACCATGTGCTAGGTGATGACTTTAGTGCCGATGGAATTGTTATCCATCATTCATGAAAGTTTGTCTAGGAATTATATGTGTGTAAACCCTTCACATTAGAGTATCTACATCTTGATGCCTTATTAGTGTTGCCAAGGATGGATATATCCATAACCTTTTGTTGTAAATTTGTTACAATCATTTAGGTTTGGGATATCCGAACACAAAAGTTGAAACTGGATCTTCCAGGCCTTGCAGATGAGGTATGCTATATATAAAAAATAATGACGTTTTATATAATTATTTTGTTTTGTTCTTTGAGCATTTTGATAACTGAGTTGGGATTTATTATATCATTTGGAAAGGTTCATGATGTCAATTGGAGCCCAGAAGATGGTGAGAAGGTGGCCTCTGGCGGTAAATATAAGGGTATTGAAATTATGGATGGGTTAGATTAATTGAGGGAAAATATATGATTGGAATGTCAAATCACAGTGTCTTTCAGAAACTTCTATCAGTGTGGAGCTATTGGCTATAAATCAGGCACAATTATACGTTGATTTATATGCACAGCACTGGAATCATTAATTGAAGAACAAGGAACAAGGGTGGTTATTGAGGAAAGCTCCTTTGCATAGGCATTGTGTTGGAGCATTTTAATATTAAATAAATAAAATGAATAAATGTAATAACATAAATGAAAAGATATGGGAGTAAATATGGGAGATGAGGAGTTAGTGAAAATATTTAATCCCACATTGAAAAGGAGAGAGACTTTTTTATTCTTTTTAATTGTGGTGATTAATGGGCTAAAATGTATTGACTCAGATATTGGGCTAGATACGTGCGCAAGGGGGAGGTGAAGAGTGGAGGTATCAAAATTGGAAATGAATCAGCCTCTTGGATCCTCCTACTTGACAGCCCATTCAGAGTAATTTCCATATCCGTGAGGCCCATTGAGCCTATAAATAGACTCATTCAGACTCAATACACTTGTTGGGCTGTTGTATCCTGGGGGAGACAAGTCAGAGAAGGTCTGCACCGGTTACAAAGTTTAGCCAACCAAGGGCTTGAATCTCCTTAAAGAGAGCGAGTGCCGCGCCTCAGTCCAAATAGTGTTGTGTAATTTCTCTCTTTAAAGTAATAAAACTCAGAAGTATTATTCAGTTTCTCTTTGTATTATTTCTATTATCATTGTATTTGCACCAATAATTTTAAGGAGATTCAATACATGGAGCCTACACAAGAGAAACCAAATGAGCCTATTGGAGATCTTAACAAGCCCTTTCGCTTTAAGGGAGCCCACTTCAAGAGATGGAAAGGAAAGGTCCTCTTCTACTTGAGCCTTCTCAAAGTCTCCTACATCCTCACTGAGAAGAACCCATCCAAAGTTCCTACCGATGAGATGAGTGATGAAGAATATATTCTCCATCAAGAAAAAATAGATAAGTATACAAAAGATGAGTATAACTGTCGCTCTTATCTATTGAATTGTCTTGCTGATCATTTCTATGATTATTATGATACAACTTACAATTCTGCTAAGAAAATTTGGAAAGCTTTACAAAGCAAGTATGATACCGAGGAGGCAGGTGCAAAGAAGTATGCTGCTAGCAAATTTTTCCGTTATCAAATGGTGGATGGAAAATCGGTGGTGGATCAAGCACAAGACTTCCAAATGATTGTAGCAGAATTGAGATCCGAAGGCATAGAGATTGGGGACAACTTGGTGGTAGCTGGCATAATTGACAAACTACTACAATCTTGGAGGGAGTTCCAAAAGACTTTGCGGCACAAACAAAAGGAGACATCCTTGGAGACTTTGATCACACGCATCCGTGTGGAGGAGGAGGCTAGAGGACAAGATGCACTCATGACACAAGAGAGCAATGGTAATTCCACCACAAAGGTAAACCTTATTTCAGCTAATAATAATAATATGCCCAAAAATCATTTTCCTAGAAATAGTCAATTGAAGCCTAAAAAGAGAGCCTTTAAAAATAATAATAGACCTCAAGGAAGGGGAAACCCGAATAAAAATTACAATAAGAACCAAGGACCCCCTTCACAAGATCAATTTAATAGATCCTGTTTTGTCTGTGGCAAGAGTGGGCATATTGCTCGATTTTGCAAATTTCGGAAACGTGAATCTGTTCCGCAGGCTAACGTAACCGAAGAGCCTTTAGTGGCTATGATTACAGACATCAATATGGTGCAATATGTTGAAGGGTGGTGGGCAGATTTTGGTGCTAATAGGCATGTCTGCTATGACAAAAATTGGTTCAAATTGTACACTCCTTTTGAAGAAGAAAAAACTATTATGCTTGGTGACTCTAGCAAAACCAAGGTTCTTGGGAGTGGTGAGGTTGAATTGAAATTCACTTCTGGACGCGTGCTAACATTGAAAGATGTTCTTTACACTCCGTCCATGAGGAAGAATTTGATGTCAAGTTTTTTGCTTAACAAGGCTGGCTTCAAGCAAACTATGGAATCTGATAATTATGTAATCACTAAAAAGGGATTATTTGTGGGCAAGGGTTATGCTTGTGATGGAATGTTTAAATTGAATGTTGAGAATAATAAAGCATCTACCAGTTCAGTTTATATGCTTTCTTCTATTAATTTTTGGCATGCTCGTTTGTGTCATATAAATAGTAGATATGTGGGAATCATGAGTAGTTTAGGATTAATTCCAAGACTGTCAAAAGATTTTGAAAAATGTGAAACTTGTAGTCAAGCTAAGATTACAAAAAGGCCTCATAAAAATGTTGTAAGAAATACCGAATTGCTTGAGTTAATTCACTCCGATTTATGTGAATTTGAGGGAATTTTAACTCGTGGAGGAAATAGATATATTATCACTTTTATTGATGATTTCTCTAAATATACAACTATTTATTTGTTGAAAAATAAAAGTGATGCTTTTGAAAAATTTCAAGATTTTTTAAAAGAAGTTGAAAATCAATTCGGTAGAAAAATAAAAAGAATAAGAAGTGATAGAGGCCGTGAATATGAATCAAGTGCATTCAACTCATTTGTTCAGTCTTTGGGAATTATCCATGAAACTACTGCACCATATTCACCCGCTTCTAATGGTGTGGCTGAAAGAAAAAATAGAACTTTAATTGAGTTAACAAATGCCATGTTAATTGAATCTGGTGCACCTTTACATTTTTGGGGTGAAGCTATTTTAACTGCATGTCATGTTTTGAATAGGGTGCCATATAAAAAGTCACACACCACACCTTTTGAGATGTGGAAAGGACATAAGCCAAATTTGGGATATTTGAGAGTATGGGGTTGTCTTGCTTATGTAAGGCTTACTGACCCTAAAATGCCTAAATTGGGAATTAGAGCTACTACTTGTGCTTTTCTTGGTTATGCAATTAATAGTACAGCCTATAGATTTTTTGATCTTGAAAACAAAATAATTTTTGAATCTGGTGATGCAATTTTTCATGAAGAAAAATTTCCTTTTAAATTGAAAAATAGTGGGGGTGAAGAAAATATTGTGTCACAACCTAGTTCTTCTACTTCACATTTACAAAGTCAAGAAAATTTTGAAATGGAACCTAGAAGGAGTAAAAGAGCTAGAGTTGAAAAGGATTTTGGTCCTGATTATTATGTTTTTAACATTGAGGAAAATCCCCAAAATTTAAAAGAGGCTTTAACATCACCTGATTCTATATTTTGGAAAGAGGCTGTAAATGATGAGATGGAATCTCTAATTTCTAATAGAACTTGGAAATTAGTAGATCTTCCACCGGGTTGTAAGACCATAGGTTGTAAATGGGTCCTTAGGAAAAAGTTGAAACCAGATGGATCAATAGATAAGTTTAAAGCTAGACTTGTTGCAAAAGGCTTTAAACAAAAAGCTGATCTTGATTTCTTTGATACTTTTTCTCCGGTAACAAGAATTACATCTATTAGATTGTTAATTGCTATTGCTGCAATTTTTGATTTGAAAATTCATCAAATGGATGTAAAAACTGCTTTTCTAAATGGGGACCTAGAGGAAGAGATTTATATGGATCAACCCGAAGGCTTTGTAGAGCCTGGACAAGAAAGCAAGGTATGTAAGCTAACTAAATCCCTATATAGCTTAAAACAAGCACCAAAGCAATGGCATGAAAAGTTTGATTCCTGCATGATTGAGAATGGTTATAAATCAAATGAATGTGATAAATGTATTTATTCTAAATCATGGAATAATTTACACGTTATTTTTAGCCTCTATGTGGATGATATGTTAATTTTTGGCTCAAATATGCATGTTATAAGTGAGACAAAAAATATGCTTAAAAGCCATTTTGATATGAAAGATCTTGGTGAGGCTAATTTTATTTTGGGCATGAAAATTACAAAAACATGTGATGGAATATATCTTGATCAATCACATTATGTTGAGAAAATTTTGAGAAAATATAATTTTCATGATCACAAAAGTGTAGCTACTCCTTTTGATTCTAGTGTTCGTTTATTTCCTGTGAACAATGATGATGAGATTTTTAATCAAAAGGATTATGCTAGTGTCATTGGTAGTTTGCGTTATGCTACTGATTGTACTAGACCTGACATTGCATATGCAGTAGGAGTGCTTAGCAGATTTATTAGCAAGCCTAGCAAAGATCATTGGCTAGCTATTGAGCGGGTCATGAGATATTTAATTGGTACCAAAAACTATGGCTTATTTTATAAAAAGTATCCTGCTGTGATTGAAGGTTTTAGTGATGCCGATTGGAATACTTTGTCAGGTGATTCTCTCTCTACCACTGGTTATATTTTTACCTTAGGTAGTGGTGCTATTTGTTGGAAATCTAAAAAGCAAACAATAATTGCTAATTCAACGATGGAAGCTGAATTAATAGCATTAGCTTCAGCTAGTGAAGAGGCAAATTGGCTTAGAGATTTGTTATATGAAATTCCACTGTGGGAAAAGCCAATTCCACCTGTATTAATTCATTGTGATAGCACTGCCGCAATTGGTAGAGTTAAAAACCGTTACTATAATGGTAAATCCAGACCTATAAGAAGAAAGCACAGTACCGTGCGATCTTATTTGAGTAGTGGCATCATAACTGTGGATTATATTAAATCTAATGATAATCTTGCAGATCCATTTACCAAGGCCTTGGCAAAAGATAGAGTGTGGAATACATCGAGGGGGATGGGACTAAAGTCCATAGAATCATGAGCCATGTATGAGGATACCCAACCCAAGGACCAGAGATCCTGAGAATTGGGTTCAATGGGAAAAACGAATCATATGATGGTCGTAAGAAATGCACAATTATTTATTTTTAATTATTTATTTTGTAAATAATTTTTTAATTGTTCATCCCTATGATGTAAGTGCATTTATCCTGTAATGAGGAGAGGATGAGTTAAAAAACTCTTAATGAAATTTGTAGCTCATATGAGTGGGGTGTTAGAATTACAGGAGCACCCTTGACAAATTTCACCTATGTGAGTGTGGGGGTGGGGTCGCTCCCTATGAGATTTGGACTTAGTCTCAAATACACTCATGAAACCGGGATCAGCACATGGCCGTAAAGTGCTAGCTATAAAAGCTCATGTCAACACCTGGGTTGTTATGTGTAAGCAGTGACGCTTAATTTCCCTAAAGCAGTCCTAGTTCAAGTCGGAGACCACTACGACTCTGGAGTTGAGATCGCTGTTTTACTAAGTGAAGGTTCAATGCAGAGCACACCTTCATGATGCATAATGACCTGTCTTTGCCTGGTAATCTCTCTTTAACTAAAAATTTAATATTAAAATGAGTGGGGGATTGTTGGAGCATTTTAATATTAAATAAATAAAATGAATAAATGTAATAACATAAATGAAAAGATATGGGAGTAAATATGGGAGATGAGGAGTTAGTGAAAATATTTAATCCCACATTGAAAAGGAGAGAGACTTTTTTATTCTTTTTAATTGTGGTGATTAATGGGCTAAAATGTATTGACTCAGATATTGAGCTAGATACGTGCGCAAGGGGGAGGTGAAGAGTGGAGGTATCAAAATTGGAAATGAATCAGCCTCTTGGATCCTCCTACTTGACAGCCCATTCAGAGTAATTTCCATATCCGTTGGTGAGTAAATGGCCCGAATTAATACTCCATTTTTACTATGAAAATAAAGAGCCATTAACCCACTTAATGGACTATCCGTTTGGGCCTTTTCATTCTTCAGAAACTCCTTATCAGACCATTAATTGTGTAACTCCAGCCCATCAGATTAATGTCTAACAATTAATCTTGTAACACCCACTAAATCAGAATAATGGACCTAATTAATCTGAATAAATTGGGTAGTCAGAATAATGGACCTAATTAATCTGAATAAATTGGGTAGTAATTTCGTGAGGCCCATTGAGCCTATAAATAGACTCATTCAGACTCAATCCAAGTTACTACAATACTCATAAAAAAAATACACTAAAAGATAGAGAGGTTCTTGGCAAGGAAGGGTGTTCTTTCTGGTGGAGCTTTGAGCTTGAACACTTTGTGCAGAGGTTGTTCTAGCCATACGACACTTGTTGGGCTGTTGTATCCTGGGGGAGACAAGTCAGAGAAGGTCTGCGCCGGTTACAAAGTTTAGCCAACCAAGGGCTTGAATCTCCTTAAAGAGAGCGAGTGCCGCGCCTCAGTCCAAATAGTGTTGTGTAATTTCTCTCTTTAAAGTAATAAAACTCAGAAGTATTATTCAGTTTCTCTTTGTATTATTTATATTATCATTGTATTTGCACCAACACATTGCATTATTTCAAGTACTCATTCTTGTTTCACAGATTTGGTGTTTAAATTTCAAGCTGCTCCAAGCATATCGTGTTTGAGGATGAAGAGTATGAAAGCATGTTTACTTGTCTGGCTGTCTTGTTATGTGTATTAGGAATAAGGATATAAAAACTGAACTTTTCTCTGTTTGAATTAAAATTCTCAAACTTTTAGGTTGAGAATTATCCCTTCTCCCTCCTTTTTGTATTGGGGAGTTGTAGATATACCGAAAATTTATGGTGCTGTAAAAGCGCCACTTTTTGCTCATCTATTGGTTTTCACATAAATGGGGACAACTGATTTGGGTTCCATTTATCTAATGATATGCCATGTTTTAGTGTTACAGTAAAAATAAGAAACAGTAATAAGAGCAATGAAAAAAATTCCCTTTGGTACTCCTTATGCCTTCTCAATCATACGACAGACCCACTAATCTTCAAGGACTGACACAGTTCTTGTACTGAAAAAATTCTCAAAGGTTGTTGCATTGGACAAACAAGTAGGTCCATCAACTCCAATCTATGGGGCTTAATCATTGCTAGAAATATATTTAGATTATACCTCCCATCATTTTCTTCTTTTATTTTATGTCATGTGAGCCATTCGCCCTTGTTTTTTTATTTTGGTTGTTGAAGTACAATTCACACCTATAAGTTTAGTCCATTTTGTTTTTTGTTTTTTTTCATTTTAGTCCCCTTAACTTCATATCCACGAAATCATCTTAATAAATCCCATGAGCTCTGATATTAGATGATGCATCCAGTTAAGGTAGAAAAATTGTTCGGTTGTCATAGAACAAATAAATTCAAAGGCAAAAAATGGAGCAATTCTGGGATATTGATAATTTCTGTCAAAGGTGGCTTGCTTTCATCATATTTTTCTTAATGCTTATAAGAAATTACATATCTGATTTGTAATAGACCCACAATAAATGCTAGAATGTGCATTTGCAACATCTCTAACATCAACAAATCTATATATTCCATTAGAGAAAATTTGGGTTCCTACACACAGGAAAGAAATAACAAGTTGATCAATAGCATTATATGGATGATGTAGCAAGAGAGAGTAAATTTCAATTGGCCAATATAGTTAAATACACAATTTTCATTTTGTTCAGTTGACCACTTTATCAGAATAAATATGCTTGGAGATCATTGTTGAAATAGTTCACCTTATATAGCAGGTATACCCTGCTTTCAGCAAATGTTGATTATCGATCTCAAATTGTACAAGATAAGAATAAGTTATAAAGCATATTCCCAACCTGTGTAGGTTCAGATGGAAGATTTCTTATCCGTGGAATATAGGTTGAACCACAACCTATACATTTCAGGTGGCATTAGAGGGGTTGGCACTTGCAGATCAAGGTCAAGTTTAAAACCTCCTTGTTTTCCAGTGAACTCCAAATAATAGAGAAATTTTTAAATTCCATGTGAACAGGACTAGAAATAAGTAAAGTCTCATAAAACTATCACTTATCACAAAAAATACCTAGTAAATTCTAAGGTTAGATCCATTCTCATAGTATTCTAAAGAGTGGTAGTGCTCACATTTTACTAGAATAGGTCTATATACAGCTATCATGCTTCATCCGCTAAACCAGTTATGACTTTAACTTTTCATATGAAATGCTAATCAGACTTGAATATTTAGAATTTATGTAGAATGAAACACAATACACGTAGTCCTCATTGGTTGCAATAGAGTACCATTAACGATCTTCAGAAATTCCTCAATACTAGAAGTAAGTGTTGGCTGTATGAGTGGTCCAATTGCAAAGCCTGGATTTATTGTTACCAAGTCAATGCCATTCTCTTTAGCAAATGTCCAAGCAGCCTCCTCAGCCAAGGTCTTTGCAAGCGCATACCATTGCTGAGAAAACCCAAAAGTATTAAATGGAAACCTTTCTTGGTCAAAAACGAATGAAATGTAGGACTAAAAAAAAAGTGTAATACGTCTCTGATTTTATTTAGAGCAGCATTGGAATCTATACAATTTAGGTTTGGAAACATCGAAACCTATAAATGCAACATATATCTGATTCTAGAACATTAAAATAATTACTAGATACTTTAATTACATTAAAAAAAATATTGAGAAAAATATGATTACAAGAAATAGTAAAAAAAGAGGATTGAATTGGCCAAGACACGTGCTCAAAGCAAGAATCAAATGTTGCTTAAATCGGCAACCTGGTATGAGATCCTTAAAAGTTGTCATAAATTGTTGGTGCAAATACAAAGATAATGGAGATAATACAAAGAGAAACTGAATGGGCTATCAAGTAGGAGGATCCAAGAGGCTGATTCATATACCTCCACTCTTCACCTCCCCCTTGCGCACGTATCTAGCCCAATATCTGAGTCAATACATTTTAGCCCATTAATCACCACAATTAAAAAGAATAAAAAACTTTCTCTCCTTTTCAATGTGGGATTAAACATTTTCAATAACTCTTCATCTTCCATATTCACTCCCATATTTTTTCATTTATGTTATTACATTTATTCATTTTTATTTATTTAATATTAAAATGTCCAACATAAATCATTTAAAACAAAGTATGTATTCACCATATTGACAGAAAAATGATCACACTATATTGATTATATATTACACAAAGGCAATAAATAATAATACGGGATGAACCTGTGGGTCACTGGCCGTGAGAATAACAGGGGATGCAGTGTGAAAAACACCTTGGCATCCATCAACTGTAGAATCAAAAGATCCTCCTTCTACTAAATCTGTTTTGAATAACTGAAGTCTTTCTTTAGCTCCATCAAGTGAAAGTAAATGCTCTGTTTTCTTGGGATCATCTGTGGAATATATATGCATAAATTTCATTCGGAAGGCTAAATTATTAGTATCAAACACTTCGTGAAAAATAAAGGTGAGAAAAAAATGGGAAGTTAAAAGCACTATGTGCCTGCCAGGAAGAATTTCAAAACTCTACCTTAAACAGAAGCTTATGCTTGGGATGGGGTATTTCTACAAAAGTTTTTAATAAAAAAGTTTAAGCAGGGAGTTGATCCAGTGGTTTGTTTTGAAGAAGTTCTATTTTCTTATGTTGCAGAACTTGAGTGTTTTTGCTGTTGGTGGAGGGGGGTAGTACTGTCTCACTCATATTTGTGTGTGTTTTCAAAAAGATTTAAGTTAGCCTTTGTCCTGAGGCTATGAAGGGGTGATTAGAGCTCTTTCGCTGTGTGGTTTTGTACTTTTTTGCTTGTTAATAATATATGTCATTAATAAAAAAATTTTAAAAAATAAAGAATAACAATGCACTACATATGTAATATTATTCAGCGTTTGTAAATCTACTATTAGATCCTATTTCAATTCTTCTATTTGTGACATAACTTACCACAACTTGGACATGGTCGATTGTGAGTGATAGATAACCATTTTTACATGGATTTACTACTTTTTTTTCAACCACTTATAGTCTATCTCACATCTGAGTTGTGGCAAATTGTCCGAGGTAATAAGACTTCTGAAAGTTCCGGTGTATCATTTTTCACAGTGGATTTTTGTAGAAAAATTTTTACTCACTTTTGGTCAACAAATGAAGTGGGTGGGGTCATTTACCACAATCTATATGGGTGTGAAACCTATCCAAATCAAATGAAGTATAAGTGAATTCGGTTTTTTCTTAAATAGTATCCCATACATCAATTTCATGTCGGGGATGAGTCAGGCCAAACCAAACTATATACCATTTTCCATTTCTCCTAAAGTCAACTACAAAATAACCATATTGATAGGTATATGCATTGACCATTTCGTCCATTTCATGGTAAAGATTAAACTTTACAAATTCAATCCAAAAAATAAATAAAATCATGATTAGATCCAAAAAATGAAATCTGAAAGAATGAATTTTGAACTGGATACACAATACAGGGCCTATATTTTCAGTACATAGTAACAGTTTGATATAAATTGAAGAGAGAGAGAGAGAGAGAGAGAGAGAGAGACAAAACACTGACTTGTGTCACGAACTGTAGCTTTAACAGTATACCCACGTTGGAGTAGGAGCTTCACAAGCCATGCTGCTATGTATCCCGAAGCTCCAGTCATGCACACCACCTTCTCCTCTCTACCCATCCTCTCTCTCTCTCTCTCTGAAGTTGTGTGTGAAGTGAGAAGCTTTGACTTTGTTTTGTGTGAGTTGGTGATTTTCTAGTGAGGAGCTACGAAGCACCTGGTGCGGGTACGGGTGTGGGTACGGAACGGCGGCATGTCAATTTAAAAAAAAAAAAAATCTACAACAGGAGTACCGGATACATGTAATAATTATATATATATATATATAGTTTTTTTTGAAAAGATATATATATATATATATATAGTTTAATACTTTAATAGCCTGCATAATTTTTTTATAACAAAAATGTTATTTCATTTTAAATAAAAATATTAATAGAAATAAACTAATTCAGTCTAATTCAGGCAATCTATTTTTGTCTAGTTCAGTCAATTTTGTCTCGCTCGGTTTATTCAATATTTGTTCCGCTCTATTTTGGTGCACTTATCTTAGAATAGAAAAAGAAATGTTTAGGATAAGACTTAAGAGTACTTATTATAAATTTGACGTTATTAAAAAATATAGATATTAAACTCATTCCAACTTCTATTATAAAGTAATCATAAAAAACAGATGTCATAAATTAAAACTCTCTAAAATAAAAGTATTAAAAAAAACATTATTTATTGTTAAGTTCTAAAATACATTGAATTGCTCACTTATCACTTCTTTATATTATATACTTTTATTCTCTAAAATAAATTTGCACAAAACTAAATATATTTTATTGTAGAAAATTCTTAGAAACCAATTATTATCCACCTTTAATTAATTATTTGGTTCTGGTTTTTCAAATAATTTTTTTTTTTAAATTACAACTTTATAATAATTTTCATTCCATTCCATAGATATGTGAACAACGACCAAAAATGACAAGCAAATCAGAAAAAAGAAAAAAAAAATGACAAGCTAATCAAACTCTAAACGACAAACTCCTAAAACCCCTTTATTTCATTTTTTTTTTTTTGCAAAATAACATCATTTTGCTATTAATTTCGTTAGTTAGCAAAATTTCCAAACTATTTAGGAAACTAGCATCTCAAGTCTCTTAAAGTATGTTTGTTTGGAAGTGAAATGGAATAAATAAAATACTTTTGAGAGAAAATAGGAAAGAACAATTTTTTGGAATATGTTTGGTTAGGTGGGGAGAAAGGAGAATAAATGGTGTGATCCGAATGTTTTCTCCCTAAATTCACTAAAAAGTTCTCTCCAAAATGAAGAGAAAATGTTTGGACAAAAAACTCTCATCTGTTAACTTTTTTTTTTTTTTTTTGAGAGAGTCCCCTCTGCTAACATGTTAGGTACTGTTCATGGTCTTTTTTTTTTTTTTTCATTTCGTCATATTTTTTTACACGTTGTCTTTTTTTTTTTGTCAACTGTTTCCTTTTTTTTTCTTTTTTTTATAATAAATATCCTTCTTTAGTTTTCTCCCCATGCCACTAAAAAATTTTATTTTCAAAATGATAAGAAAATTTTTGGACAAAAAACTCCCCTTGCTAACGTGCTAGGTACTGCTCACAATCTTTTTTTTTTCCTTGCTTTCTTTTTCCGTTTCGTCATTTTTTTTACACGTTTTGTCTTTTTTTTTTTTTTTTACGTGTCAGCTGTTTTTTTTTTTTAATAATAAATTTCCTTCTTTAGTTTTTTTTTGTCCTTTTCCTTTTTTTAATCTCCTTTAGTTTTTTTTTTTTTGTCGTTTTCCTTTTTTTATAAATTTCCTTCTTTAGCTTTTTTTTGTCCTTCTCTGTACACTTTTGGTGCTTTTATTTTTTTTTTCATCCGTATTTTTTTTCTTACTTGTTATTTTTTTATTTATTAGATGCATGAAAGTAAATTTATACAAACTATATTTTCTATTTCTTCACTTTTTTACCCTCAAACCAAACACCATGAGCAAAACCTAAAAACTATTCTATATTCTCACTTTCTATCCTTTTTTCTATTTTTCATTCTCTCACTTTTCCACCCTTCAACCAAAGTTTGCTGTAGCAACTCAAGTCCTAGGACTCAAGTTCCATGTGCTGGCAGAGCTAAGGTGGAAAAATTATCAATGTGGACAAGTTCCCTAAAGACCACGAAGAACAACCCAAATAGAAACCACGAAGATCAAACCCAACGAACCACGAAGATCAAACCCACAAAGAAACGAAGAAGAAACAACAAACCCAAATAGAAATCACGAACCACGAAGATCAAACCCACAAAGAAACGAAGATCAAACCCACGAAGAAGAAACAACAAACCCACATAGATCACAACGAAGAAGAAACAACAAAGGCTCCAGAAAGATCAAACTACGAAGACCAAACCCAAACGACGAAGATCAAGTCCAAACTGCAAAGATCAAATTCAATGTCTCATTTCTGATTGAGTGAAACTTGATTTATAAGTTGTGTAGCTAAAATATTTCCAAAAGCATTACAGTTTATAAATCTTAATACAATGGGAGCATTCAAGCCCAACAAACACCGGTCAAGATGAGCAATGCACAATTTATTTGTACTTATTAGCATCACTGCCCTTTTAATAACATAATTCAAATAGTGATGATGCCGTTCTCCTTAAAGCTTTCAACAGTGTCCCTAACACTCACTTCCAAAGGAATGAAGTTAATACCCAAACTTATGGCCTTGTCTTGGGATATCTTGTATAATGGCTGCAAAGGCTTGTCATCTTCACTTCTGCCAAAAATGAAAGATAAAATTGACTCTTCTTCAACTTTTGTGATGTGTAAGAACAATTACTATGGGTGACAAAAGCAAATTCTTAAAAGAAAATTTTATTTAACCAAAGAAAATTATTAATTGAACTAATCATTTAGTTAAATGAAGCATGTATTCCACTTGAGTCATACTTGTCAGTTACAAAATGGCACCAATAAGGGACATTCAATATCATGCAAATAAATAACTCACTTTTCAGGAAGCCGCAAACTAGGGTAAAACTTGTGCAATATCTTGAAAACTTCGGAATAGTGTGTAACTCGTCCAACTATACAATATCTCCCACTAGCAGCAGGATTCTCAAATGCCTGAATATGTGCATTTGCAACATCTCTAACATCAACAAGTCTATAGATTCCATCAGGGAATATTTGAGTTCCTGCACAAAGGAAGGAGTGAACAAGTTAATCAATAACATTATATGGAATGATGTAGCTAGAGAGAGTAAATTTCAATAGGCCAAATATGGTTAAACACGCAATTTTCATTTTGATCAGTTGACCATTTTATCAAAAGAATATGCTTGGAGATCTTTGTTGAAACAGTTCACCTTATATAGCAAGTATACCCTGCATTCAGTAGATGCTGATTATCGTCCTCAAATTGTACAAGATATATATAAGTTATAAAGCATATTCTCAAGCTGTGTATGTTGAGATAGAAGCTTTTTTTATCCATGGAACATAGGTTGAACCACAACCTATACATTTCAGGTGGCATTAGTGGGCTTGGTACTTGCAGATCAAGGTCAAGTTTAAAACCTCCTTGTTTTCAAATGAACTCTAAGTAAAAGAGAAATTTTTACATTCTATGTTAAGAGGACTAGAATTAAGTAAAGCCTTGTGTGAGAAAGAGGACAAGTAATTTCCGGAGAAGGAGTAACTCTCGTAAAACGGTCACTTACCACTCAAAAAATACCTAGTAAGTTTTAATGTTAGCTCAATGCTCATAGACTCATAGTATTCTAAAAAGTTGTAGCACTCACAATTTACTGGAATAGGCCTATATACACCTATCATACTTACTTCATCCACTAAACCGGTTATGACTTTAATTTGTCATATGATATGCTAATTATACTTGAATATTTAGAATTTATGTAGAAAGAAACACAATACACGTAGTCCTCATTGGTTGCAAAAGAGTACCATGTATGATCTTCAGAAACCCCTCAAGACTAAAAGTAAGAGTTGGCTGAATGAGTGGACCAATTACAAAGCCTGGATTTATTGTTACCAAGTCTATACCATTCTCTTTAGCAAATGTCCAAGCAGCCTCCTCAGCCAAGGTCTTTGCAATCATATACCATAGCTGAAAAAACCCCAAACTATTAAATGGGAACATTTCTTGGTCAAAAAGGAATGAAATGTAGGACTAAAAAATATATATGTAATATGTCTATGATTTGATTAAGAGCAGCAACGAAATCTTTAAAATTTATGTTTACGTTTGGAAACATTGAAATCTATAAATTCAACATATATCCGATTCTAGAACATGAAATAATTACTAGGTACTATAATTACATTAAAATATATATATATATATATATATTTATATATATATATATATATTGAGAAAAGTATGATTACAAGAAATAGTAAAAAGAGCCTAGATGCTGACATGGATTTCTTACTGAGAAAGCAAGTTAACAAACCTTGTGATGATATTCTCTAATGTTTCTCAGAAAACAGCTATACTTATAGGACTAGATATATAAAGTAAAAATATTATAGCTCTTACATTTCTACTTTCTAGTAAATCATCATCAAAACATTATCATAGATCTTTCATAAAAACTATTTTAAGATTAATACTATATAATAGTCCTATTAAAGATACACTTAAAAGGAAATATACACACCTTCAACTCCTCACAAGCAATTGGATCCGAAAACCATGTCTCGTCAATAACCACATCAGGGGTCAGTGGTTTTTTGTTGAACATAACTGCAGCCATAGAAGATGTTACAATCACTCTCTTGATAGAATGAACTTTTGCACATGATCGAAGAACGTTACATGTGCCCTTCACTGCTGGATCAATTAATTCTGACTGAAATATATAAAAAATGTGAAAGTAGGTCCCATAAGAATAAATTTATGAAAAATATTGGATAAACTGAATACATTTCATTTGACAAGTTTATCATGTAACAATATTGTTATTGTGTCACTTTGTAGAATTTCTCTAATGTCTTTGTGAATAATTTCTAGAAACAATCTAGCAATTAAATCTAAAAACAGCACTTTCAAAATTTTCCAGTTGCAACAATGTGGGGAAACAAATGTAATTGCAGACAACAATGTTGAAAGCATGAAACATCCTGTTTCTTTGAGCTGCAGTTAGAATACAAATTGATAATTTTTTCGGAAGGTATTGACTTAGGTATCCTTCTTAGGAGTGGAGGAGTCCTTTAGCAAATAGAAGTAGTTCTTTGACTATCTTTATGATCAGAAAAAAAAAAAAAAAATAGAGAATCCCATCCAAAGTCCCTGCATTAGAGAAACCTACACTAAAAACAATTTTCTTCAATGTCCTCTCTACTTCTGGATTAAGACTTGAGAATGCTTCCCTAAAATGTTAAGTGCTTATTTTTGTTGCTCAATTTTCCCCGTTTCACTATATTGTTTTAACGTATTGAACATTTAAGAATCCGATGTTGCTAAAACAGTTTAGCTGGTATGAGATCCTTAAATTATTCACCATATTGACAGAAGAATGATCACAGTATATTGATTATACATTACACAAAGGCAATAAATAACAATACAGAATGAACCTGTGGGTCACTGGCAGTGAGAGTAACGGGGGATGCTGTGTGAAAAACACCTTGGCATCCATCAACAGCAGAATCAAAAGATCCTTCTTCTAGTAAATCTGCTTTGAATAACTGAAGCCTTTCTTTAGCCCCATCAAGTGAAAGTAAATGCTCTGTTTTCTTTGGATCATCTGTGGAATATATATGCATAAATTCCAATTGGAAGGCTAAATTATCAGTAGCAAGGACTGCATGAAAAATAAAGGTAAGAAAGAAAAATGTGAAGTTAAAAGCACTGTGTGCTTGCTATGGGGAATTTCAAAACTCTGCCTTCAACAAGGGCTTATGCTTGGGGTGGGGTATTTCTACAAAAGTTCTTGATAAGAGAGCTTGAGCAGGGAATTTATCAGTGGTTTGTTTTGAAGATGTTCTGTTTTCTTATATATGTTACAGAACTTGAGTGTGTTGCTGTTGGTGAAGTGAGGTAGTACTCTCTCACTGATATTTGTATGTGTTTCTGGAAAGATTTAAGTTAGTCCTTTGGTTAGTGATTAGAGCTAACCTGTGTGGTGTTGTATTTTGTTACTTGTTAATAATATATCTCATTCATAATTATTAAAAAAAAATTAAAATGTAAAGAATAAGTGTGCCTACAATGCAATATGATTGTGAGTTTGTGACCAAACCATGTAAAAAATCTACTATTAGATCCTATACCATTTCTTCTATGTTCATAACTTTTTTGTCATAATTTTTATCACATCTTTAATGTGATCGACTGTGAGTGATAGACAAACACTTTTACATGAATCCACAACTTTTTTTTTACCACTCATAATTGACTACATCAAAGTTGCAACAAAAGTTCATGTCTATGTATCCTATATAAGATGAATCATGCCAAGGCTATCATTTAGTATGACAATTAGTTTATCCAACACACAATAGTTAATAGTTGATGCACCACCACTTGTATGCACTTCATGTGCACAGATTCACTATGGTCACGTGATAAGCAAGTTACAAATTTTCAAAAAATTAAAGACTTCCAGTGTATCATTTTTCACAGTGGATCTATGCAGACAATTTTTTTTTTGGTAGAAAGGAAAATTTCATTAAACAAACAAAGGGGGAAGGGGAGGATCAGCAACAGTCCTGTTAACATACAAACCAGATCTGTCTGAGCTTAACAGCTCCAAAAGATCCACAGGCGGATCTTGATACAAAATAAAAGGTCTCTCTTGAACAGAACCTTATGCAGACAATTTGTTACTTTTGGCCCCAAAATGAAGTGGGTGGGGTCATTTACCACAACCTATATGGGTGTGCATAAGTAGCTCCCATTCCAAGGAAGCAATCCTATAATTGAATAAAGCCTGATTGGCTTGTTGTGTATAAAACTTACCCCAATCAAATGAAGTATAAGTAAATTCGGTTTTTCTTAAATTGTATTACATATATCAATGTCATGTCTAAGATGAGTCAGGCCAGGCCTGGTTGGGTTAACACTAAGAACCGAACTATATTCAATTTCCCATTTTAGCTAAGGTCAATTACAACATAGATAACCATATTGATAGGCATGCGCATAGTTTGCAGATACTAGGAAAAAAGATTATCTCATTTCAAATTTTGTTCATTTCATGATCTCAAAATTAGATTTTGTAAACCTAGAACAAACAAATTGTACAATTCTGACACCCCATTTAAATAATATAACAGTCCATACATTGGTAGATAAAATAAATAAATAAGAAGGCTAAAATGCAAATTGCATCCTTAGATTTGATTAAAATTCATTTAAGTCCTAAAATTTTGTTTTCTTTCGATTGAATTCTTTGAGTTTCAAATTTATTTAATTCAGTCATTCCATCCAATTTCATTTAAAAAATTGTGGTTAAATATGCAATTAAAATGAAAAAAACAATTTTTGAAAAAAAATTATCACATAAAAAATCTATATATTTTTTAACAAAATTAATTAGGAAACTTAAAAACTCAAGTAAAAATACCCTTATCAATTTATATAAATTTCATTCAAACTTAGAAGGTGTTGTTTACAATTTAGCCGAAAAGAAAAATTAAAAAAGTGCATGCAGTTTCAGTTCATAGTAACAGGTTGATACATATTGGAAAGAGAGAGAGAGGCACTGACTTGTATCACGAACTGTAGCTTTTACAGTGTACCCACGTTGGAGCAGGTGCTTGACAAGCCATGATGCTATGTAACCCGAAGCTCCAGTCACACACACCACCTTCTCCTCTCCACTCATCCTCTCTGTGACTCTCTCTCTCTATCTCTCTCTGTGTCTGTGTGTTTTAGTGTGAAGCTATTGACTCGGTTGTGTGTGTCAGTGTGTGTTGGTGCTTTTATGGTGAGGAGTGATAGCAAGTATAGTGTTTGTCCGAGTCAGGACCGAGTGATGAGTGGCCTTATTTTGTTGTTGTTGAGAAACATGAGCGGCTTTGGTTAATGATTGAAGTGACTTTTTTTTTTCTTTTTTTGAGCAAAATGATTGAAGTTGCTTGTGCCTAGAATGTCCTACTACAATGAAAAGGTATCCGACACCGACCCCATAGAAATGGGTGTTTTTTTTAAGTAGCTAGAAATGAGTGTTATATTGTTTTAGTAAAACCCATATTCTAAGAGCATCTGCGATTCTGCAGGTAGGTCTAAATTTTAAATTTTTGTATGTCTAAATTTTCGTTATTTTTGAACATTAAACAGTGATATTTACGATCAATCTATTTTTTTTTTTTTACACCTTTTAATAAATTCTCTATCTTTTCTTCATCTTATTTAAATATTATTTATTTATTTATTTTTTATTCTTTATTGATTCTTCCTTTATTTATTCTTAACAATTATATTTTTCAATAGAAAGTGTTACGTTCACAATATTTTTTATAATACTTCCACAAGAATCATAACAAAATCTTATATAAAAAGTTGTTATTAGTTCTAATTTGAATCTACCATTAAAATTATTTTTTTACTCATCAATATTAGCTAATAACAATCTATTATTTAAGATTTATTGTGAAAATATTGTAGTAGGATTTCTCAATGGTCATTCCTTATTCTTTATATTATTTTTCCTTTCTTTCATTCATACGTTTTTTTTTTTTTTTTTTTTTCACCACACACGTATACCCACTCCTATCTCTATCCTCCCTTTTTTTTTTCTACTTCTTCTTCTTTTTCTCCTTGATTCCAAAACCTTTCTCTCCCTTTCTTTCTCTAGCTCTCTCTCTTTCTTTTATCAATTTGAAGCGAAAGGCCACAATAAACGCCGTTGTGACTGTTTGTAGCTGTGGTAAGAGGAGAGAGAAAGAATTGTTTTTTTTTGAGTTATATGGTTTTTTTAAGTAGAAAAATTCATTTGGAGTTGTAACAATATTCTCTAGATCAAGACAACTATTGTAGCAACTTCAAAAAAAAATTGGAAAAGTTTTGCTTTTAGAGAAGCTATTGGAGTGAGTTTTGGGTGTGTTTGTTCTCCAAAATTGGTTTTAGAGAACTTATTGGAGATGCTTTTAACTATGATAAATTTATTTTGATCAATTTTACTGAACTATAGTGCCTGCAATTTTTTTTCTTTTTAAATTTTATTGAAAAAAAAAAAAACAGTTAAAAGTTATATTCAATTCATAAAAGCTACTCCAAATTGATAAAAGCTAATTAGGAGAATATCCAATAGCATCTATCTCCCCTCCCTCTGCATTTGTTTTTAGAAATACTATATTTCACAACACTTTCTTCAAAATAATATGTTTCTCAATATTTTCATTTAATAAATATTAAGTGATAGGTTGTTACAAGTTATTATTAATAAATAAAAAAGTAGTTTTGATAAATTCAAATTAAAACCAATAACTTAACGTCTATGATTTATTGTAAAAATATTGTCGGTTTAACACCTTTTTTTTACAATGTTATAAACCAAAACCTTGTTCCATTTAGCCTCTATTATAACTTTTAAGTCATTTTATAAGACCCTCTTAAAAGTAAAATTAACTACAATAACATTCACATTGAGAATTGTATATGCCATATGTTGGTAATATTTAGCATCAGTGCTTCAAAACTCCTGATTACCTGGTCTTGCAAAGTCTTGCAACTGCAAAAAAATTTGCAATTGTGCTATACAGTGCCATCTTATTTTTATGATGGCATTGTAGCAACTTGTATACATTTTTATATATTTTTTTTCCTGGTGATAGTGGGTGGTTATTTTTAATTATTTTTTTTATGAAGAGGAAGAGAGAGAAAGAGTTGGTGAAATTAATATTTTAATGAATAGATGAGATAAATAAGAAATGGGATGTTGGGTGTATTGTAAAATAGTATGGTATAATTGATAAAGTAGTTTTTGAAATGGTAAAATAGAATAGTTCAAAGATTCCGGATGTAAATGCTCCCAGAGTGAGGAAAAAAGATAGTATGCATTTGGGGTGTTAGTTGTATATGTATTTGATACATTGTAGTGAAATCCACTATAACTCTGATAAATTATTTTATCATTTTCCTTCCAAATCAAACAATTTCTCTCTTCTTCTCAAAAATTTTTTTTTTCTCTTTCAATTTTTCACCCTTCTCACATAACTAGTTCTTTCTCGTAGATTAGTTCAGGATCACTTTCAATTCCTCAATTACCGTATTGCCAATTAAGACACTATCAAGGATTATAGGGTGCTTAAAAGACGACCTTGCGCATAGAAATAGAGAGTGTTGCACAATTTATTCTTACTATGTTAGCTCAATTGTAGCCTTTTAGCTGCACAGTATTACAATGGTATGATTACTTCAATCGATTGAGCTGTTGGAAGATGGACTCAATAATTGTTGGAAGATGGCTGGAATTACCAAATAAGAGGGGCTCAAGAATTCTTTTTATGACAAAATTTGGGTACAAACTCGATTGTAGCCTAAAACTAGAACTCCACTTAATATTTTTTTTATTGGATGACCATTAGATTACATTTTATTCTTATATTTTTCAAGCTTACAAACTTTTCAGAAAATCAAAGATCAATAACTATGTCATGAATCAAATGTTTAAATTTCATATTTTTGTAGTTTAAAATTATGCATAAAAAATATGCTTATGGGTCGAAATAGTAAATAAATTCGATTGACACGAAATTTGACATATGTGTTAAGAACATTAAGATCATTTAATCCAACTGTTAGATTTTCAAAATATATAATCATATTATTTTTTTTTAGTAAGAATTGAAGCCAAGCATATAACCAAACATTGTCCTTTCTTTTTATGTTCTTCCCTTTTAAAACTATTTTGGACTAATTTACCAACCTGTTAAAATCTTATGTTGGGTACCATAGTTGCAACTGATAAGAACATTTCCAAAATTGACGAGAGATGAAAGATAGGTATTTGCAAGGATAGAGACTAATAAAATAAAATAAATTAAATGAAAACTGGTGCTGGCCGGTAAGTGTGTTTTATTGACATGACATTGAAAATTTGGACCTATTTTCTTTTATGCGAATCTGAAATTGTGGTGGACTCAGATTACATTAAGTTTATGATTTGGATTGATTGTAAACCTCACAACAGTAAAAATAATAAGACAAAGTTTGGTTATAAACTTTGCACTAAAAAAAAATTTAACATGATTAATAGTTTGAAAATTTAACCATTAAATTACTTTATGTTCTTTTAACACACATATCAAATTTCATGTCAATCAGATGTTATTTACTATTCGATCTATAAATTTATTTTTTACACATAATGTTAAACTATAAAAACTTGAAATTTAAATATGTTTTATTAAATAAATAAACATGATAAGGTATAAGTCATTATTTTAAAATTTAAAATAACAAAAAGAATTTATTTGTTGGATAAACTATAATTATATAATGTTTAACGAAATAAATAAATACTTCAAAATTAAGAATTTGCATGAAACCAGAAACTTTGTCAAATGAGTACCTTCAATTGTTTTGAACAGAAACTTTGAGCCTAGGCCATGACCATCCCCCCTTGGTGCAGTTGGAGTAGGCCCAAACCTTGCACAAGTCCAACTCAATGAGATCTGCTTTGAGACTGTTGGTCCAACCCAAGTCCATAACATTGGGCAGCCCAAATGCTAATTTAGAAGTATCAATTGCGTATGACAAATATGGGCCCAGTATCACTATTGAGCCGCCACACTCATTTAGCCAACTTGTTAAAATCCTAACAAAGTTAGGAATCTTTTTTTTTTTTTTTTTTTTTTTAATAACAAGTTAGGAATCCTTTTATAAATACAGTACTACTGTCCTAGAATAAAACAAGTGTGAGAAAATAATTTTTTTAAAAAAAATTTGAGAAAACTTCTCCTAAGGCCCAGCAAACTTCTTTTCATTCATTTCCCAAAATCTCAAGAGAGATTATTGAAGTTATTTATAAGTTAAAGTACCAAGCATTGTTGGGACACACTCAAATCATATTTTCCTAATGAAATAAACAATTAATTGACTTACCTAATAACAAATCCTATTTTTCTAATGAAATTTTATATTTTAAAATCTCAATTTGCAACAATGTCAAGCCCTAATAAAAAATTAATTTTTATACATGTTTAATATCAAACTAAAAAACTTTTTCATACTAGTTGGAGTTTAAAAGACAATAACTTTACCTAAAAAATTATATTGCAAATATATATATGTGAAAGTTGTTTTTTATTTTTATTTTTATTTTTTTTATGCATAGATATGTGAAAGTTGTTAATTTTGTGTATAACATATTTGTAAATTATGACCTATTCTGGTATCAAATATTAAGGTTTATATTTGTGTATGTGCATTTATGCATGTGTATGATAGTTTATGTTAACTCGTGATATTAGTACCAAAATTTGGCCCGCTCAAACAAAAAATCCTAGCTCTCTCTCTCTCTCTCTCAAATATGAAATATATCAAAAAATTAGAATTTTCTTACAAGAAGCTTTGAGTTTGGGCCATTCCCCTTGATGCAGCTGGATTAGGCCCAACATTGTATAAGTCCAACTTAATTAGATCTTCTTCAATAGATTTCTTTCATAAAAATAAAATAAAAATTTAAAGGCTCGGCTTTGACAGTTCCATTTTATTGAAAGAAATAGCCTAATACATAGGCCCATACCCTTGACAATGAAAAAAATCCGACCCAAATTAGGAATTCTTGTTTTTCGGTTTTCCTTTTATATTTCTAAATTCCAAGTCAGACCATAATTTGAACACTCGACATCTATAAAATATAAAACACAAACATGTTTTATTTCATAGAAACCAAATGTTCTCGATTTTGGTTAGTGGGAACAATATTCTTTGAATTATTTTATCAAAGTTCTATGCAAGTTCTATTCTTTGAACGATTTTGTTGTTTGAATAGTCCTGCCATCTTGATTCTGCTATATAGGAGCATAGGAGTTAAGAATTCCTACTATTAAAATACAAAAAAAAAAAAAAAAAAAAAAATGTCTTGCTTTGATAATTGAGAGCAGTCCAGAATGTTAATTCTAATCCAACTGTTAAAGTAATGACCTTTCTTAATTGTGATCTTAATTCATTCATGATTACATGAACTTGTACAAGTTCTATTCTTTGAATGACTTTGTTGTTTGAATGGTCCTACCATCTAGTTTCCTGCTATTAAAAAAAAAAGTGTCTTGCTTTGATAATTGAGAGCAGTCCCTCCAACCAAAATGTTCTAATCTAATTGTTACTTTTGATTTGGCGAAACTAACATAAAAGTAATGACCTTTTCTTAATTGTGATCTTAATACAATTATGATTACATAAACTTGTACAGATTGTAGACTAATAATAATTGAATTTCTTGCACTAGTATACTTTGATACTTGGAAATCCGTCTTCATATACATTCATGTTCGATTCATATTAAGAACATTACATGTGTAATATTATTCTTTAAAACCATTATCCTCAACTTTTTATGTTTTGAAGTTATTTCGGATTACATAAGTATCATGTCAATTCTTAACTTTTGTTTTGTTTATAATTGTTTTGCAGTATTCCAAGATAAACCAATATATTCAGATGTCAAAGTGGGCTGATATTCCATGTGATGTCTTCTTTCGAAAAGTCAATCGACTATTTTATGATGATATCATCATTTCAGCTGCTGTATGCAAGTCATGGCACTCCCTCTTAAATTCACCGGAGGAATTCCCATTACCTCCTAGTTGTCCTTGGCTTATGCTTGCTGAGCGGAACGAACAAAGCGATAACAGCAATAACGAGCAAAATGAGAGATGTAGCTTCTTCAAATTACGAGATACTATAGTTTATGATCTCAAGCTGCTGCAGGTTGCTGGAAGAAGATGCTTTGGAACATCTTTTGGGTGGTTGCTCACTATAGGAACTGATATGCAAATTAACCTCTTGCATCCGTTGTCTAAACATATATTATGTCTTCCATCCCAAGCTACCTTTTGCTGTTAGTATGACTTCGAACTCACGCCTAAAGAGCTTTGTGGAATGTTTCTTAAGAAGGCTGTTTTGTCAAAGAGTCCTTGGAACTATGGCTGCAACTGCAATTGTGATTGCATTCTCATGGTAATCTATGGTGAACATCAGCAATTGGCCTTCACTAGACCAGGATATAAAGCTTGGATGGATATAGAAAGTTCTCAAAGGAGCTTTGCTGACATTGCATCTTACAAAGGTAAATTTTATGCTGTAGATCATCATGGTGGACTTGCTGTTTGTCACATTGATGATAACAAAAAGCCAAGGGCTAAAGTTTTTGTGCCTTCTCTAGAAAGAATCAGTACGTATATACATCCAAACGCATATCCAAAAGTATGTTGTTGAATCATCAGGAGACCTTTTGTTGATTAGACGCTTTCGAGGAAGTCATTTTTATTCAAAGGTAAATGAGTCCTCTGAGTCCGACTACAGTGAAAATGAATCCAGTGATGAAGACTCTGAAGTTGATGTTGAAGATGAGGACCCTATGGATGAATCTGATGACAAAGGCTTCAATGAAAATGAAAACCTCTATGTGACAATTGGGTTCAAAGTTAAAAGATTAAAAAGATGTACTCAATAGGGAAGTAAATTTAAATACAAATGGGTGAAGGTTGATAGCTTGGGTGATCAAGCATTGTTTGTGGGTAACAGTTCATCATTGTCATTGACGGCATTGAGCCTCAATGGAATCAAACCCAATTGTATTTATGTTACAGATGATGATTTACCCATTTTCCATTGTACACATAATGGTGGAGGGTTTGACATGGGCGTGTTTAGCATGGAAAATGCCACAATTAAGCCACTTTACTCTGGCCAATCCCTTTCCTTCTTTTGTTCCCCACTTCGGTATATCTGAAGTGCATCAAATAAGCTAGTGAATGTGTGCAAAACTATTTGACTTAAGATGTGCTTGTGTAGTTTGAAGCGAAGTTATGCTACAATAAAGGCCCAGCCTCAGTTTCTCAATCTTTATTTTTTTTCTATTTTATTGAATTGCACTCTTCATTTTAATTGCTACAATCTATAGGTTCTCTTCATTCTTATATTTTTAATGAATTATTTTCATTGCACCAATAGATGGAGAATAGGGTAATTCAATTTGAGTTCTGTCTAATATTGATGCAAAAGGCATTAGTTACCTTTTTAATTATTCAATTAAAAATTGGTTTTTTATTGGATTACTTTTTGCTGGGTTTAGTATAAATTTGAACAAAATTTGGATTGTCCTACCAGAACACAAGACTACTAGATTAGGATGGTATACTGCAATGCCTATATATTAATAGTCCTTCAGCTAAATAAATTGAGAACAGAAAAATTATCCTCTCTCTCACTCTTCAATGACCCAAGTTCTGCCTCCAACAAAGTACTCTTACACAAGGGTAAGTTTCTGTCACCAGCAAAATTCTTTTCTTTTCCTCAGCTTAATTATTTTCTTAGAAATTAACTAAACATGGTTGTTCTGGTTAGTGGATATGTTCATACACAAAAACTTGCTTTGGTGTTTTGTGTCTTTGGCACAATATTTTGTTTGTTTTCATGTTTACCTCAGCGCACTTACTGTGTGCTTTTGCTCTTTGTAATTGATTATTTTCATTCAATGAAATTTTATTATATATAAAAAACAGTATTAGAGTTCTATGCAACTCTATTGGTTTTTTTAGTGTTTTTATTTGTACTTTGAACTTTACTATATTCTTGTTCTTATGTATTTTAATTTATTGTCGGCAGACATTCTTTTTTGAAAAGCATTTATGCATAGCATTTTTTTCTTTATTATTCATTTTCAAAATATTGTATATTATTGTAATAGAATTATTTTTTTTTTCATTGTAAATCTTGGCTACAAGAAGAGGGGATTTCTGCTTCTTGAGATGTGGTTCTCTGCTAGTTGTACTTTCCATGCACCATAATTTTAGATGCTGTTTCCTTAGTCACTGCCTGTGTGCTTTGGTTCCTTTGTATGATTTATTCACCTTTTCAATGAAGTTTTATTACTTATTACAAAAATTCACATCTATCCAAGTGAAAGTGTCCATCTCCAATAAATTTTTTCTCTTGCATATTTCACCAAGCACTAGTGGATTATTCAAATCAACGTGCCTATGCAAGACTTCCATATCCAAAAGAACACTCTTGGGACTTGCATATTATTTTGTTGAACGGTTTCTTTAATATGTATTGAAGTACTCACTCCTATATCATCATCATCAAAGTAGACATCATAATTTGGTGGAGAATCATAATCTATAGAACAAACTCTTTCAAATTTCTCATCCTTCAACCCAACCGCACATACCAAATTGATCCTTCAATTAGCCTCTTGCCTCATGTTCTATAAGCCTGGTATCATGGAAGAGATTTTATTTATATGGAGTCTCACCAATTCTCATCAGATTTCGGCTATTTTTCATCCTTTCATAGGTGAATTCTCACCATTTTTCAAATTTTCAACCCTGATTGATTTGCCTGACATTCGTTGAAGCTCTGACTGGTCTGATCCTATGATTCTTCAGGTCAGCGGCGGGTTGATGGTAGCTTTACTCGATTAGTTCGGGTCAGATGTAGATTGAGCCCAAACCCGATTAGACTTGAATGGACAGCCCTAGCACAAGCATGGGTCATGTCATATTCAAAGTAACATTATGTTGGAGGCCCTGAATATTATCACTGGGTTGTACTATCCACTAAACTTAAGACAAAAGCAAAACCTACTGGGCTTTGAATACATAGACCCGGACCTTGTTAAATAATCCGACCTAAATTAGGAATCCTTATTCGTCCAAAATACTTTAGTCCGACTTCGACCAAAAATCTGAACACCCGACATGCCCCATAAACACAATTATAGTAGCAGTACTAAACAACCGTTGCTTTCATTGCAAGGATTGTAAGCAATGCTGACTCTGCAGGACTGTGTACTGGCGTCGCCGGGATTTGAAATTCCACAAGGTCCATGTGCATGATACAAAGAAGAAGATGACGATAGAGAGCTCGAAGTCCAATGCCTCCTCTACTGGCTCGGCTTCCAATTCGAAGTCCTCTACTAACTCTGTTTCTTCGTCTTCTGATGATGACGTGGATTTCAAAAAAAAAAAAATGTGGATGGTAGTGAATAAAATCATTTCTTTTATGATCACTTGACCAAAAAAAAGAAAAATCACGTTGTAAAGTTGTAATTTACAACTATGTGTTTTGTTGGCTTTAATTTCATGCCAAATTTGATTGTAATTCTATTCAATCTTTTGTACCCTGTATTTAATGTGGGATTTCATTGTAAGGGATGTGTGTGAGAGAAAGTGTGTGAAGACTCAAAGCAAATTGAAGATTGAAGTGTTTTCGCAGGTAGCTAGCGAGTAAGTATCCCACGAAGTGATGCATGTGCCCTGCACATGACTGGAATGCAAAGAGTCAGGACAGGATGGAGACAGCTTTGTTTTGCGAGTGTCTCGCGAGTAAGGCCTTCCCGTGAGATACCCGCGAAACATTCTGTTTTGCCAGAGTGTCATTTCTGATACACACTTTCTGTACCTACACTATATATACCCACATTACCCATAGATGTTGAGGAGTGCTTCTAAGAGAAAACTCTAGTCACAAACCTTGAGAGTTAGAGATTGTTATACCTACAATTCTCTACACAATTGCTTGTAGATTTTCCTCAACTCCTACCTCTCAATTTTCATACCATTGAAAGGTTGATAGCCCAAACACTTATCACACCCTTTTAGAGTGTTAAGTGAGGTTTTGGTGCTGTTGGGAAGCATTGGAAGAAGCCATGCTTTGGTGGATGCAATCGGGCGTATTATGAGATCCGGAGAGCTAGACAAGATACGGTACCGAGAAGCATTGTTGGAGTGGAGCTTAGAGGGCTTAGGTGCATCGGGTAGATTAGGCTTGGAGGGTCTCTTGCTAACTCATGTATCCCAACTGATTGTTTAGTAGATCGATTACCGCTTGGAGGGCGGTGGAGAGGTTTTTCACCGAGTTCTTCGATTTCCTCTTCGATAACACATCGGCATGTTATCTTGTGTTTGCATTCTTTTTCCCTATTCTTTTACCTTTCATTTTATAGCCGTGTTATAATGATTATGGGCTAGAGTAGCTTGTTTGTTTATCTGCTCGCATTTACTCCATTCCGCACTTAGTATTAAGTTAGAGTAAAATCAATCGAGCCATAACTTTAATTTGGGGGTCTAAATAGCTCTTGTATTTTCACACATTTTCGAGCACTCACACATAAACAGTATTCAATATGATCAAACAATTTATTCCAGCATGAAGAGATTGTACACTATACTTTGTTTCTTTTTAAATTTCAATTTTTAATTTATTAGTTATGAAATTACTTGGTTCAATTTGTTATATCTCTTAACTTACAGGGTGTACGTAAAACTTTTTTTTTTTTTATGTGCACCATTATTTAACTATGTTACTTTTGAAACTATAGGCTATACTTTCTTTCTTTTAAAATTCCAATGTTTAATTTATTAGTTATGAAATTACATGGTTCAATTTGTTATACCTTTTAACTTATAGGGTGCAAAACATATTTTTTTATGAGCACAATTCTATAACTCATGTTACTTTTGAAACTATAGGCTATACTTTCTTTTCTTTTCTTTTTTTTTTTCTTTTTTTTATTATAAATTCCAATGTTTAATTTATTAGTTTTGAAATTACATGATTTGATTTTTCATACCTCTTAACTTATAGGGTGCAAAACATATTTTTTAAGAGCATCATTGCACTAACTCAAATATTTAATTTGTTATTGTTGAAACTATAAGCTATACTTTGTTTCTTTTTAAATGCCAATGTTTAATTTATTAGTTATGAAATTACATGGTTCAATTTTCCATACATCTTAACTTAAAGGGTGCAAAACATATTTTTTAAGAGCACCATTGCACTAACACAATATATATATATATATATTTAATTTGTTATTTCTGAAACTATAGGCTATACTTTGTTTCTTTTTAAATTCCAATGTTTAATTTATAGTTATGAAATTAAATTGTTCAATTTGTTATACCTCTTAACTTATAGGGAGTAAAACATCTTTTTTTTAAGAGCATCATTGCACTAACTCAAATATTTATTTAATTTGTTACTTTTGAAACTATAGGCTATACTTTTTTTTTTTCTTTTCTTAATTTCAATGTTTTTTTTTTTTTTTTTAAATTTGTTACTTTTGAAACTATAGGCTCTACTTTTTAAATTCACTATCAAATCCAAAATAAAATACCCATTTAGTAAACTAATAAAGTATTGTCTTATGAATTTTTTATTTTACCAACTCAATTTCCACATGGTTCTCAAAAAAAAAAAAAAAAAAAAAAAAAAACTCAATTTCCACATGCACTTTTGGATTATGTGTTTAATATACTCAAATTTTCATAATCTTTTTTGATAAGTACAAGTGTAAGAAATTAAAAAAAAAAAAAAAAAGCATTCAAATATTTTTTCATTGACCTATTATTTTTCCCCTTACTTTATAGTATTAATTTGTTTATCTTTGAGACCAAAAAAAAAAAAAAAAATGCAAAATCACATGAGCTGTCAATTGAAACAAAAATTGGTTTTTTGGGGATTGATTGGAATAGTAGTTCTAAAATGATTTTTTTTTTTTTAAATTTTATAATTTGATAATTACAATGATAACAAGAGAATTTAACTCTGGATTTCATAAACACACCAGGAGGTGCCAATTAGTTGAACCATAATGCTCTTAAATGGTAAATATATTATTGCCTTGTTGCTTTGTTATCTGTGGGTCAGTTAATTGATATTTATGCTATGACTAGGAGTTTAGTGTGTTCCATAAGGTTGTTATTAGTATTTTGAGTAATAAATGAAGTTATTTATTTGAAATATAAATTCAAATGTTTAAAAGATTAAAAGTTTCAAAATAATATAAAAATATCTCATCACACACGAATAAGCTAAAAAATATTAACAATACAATATAAATATTTAATTTGAATTAATTATTTTACATAAAACTTATTAATCTTCAATTACTTAGCTGAAATTCGCTAGTAAACGATACTGCAGAGGTTGCAGATCTTCTTGTCGTTGTGGTGAACGAGCCGATTATGTGCGTCCATTTCGGACTCTGTTACGAAGCTCTGTCTGCAACTGTAGCAACAATGTTGGATACGGCTACAAGAGTTTTTCAAACTCTTCATCTCTTTGGATTGGTTGTTCGAGGCCATTGAAGTGGAACGGAACGGAGCTTTATGAATTGTGAGTTGTGCGAACTGCGAATGATGAGTGAGAGTCAAGAGTGAGAGTGAGAGAACTAAAATTTTGAAAAAGTTCAGCAAGTGCGGTTAAGTAAGAGTGGCGCGTGTACGATGTTTATACTATATTTTCAAAACATTTTCCTAGTAAATTTTATGGTAAATTGAAAAACTAACCCTCTAGGTTTCTTAAGATTTCATTTCAGTTCTCTAATTTTATTTTTGTTCATTTCAGTTTTCTAACTTTCAAGTTTATTCAATTAAGGTTTTTTTTTTTTTTTAAATTTTTTATTATCAACTTTTGTTGTATGTCGTGGTTAATTTTTCAATTTTATAAAATTTTCTTCAAATTTTTTAAATTAAATAAATTCAATTAATGATTGAAAAATATGTTCCAATTTTTTTTTTATAAAAAAAATTTAACAAAAGTTAATGGAAAGGCATTAATTGAATAAATCTGAAACTTAAAGAACTAAAATGAACGAAAGTAAAGTTAGATGACTGAAATAAAATCTAAAGAAAGTTAGAGAATTAGTTTTGCATTTTAGCCTAAATTTTAATTAAAATAACATAAAATAATTTATGAAGTGAATTTAAATTAGAACTAATAATAACTTTAAACCTAAGATTTAGGGTGATAGTGTTATAAAAATGTTGTGGAAGTAAATCAGTAATACTTTTCCTTAAATAATTGTGCATTTCAGAGAGTTCTAAAATACTTACTAGTATCACTTTTCCTTAAATAATTTGATTGGTGCTTTTATAAAATTTGCATAATCTATTTGTAATCTTTTTTTTTTTCTTTTATGAGATACTTTTTTTTTTTTTTTTTTAAAGTTTCTTGAACGACTAGTTTTTCTTTAGGGGGTCAATTCATTAATTTGGAGACTAAACTCTTAAAAATATTTGACAAAGAAAAATATATAATTTATTAAAAATTAGTCTTTATATTGCTCCATCCTAGTGTTTTAAATGGAGACATCCAGGTTCAAATTTTGCCCATGTTTATAATTATCCAAAAACGAAAAAAAAAAAAAAAGATTTTTGTGATGTAGAATAATAATAATAGACCAGGACTAGCTCTCCTTAACCTCCTTGTGATAATAAACAAAGCATGCTCCCACTTGCTATTAATCTGGCAAGTAAGATAAGGAAGGAAGCAAAACTCATGGAATGGTTAATTGAGTTTTCTCCATAGAAGACTCAAGTTCCCCCTTGAAACTCGTAGTAAATAAAAAATATATATATATATATATATATTAAACCTTAAAAAGTAACCTTAAATTTTTTTTATTCTTTCTATACATATCTCAAGGATAAAGGAAGAAATTTTTTTTTTGAGAAACATGGCTAAAGGAAGAAAGTTGATGATAATTGTTGTGTGTGGAGAAAAAGAAATAATAATAAAAATTTAAAAATGATATTAATGAAACATAGTGTAAAATATATAATCTAATGTAAGGTGTTTTGTAAAATGAATATGCTCTTGAAATAATACTTTTCTTATAAAAAAAATATAATATATAGAAGGATAAATTATTTTCATGAAAGTAAAATTTTGACTAAACTAGTATGTAGGGAGTCTTGGAGTTTTCTTTACATAAAAATGGTACTTGTAAGAAATTTGATCTTCACCACCATATATATAGCAGGACATGTTGGCTGCATATATAGGCTAACGAATCCCACCTAAAAATTCATGATTAATGGGAATGATAATTTGAAATAATTTTTTACTCTAGCATAATCTAAATGTACATGTATGTGAAGCTCCCTCCTGGACATTTGATTCTTGAACCCTGACCCTTCCCTCCCACACACCACAAGCACTTATATTTGTAAAATGACTATTGCACCAAGGGTATGCACTAATAATTGCATATGTATGAAGGGCAAAACTTAGGTATAGTGCCTTAAGTACAGTACCTTAGGTTCCCTACTTAAAATTTTGACATTTGTCCCATTTAACAACCCAAACAAACAGCGTTAAAACTAAAAATTCTTTTCTTTTCTTTTTTTCCTTCTTCCTTCTTTTTCCTATACTGCAACTGCAAGAGAACCACGGCTTCAAATCTCTAGTTGCCTTTGATTGATGAAGCTAAAATGAAGATAATAAAGGGAATTCCAAATTCCAATCCAAAACTCAGAAGCTAAAATGCAGAACCAAACAGGAAAGATCAAAAAATCAAAAAATAAAAGTCAGATCTACTGGGTTTCAAACCAAAAAAGGGACCCTTCTCCCTCATTTTCTTAGTAACCAAATAGGAAAGATCAAAAAATAAAAACCAGATCTATTGGGTTTCAAACCAAAAAATAGACCCTTTTCAGCTATACCCGAAACATCCACACTCTTAACATCAACAAAGCCATCGTCTCAGCCTGTTTCCTTCTTTTGTCCACAGAGAGAGAGAGAGAGAGAGAGAATCGTAGATTGGAAAAGAAGAAAGGAAACAGATATACACACACCGAGAGAGAAAGAAAGAATCATAGATCAGAAAAAAGAAAGGAAATAGATACACCCACACTGAGAGAGAGAAAGAATCATACATCAGAAAAGAAGAAAGGAAGTAGATACACCCACACCGAGAGAGAGAGAAAGAATCATAGATCAGAAAAGAAGAAAGTAAACATACACACACCAAGAGTGGAAGATAGGGAGATATGAGATATTCTTTTCTTATTTTTCTTTTTTTGGGTTTTGGGTTTCGAAGAGAAGTTGTTTAGTACAAGAAAAAGAAGGAAAAAGGAAAAAAAAAAAAAAAAGAATTATTAGTTTTAACGCCGTTAGCTTGAAAGGTTAAATTGAACAGATGTCAAAATTTTAAGTAAAGAACTTAAGGTACTGTATCTAAGTTTTACCCATGTATGAATTATCCCTAGTAAAGTTAACGTTGAATTATAATTAATTGAATAGTAAACTTCGTCAAATTTAATCTTTGAAACTTCTTCATGTTATATCATACACTTTTATTGGCCACTAACGTTTATAAAGCCTGCCAACTCATAAGGGAAACTCATGCATGAATACTAATGCTATTAATGATAAAGTAACTGATTTCTAAAAGAAAGCCAAAACGTTTGTTTTTTCTTTGAGAAACAAATACATGTGAGTGAGAGGAAAAGTGATTCTAATACAAAGGTACATTATAACTACACTCAAAACTTTTAGAGAGTCTTCTATGGATAAAATATTGTTATTTTTGCACTCAGTTAGAATTTACCAATTTTAGTAAAAGAAAAACTAATTAATTCACTCAAATTAGCAATTAATCAATATTTATAATGAAATAATGTAATTTTTATAAAAATATTTCAATATGTAACACAAATCATCTAACATGAAGCTAAACCACCCTCATCAACCTTTTCACAATTAGAAATTTTTTTTTTGAAGAATTCACAATTAGAATTTTAATCTTTGAAACTTCGTCAAGTGAATTACACTTAGAGCAAGTGTTTTAATTTTTTTTTTTCAACTCAATGCATTAATTATTTTAATGTACTTAAATTGTGTCAAATGATAAATCAAAGAAAAAAAAAAAAAAACTGCCTCTCTAGAAGCCCACTGTCTAGCTAGGAAGCACGGGTGTGTTTCGGGACTCGGGTGCGGGTGCGGGACTCGGCAATTTTTGAAAAAGGTGGGTGCGGGTGCGGCGGGACTCGGCGATTAAAAAACTATTAAAAATATTTTTATTTATATTTTTAATATATTGCTAAGTATACTTTTTCACATTATATAAAAATATACCAAATGTAAGAGCAATAGTAGATAATAATTAAAACATGATGTTCATAAATTAAATACAATTCACAAGATTGAAACTAAAACATTCCATAATGTTTAGAAATTAGAATACAATTCACCAGTTTTTGATACTTGAATTATTGACAGAGGTATTAAAATAGGTAGAACTTCCTATAAATTAAAAAAAAAAAAAAAAAAAAAAAAAAGGGCTTAGTGGCTGTGGGTCACGTGTTTGGTCAGAGAGCACAAGAATTTCCCATAAATTTAAAAAAAAAAAAAAAGGTTAGTGGCTATGGCCGGTCAGAGAGCACAAAAACCCAAATAAAGCCTTTACCTTCTGTACATAAAGTAAAGCCTTTTAAGTGAAAGGCATTTAACAAAACTTATCAAAAAAAAAAAAAAAAAAACAGAACGGCTGGCTCTGGCAAAAAGAATGGAAGAAGAAGACGAAGAAGCAATGAAGAAGAAGAAGAAAGGGGTTAAGGCCGGTGTGTTTTGCACTTTTTTTTTTTGAATTTCGGCCTGAACCGGCCATATTGGCGGTTTCGGCCGATACGGCCGAAACGGCCCGAATCGGCCCGAGTCGGCCCGATTTGAGCCGCGTCGGTGCGAGTCGGCTTCGCCACGTGGCAAGATGCGGCTCGACGCGGCACGGACGCGCGGTCAGAGGTGTCTGACGCGCGTCGCCGCGTCGGGCCGCGCCTGACACGGGTGTGGCGCCGCCCCGTGCTTTCCAGTTGTCTAGTCTGAAATACTTGGCATTGCCATCTAATCAATTGTATGGTACATTACCAAATTGGTTGGGTCAGCTTGAAAATCTGGTTGATCTTAGAGCCTGTAACCTTCTTAATGGGACTCTCTCAGATAGTTTAGGACAACTTTCTGAGTTGGTCAATTTCGATGTTTCTTCTAAAAAATTGACAAGAATTCTCACAGAATCACATTTTTCAAAGCTAACTAAGCTGAAATCTTTACACTTGGGTCCCAATTGGGTCCCTCCATTCCAACTCCAGGATCTTTGTATGGGTAATTGTCATTTGGGTACTTCAATTCCAGCTTGGCTTAAATCACAGAAGAAGCTCAAGCATCTAGACTTCTCATATGCTAGCATTTCAGGTTCCATCCCCAACAGGTTTTGGGAAACTATTTCTAATTTAGCACTGCTAAAATGTTTCTTTCAATCAACTACATGGCCAGCTACCAAGTCCATTAAATGTAGCTCTCAATGCATTCATTGATTTGAGTTCCAACCTCTTTGAAGGACTTATTCCTTTTCTAGTTGGTGAGATTGAATTCCTAAATCTCTCCAACGATACGTTTTCCAGTCCTATCCCAGGGGATATAGGTGCTTCCATGTCAAAACTATGGTTTCTCTCTCTTTCAATTGGATTTTGGTATTAATTGCCAAAAAAAAAAAAAAAAAAAAAAAAAAAAAACACTTTCTTTCGCTCTAAAACCCAAAAACCTTTGGTGAAGAAAATCAAGAGTCTCAAACTCGAGTTCCTGTGCTAGGTTCGCTATTCCTCTTCTTCCTTCTTCTACTTCCTCTTCTTCTTCTTCCTCTTCTTCTTTGTCTTCTTTCTTTCTTCTTCTTTTTCTCCGTTTCTTTTCCGCGGGTCTCCTTTCTTCAGATCTTCTCTTCTTTCTTCTTCTTCTCCTTCTTTCTTCTTTCTTCTTCTCTAAGATCCGTAAAAATCATTTGAGATCTGTAAAAATGAGTGTGTTAGACTCAATTTCCCAGGGGGAATTTGCAAAGTAGCAATTAATAGAAATTCAATGTAGTAAGTTAGGCAACGTTCGAAAGTTAAAAAAAAAATAACATCTCGAATTTAGAAACTCGAGATCCATATTAAAACTCGAGTCCCAAAAACTCGCATAGTGAGTGATTGTTGACACATAAATCTCGAGTCTTTAAGACTCGAGTTCCATGCAAAAAATTTTTGCCCTATAGTGGCGTTTTTAAGTCCTATAGTGGCGTTTTAAAGCCCTATAGCGGCGTTTTCCTGCAAAAATTTTTTATGCGTGTGCTCATCCCATACCAGGTTCAGGGAGCCCTATAGTGGCATTTTTAAGCCCTATAGTGACGTTTTAGAGCCATATATCGGTGTTTTCATGCAATTATGGAACTCGAGTCTTTAAAACTCGATTTTTGCGTGGATTTTTTCAGCCTTTCTCTTACAAATCGAGAACTTAAAAACTTGAATTTCATCTTAGAACTCGAGTTTTAGACACTCGAGATGCTAGTTTTCAGCATTGTTTTGAAACATGACAACTAATTAATTTTTTTGATATTTATTGTTATTTGGAAAAGGAGTTCCAATTTCCCACAGCAAACTCGAGTTTTTAGAATCAAGTTGTTAGTTTCCTAAATAGTTTCGAAAACATGCTAACTATCAGAGTTGTTAGCAAAATGGTGTTAAATTGCAAAAAAAGACCCTTTAATTCCGCACACAAACAAAATACTTTGAATTTGAAGCTTAGCAATGGAGGTGGGAGACGAGCAAAGAGAAATGACTACCAATAAGGTGATGTGTCTTTTGACACTAGACTTCCTCAAAACACTGGGCTTCAAGAGCTTCACCACATATGGTCAATAAAGCTTCTCAGCAATGTAAGTTTTTGCATTTGGGTCTTGGTTTTTATTGGTGGTGGTCTGTTTGGTTGCTGAGAAAGTGTGGAAAAGAGAATTGAACTTTTAAAAAATGGAACTTCTTCTTATTCAACTTGTCAAATTTGAATGTTTGACACTGAAAGTGCATTGTTTGGTAGCTGAGAAGCTTGTGTAAAGAGTTTTGTTTTGAATTCTTTTGTAGTTTAGAGGCTGAAGTATTAGGCTTTGCCAATGTTTGTTAATTGATATATATATATATATATATTTTTTTTTGCGGGGGAGCAAACTTGCAATTTCTGTGGAGAAGGCACTCTCAATCTAGGATGTATGGACACTTCATTTAGGGTGCCTTACTCGTGTCGTATTCGTGTTATACTAGTGTCGTACTTGCCGTCTCATGTTATAATTTTTCAAAAATTACTTGTGTCGTTGTGTCATACCTGCATCCTTGTCTATGTCCTTGTGATGTGTCTTAGGAGTAGGGATATAAAAACTGACAACTTTTCTTTGTTTTGATTAAATTTCTCAAACTTTTAGGTTTAGAATTATTCCTTCTCCCTTCTTTTTGTATTGGAGAGTTGTAGATATACTGGAAACTTATGGTGCTGCAAAGCACCACTTTTTTGGTCATCTATTGGTTTTCACATAAATGGAGACAAGTGATTTGGGTTCCATTTATCTAATGATATGCCATGCTGTTATAGTGTTACAGTACATAAGTAGCAGTAATAAGAGCAATGAACAAGAATAGTTTTTAAGGATCTATATCTAAAATCTACATATAAAATCCCCATAGGTACTTATGCCTTCTCAATCATACAACAAACCCACTCATCTTCAATGCCTGACACAGTTCTTTTACTGAAAAAATTCTTAAAGGTTGTTGTATTGGACAAACAAGTAGGTCCATCAACTCCAATCTATGGGGCTTAATCAGTGCTAGAAATATATTTAGATAATACCTCCCATTATTTTCTTCCTTTATTTATGTCATGTGACGAGTTTGCGGGATTGCCCTTGTTTTTATTTTGGTTAAAGTGCAATTTACACCTATAAGTTTAGTGGATTGTCATTTTAATCCATTAAGATTTTTTACTATTTTTTTTTTAATTTTCATTTTGGTCCTGTTAAACTCCAAAACCACAGAAATCATCTTAATAAATCCCACGAGCTCTGGTATTAGATGATGCATCCAAATAGGGTAGCAAAATTGTTAGTTTGTCATAGAACAAATAAATTCAAAGGCAAAAAATGGAGCAATTCTGGGATATTGATAATTTCTGTCGAAGATGGCTTGCTTTCATCATAATTTCCCTGAAGCTTTTAAGGAATTACATAATCTGACTTGTAACGGACACGCAATAAATGCTAGATAGTTTCTAACACAACTAATAAAGCAGCTTAAGAAATTCCTAGGACACAAGTTTCAAAGTTATATTCTCATATACTCCACACCATACTAGACAGTTGAATACAATCTTCAAAACAAAACTTAAAAATCAATTATAATACCACAAAGAACCAATTGATTATTACTAATGGCTAGATGTGAACATATTTCAATTTATTTAAAGAACCTAGCTGCCATTTTCACCCTTTATGCTCTTCAAACAGCAGCTCTGCATCACAATATATTTATAGTTTTATTAATGAATGTGTGCATTTTTGTAGAGAAATTGTATTATTGATCTACAAGTGTACTAAGTCATAATCATTCTTTGGCAGAAATTGGTGGTAGAAAATTCAATTATATAAAAAAAAGTTACTGGAGGATTGGGAATTTTGTATGATAACTTTTGCAAATCACATTCAAACCTTTTAAGTTTTGAAGTTAAAATTTTATCATATTGGGAAGGTGAGCAATTTGGAAGCCACCTGGGCTGGCTCCAGTGGGATTAACAGTTTTCATATATTCAAGACACTTCCCAAATTACTGGACTAGAGTACTTGAATTTTTTAGCTCAATGTCTCTAGAAAACTTGAGCTCCAAATTCAATGTCTCATTTCTGATTGAGTGAAACTTGATTTATAAGTTGTGCAGCTAAAATATTTCCAAAAGCATTACGGTTTATAAATCTTAATACAATTGGGAGCATTCAAGCCCAACAAACACCGGTCAAGATGAGCAATACACAATTTATTTGTACTTATTATCATCACTTCCCTTTTAATAACATAATTCAAATAGTGATGATGCCGTTCTCCTTAAAGCTTTCAACAGTGTCCCTAACACTCACTTCCAAAGGAATGAAGTTAATACCCAAACTTCTGGCCTTGTCTTGGGATATCTTGTATAATGGCTGCAAAGGCTTGTCATCTTCACTTCTGCCAAAAATGAAAGACAAAATTGACTCTTCCTCAACTTTTGTAATGTATAAGAACAATTACTATGGGTGACAAAAGCAAATTCTTAAAAAAAAAAGAAATTATTTGACAAAAGAAAATTACTAATTGAACTAATCATTTAGTTAAATGAATCATGTATTCCACTTGAGTCATACTTGTCAGTTACAAAATGGCACCAATAAGGGACATTCAGTACCATGGAAATAAATAACTCACTTTTCAGGAAGCTGCAAACTAGGGTAAAATTTGCGCAATATCTTGAAAACTTCGGAATAGTGTGTAACTCCTCCAACTATACAATATCTCCCATTAGCAGCAGGATTCTCAAATGCCTGAATATGTGCATTTGCAACATCTCTAACATCAACAAGTCTGTATATTCCATCAGGGAATGTTTGAGTTCCTGCACAAAGCAAGGAGTGAACAAGTTAATCAATAGCTAGAGAGAGTAAATTTCAATAGGCCAATATGGTTAAACACACAATTTTCATTTTGATCAGCTGACCATTTTATCAAAAGAATATGCTTGGAGATCATTGTTGAAATAGTTCACCTTATATAGCAAGTGTACCCCGCATTCACGAGATGTTGATTATCGTCCTCAAATTGTACAAGATATATATTAGTTGTAAAGCATACTCTCAAGCTGTATATGTTAAGATAGAAGCTTTTTTTATCCATGGAACATTGTTTGAACCACAACCTATACATTTCAAGTGGCATTAGTGGGCTTGGCACTTGCAGATCAAGGTCAAGTTTAAAACCTCCTTGTTTTCAAATGAACTCTAAGTAAAAGAGAAATTTTTACATTCCACGTTAAGAGGACTAGAATTAAGTAAAGCCTTGTGTGAGAAAGAGGACAAGGAATTTCCAGAGAAGGAGTAAGTCTCATAAAACGGTCACTTATCACTCAAAAAATACCTAGTAAGTTCTAATGTTAGATCAATGCTCATAGACTCATAGTATTCTAAAAAGTTGTAGCGCTCACAATTTACTGGAATAGGCCTATATACACTTATCATGCTTCATCCACTAAACCAGTTGTGACTTTAATTTGTCATAGGATAAGCTAATCATACTTGAATATTTATAATTTATGTAGAAAGAAACACAATACACGTAGTCCTCATTGGTTGAGAAAGAGTACCATGTATGATCTTCAAAAACCCCTCAAGACTAAAAGTAAGAGTAGGCTGAATGAGTGGGCCAATTACAAAGCCTGGATTTATTGTTACCAAGTCTATGCCATTCTCTTTAGCAAATGTCCAAGCAGCCTCCTCAGCCAAGGTCTTTGCAATCATATACCATTGCTGAAAAAACCCCAAACTATTAAATGGGAACATTTCTTGGTCTAAAAGGAATGAAATGTAGGACTAAAAAAAAATATATGTAATATGTCTATGATTTGATTAAGAGCTGCCCAGAAATCTATAAAATTTAAGTTTACGTTTGGAAACATCGAAATCTATAAATTCAACATATATCTGATTCTAGAACATGAAATAATTACTAGGTACTATAATTACATTAAATATATATATATATATATATATAAATTGAGAAATGTATGATTACAAGAAAGTAAAAAGAGCCTAGATGCTGACATGGATTTCTTACTGAGAATGCAAGTTAAGAAACCTTGTGATGTTATTCTCTAATGTTTCTCAGAAAACAACTATACTTATAGGACTAGATATATAAAGTCAAAATATTATAGCTCTTACATTTCTGTTTTTTAGTAAATCATCATTAAAACATTATCATAGATCTTTCATTAAAACTATTTTAAGATTGATGCTATATAATAGTCCTATTAAAGATACGCTAAAAAGGAAATATACACACCTTCAACTCCTCACAAGCAACTGGATCCGTAAACCAAGTCTCGTCAATAACCACATCGGGGGTCAGTGGTTTTTTGTTGAACATAACTGCAGTCATAGAAGATGTTACAACCACTCTCTTGATAGAATGAACTTTTGCACATGATCGAAGAACATTAAGTGTGCCCTTCACTGCTGGATCAATTAATTCTGACTGAAATATAAAAAAATGTGAAAGTAGGTCCCATAAGAATAAATTTATGAAAAATATTAGATAAACGGAATACATATCATTTGACAAGTTTATCATGTAACAATATTGTTATTGTGTCACTTTGTAGAATTTCTCTAATGTCTTTGTGAATAGTTTTGAGAATGCTTCCCTAAAATGTTAAGTTTAAGTGCTTATTTTTGTTGCTCAATTTTCCCTGTTTCACTATATTGTTTTAACGTATTGAACATTTAAGAATCAGATATTGCTAAAACAGTTTAGCTGGTATGAGATCCTTAAATTATTCACCATATTGAAAGAGAAATGATCACAGTATATTGATTATACATTACACAAAGGCAATAAATAACAATACAGGATGAACCTGTGGGTCACTGGCAGTGAGAGTAACGGGGGATGCTGTGTGAAAAACACCTTGGCATCCATCAACTGCAGAATCAAAAGATCCTTCTTCTAGTAAATCTGCTTTGAATAACTGAAGTCTTTCTTTAGCCCCATCAAGTGAAAGTAAATGCTCTGTTTTCTTTGGATCATCTGTGGAATATACATGCATGAATTTCAATTGGAAGGCTAAATTATTAGCAGCCAGCACTGCATGAAAAATAAAGGTAAGAAAGAAAAATGTGAAGTTAAAAGCACTACGTGCTTGCCATGGGGAATTTCAAAACTCTGCCTTAAACAGAGGCTTATGCTTGGGGTTGGGTATTTCTACAAAAGTTCTTGATAAGAGAGCTTAAGCAGGGAATTGATCAGTGGTTTGTTTTGAAGATGTTCTGTTTTCTTATGTTACAGAACTTGAGTGTGTTTGCTGTTGGTGGAGTGAGGTAGTACTCTCTCACTGATATTTGTATGTGTTTCTGGAAAGATTTAAGTTAGTCCTTTGGTTGGTGATTAGAGCTAAGCTGTGCGGTTTTGTACTTTGTTACTTGTTAATAATATATCTCATTCATAATTATTAAAAAAAAATTGAAATGTAAAGAATAAGTGTGCCTACAATGCAATATGATTGTGAGTTTGTGACCAAACCATGTAAAAAATCTACTATTAGATCCTATACCATTTCTTCTATGTTCATGACTTTTTTGCCATAATTTTTATCACATCTTTGATGTGATTGATTGTAAGTGATAGATAATTACTTTTACATGAATCTATCATTTTTTTTTTCCACCACTCATGATTTACTACATCAGTGATGAAAGTTCATGTCCATAGACTGTCTCATCCTATACAAGATGAATTGTGCCGAGGCTATCATTTAGGATGACAATTCGTTTATTCAACACACAATAGTTGATGTACCACCAATTGTGTGCACTTCATGCACACAGATTCACTATGGTCACATGATAAGCAAGTTACAAATTTTCAAAAAATTAAAGACTTCCAGTGTATCATTTTTCACAGTGGATCTATGCAGACAATTTGTTACTCACTTTTGGCCCGAAAATGAAGTGGGTGGGGTCATTTACCACAACCTATATGGGCGTGCATGATTAGCTCCCATTCCAAGGAAGCAATCCTATAATTGAATAAAACATGATCGACTTATTGTGTATAAAACTTATCCAAATCAAACGAAGAATAAGTCAATTTGGTTTTTCTTAAATTTTATTACATATATCAATGTTAGTCTAAGATGAGTCAGGCCAGGCCTGGTTGGGTTCATACTAAGAACCAATACTGATAGATAAAATAAATAAATAAAAAGGCTAAAATGAAAATTGTATCCTTAAATATGATAGATATTCATTTAAGTCTTCTAATTTTGCATTTTTTCAATTGAGTTTTCTAAATTTTAAATTTATTTAATTCGGACTTTTCATCCAATTCCATTTAAACAAAATTAAGGTTAAATATGCAATTAAAATAAAAAATAAAAAACATTTTTTGAAAAAAAAAATTTATCACATAAAAAATCTATATATATATATATATATATTAATTTTACAGATTTTTTTTCGAAAAATATTTTTTAATGGCAAATTTTTAACAAAATTAATCAGAAAACTTAAAAATTCAGGTAAAATAAAAAGATTTAAATAAATTTCACTCAAACTTAAGTTATTATTTACATTTTAGTCAAAAAGAAAAATTAAAAAAGTGCATGTAGTTTCAGTTCTTAGTAACAGGTTGATACAAGTTGGAGAGAGAGAGAGAGAGAGAGAGAGAGAGAGGCACTGACTTGTATCACGAACTGTAGCTTTTACAGTGTACCCACGTTGGAGCAGGTGCTTGACAAGCCATGATGCTATGTAACCCGAAGCTCCAGTCACACACACCACCTTCTCCTCTTCACTCATCCTCTCTGTGACTCTCTCTCTCTCTCTCTCTCTCTCTCTCTGTGTCTGTGTGTTTTAGTGTGAAGCTATTGACTCGGTTGTGTGTGTGTCAGTGTGTGTTGGTGCTTTTATGGTGAGGAGTGATAGCAGGTATAGTGTTTGTCCGAGTCAGGACCGAGTGATGAGTGGCCTTTTTTTGTTGTTGTTGAGAAACATGAGGGTAAGCACCTATTTCCCCTTTCTTTATTGTTGTTTCTTTATTGTTTGTTGTTTGTTTATATCTTTCTCAGCCTTTTTGTCCGCCACCTACTCTATTGATGCATATGATAAATAAATAAAAATACTCTATTGTTTGAAATTACTTTTTGTTTGTAACTTTAGTTCTTAGCTACAGAAAAAGTGGGGACCCTTTTTAGTCTTTTTAATTCTCAACTCTGTGGGTACGGTAAAATCGTATGGGGGTATTTCTGTCTTTTCCTTCAATCTTGCCGTGCGTGCCTTGTCATTTTTTTCTTCAGCTGCTCAATTTCTTGAATTCTTCACAGCCGCAAATAGAGAAAACGGTAAAAAAGAGAAGAAAAAAAAATCAGCTGTGAGCCAATCGATAGAGAAAGAGAAGAAAGAGTAAAAGAGGCAAGTGTTTTGTCTTTTTGTTCTTGCATGTTTCTTTGTTTATCTATATGCACACAGAAGTCAATTTTTTCTCCCAAATTTATCACCTGGATTGATTGGTTTGTTTGTTCTGTGTAGGTGGTTTACACTTCTATCCTTAAATTATTATTATTATTATTATTATTATTATTTTTATTTTTTTTTAAAAAATTTTAACAGTTAGAGAGTAGGTCTTTTGAGACCTTTTGGTCTTTTGACCCTATTTTATTTGATCTTATCTATTTGTTAGCTTTTTTTTTAGTCAGCCAATTACAGTGTTCAATTTGGTATTTTAGTTTTCACATTATGCCTCACTGTAAAATTAATCTTTTTCTTCCCATCACACACAAACACATAATTTTATACATGCATGTTGTTATTAGCTTTGTTTTATGATGATATTTGCTTTGGAACTTTGGATGCAGATCCAACATTCATGAATGCAGCCGCGATGGGTAACCAGTAATATATATATATATATATTCATAGTTTTCTTTTATTTACATGCACACAAACTAATCGATGCAAAACCTGAATGTTTTCTTCTCAAAGTTGTATTTAGAGGTTGCCTTAATTGCTTCTGTTATGAATAATTTGCTTTGTTTCTAGAGCATTAAGTTAGTTAACCAAAAGAAGATTGAGTTCTATCCAAAATCCAAATTCATCTTCTCTCGATGTTGCACACACATTTAAAAGAAAAAGGTTTGAAGGGATAGGAATTAACACAGGTCTTCACATGTGATTCTCTGATAAACCATTCATAGCTGCATTTCCAATGTTCTTTTTCGGTTCTGTTTTCTCACTTCTGCTTCTCGTCCTCTGTTCTTTGCTTCTCAAATTGATAACGGGGGTTGGTATTAGCAAAAGCAATGGGCGCATTAGAGCCGATTGAAGTTTCTCCAGCTCTTCTTTGTTGGTTGACAAGGATGTGATGTGAGTAAACCAAGGTTAACAGTTGGAATCTCTACCAATAGAACATCTAAGTATTTGTTGTCCCATCATTATGAATATAATTTGTTTAAAAGTCCTTTGCCATTGATGATTAGTTCTTAAGCAATTCCCTGTAGCGTCTCTGCCTTGTTTGGAGAGGTAGATTTTGACATATACTTATGGAGAAAGCTGTGTATGAAGGTAAAGTTGAGGGTGGGTTGCAGTATGAACTATTTATTCTTAAGAGCAAAAGGCTTTTTGCACTTGTAATTGAGTTTAGAAATGTGAAATAGTGTGTTCTGTACTCGCAAATTTATAGAAAATAAAACTTTATATTCCATTCCTCACATTTTAAAAATACTGACGGTAAAAATTTAGGTGTTTCACATATAAAATGATTTACATATTGGCTGTGTTATAAACAGTTTCTATATTTGAAATTATATTGTTATTCAATGCAATGACATGATTTTGAGGAAAGAGTAAGTGTAAGAGTAAGGCTGTTTAACGTAATCTCTCCAAACTTTGTAACATTGTAACATAATTCCTCCAAAAATCTTGTAAAAAAGGGAGTTTTGTGCACTGAACATGAATTTTTTTTTTTTTGAAAATACACTGAACGTGAATATTATAACAATAAATTATTATTTAATATAATGGTAAGCACGTGCCTTTCCCACTAGTACCTAGAAATGAGTGTTATACTGTTGGATTTTACGTTATTCTGGGACATTAAATAATTAAATAATGATATTTACAATAATTTAATTTTTTTAAATACATCTTTCAATAAATTCTATCTTTTCTTTATCTTATTTAAATATTATTTTTTCATTCATTATTTCTTCATCTTTAATCTTTATTTATTCTTCCTCTTTTCTTTTCTTTTTCTTTATTATTATTTTTTTTTTGAGAAAGAACATTGTAATTTTATTGATGGTAAGCGGAATCGACTTGAATTATAGAAACAAGGTGTGAAGGAACATCTTCCATCCACCTCAAAAACTCGCTAACTTGTCTCGCATGTCTAGCAATGTTTATGAATCTGCACGCATCGATATTTATTCTCAACAATTATATATTTTCAATAAAAAGTATTACGTTCACAATATTTTTCAATAATACTTTCATAAGAATCATAACAAAATCTTATGTGGAAAGTTGTTACTAGTTCTAATTTGAATCCACCATTGAAATTATTTTTTTACTCACCAATATTAGCTAATAACAATCTATTACTTAAGATTTATTGTAAAAATATTGTGATAAGATTTCTTAATTGTCATTTCTTATTCTTTATATTATTTTTCCTTTCTTTCATCCATACTTTTCTTTTCTTTTTTTTTTTCTTTTTTTTTTCTCTTGTTTTTCTTCACCACACACCTATACCCACTCCTATCTCTATCCTCCCTTTTTTTTCTACTTCTTTTTCTTTTTCTCCTTGATTCCAAAACCTCTCTCTCTCTTTCTTTCTCCAACTCTCTGTCTTTCTTTTATCAATTTGGAGTGGAAGGTGCGGCTTGGCATAGTATTCACCGTTGTGAATGTTTGTAGCCGTGGTGAGAGGTGAGAGAAAGAATTATTTTTTATTGAGTTGTATGATTTTTTTAAGTAGAAAAATTCATTTGGAGTTGCTACAATATTCTCTAAATCAAGACAACTATTGTAGCAACTTCAAAAAAAAATTTGGAAAAGTTTTGCTTTTAGAGAAGCTATTGGAGTGAGTTTTTGGTCTGTTTGTTCTCTAAAATTGGTTTTAGAGAAATTATTGGAGATGCTCTTAACTATGATAAATTTATTTTGATCAATTTTTTTGGACTGTAGCGCTTGTAATTTTTTTTCTTTCTAAATTTTATTGAAAAAAAACAGTTAAAAGTTATATTCAATTCATAAAAGCTACTCCAAATTGATAAAAGCTAATTAGGAGAATATCCAATAGCATCTATCTCCCCTCCCTCTGCATTTGTTTTTAGAAATACTATATTTCACAACACTTTCTTTGAAATAATAAGTTTCCCAACATTTTCATTCAATAAATGTTGAGTGATAAGTTGTTACAGGTTATTATTAATGAATAAAAAAGTAGTTTTGATAAGTTTAAATTAAAACCAATAACTTAACCTCTATGATTTATTGTAAAAATATTGTTGGTTTAACATTTGTTTTTTTACAATGTTATAAACCAAAACCTTGTTCCAATTAGCCTTTATTATAACTTTTAAGTCATTTTATAAGACCCTCTTAAAAGTAAAATTAACTACAATAGCATTCACATTGAGAATTGTATATGCCATATGTTGGTAATATTTAGCATCAGTGCTTCAAAACTCCTCATTACCCAGTCTTGCAAAGTCTTGCAATTGCAAAAAAATTTGCAATTGTGCTACAGTGCCATCTTATTTTTATGATGGCACTGTAGTAACTTGTATACATTTTATATTGTATTTTTCCTAGTGATGGTGGGTGGATATTTTCAATTATTTTTTTATGAAGAGGAAGAGAGAGAAAGAGTTGGTGAAATTAATATTTTAATGAATAGATGAGATAAATAAGAAATAGGATGTTGAGTGTATTGTAAAATAGTATGCTATAATTGATAAATTAGTTTTTGAGATGGTAAAATAGAATAGTTCAAAGATTTCGGATGTAAATGCTCTGGGTGAGGAAAAAAGATAGTATGCATTTGGGGTGCTAGATGTATATGTATCTGATACATGGTAGTGAAATTCACTATAACTCGCTGATAAATTATTTTATCATTTTCCTTCCAAATCAAACAATTTCTCTCTTCTTCTCAAAAGAAAAAAAAAAATTTATCTTTCAAATTTTCACCCTTCTCACATAACTAGTTCTTTCTGGGAGATCAGTTCAGGATCACTTTCAGTACCTCAATTACCGTATTGCCAATTAAGACACTATCAAGGATTATAGGGTTCTCAAAAGATGACCTTGCACATAGAAATAGAGAGTGTTGCACAATTTATTCTTACTATGTTAGCTCAATTATAGCCATTTAGCTGCACATAATTACCATGGTGTGATTACTTCAATCGATTGAGCTGTTGGAAGATGGACTCAATAACTGTTGGAAGATGGCTGGAATTACCAAATAAGAGGGACCCAAAAATTCTTTTTATGACAAAATTTGACTACAAACTCGATTGTAGCCTAAAACTAGAACTTCACTTAATATTTTTTTTTTATTGGATGACCATTAGATTACATTTTATTTTTATATTCTTCAAGCTTGCAAACTTTTTAGAAAATCAAATATCAATAGCTATGTCTTGAATCAAATGTTTAAATTTCATATTTTTGTAGTTTAAAATTATGTATAAAAAATATATTTATGGGTCGAAATAGTAATAAATTCAATTGACACGAAAGTTGACATGTGTTAAGAACATTAAGATCATTTAATCCAACTATTAGATTTTCAAAATATATAATCATATTAATTTTTTTTAGTGAGAATTGTAGCCAAGCTTATAACCAAACATTGTCCTTTCTTTTTATGTTCTTCCCTTTTAACATTATTTTGGACTAATTTACCAACCTGTTAAAATCTTAAGTTGGGTACCATAGTTGCAATTGATAAGGACATTTCCAAAATTGACGAGAGATGAAAGATAGGTACCTGCAAGATAAAAACTAATAAAATAAAATAAAACAAATGAAAACTGGTGCTGGCCGGTAAGTGTGTTTTATTGACATGACATTGAAAATTTGGACCTATTTTCTTTTATGCGAATCTGAAATTTTGGTGGACTCAGATTACATTACGTTTATGATTTGGATTGATTGTGAACCTCATGACAGTCAAAATAATAAGACAAAGTTTGGTTATAAACTTTGCACTAAAAAAAAAAATTAACATGATTATATAGTTTGAAAATCTAACCATTGAATTACTTCATGTTCTTCTAACACATATCAAAATTTCATGCTAATCGGATGTTATTTACTATTCAATCTACAAACTTATTTTTTACGCATAATGTTAAACTATAAAAACTTGAAATTTAAATATTTAATGATAACATAGCTATTGATCTTTAATTTTTTAGAAATTTTGTAAGCATGAAATATATAAGAATAAAATGTAATCCAACTATGGATTAGTCAAAATTCACATCCAATAAAAAAAAAATATTGAATGGACTTGTAGACTTAAGCTACAAACAAGTTTGCTGCAAAACTTTGTCCAAATAGCAACCATCAGAATATGCTTGTCATTAGCTAAGTTCTAGCACTGTGTGTTTGCCATCACAAAGATTCACAAGGGCTGTGTATCATCTTAAAGTGCATAATGAGTAATAAGGAACTGCGGGAAAGAATGGTAAAGAGAAAAAGTATAATGAAGCATTGAAAATTTGAAATGGATTTTTTTTTTTTTAACTAAATCTAAAAACCAAGAATATAGAAAGCAATCCCTCCTTGGCAATATTTTCAAGGTTATAGCATTTGATTTGTGAGTATGTAAGGGGTATTTGGTAATGATTTTCTACTTGTGAGATCCACAAACATACCAAGCCATATGTCTAGATTCTAGACTAGGGAACTAAAAAAAATGTTTAGTTCAAATGTTCAATCTGTACAAAAGACATGAATTCTAACTTCAAGAGAAGTTGATTTACATATTGTGCCAGCTAACATAGTTTCCAAAATAATATATAAATATTAAAATTATGGAACATTCAATATGGGAAAATAAAGTTCAAGACAAGGAAACTGAGTGTTAAGAGTTAAGATAACATTTATTTGCATATACTTATATCACTTTCTTTAAGACAACGCATAATTCAGAAACTGAGTAAGCCCTTCTCCTTTAAGCTTTCAATCATGTCCTTGAGACTTACCTCCAAAGGAATGAAGTTAATACCCAAGCTTCTTGCTTTCTCCTGGGATACCTTGAATGTCGGCACAGAAGGCTTGTCGTCTTCAGATCTGCCATGAAAAAGACACAATTTACTATTCTTCAAACTTTGTGATGTATAGAAAAATTTGATGCACGAAGTGGATAATGGAACACATTGTCATCATCAAGAGAGGCAAATTTGTAAACAAAAAAAATTTATCCTTTTTTTTTTCTACGCGGACAGTTGGATCGTAATTGTAACCCCTTTGAGAACATTAGACATTACTACTTACAAAAAAAGAACATTAGACATTACTGAAAAACATCGTTCTATACGCATGTCCTCGCATATACTCCCAAAAATTGCAAGTGTACAAACGATTTTATGATAACTTGCGTCATGCACTTTTTCTGCAACACAGTTGCAACATACACAAATTAAAAAGATATCCGACAATCTCAAGCATTCTATTCAAAAACATATTGACTGATTATATTACAGAAGAAAAATATTCCTTTGACCAGAATGCTACTCTTACAGACCATGTACCATTGAATGACAGGTTTGCAGGGCATTGAAATAAATTTCAGGCTTTAGACATCAAAGCTGGCAGCTGCAAACCAATTAAATCCCAAGAGGGGGGAACTACTTCAGGTTTCTGTTTCTGGGTCAAAACGTCTTAGAATCTACGTTACATCACAAGTTACAGAAACCATTCAAAGAAGCAAATATTGTGCTCTCACTGACCTCATAGCTCCTGGAAATCATATCATAATCCTAGTGACATTACAAAATTGATGAATCTACCAAATTGATGAATCTAATTAGAGCCTCATATCATATCTTAGGTAGGCTCTGTTACAAGAATACCTTTTCACCACACAGCACAATCCATGGTAAATGGTAGTTGAACCATGGGCTAATCTACTCATTGTGGCCTTCCTCCTTGGGTCAATATTCATCACTAGTTTTCTATGTACAATCCCAAACTTGTTGTCCTTCTTCAGCTTTCCTCAGACAGCTTAAAGTTATTTCACAGATTTTTGCTTCAACCATTCTAAACCTCAATGGAAATATGGCCAACTCCTGTAGTTTTCATTCTACAGCATCAACAGAAACTTTGTAAATATAGTGCCTAATCTATGAGACATGTTGTAATATCCAGTTTTATACTTATAAAGTCCCTGGCACGATTCTCTTCTAACAAATTAATGAAGAAGTTCTAAGTTCTAACTATTCCTAATAACATGCGGCTACCACGATCAAAGTACCCATGCTACTTTTCCCTGTAATGACTCAGAATTATTATCATATAAACTATAAAAAAAACTTCAATGTTACCAGGGTATTTGACAGCTAAAGAATGTTGGAGGGAAATCGAAAAAGATCTAGAAAAATGGTTGGGCATGGCTTCTTTCTAATCTGTTGCTTGATGGGAACAGCACGTCAGATATAAAGAGAACCAGTAAATCAAAAACAAGCAACATAAACTCGCAGGGACAGTAAAACATGCAAACTGAACCTAGTTGCCTCTGTCTACGGCACCAAAGAGGAACATTCCATACCATGTAAGTAACATAACTCACTTTTGGGTTGGGAACAAAGCAGGGAAAAGTTCACGCAATATCTTGAGAGTCTCAGAATGGGGTGTAACTCTTCCAACTAAACAATATCGGCCACTAGCAGATGGAGTCTCAAATGCTTGAATATGTGCATTTGCCACGTCTCTAATATCAACAAATCTATAACTTCCATCATAAGAAGAGTACGATCCTGCACCCAGAAAACAATACAGGAAATTATTGAAGAATTATGCGGAATGATTGAAGCTAAAAAGAGAGGAGGTGCAGGAGGGAGAAAAGTAGGTGCATGTGCTAATATGCAGAAGTTAAGTTGGTTAATCTCAGATTATACAATTTAAATATCTGCTAAAAAGCACATTGTTGAGCACTGTATTTTGAGACAAGTTATTTCAATCCACAGAATATAGGATAATCCTGATCTATGTATTTCAGGTGGGGCACTTTGCAGGTCAAAATAGTTGAATTCAGGTGCATTCTCAAAAAATCAGGTGTGATTTCACCTTTTTTTTTTCTTTATAATTGATTTACATTCCATATTATTAGAACTAGATTTCAGTAATGAATAGGGGAAACAATGGTAGCATAAGGTAACCCAAGAAATAAACCTTTTATCATGACAAAATATAAGGAACTTATACCTATCAAAAAAATCAGGAACTTACGAACATTTACCTAGCTTGACTATTGATAGTTATTGTTGATTCAAACAACCAAACCAGAAAGTTAGAATATTAGATCCAAGGTTCCTAGTATTAGAGAAAATTTTCCAGTATTTACAATTTACAGCCCTATATCAATACTTATTATGCTTAGAACATATACTACCTTATTAGATAAGGCAGTTCAAACACCAAAAGAACTAATTCTGCACTTTTTGTTGTCTTTCTGAGATCGAGCAAAATAGATACTTGAACATTTAAAAGTCTTGTAGTAGAATAAAAAATACATAATATCCTTATGGGTTGCAAAGAGTACCATTTATGAGATTCAGAATTGTGTCCACACTGAATGTAGTAGTTGACTGTAAGAGAGGACCAATGACAAGCCCTGGATTCATTGTTATCATGTCAATCCCATTCTCTTTAGCAAATTTCCAAGCAGCCTCCTCAGCCAAGGTTTTTGAGAGCATATACCAAAGCTGAAACCAAAAAAAAAAAAAAAAGAACTTTAAATGAGAGAGATTCTTCCAGGGTTAAGTTCAGGACCAAAAACAATGCATTATCTATTATATTCTATTTAAAATGTTGTTTAATATTATAATGAGAATGTGAATCTATCCAACTTCACTGCAATGACTAACTGTATCATGTAGATCTTTTTAAAATGTACCTAAAACAGAGAAGATCCTAAAAGAATTCTACCATATCCGCAATATGAACGAAGGACTACAAGAATGATTTTTGTCAGTTAGTAGCATTCATGCATATGAACAAACATCCAATTAAAGTGTTTAAATTAAAATATAAGAGCTTCTATACAGGATAAATACAACAAGGGATTCTAAGAATTCAGGGAATAGAACCTATGCACACCTTTGATTCCTCACAAGTAACTGGATCAGAAAACCACGTTTCATCCAAAATCACATCAGGGGTAAGAGGTTTTCTGCCGCACATGATTGCAGCAATTGAAGACGTTACAATAACTCTCTTGATAGAAGAAAATTTTGAACATGATTTAAGAACATTAAGTGTTCCCTTCACTGCTGGATCAATCAACTCTGCCTGAAACATGAGAAAAGTGGAAAATTAAGCAATCAAAACTAATCCCATTTAACTTTTCAAACAGTTTTGGTTGCCACCACCTTGAAATGAGAATTTTGTAAGTATGAAACCATTGTGACCTTTGCCACTACACACTATCTATCAACACTAGGAGAGTAAACCATACCATATAACTTTTCTTTTTTGGAGCTTTTTTATTTAGCACACTACTCAGTATTAAGGCTTGGCAATTCTTCTCTCCAAAGTTAACTCTAGTTGCTCAATTTGGCTTTCACTTTTTACCCCCAAACTCTATTTGCTTCAATAAAATCAACATCACAACCTTTGAAATGTTGGCCAAGGCACGTGCACAAAGTAAGACTCACAGATTACTAAATCAAGTAATCATGCATGTTACTCTAAGTTGTTGTAAATTGATTAAAGCAACATGGAGCACCAACGGGACAAAAAGAAGCAAGAATGTGAATATCACCATATTTACAGCAAAATTGGAACAATATATTAATTGATTGAGTTTGCCTCAAGGAAAAAAAAATGCTATAAGATGAACCTGTGGGTCACTGGCTGCAAGAAAAACAGGTGACGCTGTATGAAATACACCTACACATTCATCAACTACAGAATCAAAAGATCCTTCTTCCAGTAAATTTGCCTTGAACAACTTAAGTCTCTCCTTTGCTCCATCAAGCGCAAGTAAGTGGTCTGTTTTCTTTGGATCATCTATGGAATATACAAACATAACTAGTGAATTATGAAAGTTCAACAACAACACTTTCAAGTAATATACATATACACACTTTGATTTTTTTTCCTTCAACATCCAAGATGGTTAATCAAGATGAAGCCTTTAGAATGAGAGTTCACACTATCTTTATCCTTTTATGTGAAACTCGTGGAAAAATGATTTCTTAGTACCCATTTGGATAGCAATGAAAGCTGCATCTGCGTTTCAGCTTTCGCGTGTCAGACTTTTTTTTTTTTTTCAGGCGTTTGAGGGAGTAACGCGGCTACTGTTCATGAACAGTATCCGTATTTGTTGACTTTTTGTCCATGAACAGTGCATGGGTGCACTGTTCATGGACCCACAAATTTCACTTTTTAGCAACTTTTTCATTAAAAATGGGTTCCATAGTACTATTCACATATTTAAAAATTATTTTACTACAGTGTTTTCAGTTTTCAGATATATCCAAACGGATAGTAAACATATTGTAACATACATGAAAAGAACTATAAAAAAAAAATGCCTTACTGATTTACTTATTAGGAAAAGCAGTACTGCTACTTGTCACTAATCAAGCATAATTATTTTTCACCAGACACTTATTTGTTGGTCTATTTATAACACAGAAGCCTTTTTCATGCATATAACAAGTGGAATATGCACACTCTAAGTCCTGGAATTACAGATTTATCATTATGGCCAATACTCGAGCATGACAGCTATATAGTGATGGGAAACAACTATTGTCTGGCATGTTATCTTTCAGTGCATTCTTATATGACAAGCTTGTAAAAACTAGAGAAATGACAAATAAAATATTTCAAGTGTTGCAACTTGCAAGGTCTCAAGCCATTTCATGACATCTACCAGTGTTGGCTGGTCCTTCAATTCACAAACAATGGTATTGTTGCAATGTACATGAAGTTGAACCTAAATTGCCTCCTCAGATAGATGTAATTGTGATGTGCCTGTAGGGGCTGACTTTGGTTTAGGTCCTTTAGGTCACCACCAAAAGAAGGCATCTGAAGGGTTTCTTTGGGTTTTATTTATTTATTTATTTTTTTTAAAGTATGTACTCACAGATATAACATAACAGGATTTTCTTCCTGTGGTGCACAATGTATTGCTTTTTACTTGGGTATCAAACATACATCAAAGGAAAAAAACTCTAAAAGTTGGCTCTTTTGCTTAGGCATTTTTCCTTTTTCTAGAAAGCAACTATATTAGATTCTTAACATTTTGTTATAAAGTGAAAGTAATGATAGGGTCAAGTAAAAAAGTAAGTAATGACAGGTAATTATGTGTTTGAAACAATGGTAACTGTTGCTTGAAATTCTGAAAGATGATTGCCAAAACATTCAAAGATACGTTATAATAACCTTGCCCAAGTGATAAAGTGAAACCTTGGTGCCTTTAATGGGATTTAGTAAAAGTTTTTGTTTTCAAGCTTTTCCTTCCTACTTGTACTTCAAATCTTTTTGCATTTTGGTTTCAAGAAACTACTTTTTTATTGCAGTCAAACCAATATTTTTGTCTTACTTTAACATCATAAAATACTTATTTAGAACAAAAATTGAATCAGAACCTCATGGATGGCCTGAAAACTAGACCAATCCCTTGGTTAACCCTTGACACTCAACTTTTCAGAAACCCTTTTTTTTTTTTTTTTTTTTTTTAAAACAAATGGAAAATAATATCCCTGATACTCTCTCCGTCCCCAAACCCCAATTTTCAAGAAACTATCATTTAAAGTGCCGTTTCAAAATAAAAGTTACCAATTTTCAAAACTATCCCATGAATTTAAACTCAAAGGAAGGAAATAAGTAAATTGTATAGATTACTTATGAAATTGGTATCTATTAAAAGGGACAATAATTTATTTAGCTAAAATAGACAACATTCTGACACATCCAAAGATGGATTAAAACTTGGTGATTTTTCCATCAATGGAAAAGTTGAATCAAACCCAGAATTTAAAGCATGCCAAAACAGTGTATGTTGCAACTGAAACTGAAAGAAACCAAATTTGAGAGAGAAAGAAAAAGAGAGAGAGAGAGCGTGTGTGTATACTGACTTGGGTCACGAACAGTGGCTTTGACAGTGTATCCACGTTGGAGCAAGAGCTTGACCAACCATGAAGCTATGTAACCGGAGGCTCCAGTTACACACACCACCTTCTCTGTTCCACTCATTATGTCTCTCTTCCGGTGTGTTTGTGTCTAGAGTGTGGCACCTATGTATGTGAACTTTTCTGAGGTATTCAGATGCATGGGCTGTCGTCTCTGTCTTTCGTTTGTTTGATTGTTTTTTTATTTTTGATAAGGACCTAGTACCTACTATTTAAGATTACTTATAGAAATAGAATATATAGGCATAGATATAAAGAACTCTTGCATCTTTTCACTCTCTCTCTCTGTCTCTCTCTCTCTAAAAAAAAAAAAAAACTTGCATCTTTATGTATTTTTTACTTTCAAAAGTACCCAAAATTTAATTAAGTTATCCTTATTCTTAAAGCATAAAAATAAAGTTAAAAGTTGTAAATTAACAAAAATTAAAAACAAAAAACCTACTCATGTTTACAAAACTACTCCATGTTCTATAAAATTTCCCACAACCCCATCCACACAACCAAAACTACTCCATGTTCTTAAAAAAAAAAACCTACCCCAAGTTCCTATTAAAAAAAAAAAAAAATTTTTTTTAAAAAAAAAGTCTCATTACATGCACAAAGCACATATGATGATGCTAGTATATATTAAATCATTGATTACCGGTGTTTTAACTTAGATGACTTAGATCACACCACCCCAAGATAGAGAGAAGTCTAGTAAAGGCCTTTGTAGGGAATATAAAAATAATAATAATAACAATAATAATAACAGTTGAGTTAGAACACTCTTAACTATAGGTATTTTTTTTTATATAAATGTACATAAATGTAATCCATAATATTTATAATTTCATGTGCCATGTAAATATTTATTATTATTATAATTGATGTTTACATTTAAAACGTGAAATGAGGTGATTCTAGTTAGCTCAACTAGTAAAATTTTTTATGGTTAAATAAGAGATTTAGAGTTCAATTCATGCCTACACCAAAAACCGATTGATATCTTGGTCCAATAATAAAAAGCACAATCATTAGAATTGGATGCCATAGGTTGAAAGTTTATTTATTTATTTTTTTAAAAAAAAGTGAAGTGAGTGATGGATAATAATGGTGTACACTAAGGGATGTGAGAATCAATATCTAAATTTATACAATCCCTTAAAATCAGTTTAGACATTTATTTTCATAACTTATGAAGAAGTCAAGTTGTGATTGGTAGATAAAAAATCGGTAGTTACTTACCTCTGCATTATATTCATTAATACATATGATTTATTAAATTAATAAACATGATAAGGTATAAGTCATTATTTTAAAATTTAAAATAACAAAAAGCATTTTTTTTGTTGGATAAACTATAATTATATAATGTTTAATGAAATAAATAAATACTTCAAAATTAAGAATTTACATGAACCCAGAAACTTTGTCAAATGAGAACCTTCTATTGTTTTGAATAGAAACTTTGAGCCTAAGCCATGACCATCCCCCTTTGTGCAGTTGAAGTAGGCCCAAACCTTGCACAAGTCCAACTCAATGAGATTTGCTTTGAGACTGTTGGTCAAACCCAAGTCCACAACATTGGGCAGCCCAAATGATAATTTAGAAGTGACAATAGCGTATTACAAATCTAGGCCCAGTATCACTATTGAGCCGCCACACTCATTTAGCCAACTTGTTAAAATCCTAACAAAGTTAGGAATCTTTTTATTTTTATTTTTATTTTTTTTAAACAAGTTAGGAATCCTTTTATAAATACAGTCCTACTGTCCTAAAATAAAACAAGTGTGAGAAAATATTTTTTTTAAAAAAAATTGAGAATATTTCTCCTAGGGCCCAGCAAACTTCTTTTCATTCATTTTCCAAAATCTCAAGAGAGATTATTGAAGTTATTTAAAAGTTAAAGTACCAAGCATTGTTGGGACACACTCAAATCATATTTTCCTAATGAAATAAACAATTAATTGACTTACCTAATAACAAATCCTATTTTTCTAATGAAATTTTATATTTTAAAATCTCAATTTGCAACAATGTCAAACCCTAATAAAAAATTAATTTTTATACATATTTAATATCAAACTAAACAACTTTTTTATACTCGTTGGAGTTTAAAAGACGATAAGTTCACCTAAAAAATTATATTGCGAATATAAATATGTGAAAGTTATTAATTTTATATATAATATATTTGTAAATTATGACCTATTCTAGTATCAAAATATTAATGTCTATATCTGTGTATGTGCATTTACAGATGTGTAAAATATTTTATCTAAACTCGTGATATTAGTACCAAAATTTGGCCCCCAAACAAAAAATCTAGCTCTCTCTCTCTCTCAAATATGAAATATATTAAAAAATTAGAATTTTCTTACATGAAGCTTTGAGTTCGGGTCATTCCCCTTAATTCAGGTGGATTAGGCCCAACATTGTATAAGTCCAACTTTTTTTTTTTTTTTTTTGAGATGGAAGTCCAACTTAATTAGATCTTCTTCAATAGATTTCTTTCATAAAAATAGAAATGAAAATAAGGCTTGTCTTTGACAGTTCCATTTTATTGAAAGAATAGCCTAATACATAGGCCCATATTGACAATAAAAAAATCCAACCCAAATTAGGAATTCTTGTTTTTCGGTTTTCCTTTTATATTGCTATATTCCAAGTCAGACCAGAATTTGAACACTCAACATATATAAAATATAAAACGCAAGTTTCCTTTTTCCAAGTTCAATGGAGTTGTGGTGTGCCTTTATGATAGAATTCCTTTTCCTCTCATTTGTGTGTGTTTGTTTCTAAAAAAGAAAAAAAAAAAAAGGGTCCTTTTACACTTTAACACGGGTATGTCTCTGTCACTAGCATACAAACATGTTTTATTTCATAGAAACCAAACATTCTTGATTTTGGTTAGTGGGAACAATATTATTTGAATTATTTTATCAGAGTTCTGTGCAAGTTCTATTCTTTGAATGATTTTGTGGTTTGAATAGTCCTGTCATCTAGATTCTGCTATACAGGTGCCTAGGAGTTAAGAATTCCTACTATTAAAATACAAAAAAAAGAAAAAAAAAGAAAAGTGTCTTGCTTTGATAATTGAGAGCAGTCCAGAATGTTACTTCTAATCTAACTATTTAAAGTAATGACCTTTCTTAATTGTGATCTTAATTCAATTATGATTGCATGAACTGTTCAAGTTCTATTCTTTGAATGATTTTGTTGTTTGAATGGTCCTACCATCTAATTTCCTACTATTAAAAAAAAAAAAGTGTCTTGCTTTGATAATTGAGAGTAGTCACTCCAATTAGAATGTTCTAATCTAACTGTTACTTTAGATTTGGCGAAACTAACATCAAAATAATGACCTTTCTTAATTGGGATCTTAATACAGTTATGATTACATGAACTTGTACAGATTGTAGTCTAATAATAATTGAATTTCTTGCACTAGTATACTTTGACACTTGGAAATCCGTCTTCATATACATTCATGTTCGATTCACATTAAGAACATTACATGTGTAATATTATTCTTTAAAACCATTATCCTTAACTTTTTATGTTTTGAAGTTATTTCGGATTACATAAGTATCATGTCAATTCTTAACTTTTGTTTTGTTTATAATTGTTTTGCAGTATTCCAGGATAACCAACATATTGAGATGTCAAAGTGGGCTGATATTCCATGTGATGCCTTCTTTCGAATAGTGAATCGACAATTTTATGATGATATCATCATTTTAGGTGCTGTATGCAAGTCATGGCACTCACTCCTAAATTCACCGGAGAAATTCCCATTACCTCCTAGTTGTCCTTGGCTTATACTTGCTGAGCAGAACGAACAAAGTGATAACAGCAATAACAAGCAAAATGAGACACATAGCTTCTTCAAATTACGAGATACTAAAGTTTATGATCTCAAGCTGCCGCAGGTTGCTGGAAGAAGATTTGGAACATCTTTTGGATGGTTGCTCACTATAGGAACAGATTTGCAAATTAACCTCTTGCATCCATTGTCTAAACATATATTATGTCTTCCATCCCAAGCTACCTTTTGCTGTTAGTATGACTTCGAACTCACGCCTAAAGAGCTTTGTGGAATGTTTCTTAAGAAGGCTGTTTTGTCAAAGAGTCCTGGGAACTATGGCTGCAACTGCAATTGTGATTGCATTCTCATGGTAATCTATGGTGAACATTAGCAATTGGCCTTCACTAGACCAGGATATAAAGCCTGGATGGATATAGAAAGTTCTCAAAGGAGCTTTGCTGACACTGCATCATACAAAGGTAAATTTTATGCTGTAGATCATCATGGTGGACTTGCTGTTTGTCACATTGATGATAACAAAAAGCCAAGGGCTAAAGTTTTTGTGCTTTCTCTAGAAAGAATCAGTACGTATATACATCCAAACGCATATCCAAAAGTATGTTGTTGAATCATCAGGAGACCTTTTGTTGATTAGATGCTTTCGAGGAGGTCATTTTTATTCAAAGGTAAATGAGTCCTCAGAGTCCGACTACAGTGAAAATGAATCCAGTGATGAAGACTCTGAAGTTGATGTTGAAGATGAGGACCCTATGGATGAATCTGATGACAAAGGCTTCAATGAAAATGAAAACCTCTATGTGACAATTGGGTTCAAAGTTAAAAGATTAAAAAGATGTACTCAATAGGGAAGTAAATTTAAATACAAATGGGTGAAGGTTGATAGCTTGGGTGATCAAGCATTGTTTGTGGGTGACAGTTCATCATTGTCATGGACTGCATTGAGCCTCAATGGAATCAAACCTAATTGTATCTATGTTACAGATGATGATTTACCCCTTTTTCATTGTACACATAAGGGTGGAGGGTTTGACATGGGCGTGTTTAGCATGGAAAATGCCACACTTAAGCCACTTTACTCTGGCCAATCCCCTTCCTTCTTTTGTTCCCCACTTTGGTATATCTGAAGTGCATCAAATAAGCTAGTGAATGTATGCAAAACTATTTGTCTTAAGATGTGCTTGTGTAGTTTGAAGTGAAGTTATGCGACAATAAAGGCCCAGCCTCAGTTTCTCAATCTTTATTTTTTTCTATTTTATTGAATTGCACTCTTCATTTTAATTGCTACAATCCATAGGTTCTCTTCATTCTTATGTTTTTAATGAATTATTTTCATTGCACCAATAGATGGAGAATATTGTTCCTACCAGAACACAAGACCACTGGATCAGGATGGTATACTGCAGTGCCTGTATATTAATTGTCCTTCAGCAAAATAAATTGAGAACAGAAAAATTATCCTCTCTCACTCTTCAAAGACCCAAGTTCTGCCTCCAACAGAGTACTCTTGCACACGGGTAAGTTTCTGTCACCAGCAAAATTCTTTTCTTTTCCTCAGCTTAATTATTTTCTTAGAAATTAACTAAACATGGTTGTTCTGGTTAGTGGATATGTTCATACACAAAAACTTGCTTTGGTGATTTTTGTCTTTGGCACAATATTTTGTTTGTTTTCATGTTTACCTCAGCACACTTCCTGTGTGCTTTTGCTCTTTGTAATTGATTATTTTCATTCAATGAAGTTTTATCTATATTCTATATCTATATCTATATATATATATATATATATAAAAGCAGAAGCTGATAGAAAGTTAGTTCTTACGATTAAAGAGGTGGTGACAAATAAGATAATTGACTATCTAAAATTCAGGCATGTTCCACTTTAAAAAGTGATACATTATGTTGTTTGGCAGCGTTACAATATTGTTTAAAAATGATAAATTATAATTTTTTGCTATATTAAAACACTGTTTAGAGCCCTCTCGATATAAAAGGAAATTACTGCTTAAGACAAAAAAAAAAGAAAGATTGCTACACGGAGAAAAAAAAAAAAAAAAAAAAGAACAGAGAAGGAGAGAGAGAGAGAGAGAGAGATCAAAAACTGGGCGAAAATGGGTAATTAGACATAATTACCCAACTATATAGTTAGTTGGGCCGGTCAGGTAAGTATTTGGGCCAGTAACATCTCGAGTCTCAAAGACTCGATTTTGGGCCCAGAAATCGAGTCTTTGAGGCTCGGTTTCTTTTGTTTGACGTGGCTAAGTTCCACGTGTGCTCCAGGTGGAACTCGAGTGTTAGAGACTCGAGTTCCACGTGTACTCCACGTGGAACTTGAGTGTCTAACACTCGATTTGTAATAGGTTTTGTTTTAAATTTAACGCTCCTCACACAGCTCCACTGTCACTCACCGTCTCTCCAACACTCACCCTCTCTCGTCTTCTCTCACTCACCCTCTCTCAGTCGCACACCTGACCTCAGCCTCCCTCACCGGCTTCTCTCCCTGACCGTCTTCTCCGTCACCGTCTTCTCTAGTTCACCGTCATCTATGGCTCACTCGCACCCTGAACCGCACTGAATCACCCTCTCCACTCTCCAACTGAACCGCACTGCTTACCGGAGAAAGGTAATTCTTCTGCTTCTTTTATTTCTTTCTTTCACTGTGAATGGGTATGGCCGATGCACCACTATTTTCTTTTTCTGATTTTTGTGATTGTTACTGGCGTCGATGATTTCCATTTTCAGTTTAATTTAATTTGATTTATTTATTTTTGTTGTTTATTTATTGTGAAAACGCTCAATTTCAAGAATATTATGATAAATCAAATTTTCTGTTTTTTCTTTTTTCATTATTTGTAGTTCTTTAGATTGAAATTTTGTTTGTGAATGCTGAACCTTTACTGTTTGGTTGCCGAGAAACCGTGGGGAAAATCAAATAAACTTTGGTTGACGAAATTTTTTCCTATTTTGGTTTCTATATTGAATTTCTAATAGAAGTGTTAAAAAAGATTGAAGCTTTATTCTTTTTTGAGTTTCAATTGGTTTGTGGGTTTGATGATTTTTGTGTTTTTTTGGGTTTTGTTTTTGGGCTGTGTTCTGAAGTTTATTGCATTGGGGATAACAATGCTCTTGGTTAAGCTGATTGGGCTTTGTTCTGAAGTTTATTGCGCTTTGTATCTTGCACATATGTTAAGCTTATTTGCAAGTAGATATTAATTTATACAACCATTTGAAAATCTCAGTATGCCATATATATTATTGATTTGATATGCTTCTGGTGATTGCAATGATGCTGCTCCTTTTTGAATGTGGGTGCAAATGTGTTGCTTTGCTTTTAATTGATTTGATATTATTCATGTTTCTAGCTAGACACAGACAATGGTCTTAATAATAATGATGTCTAGTTTTGGAACCAGAGTTTAAGTTTCAATGAGGCATGAGTTGAATGGATACCATGGATTATATCAAATACCCTCACATTGATGAAGATTGAAGGACTGTGTCTATATTCTGCCATCCAAAAGGGTAGAGATAGGGAAAAATGTTTTGCATGACCACTAAAAGAATTCATTTTTGAATGGTTGCAGGTAGTTCCAATTGTATAGAATAAAACTTGAACTGAAAGGAAACCCCTTTCTTCTTAATCATGTGCATCATTAGCACAAATAGATTCCTAATAGAATATTGCATTTGGAAGAAGATATTGTGGCAGAGTGAAGTACAGCAAGTTAGGTTTCCAAAATATTACATTTGCTCGTGTTGGAGTATTGATATCTGAAGACTTTAAGCCCTATCATGTTTATTTTTTAATTTGCTTGATCGCTGTTGATATCCTAATTTTATGGCTGTGTATAATTGTATAATGGTTGAAACCATAGGCTTTTGTACTTGGGACAGATGGACTTTGTTACCAAAATGATCACTTTAGTAATTGTTTTATGCAGTCAAGGCTATGAGATTGCACATACAGTATGGTCCCAACTCAGCTGAAGCTATTTTTAGCATTAGGATGAGGGAAAGCTTGTTTTTTATCCAATATTTTATTACTAGTTGGGTGGCATGGAGGTTATGGATTTTGTTTGGGAGCAAGAGCCATCTTTGTGGACGGTTACTACTCATAAGCTGGTTTAGACATGCGTAAAAATTTATATAATTTAAAATTTGAAGAAATTAATTGCAGATGGGAGCATATAGGCAGATTGATCAGCTTAGGCAGATTGCTTTAGATATTGCATTTTAGTGGCTTTGTGTAACTGTGTGTTACACAACCCCAATGTGTACTTAAACGCCACGCCACATGTCACATCAATTACATGTTATTGGTTATTTAGGAAGTGGCTCATTTTCTTGAAACCTTGTTTTATTTAGGAAGCTTGTTTTTCACCAATTACATCTGTTGCATCTCCACATTGATGTTGTTGCATTGGAATTTATTCTAAAAAAATCTCATTTATTTCTCTCTTTCTTTCATTATTTTTCATGGCAAAAAAGTGACTATAGAGTGGCTGTCATGGGCTACATCGTACGGCTTGACACCACCATACCCTTCCGGACTTAGCCCATCACAACCGGCTTCCGTTAGAGCTAAAAACGATCAAACGTCCCAGACGTTTTCAGATTCGGAGATAGAGATCGGCGCTATTCCGGCGAAAGGTACCCATCAATTATCTATGTTCATTCTTCCCCTTTTGGTCCTTTGGTCCTTTGTTGTGAAAATTTTTATTGTTCTTCTTGTTAATGAGTCTGGTAATTGAAGTTTTGGTCTTGTTTTGCTATCTAAAAAAAAGTATTCTTAATATTGCAATGACAACAAGTATATCAAATCCGGGTATGCTTTGAGCATAGCCGGAGGTATTCTTGGACAATGCTGAAGAATGAGATTGTGAGGAACATGGAAATATAAGAGTGCTTAGGTTTAATTGTTATATTTCAATACAAAAGTGTCACAGTTGGCCTCAATTTGCAGGTTATAAAATTAATCCCTTAATTTTATTGATTAGTTGTTACTTTGAAGTTAAAATTCAATTTAATCCCTTAATTTTACTTCCATTATCAAATTAATCCTTAAGATTTAACTATAATCAATTTTGTTCCCCACTTTTGTCAAAATGAGCTAATTTGATCCTTTTGCTCAGACATTCTAACAGATGAAGTCATTTAATCATTTTTTTTAAGTTAAAAATAAATATGCAAAATTTTCTATTACATGATATATCTCATATTCTCATTAATGTTCTCAATTAATTTTTTATTAAAGTTCTCATTAATTTTTTTTTTCAAACAAAAAAAAAAAAATTAAATGGCGTTATCAAACAAACATTGTTTGATAATGTATTTGAACAAAAAGAATACACTGATTCATTTTCATAAAGTAATGACTAAATTGACAAATATTAAATTACAAGGACTAATTTGACAATTAAAGTGAAAAATCAAGGGATAAATTGAATCTTAGCTTAGTTTTTATTAGCATCATGCCATCATCATGACACAATTAACCTCATTAATTGTGAAAAATATTATGTATCTAGAGTTATTGGTAGTTAATTATATGGCTATGTGTGATTAATTTGTTAGAGGAGATATAATCTCCTCTTTGTTTTTTTACCAAAACTCAGAAGAAGCTACTAAATAATACGTATAAGCAATGGTGGGTTCAAGAGTTACCTCAATGCTAATAACATATTTTGTAGTACTTCATTTATGTAGCTATTGTTTGTTTTAGAACTATTGTTCAATAAATCTGGGTTCTGTGGGTTTGATTCAGAAGTTAAGCTTTTAACTTCCATTGCTGGCATTGGATTTGAATTGGTTATTTAGTTAGTTATCAATGGGTTTTTGTTGGGTTTGATTCAAAAGTGTTTGATTGTACTTTACTTGTATTGGCATTGATTTAGTTAGTTATAATGATATTTTGTTAGTGAGAGATTATGGTTTGCTTGGACATATTAATGCTTGTTGTTTTGTGCATTGGATTGAATTGGTTTGTTTTGTGAATGGATTAGTGCTTTGTTGGGTTTCATTTACTAGTGATTGATTGTGTACTTGTATTTGCATTGATTTAGTTTGTGTTGCAATTTAGTGAGTTAGTGTGTGGGTCCCTTTTTAAAGATTTTTTGGTTGAAACCATAAGCTGAGTTATATGTGGCAAACAGGTGGGTGTAAAAAAATTGGGTTATTTTGAGTAATGAGTGACGAGTGGAGAGTGAAGAGTGATGAGTGATGAAAAAAAAAAAAACCAAACAGGGCCTAAAGATCATAGTCCAAAACCAATCTTACCCAATTAATTATGACATCCAAGAGGTCCAAACCTATGTAGGGTTTCTTCATTGGGCTAAATGAACCTCGAGATGGGCTAATCTTGTTTCATTTTAACTAGGTGTTTTCGGCCCAAAACAACCTATTTTTACACCTCATAGTTAGGCTCAAGTTTCATAATTGTTGCATTTTTCCTGTTTCGGTCCAGACCTTTCTTTCTATGTACTTTTTTTGCTGAGGTATCCAAAAAAGGAGAAAAACTACAACAGTGTCTCTGAATTCTAATGCTTTAAGGGAACAAATTCGTGCTATCTTTCTTTTCTTTTTTTAATCATCAAAAAATGTTATCCTGTTTTTTTTTAATCAACCCCTTCTTTTTCCCTGACCATACAATAATCAATGGTGAGGTGACTAACATAGACTTTATTGTGTTAAAGGGATGGGATATGAATAATAAAATATACACAAAGCTTGTTTATGGTCAATGTCTTCTTTGAAGACTGAGAAAGGACAATGTTACTTTCATAATTTTCAAAGGGTGACCTTTGTGACCAACTTTTTCATATTTGTTTATTATTCTTTTTTCATTTTCCCCTTATGTCTTCATAACTAGGTTCACATAACCATTTCCATGGCTACCATTCCATCTTATTGGCAAATATACCATAACTATGAAATCCAACGCCAATGACATGGATTCCAACAAAGATCTTTTTGCAAATGGAGCTGAAGCAGCCACTTTGTTACCATAGGATTACCACGCTCGCACTTTACTTTTCGTTTTTGGCCCTATATCCTTCCATTAAGCAAACTTTTAAGTGTCATTACATATGCATTTATTTTAAGAGATTAAAATGTTAAAAAAAGAGCCAAATTCATGCACTGTGTCACACCAAGCTCACGTTGATCCCCGACCGTAGAATGTAGATTGCTTCAATCCACATATATTATAAATTATAAGTATATATATTGGATTATTATATGCCCTGCTCATTAATCATAGATTTCTTAAAAATTATTATTCAAATTAAAGAAGGCATTGATTCTCAACAGATAATAACAATAATAGTAAAGAAGGCATTGCAGTGAAAACATGTTTAAACAAATTGCTGAGCCTGGTTACATAGGCTTATAATCAAGTGGGGCATTACGGTGGTCGAATCTATGTTTGAATTCTATGGTTTTAAAAATTAAATTGGTCAAAGAACTAGAAAATGCATCAATTTTAGGTTTATATTGGACCGGTTCCAGGTTTGATTTCATGTTCAACTGATTGAACCAGCTGGTCCAATTTAGTTTTTAAAGCAATGGTGAATTGCCAAGGTAGAATCACGGCCTGTGTCCATGGATTTTAATGGGTCAACTCTGTCTTACATGGGTGCAGGGGCAACGCCACCTTAAGGCAGGGGTGGTCCTGGGACCACCCTGACCTAAAATTATATATATATATATATATATAATTTAAAATTGTTTATTTGTCTACATTTCAAAAAAAATTTGGGAACACCTTCAACTTAGTTGTGTAAATTGAAAGAGATGTAGCTTGTAGCATTGATAATGAGACTATCTTGCACCGATTCCAAAATATGAAAACTCGTATAAGAGAATTGTAAATTTTATGTATTTGCGTATTTTTTTTTATTGTTGTTATTGTCAATATATGAATTTCTCTTTTTATTAAATTATATAATTTATACTTCTTAAAGAACATCTTGAAAAACAATTTTAGAGCCACCACTGCATGGGTGAGTAGCAATTACAAACAATTGATCATTGATATTGATTATTTTCCTCACATATCACACTACAGACAAATTTTATCTCACTAGATCATTATATTGAAAATGATGTATAAATCCTTAACAACTACTAATTTTGTATTCTTAATTCTAAATCACAGACCTTCTTTTACTTGTTTTCATTAAATTTCAAACACATTAATTGCAACTCATGACAATGTACTAATTAGAGCTAAAATGATGGTAATCTCAAATCAATAGAATTAATTGTCAAGTTCTTCGCTTCCAATTCATTGCTTTTATTTAATTTTTATATTCAATAGTTACGACTTACCAAAGAAGACGAGGGATTTATACTAAAGAAGAGGAGTTATAAGGTTCTCATAACCAATCATACCAATTATTGGGCTAGAAAAACCCATCAATCAATTTTTTTTTTTGGCTTGGTAAATGCGGGAGATTGTACCTTGAGCAAGAAGTTACTATGAAACCCGGATACCAACTCGCTTAAATCGGCAGTGTTATACCCATAAATTAGTTGAGGTTTTTTCATATGATAATTTTAATGCTTGATGTGCAATAGAATCAATGGAACCCACCTTTTTTTTCCCGAGTAGATTGATTGATTGAACCGAATTAAACAATCCATTTTAAAAGCTATTGATTTCTTGTCATGGTGACATGAACTTAATGCAACAACTAACATAATAAATTTTGCTTTGTTCTATACTATATTCATTACTTCTTTATAGCTTCGGCTCCCTTGCTTTTTGTTTCTCAAGAAAAGAAAAAAAAAAAAAACTCCCTTGCTTTTTAAGTAAGCACCAACTATTCTGTTATGTGCATTATTCCTCACAATTTGTCCTCAAACAAAACTTTCTTTATCTTTATAATTTTTTTTTTCTCCTTTTAGGATTATGAACCAAAGATACAATCTTCCCCTTGCTTTCACAACTCGGGCACTTGGTTCGCAGATTTTAGCTCTCTCCAATACCAAGTCTACCATGAGCAACTAGCCACCCAAAATTGACTCCTCTTTTGAGTTGATGCTCAATATGTTGATAATTGGCAAAATTTATATATTGTTTTATTAGCGTTGCATCTTATACGTAATTAAATTCAATCATTTGGTTGGATTGATCACTATGTTAAAATACAAACAATGTTGTCTTTTTTTAATGCTAAGTAAATTTAGCCATGTCATCTCTGATCAATATAAATGTGTTGTTAAATTTATTTGAAAAGCTTATGTCACAATACCTAAGAAAATTGTATCAAATTTTACCTTTGAAGAAAGGGAAAAAGAAAAAATAAAAAAACTCAACAAATTAGATTTAAAATTCATAAAGGAATATCTGCCCATCATTGTTCATTATGTTGAAATACTTGATATTCAATATTTTTCCCTTTTCACACGAGGCTTCAATTATGTTTCAATGTCAACAAAAATATTCTTCAAATTATCAACATATTGTATAATATTACTCTACTTTGTACCTAAAGATGTGAAACATCCTTTAAGTTTCATAATTAAGTCGTAAGATTATGTATTATCATGTTTACGTTTCATACTTAAGTCGTAAGATTATGTATTATCATGTTATAGTAGTTGGTATTTTATTTTTTCTTCCTTTCACATTAATAACATTTTAAAAAGAAAATACAATTTAAGTGGAGGAGGGAGATTTAAACTTAAAAAGTTGCCATCAAAAATCACTAAGTGGAATTTGACTTAAAAGTCGTTAGGTATTAGCTACAGGCAAGGTTTCAATTATACTCTAATATCAACAAAAATATTCCACAGCATAAGATAATATTACCCTATTTATACTTCGCACCTAGAAAATGTGAAACAACCTAAATTGAGTTTGATAAGTCATAATGTTAATAATGTGTAAAACAACCTAATAATATAGCCTTTACTTGCATGTTTTCTATTATTGTATTGTAACGGAAGTCATACGCCTATCGTTTGTTTTCCATATTTAGGAAGAAAGAAGCAATGAAAAAGTTGAAAACACTCTCATTAGGCCTAAGGAAACAAAAATCAAAGAAAAAAAAAAAAAATTTAGAGTTCTGATTTTTATAAAAAAAACAAAAAAATTAAAAAATTTTTTACGACTTTTTATATTTGAGAAAGTATACAATGTTTTAATAATACCAACTCAGCATCTGTTTTGGTATTTCTTATCTAATAAATGACTGACACCTATTGCAAAAAATCATATCAGACTACTCTAATAAATTAATCACAATCTTCAGTAATCTGATATGATTTTTTGAAGAGAACTGATATGTCTACAAAATTTCTACAACATTTTTATAACAAATCCGAAGTGGCAGATTGTTACTGGTTGTTATTGTTGGGGCAAAAAAGTAATCTTAGTGGTAATTTCAAATTTGAACTAATAACAACTAACCACCTGTGATTTGTTGTAAAATTATTGTAGACGTAATATCTCTCTTTTTTGAAACATGTATCATTCATTTATTAAGTAAAAAATACCAAAACAAATGTTTAATTAATATTATCGAAACATAAAATACTTTCTCATTATATTTACTATAAAAATGTTATCAAAACTTCCTTAAATTAGAATTAACCTAGCTCCAGACGTTGATAATAGGTGGAGTTGTTTTTAAGAGAAATATTATGTTTCTTGCCGATTCATGTTCATTGGTTTGCTAACAGAAGCATCTGAAGAAGGTTTGGGTTTTGGGTTATGGGTATTGGTTGATTTTGTCTTTGCATTTATGGTTTTCGCGTTACAAACCTGATTTTCTGGCTGCAAGTTTTTCTTTTTGGGGTTTCATGTATCATATATGATTCAAAATTTGCAGTTAAGTTTGGCTGAGTGTGGAAAATCATTTTAGAACAGTAGTTTTAGTATAAATATCAGTGAAATGGTCGTCAGTGATCCAATTTTTGTCAGTTAACAACATTTGAGTTCAGGTTTTGATCTATATGACCCCGGGCGGTACAATTGTACAAAGTACACCTTTTCCATTTGGTTGAGTGTGGAAACTATTTGTCGAAGAGTAGTTTTAGTATAAATATCAATAAATGGGTCGTCGGTCTAGTCAATTTTTAGCGGTTCACATTTGATTCTGCATTGGTTTGTGATTGTTAACTAATTTGCCAATTTAGTGAAATGAGGGTTAGTAACGCGATTTGGATCGTATGAACAAGTGGCAAAATATTTTTCAGGTTTTGTTTTGAAACACTCTAAGATGATGTCTTCCCAATAGTCAATTGGAAGATGAAGGAGCAATCGTGCATGCTTGTGACTTCACTTTTATAATTTTCTTTTGGTTAAAGATGGATTAATGCTGTATTTTGTGACATTGAAGCATGTCATTTGAACATCTTAATTTTGACCTGTCTAATACATGTGAGGATTTTGTAGTTAAATTAGATGTGCCATTAAGTCAAGAACAACTTCTGATTCATGACTTATAAAGATTCCTTTTTTAACTTAGGAGGAAACTTTAAAAGTAGCAGCGCGTTAGTTTTCATTGTAGTTAATATGGTTAGTGGGTTGTCTTGACATGTGACTTAATGGTAATCAGACAATGCATATATGAGCTTCCAATTATGCATTCATTTTTTTTTTAATTTTTAAATCTTTAATTTCTTTAATTTCTCAAACTAACTACTTCTCATTCTTGTGTAGTATGGCTGCTGCAAATGCTGGGCGGATTGACCATACACAGCCTGGACCCATTGACAGGTCGGTTTTGACACAGCAGCCCAAGCATCAGTCCGAAGCTATTTGGAATGGGCAGGTAAAACACAACACTAAAGACTTAACCGATGTACATCTAAGAAATTCATACAATGTACACGCATTTGAATAAAATATTTTAATCCATGGTTCTGTTCTGTGCAGGATCCAGGGTCTATTACCTGCCGCAGCCGTAGTTCAGAATTATCCGATCAAGAGCCAATGGTGGACGACAGAGTCCGGAACATCATCAAGGCAGTTGGTTTGGAGGGACTCCTCTGGGTCCCAGGTAGAGAGATTGACCATGGCCTGATAACGGCCTTAGTGGAGCGATGGCGGCCTGAGACTCACACCTTCCACATGCCACATGGTGAGGTCACCATCACATTGCAGGATGTGGAGGTTCTTCTTGGGCTTCCTGTTGATGGTGACGCTATAACAGGGAGCACCATAAAGACTTGGGTGGCCGTGTGCCGGGAGTTCCTTGGCTTTGAACCTGTAAATCAAAACAACCATAAGGAACTTAATGGCCAGAGGATTCTCATCAGCCGGCTTTTGGCGCAAGTTGCAGAACCATTGCCGCATAATGCTAATGAGGATCAGTTGTATCAGTACACACGATGCTACATCCTAGCGCTACTGGGGGACACAATATTCATGGACAAATCTGGCGATAGGGTGCATCTCATGTGGGTGCAACAGTTGGAAGACCTTCGCAACCCACGAAGGTATAGTTGGGGAAGTGCTTGCCTTGCATGGTTGTACAGAGAGCTATGCAGGGCAAGCGAGGGCACCAGTCAGATGGGTGGGTGCCTACTATTGGTCCAGTATTGGGCATGGGCTAGGTTTCCTTATTTGTGCCCGGCAGTTGAGCGTGGCCCGCCAGTGGGTGCTTATGGTCCTCCAGTGCGTGGTCCACTGTCCCTGAAGTAAGTCTCTACCTCATACACTTCATATACATTATGTGATCATTACTTAAGCTCACAATTATGTAACTTAAACTTACATATTTTTTTTTTTTTTAAGGCTTCTTGCAAATTTTTATGTCAACATAACAAGAATTTGAACAAAGGCTCAATATATATGATTACGTTAATATGTCAGAAAGTGTGTGACTGTCATGTGGCTTGTATGTGCTTTGTTTTTTATAAGGTCAAACTTCTTCTTGTAGTGCTATTATTAATTAAGTAAATATCTATAAGTCATTCTCAGTAGTTATATGTGATTACATTATACTTTAAACCTTGGAATTTTGTTAGTAGGAAAGTTCTACATATTGATCCGTTGTTGTTGATGTAGGTGGTTGTGGGTCCCAAACAAGAAAAATAGGCCCGCCCACGTCTTCAGGGACAGGTATCGTCAGCAAATAGCTTCAATGTTGCCAGGCCAGGTATGAAAAATAGATTTTTACATGTTTACGAACAATATATAGGTTTGGTGAACTTTGAAATATAAATATTGTTGCCTAATGTGTTCTGTACTTCTTTTTGGGCTATTGTAGGTGGTGTGGCAGCCATATGAAGCTGAGTTAGAGGACCTTCCCCCATGGTGCGTTGCAGGGACGGCCGTGTGGACGGCAACGGTGCCGCTTGTATGTTTCCACCTAATAGAAAAACATACACCGGACCGTGTCGTTCGGCAATTTGGGATGATCCAAGAAATTCCCCGCCCTGTTGACACTGACGAAGTGCTTCATGGCATTGATTTGAGGGGTAAGATTGGTGTTGATTGGATACGGAGACATCACGTGCATATCAATGAGTGGGATAATCGCGTTGAACGGCGTTGTGAAGCAGTGCTTGGTGAGATGCCTCCACAGCACGAGTACCACAACTGGTTCAGTAGGGTCACTCGGAGGTTCATCGATAGGCTCGGTGCAGTACTGACTATGCTGGTAACTTCTCAATGTCTTCTACATCTTACCGTACTTCTTAGCATGAAACCACTGTTGAATTAACATGAGATATGTTACTACATTTTTTGCTTAGCACTTGGTCTCCCTTTAATCTGCAATTATTATTAGCAGAACCAATTCATAACCAACATTTATTTTATTATCGATTGGCATTGTTGATTTGGTATTGCTGAACTAATATGTGTGGTTTTTCCATTTGTAGATTGAATGTTGCACTCGTTTGTTGAGGCGTCACCCAGTGGGCTCGGAGGACCACCAAGACATTACTGACGTGCTGATGGCCGTGCATGCGATTGAACGTGTACCACCTCCTATCCCTGAGGCCCCCAATGAGGAGGCAGCTACTCATGCGGGCCCAAGCACTACTGAGGGCCCAAGCACAAGCACAGGTCCGGCCGGATGTCCCCCTCGTCCGCCTGTTGCTACCCCTCGGGTTGTCCCTACCCCCGATCCCTCTCCATCTACCCCACATCCATCCCCTCGCCCCACCATCTCTTCACCCACCCCACCTCCATCCCTTAGGCCCACCATCCCTTCACCCACCCCACATCCATCTTCTCGCCCCACCATCTCTTCACCCACCTCACATCCATCCCTTAGGCCCACCATCCCTTCACCCACCCCACATCCATCTTCTTGCCCCACCGTCTCTTCACCCACCTCACATCCATCCCTTAGGCCCACCATCCCTTCACCCACCCCACATCCATCTTCTCGCCCCACAATCTCTTCACCCACCTCACATCCATCCCTTAGGCCCACCATCCCTTCACCCACCCCACATCCATCTTCTCGCCCCACCATCTCTTCACCCACCTCACATCCATCCCTTAGGCCCACCATCCCTTCACCCACCCCACAGTCATTTCCTGAGCTATCAGCCATTCCATCCTTTGACCTGGGTCTTACTCCAACCCCACCTGACATGCATCAGGAGCCACCCTCCCACAGTGCGTCTATTGGCCCTTCTTCAGCCATTGCCCCACCCCATGTTTAGGCTGAGCAGGTTGTTGGGTTACCTGCAGTGGCAGAAGGTCGACCCAAACGCATATCAAAGCCACCTCCTTGTGGGACAGGGGGGCACAAACATGGACACAATGTTGGCCCTGAGGCATCTGATGAAGGACATGTAAGACCTCCTCCTCATTATACGAGACGGCATAAGGCCCAAAAAAGGTAACTCAAATGATACCTTTTGCAAAGTTTATTTTACAATATATGAGAAGCTAGAAAGCATTCTTTGTTCTGATGGTTAGTTCATTATTGATTTTCTTTACAAAATTTGGTTTTTGAGAATTTGGACTATCAGCTATGCACTAGGATAGTGGATGATTCAAGACCACATGAAACAAAATTGTTAGGCCTTGTGTTGGTCTATTCCTGGTGCAACTCATGAGCACTATAGGCCCCATAAAATGGCTGGCACAAATAAGAACTAAAGGTCATAGAAAATAACTTGCCTATTTTCTTAGCTATCGCTGAAACCAGCTTCTTTTTTTTTTTTTTTGATAAGGAAAAAACCAGCTTACATGATCCAACAAATAGTAAATACACAATTTCATTTACGAGTGGACATTGGCAAAAACATTAGAATTAGAACCATCCACAGTGGTTCATTCAATGTGATTTCGTATGTCTTTTCGCTTCACACTTCAAATTTGGATGAATACAGTTAGAACTTAGAACCAAAGCCTGTGCTTATTTGTGAAATTCACAAAGAAATAAGGTTCAAAACATTAGCTTCGATCCATGACAGAAGTCAGTCTAATGGCGTCAAAAGGACAGCAGCAGAACCAGCCCGCATGTTCTTGAGTCTTAATAATAATATAAACGCAGGGAATTTATAGGTTATAAAAGTTGATGAAATCAAGAATGAAAATGTTTAAATTTGTCAACAATCGATGTAATTAATTTTCAAATAAGTGCCTATTGTCATTATCGACCTAGATTGTTCATAAAAAATAAACCTGTCAAGGGCAGCCTTACTATGATCAATGACATTAGGTTCAGAAACTTAATCAATGACACTAGGTTCAGAAACTAACTTTTGTAGTGATACCAATACCATCCCTCCATTTCAATGGTTTTATAGCTCCACAAAAAAGGAGGCATAACATTCAGATATTAAATCATAGCAATAACAACAGGATTGGTATTATATTAAGCAATGGAAGCAGAAAACAAGCATACATACTTTCACAGTGCATAAAGATATCTTAATGAAATCATGCATAAATATTTTATAAATGATTGCCAACGGGTAGTGGCTGTTAAAGTAATGAGTTCGCCATGCAAAATCCTAAAAAAACATTATTGAAACTGAGGTGACGATGAGTAGATAGATTTGTTTGTTTCACATATACCTCAGCACACTTCCTGTGTGCTTTGGCTATTTGTAGTTGATTACTTTCATTCAATGAAGTTTTATTATTTATTTCCCAAAACAAAAACAAAAAAAGTTTCATTGCCTCCCCTCCTTTCTTCCCAGAAAACATAGCTGTTCATACATATATATTGGTTAAGGCCGTGTTTTGTCTTGGCATTAAAATTTATTTTACTAAGGATGTTGATCATTCCATGCGTTCTAGTTTCTCTCTCTCTCTCTCTCTCTCTCTCTCAATATAAATTATTTATGTCCAATACATGTTTATGTTCACTTTCCAATTATAGTTGCAGAAAAATCTTTTATGGTGGTAATTTTGTTCATAAAAAAAGCAGTTATGCAGCCATTACTGGATCTGATTTGAATTGCTAAATAATTATTCTGTTAGGGTTTGTTGAAAAAGTGATTGTTCTATATGCAATTTTACTTACATGGCTAATTTTTTTTTTTTTTTCAATCCTAAATTCTGTTTTTACTTTTCAATTTTATGTATTTGGCATGTTTTTGAAAATATTGTTAACTCGTGTCCAGATAGGAACCCGCAATAACAATTTGGAGATGCAATCTGTGAATAACAAAGCTCTCATTGAGGAACTTGATAAGCTTCTTGAACGATTGCGTGTGCCTTCAGAGGTACTTTCTCCAATTGGATTACTAGTTTGAGTTTGAACAACTTTTTCTGGTCTTTCTAATGACATTTCCTTCGTTGTAGTATGCAGCATGTTTGACGGGAGGTTCATTTGATGAAGCCCGCATGCTTCAAAATATTGAATCATGTGAGTGGTTAACTGGTGCTTTACGTGGCCTTGAAGTACCTAATTTGGATTCTACCTATGCAAACATGCGAGCTATATGTACTCTGCCATTTTCTTTGTTTATCATCTTTTTTCTTTTTAAAAAAAATTATGGGCCAATAGAACTTTGTTCTAGATAAGTAGGACTAACACAAAAAATATAAAATAAAAAAAACTTGCAACTTATGGGTGACTATACAATGCAGCAGCAAATGATCCATAATTTCATCACTACTGTTGCACATACAACACTAATTTCCCCAAATTTTGCCTCTCTTGGTAAGCTTGTTGCATGTAAAAATTCTGTCCCATGCCTCTATCCACATAAAAAATGTAACTCTTTTTGGAGTTTTAGTGCACCAAATGCTCTTCCAAGGGAAACTTACTCTAGTGGTGCCTCTTAAAGTGTTTACTCTTTATGTGAATGGCAAACTGTGTCAACTTATTAGACCTACAAAAGGTCTGTACTCCACAGCAGATAGACCCATGAATTCTTGCCTCTCTTTTTTTTTTTGTTTTTTTTTCAGCATTCAAATTTTTAGTTATGAATATGTACCCTATTACAAGTTTCTCTCTAATCTTGGTTTCTACATCAAATGTGAGATATGTATAGTAGCTGCCTAGTGGGTAAATGTACCATACCAATTGTGGGATTCAAGAATGAACCCAATTATGACTTAATTTCTTACTCTCATTGTAAATGCCATTCTTTATGATTTCTAGCATAGAAAGGCTTTTGAATATCTTTATTCTGCAAAACTAGCTCATTTTAATGATAGTAGCTGAACCTCGCATAGGTTAGAGAGAAGCGAGCAGAACTTGAAAAGTTGAAAAGTACATTTGTCAGGAGAGCTTCTGACTTCTTGAGCAACTACTTTGCCAGCTTGGTGGATTTCATGATAAGTGACAAGAGTTACTTTTCTCAGGTGCTCTTTTTCCTGCCACCCTCGTGTTGTTTAAATATTGGAAGTGATCTTAATATTCATTAATTTGGAATTATAAGTATTGCTTCTATGATTTATTGCACAGCGGGGACAATTGAAGAGGCCTGATCAGGCTGACTTGAGGTACAAATGCAGGACATATGCTCGCCTTCTACAACATCTAAAGGTCAGTTTGAGACATTGCTGTAAATTTCAAATGCTATGCCAAGGTTTTTTTTTTCCTTTCTTATTATTTTACCTGTTTGAATGTGCAGAGTCTTGATAAGAATTGCCTGGGTTCACTGAGAAAAGCTTATTGTGTCTCCCTTAACTTGCTTCTTCGTCGGGAGGTGAATGATCACAAATCTTTTATAACATTGTCTTGATCTTACTGTCTGTTTTTAGTATACTTTCAAAATATTTATCCGTGTGAAGGTTGTACAACTAAGTTTCAGTTACTTATGTTTTTTCATTAAGTGAAGGCTTAGATGCTATGATTTCTTGTAATCCTTATGGTTTATCATGGGTAGGCTAGGTTTCTGCACCAGTCAACTGGTTCAATATTGAAACATTTGAGAATTGAACCTATCCAAGTGTGGTTCCTTGGGTTGAGGTAGTGGCCTTGCTTGGTGTCACATGGTCAATTTTTCTTTTAAATTTCCTGCCTGTGATGGCACTAAGCCCCTAACTTAGTCTCAGCCAACACCTCACACACACACACTGCAGCAACTTAATAGAAGGGGTGATGAAGGGATGATGGTTGGACAAGTGAGTATTCTCTGAACTGTGCTAGACAAATTTAAAATGACAATGGGAAAGAACCCAAATATACTTGAGTGAAGCAACCCATGTGTTTTATAACACCTTAATTGTAAGATTTTATATACCTTTTTCTGAGCTGAAATTCTATAACATGGATGAATGTTGTTAAACCCAAAGTTTTGGGACTAAGGCTTTGTTGTTGTTGGATGAGGATTGTTAAGTGGCTTGCATCTTCTTAATTACTGTCTTCTATGTTTTACTTGTAAAATTTCTGTTTAGTACTAGGCACTGTTTGGAGGTTGCAAGATAGTTTTGTTTTGACCGAAGATGCCAATATATATGAATTTCAGGAAGACTTTTATGCTGTGGTAGAACTTTATATATAGCCTAGTTTGTCAATGTTTCATGATTATGTACTCTTAGTTACTGATTTACAGTTGATTTTGTCATTGGTATGTTAAGGCTCCTAAGAGGGTGTATTTCTTTGTTTGTACTGCACCATTATGTGGGCATAGTCCCTTAATAAACGGCCAGTACGTAGTAAAAAAAATGCAGGAAAACCATTTTTGAGACATGTGAAAGAAGAGTAGGAGTTTTAGTTATCTTCAACATCACCTGCATTGTATCAGCTGATATAAAAAATCCAGAAAATTAGTCAAAGAAGTTGAAGTGTTAGTGCGAGCTACACACAAATGTGTACTTTGGGTCTGATTAAAGTTCTATATATTTGATATTGTATGATATATCTCTCCAAATGCAGCTTGAGGGTAATAATGCCTGAGTTGATGGTGACAAGGAGAAAGATGATGGTCATGGTAAATCACTTAAGGTATACAAGATAATTCATTTATATCTTCACCACCCAACCAAATTTCAAAATTCTTGACTTTGCTATCTGCTTTGGTACAGGCAAACAAAGAGGAAGATGACAAACTGAGGACAAGGTTGACAAACGTTGGAGCCCATGCTGCTGTTGGAGGAGATGACATGCTTTCAAAATGGCAACTAATGGCTGAGCAAGCCCGGCAGAAACGTGAAGGAGGGGTGGATACATCTGGTTCTCAACCAAGTAAAGATGTGAGTCGCAAGCCTTTATCAACATCTGGAAGAAAGGACAACCAAGCAACAGAGAAAAGGGGCAATGCAGCTCCTGTTGCTGCTTCTGGTAAGTGTGCTTTAATTTGATTTCAATTTTGGAAGGTAGCAATGCAGCCCCTGTTGCTGCATTACCCTGATGTTGGCGGTCTCATTCATCTGACTTTTCTCGTTTTGGAAAACTAATATGCTTAGATCAATGATGCTTTATTTTTTATTTTTAATAGGTAATAAGACAAAAATTGAAAGAAATGAACATTGTGTAGTGGAAATGACAAATGATACGAACGTGTTTGGTTGGTAAGAAGTAAGACATTCGTAATACAAGTGTATTGGAAATGAAAATGGTAAATTATACTTATAAAAAAAGGGTAAATAATAGGTGCGAAAATAATAGATGAACTCATCTGTTTAAAGGTGGAGTGGCTATATTGAGAAAGGGATGAGATAGAGTAGTTTAAGATGTTTTGGTTATGTGTTGCAAAGAATGCTTAATGCTGTTGTGAGAAAGGCTGATCTAATTCAAGTAAAAGTAGAGAAGAAAGGTGGAGAAGGGCCTAAAACTATATGAATAGCTGTATTGAACAATGTATTGAACAAGGATGCAATATATATTTGGATAGAATAGAATGGAGAAATAGGATATATATGGCCAACTCTACAAATAGGATATATATGCATTTTGAATTTCTTTTTCTTTTTGCCCACTGCTGGGCAGCTTTATTGTCATTGAAATATATCATTCATTTTGAATTTAAGTACTTATGTATATGATTGTCAATTTTGAATTTAAGTACTCCTTAATTTCTTTTTTATTCCCTGGCTGAATGATATGCATATCTAGAGTTTTCCGATTTTTTCTTCCTAAACTATAAAATTACTTGACAAAAATCAGGGAATTGGGCTATTGTCATCAGCTGCTTTTCATATTTTAAATTATACTTTTTCAAATTAGAAGGCCCGCTATGAAGTTATAATGAATGAGAAGGTCCTGTCTCTTATCAAAGAGGCTGAGGCACATTACCAGGAGCTTGAGAAAGACTGTCTGGTGCGTTTGATGCCTTTGGAAGGGCATCAAACGTACGAGACGGTCTTCCTGAAGCTCGTGGTAATGTGCCTTAGTCTCTTTGCTAAGAGACATGACCTTGTCATTCATGATAACTTCATAGTGGGCATTCTAATTTGGAAAAGTATAATTTAAAATAGTAAAAACAGTTGCACTAAATATGAACAACTGCTGAATATATGGACAACATTACCAAGATGGAAGCTGAACTGCAATCAGCAGAGCCTGTTAAGTAGAGTTACAGCAGATGGCTCACTCAGATATTCAGTATATTCCTGCTCTTGTAAAGAACTTGAGAGCCTCAGACGGGAATATCAGCACTGTACGTTGCCTAACTAATAATATTGTTTGGATTCTGTAGTTATTTTCTAAAGAATCCCTACCATTTGTCTACTTTATGCCGTTGGTTGAGTGAAAATTGTCCACTTCTGGACGTTTTGACATTTTACATTTTGGGGTCTTCCAGTTCTAGCACAATTCTAAACTTTCTTCGTAAATAAAAAAGCCCTCAGACTGATTTCCTTGTTTTAATGCAAAAACAGTCCTCTCTTTCTTTAGAAAAGCTTAAAAGATTGTGGCTTTATAGTCTCTTCAAAGGGAAGGCACACTCGCTAGTCAAAAGCCTCTCTTTTTATTTTTTCTTTCTTTGTTGTTCCACTGGCCGTAGAGTTCTGAGTTGTATGCAACCACTTCAGCTCTGCTATGTTCAGACTATCTTATGTTTTCAGCAAAATATGATCACTTTGTGATTACTTCCTAGAAGCTGTGTTTTGCTGAAAGAGTGAAAAAGCAAAAGAAGAGAAAGTGGAAGTGTTGGGGTCTAATTGGTGGTCTTTCGTTTGGTCTTTAGCATTAGTTGGCCTAGTTGTTCTCTCATATACCCCATCTGGGCATTTACTTCTTTTGTTCTGGAGTGAAGTAGTAACTGTTCTTTGCTCTTGTTTTGCTGTTTAAGCTTTTCTTACTTCTATGAAATGCATTTTGTTTTACCGAAATCACTGTTTGGGATGGTTTCAGATATGGGTTTTGAGGGGAGTGGAGGTAGTAAACTGCTGGGACTGAGAGTGACCCCAATGCACAAGCGTTCAACGGTTGGAGCTGTCAATGGTAGTGAAGGAATTGGGACTGGTTGGAGCTGTTACGTTCCTAATTACAACCCAAGAGACATAATAGCAAATGTTAGGCGCTTGTTGAATGGTGATGCTATGGAGCCTATGGAACCATGGTATAAATGGTTGAAAGGAACTATTGAGAATGCAAAGATCCCTTCATTGAGGTAAATTTGCTAAAGTCCTTGAGAATTATGTTATCCACCACAATGTGAATTAGACTGTACCCAGTTTCTCATGAAAAGTAATGCTGGCTGCAGGATGTTTCGCAGATTTGGGATGACGTAACAATAGAATTTGATGTCTTCTTGACCCTTGAGAACTTGAGTAGGGTCCCTAAAGAGGGTTTGCTGAAGAAATTTAAACTAACCTCTACAATTAGCACGACTAATATGCACCTATTTGACCCAAGAGGCGTGATCAAGAAGTATGACGACCCGGAGCAAAGTATGTGAGAGAAATTGGAGTTCTTTTCATTGATTTTCCAATATAATTTCCATGATTTCTTACTGTTTGTGATTTTCCTCCTGCAGTTCTTGAAGATATCTTTCTCCCCATTTAGGACTTCAATTTTATGAGAAAAGAAAGGTGAGCTCACTTACGCTTATAGCAAAAGAGTAGAATTGATAGTCAATAATTAAAAGAAGCCATTTCTTAGGGAAACAATTATTAATTGCAATTTTTGTATTTTGTGCAGAAATTTCTATTGAACAAACGTGAAATGGAGTTGTTGAAGTTGGATAATTATGGTTAGTTTGCAATTTCTTGCAATTGATTTGCTAACTTGCCAGGTCACTATCTCCACCCATTCTATTTGTTGAAAAATGTTTGTTTCATATTGTATTTTACATGGTCCCATATGCTATGCTTTTGGGGATAATGATTCTAAGAAATAAAGTTTAAGCGTATCTTAGGTTTGGAATTAACTGTAAGACCCTGTTTCAACATATGATCACCAATTGAATGTTCTGAAGGTCGTCTTTAGTGGTTTCCTCTATGTCGATTTGGTATTTCTAAGTGAACTTCGAGACCTCATTTTATAGGCATTCGCTAAAGTAAGTTTGTCACTGATATTGCAGGATGGTTCTGACACAGTATGTCTTGGTGTTGACACAATGAATACTGAAACACAAGAGGTGACAACAGTATTTACTGTTTAAAGTTTCTTAAATTCTATGGGGGAAGTATTTTGCCAAAATATCATAGTCTATATTCTATAACCTTTGCTTTCTTGAATTTTCAGGTTATAAGGTTTATTTCGAAGGTGACTTTACTTGCATCAGGTGGGGTTGGACATATCTATCCGTCAACTACAAATCCTCCGGTACTTATGCTTTCACACTTCTACCATAAATTGTTGTTTCCATCTTCATATCTGAGGAAGAATGCTGCACCAACCCCCCTCCCAAAAGGAAGAAGAAAGAAGAAAATTTTGGCTCTTTTTTTACCACCTAATTACATCCTGTTACAAGGGAATTTCTTTCTAATCCACAAATTCATAGTGATCAGTGTGAATTCTCATTTTATGAATTTGTGGTCCATTTTCAAATTTGACTGCAAATTCGACTATCTCTAGGGCTTATCAAAATGTCTTTAAGTGGTTGTCCGATACCTATGACCTCATAAAGGTGTTATACATTACAACAATAAAAAAGTGTTTTGTCTGAAAGGGTTATTTAATGTGGCTTTTTTTGCTGAGAGGAAAGAGCTTTTGAAATGTCAAAAGACCTCAAGGTGATTTATGAGAGTGGAGGAAAATACTTGACATTAGAGATATAACTCGGCCTTTTATTAAACGCCCTATGGGTAATGGACAGAAACTTTCTTGTGGCATGCCATTTGTCACCGTAATGGTGCTTTGTTTCCCAAGTTTGTGTTTAGGTTGCCAGCTCCATAAATGCTAAGGTTCCAATTACAATCCCTTAAGGGCAATGGCACTAGCTCCTTGGTCTTTTGGATGAGCTCAAGCTGGCATATCTTGAGTAATTTTGGCTGAGGAAGATACTGTACATTCGCTGTCATCAAATGTCAGTCAGAGTCACCTGTTACTCAGTATAGGATGAGATAAGACCTAAAAAATATGAGTTAGATTGATGCAAACTGGTGGGGGTATAGAGCTGCTATTCCCAAGCATTCATTCATATGCTTGTTGGCAATACAGGACAGGCTATGATGGGAACCTGTTATGTGTGTATTGCAGAAGTAAGCTAGAGAGCATGACCATTTGTACTATGTGTGTTTATTCACTTGAAGGATATGGCAAAAAGTTGTGGTTAAGCTTGGTGGATAAGGCTGAGTATAGATGGGATGCAGTTCTTCACTGGGGCATTAACAAGCTGCAAGGGAAAGGCTTTAAAACCACTGTGTCATGTATGGATCCAAAGAAATGCTCGGGTGTTCAATGGAAGAATTCTTTAACGGGAGGGAATTTTTTGATTGATCAGAAATGATGTGAGGCATAGAGTTGTTAGTTGTAAGGGTGTTTGAAATTCCCTTTGTAACATTGTGTTATGTGGAAGATGTAATATCTCCTTGTCTGTTCTAAAGGAGGTGCAGCCAAAGAGTTTGCTTTTAGTTTTAGTTGTGAGGAAGGTGTTTTTTTTTGTAATGTTTGCTTTGATCTGGTCCAGTGTTCTTAGTGTGTGCAGCTTATTTTGCTGCTTGTTTATTTGAGCTTGCTGAAGTGATTGTATATTCTTTGTTGGTTTTATTAAAAGCTGACTCATTCATCCTAAACCAACCAAAAAAAAAAAAAAAATGAAAGAAAGAAAATAATTTACTAAAACTTAAAAATTATAATCAAATTTGAACAAGAAAAAGAAAAAAAGTAATATTAGAAATATAAAAAATGATCTCAACTTTTAATATTTTTGAAATCATCACTTTTGTGCTCTCACTATTGCTCTTGCTCTATGTATCCTAGTTTTGAACATATTGATAATTATAAAAGAATACTTTGGAGGCAACTGGATGCTCTAATTTTTTAGTTTTTCTCGCTAGAGCCTAGAAGTAGAGTGTCTGTAATTTTGCTGCTGCTGCTGCTGCTCTCTCTCTGTTGGCCATATTATCTCTTGGATCTCTTATTTTCTTTTGCATTTAATATTTATATTAGATACCATATTTCTGCCTATAATTGATGAAATCTGACTACTTGGATATTTAATCACCATCTAAAAAATTAAACCTGTTTAGGCATCAGTATAATGCTCTTTTATCTGCTTCATGCCAGGTAGCTACCGGAGATGGCTTTCCTAGTTCATCAGTAAAGGGTACATGGAGTTCACAACAACTACACAAGCAGCCCCTATAGCACACAGTTCAGCCTTGCTGGCAATATTTGTATTTACAGGTCTTTTACCTATACATTTGAAAAGCCAACACTGAGGCTGGGGTGGAAGTGTCTTACAGCATTAGTTGTTGGCTTCCAATTTGTTTTACATATTATTACGAAGTTAATTTTTTTTGTGAATAAAACAAAATTTTATTTAGAATAGTTTCAAAATGATTATGTTATAGTTGTCCAATTTATTTATTTATTTTAATGGGAAAAAATGCTTGTTTTTAATGTTTATTAGGCCTAGCTATAATCAGCAGCATTAAAAAGAAGTAAAAGTATACATTTAATGGATATCCAGATGTTAACTTCTCTACATAGGTCCATATTTGTTCTAATTAACTTCAGGATGCCGTTACTTAGGGCAAGGATAAGGTGTTAGTTTCTGTTCACTACTGCCAATCTTACATTATAGATGATACTAATAATATATATATATATATATATTTTTTTGAGAAAGAGATGATACTGATAATTGATAGTTCTTGTGCAAGTGATTATTAAATATTTCAGGAGTATAATAATATTGTATTCCTTTCTCTCACATAATAGTAGGATTTTACTAGTTAAATTTATGGTGAGATTGTTCTTCCAAAAAACAAAAAAAAAAAAAAAAAAAAAACATGGTGAGACTTATCATTTATGTGGAAGGAGTGAGTACAACATTATTATTTTCTATGGCAGTGCAAGCGTAAGCACGGTAACTTTATAGTTTTCAAAGAAACTTAGCCCCAATCATTTTTGAATACAATCTAGTTAACGAAATATGAAAAAGAGAGAAAAAAGGGTATAAAAATTGTGATTCCATATGAAAATCTCATATGGTTAATAGGCTACAATGACCACTTTCTCCCTCAAACTCAAAATTCTGTCTTAACCTTTAAAAAGCGATTACAAACTTTCTACATTAGCAAGAAAATTGAAAAGTTTTGGACACCTCCAATTTTGCAACTTGATTGGATGGAAAGGGAGAAGTAGGGAATAGAGAGAAGGAGGTTTTTTTTTTTTTGTGGGGGGGGGGGGGGGGGTGGGGTTTGGTCAACGAACCTTATTTGGATGTTTTTCAAGTGGGAGAGGGGGAAGGATTTGAAAGAGTATCTTGCCCATCCTGACCCTTCCTTTTAAACTCCACAAATTGTAGAAGGGGAGTTAGGAATTCCACTTATATTAAAAAAAAATTTAATTATCCATTTTCTCCTTGTGATGTAAATTTATATCTACTTCTTTAAGGCTAAATTTGTTTTGACGTAAAGTTATTTTATCCCAATTTTCAGTGTTTGATGCGACTAAAAATGCTGGTTAACTTGGAAATATTTTTCAAGTTTTTCGTAAAATTTTGGCTCATGAGGCATAAAATGGTTTACGCCTAGGATCATGTGTAAATCAACTTACATTTCTTCTTCAACATTGCACATTTCTTCTTCAACATTGCCCATAGAAATCGAGTCTTTTAGACTCGATTTCTATTGGAAATTTTTTTTTTTTTTTTTGGAACGATTTTTATTGGCATTTATTTACCTTTATGCCACCAAGATAGAAATCGAGTCTTTTAGACTCGATTTCTAATGGGAAAATTTTTTTTTTTTTTGGAACGATTTTTATTGGCATTTATTTACCTTTATGCCACCAAGATAGAAATCGAGTCTTTTAGACTCGATTTCTAATGGGAGATTTTTTTTTTTTTTTTTGGAACGATTTTTATTGGCATTTATTTACCTTTATGCCACCAAGATAGAAATCGAGTCTTTTAGACTCGATTTCTAATGGGAGATTTTTTTTTTTTTTTGGAACGATTTTTATTGGCATTTATTTACCATTATGCCACCAACATAGAAATCGAGTCTTTTAGACTCGATTTCAACTGGGAAATTTTTTTTTTTTCTGTTTTTCGTTTTCCTTCCCCTACCTGCATTAAACCAATCCACAACACAAACTAGCAACTTTTTTTTGCTCTTCCCCCACGAGCATGATATATATATATATATATATCTATATTATTTTGCTACCACAATTCAAAGGGATAGTACATGAGATATAAAAGAAACTGGATTACGCTAGTTGCTGTTCATGGGCATTACAATTGCCCTATGACCAACAGAGGGGACAGATTTAAGCACTGCATGAGGCACACAAAACACATTCCTAGCTATCATTGAACTTGCCAAAGTATTATCATCGTCGGCCATAAAGGCAAACGTTGCACAACACAACTACTGTAACGAGTACAATGATAGAATTCAATGGGAACTTAATCTCATTCCCCATGTAATGTACTCCATTACTGTTACAACTTACTAATATATTAGAAATTAGAATGTCTGTAATGAAAATAAGTGGAATATTTTCAAAAGAAATGCATGGACCATCCTCACTTGAAGATGTATACAGCATTACCAGGTGTAACGAGTACAATGGATAGCAAATAATTCAATTACAACAACATTCAGCAATAAACAAAACAAGAACTAAGTCAATACAACATAGTCTACATAGTTGCCTAGCACTTGTCCATATTGATACAGATAAGTTCTACATAGTCACCTAGCAGTTGTCCATATTGATACAACAGCTCTACATAGTCGCCTATCACTTGTCCATACAAAAGATAACCACAAGTCCCACGTACAACGCCATTCCAAAATCGAGCCTCCGCTCGCCTGACAAACATTAAAATACGGTCGTTAGTTTCAAAATGCAAAGAACAAAAACCAAATGAAATTCTTAGCATATTATATAAAAAGAGTGAGGGCACTTGCCTAGTTTATAGCACTACCACTTGTCGAAGCCCCACGAGAATTGGGACAGCTTCTGCGGTTATGCCCCTCTTGATGACACACTCTGCATCGCTGCCTCGGCTGAGTCTCCCTTAAGTTTAAATCTTCCCTCCGGCTTCCCCGTTCTCGCCGTACCCCATCCATTTCATTCCTTAATCTTGACTTCACAGGACGACCTTTGGCCCGCAACAGCTGTGGGTCAGGCACCCACCGTGGTCCTCTCACACCACTCCACAAGGACTCTGACTTTGGCACCACAAAATCATGTGAATATGTGTGAATCGCGTTGCTCAAACTATAACATGGGTGAATATAGCTGGTCGCATCGAGGTGCAGACCGTGAAGAACTTTAATTGCATGTGAGCAAGGGATCTTCAAGTTTTGCCACTTTCCACAACCACATGTCCTATCAAATACGCGAACTTCATGACTGTGGTTTCCTCCTCCACCTCTATGGTCATTGTACTGGGTAAGCACTTGATATACACCAGTTTCATGATTAAAATGTCTCAGAGTGTGACCTGCGGTTTTCAGCTCATTTTTGTTATAGATCTCCATTGCATAATCACTCCATATCTTACCTCGAGAGAGTTCAGAAGTAAGTTTTTCACGTCGATCGTGGAAATATGTAACAAGTTTGGCCCAAGTGAACTCAACCATTGCAGCAATGGGCAAACCGCGGGCACCTTTAAGGACCCCGTTAAAGCACTCAGAGATATTGGTTGTCATTGCCCCGTAACGTCTTCCACCATCATGTGACTGGGTCCATTTGTCCAAAACCTCACTCGTTAGATATGCGTATGGCATATAGCGTGCAACATCGCGAGCATTAGGGTCTACACCCCTCAATAAATTAATCTCAGCCTCCTTAATGGTTTGCATTATGGACTCAAATTTAGCTTCATGAGTCGCATATCCAGCTTTCAAGGCCAATGCCTTTAGAGTCGGGTCATCGAAGTGTGTGTTGAAGTTGCTAGCAACATGTCGAAGGCAATATCGGTGATATACCTGTTCTCTTCCGTCCTGACCTCTAGGCCACTCTCGAATGGCGCATTTGATACCTTTATGTCGATCAGAAATAATGCAAATGCCGTCGGCAGGTATGACATGCTCTATCGAAGTCCTGAGACACTCTAAAAACCATCCCCAACTAGCCCCTGACTCCTTGTCCACAACAGCAAACGCAAGAGGTAAAACCTTTTGGTTAGCATCAGTTGCCATTGCAATCATCAATACCCCTTTGTATTTACCATACAAATGAGTCCCATCAATACTGATCACCGGCCTACAATATTGGAATGCAGCAATGCATGGAGCGAATGCCCAATATACATAGCGCAATAACGCAGTACCTTCTAATGGCCTAGGTATGGTGTGATAGTAGTACTTGGTACCTGAATCCTGATCCAAGAATGCCAATAACAACTTTCGCAACCTTTGGTAAGACTCCTCCCAATCCCCAAATATCTTAGCAATTGCCTTTTGTTTTGCGTCCCATACTTTATAGTAAGAAAGCTCATGATTATACTTAGTACGTATGATCTCCCAGAGCTCATCAATACGAGCAGTGTGATTTTGTCGCAATTTTCCCACAATTTCTGTTGCAACAAAATTAGAATCCATCATTTTACCGTCTCTTCGCAGGCCAAAGGGTATACAAGTGTGTGGACCTACATAAGACGTGACCATCCATAGACCATTAAGTTTACTCTTCATGAATGCTCCAACGTACCACTTGCAATTGTGGTCAACACATGCGGCACACAATTTAGTTTTGGTCGACCTCCGGATTATGAAATTTCTATTATCATTTGCTGCGTATATTGTCAATGCACGCTTCACTGCCTCTTTATTTGCAAAAGTCACCCCTTTACAAAAATGCATCCCATCTTCCCAAGTACAAACAAATGGTATCTGAATACGTGACGGATCAACCATATTTTCCCAAGTATTTGCGTAGAATGAGTCAACAGGAGGTCTGTAGCTAGTGGTCGTATTTGCAGTATGCTGGACACCAATATCATCGTCTGCATCATCTTCATCATGGCACTCCATATTTTCCTCTTCAAAATTGGGAACGACTTCGTGGTCAACCACATCGTTCTCAAAGTCGCCTCGCTCAATCCTCTCTTCGTACTCATCCACACCATCAATATTTTCACCATCATTCGCTTCCTCCCCTTCGTTTTCGTCTTCCTCCTCTTCGTTTTCATCTTCCTCCTCTAAATGTGTCTCTTGATGATAGAGGGTTTCACTAGTATTGGCAACATGATCTTGAGATGGGAGCATATAACCTCCCATTGCATGATCTTGAGATGGGAGCATATAACCTCCCATTGTATACCCTCCCATTGTATACCCTCCCATTGTAGTGCATCCATCATCTAGGGCTGTAAATTGTAAAGCCGTAGTTGTTTGTTGCACCACCTCAGTAGTGTTGTCTGCAAGAGCCTCCAAACTTACATACAACTCAGCAGCATTTACTTGGGGCATTTTTTGGATCCTATTAAACATCATCTTTACATGTTTATCTTCTTTGATAGCCATATACCCGTAATTTATCCGTTCGTGAAGGACTTCTTGTGGGTAACGATAAGTAATCTTGATGTCATACCAAGCAGGGTTCAAATTCAATTCCTCCATTATTTTCCTCTTCAAATCTATCAACGTCTTCAACTTACGACGTATCATTATATAGTAGCATTCGATACCCTCCCCTCTAAATGGTAATCCGTCAATC